>CM061134.1:84802727-85402727 GCA_030789695.1 Scilla litardierei | reverse complement strand
TCACCGCAGAGAGATACTTCGTGGCACATCAGATAACTGAGGCTCAGAAGTTGGAGGCGACAGCCATTTGCATAGAGGGGAGAGCCTTGGGGTGGTTCCAGTGGAAGAAGAGGCGGCAGCAGATCCATTGCTGGGAGGAGCTGAAGGATCTTGTGCTGGAGAAGTTTAGAGACCCCCGTTTGGGGAACCTACACGAGCAGCTGTATGCCCTCAGGCAGGAGGGGCCGGTGCAGAAATACATCGAGAGATTTGAGACACTGGCAAGGCGAGTACATGGCGTGTCTGACGAGTCTCTGGAGGGCACCTTCTTGAAGGGGCTGCGACCAAGCCTCTGCGCTGCGACCCAGCCTCTGCGCTGCAGTGAGACCCTACAAGCCCAGGGGACTTTCGGAGGTCATAGAGATGGCACAAATGGTAGATGATGCGCAGACAGAGGATATGCGGGTCAGGAGCGGCTACAGTAGCCAGATACCAAGAGGCGTCCCGTCTGGGGCTGGAGGAGCAGTGATCTCCACAGTGGCAGCCCAGACGAGCAGGGAGAAGACTGGGGAGAAGGGTAGTGCACCATTAGCTGGGGGGCAGTTCAGGCGCATGACAGACGTTGAGATGAGGGAGAAGAGACAGAAGGGTTTGTGTTTCAGGTGCGATGAGCGATTTTCATCGGGCCATCGCTATGCGAGGCGCAAGCTTCAGGTGATTCTGCTGGAGGACGATGACGACGAGGCTGATGTCGAGGAGGAGGCAGATGAGGCAGAGGAGGATCTGGAGGGCCAGCAGTTGGACGTGGCAGAGGTGTCCCTCAACTCCGTGGTAGGGTTCACACCGAACCATACTATGAGCTGAGAGGGGCGATCGGCCACCAGGAGGTGACTGTGCTCATTGACTGTGGGGCTACCCACAATTTCCTCTCTAAGAGGGTAGTGGCACAGCAGGGGCTTTAGCTGACAGATTGCGGCAGCTTCAGTGTGATGATGGAGACGGTAAAGAAGGAGAGCAGTCGGGGAGTTTGCATGGGACTGGTGTTGACCATGCAGGGGATACAGGTGATTGCAGATTTTTTACTTCTGGACCTGGGGAGCACCGACGTCATTTTGGGCATGACCTGGCTACAGACATTAGGGGAGATGAACATTAATTGGAAGCTGCTACGGATAGAGTTTCAGGAGGCCGGGTGAGCAGTGATACTACAGGGGGACCACAGCCTCTGCAGAGTTTTGGTTTCCTTGATGACCATGGTGATGACCATCCAGACGGAGGGTGGGGGTTATTTGGTGGAGCTGTACTCGTTGACAGGTGAGGGCAGAGCAGAGGCCAGTGCAGAGCATCCCATTTCAGGAGAGGTGCAGCAGCTGATGGTGCAGTTTGAGGAGATCTTCCAGGAGCCGCGGGGTCTCCCACCACCGCGGGACCACGAGCACACCATTGTACTACGAGAGGGCGTGTCCCCTATTAGCGTGCGGCCCTACCGATATCCTCAGCATCAGAAAGACGAGATAGAGAGGATGCTGTCTGAGATGGTACAAGCGGGGGTGATCCAGCCGAGTGTGAGCCCGTTCTCCAGTCCAGTGTTAGTGAAGAAGAAGAATGGTAGTTGGCGATTCTGCGTGGACTACATGGCGCTGAATAAGGAGACGGTCCCAGATAAATTCCATATACCTGTGATTGATGAGCTCTTGGACTAGCTACATGGTGCAGCCTGGTTCAGCAAGTTAGATCTTAAGTCCGGCTACCACCAGATCAGGATGCGACGGGAGGATGTGCCCAAGACGGTGTTCAGGACACATGAGGGTCACTATGAGTTTCTTGTCATGCCCTTCGGGTTGACAAACGCACCTGCCACTTGTCAGGCTCTTATGAATAAGGTATTCCGTCCCTATCTCAGGCGATTCATACTAGTTTTCTTCGATGATATTTTGGTGTACAGTCGTACTCTGGAGGAGCATTTGGACCACCTGCAGGTGGTCTTTCAGGAGCTGCAGTACCACCAGCTATATGTGAACAGAAAGAAGTGTCTTTTCGGGCAGTCACAGGTGGAGTATCTGGGACACGTGGTATCAGCAGGAGGGGTGGCCGCAGATAGAGCAAAAATAGCGGTCATGCTGGACTGGCCGTGCCCAATTACGCTCAGAGGGCTTCGGGGCTTCCTGGGGCTTACATGATACTATCACAGATTCGTGGAGGGTTATTGGATGATTGCCTGGCCGCTGACGGAGTTATTACAGAAGGATCAGTTTCATTGGGGGGAGGCGACGACAGCATTTGAGGTGGTAAATAGAAGTGTGGAGCTTTTGGCAAGAGCTTTTGGCAAGAGCTTTTTAGGCTTCAGGGGACGGCGTTGAAGCGGAGTACAGCTTACCTTCCCCAGACGGATGGTCAGACGGAGGTGGTAAATAGGAGTGTGGAGACTTACCTGCGATGTTTCATTTCAGAGAATCCTAAGGAGTGGGCGCGTTGGCTACCATGGGCGGAATACTGGTATAACACTTCATATCACACGACGGTGCAGACTACACCCTTCAGAATTCTGTATGGCAGAGATCCTCCGCACTTACTACATTATGGGCATGAGACGACACCCGTATCAGATGTGGAGCAGTACTTGGCGGAGAGGGACCGGATTCTGGAGGAGCTGAAGCTACATTTGGCGAGGGCACAACAGGAGATGAAGGCCCGTGCAGACTTACACCGTCGTGATATACATTTTGAGGTCGGGGATATGGTGTATCTGAAGCTGAGGCCCTACAGACAGAGGTCGGTGGCTCATAGAAGGAATGAAAAGTTGGCACCGCGGTATTTTGTGCCTTTCGAGGTCGAGGCAAAAGTAGGATCGGTGGCCTACAGGTTGCGCTTACCCCCAAGATCCACCATTCACAGTCTTCCATGTTTCACAGTTGCGCCAGGTCATTGGTGACCACACCTTTTCTCCTACATTACCAGAGACCCTTACTGCTGATATGGAGGTGCGGATGGAGCCTGAGGTGTTAAAAGGGGTTTGGCGGAGCGACACAGGAGGACGACATGTGTTATTGCAGTGGAGGGGCCTGCCAGAGCATGATAGTACGTGGGAGGACATGGATGAGATGGCGGCACGTTTTCCAGACTTCCACCTTGAGGACAAGGTGGCTCTTGGGGGGAGTATTGATGGGCGTTCCGGCCCTCCTGATAGCCTGCGGGTTTATACCCGCAGGAAAGGGGTGCGGGCCCAAGCCCAAGCCCAGGCAGCACCCCTTGCCGCACCCCTTGCCGCAAGTCCTAACCCTAGCCGGCCCCCCTTGGCCGTATGCCCCTTCCTCCTTTGCCCTAGTTTCGATTATAAATAAGGGAGGCTAGCCACTTGTTTTACCTATGCTATGATTATTGTGATTTGTGTGATTCCATAGGTAGACGAGTGCAGACGTCCCCTTTGGCGTCTTGGGAGGAGAGCGCACTTCTTTTGCGTTCAATTATCTTGTTCTAGCTACTATTTTATCAATAAAAATCGCATCTTTTGTTAGTTCCTTACACAACACTAGATGTAAGGAAATGGCCATGTACCACGCCTATAAGGCACATGTTTTGGCACTACATGAGTGTATTCTGGGCCACATGTTGTATGCAGTCAAATTTTTGTCTGCGTATGGAGGCCTTCTACCCAACCTATTTCACTCTAAATCAACGAATTGTAGCTTCGGCATTTCTTTGTACCCGTTAATTGTTGAATTTGATTTGGTTGGAAGCTTTCTTAAATAAGAAATTAAATATGAATTGTAATCCTATTTCTAGTATTTTTGTATTTTGAGCCATATAAACAAGACCAATTACTCAATTTAGGGTAGGGCTTTTTTTTTCCTATTTTAGTTTTCTATTTTCATCATGATATCAAAGTCCTTGATCTAAGGCATTATCTGAGTCAGCCATCGAGACTACACTGGGATGTGCTCTTGTAGCACACGACCAGCATTAGGCCAATCATCAATCAAGTGATCCACATCTTTTTGGCTGATACCTCCAACATTAATTCTTTCTTCTATGCTGAAAATTAGCTTTAACCTAAATTTGGTTTTCATTAACACCAATATCACTAGTCTTTCACCGACCAAAATACACAACCACCGTACTCAACCAAATCCAGCTCTAGCAAACACAACTTAACTCCAAGCATCACGTCCTTGTCACAATTGCTACACTCGTGCTACCCTCCACCAAGACCGCTTCCCACCAAATCTTTCTTTGATTACGTTCATCTTCATCATAGACGACATCGTCTTAGATTTAAAGTTTTTACCCGGTGGTTTTACTTGCCAAAAACATTGATAGTGCGACCTGCAAGATTGATGTTGATGGCATGCCTCATTGGAAGTCTGTTGAATTAGGTGCTGACGACGGTGAAGATGTGGTCGCGGACTCCTATGGTGGGGCTTGCCGAAGTAAGAGAATTGCGAGGATGAGTGAGAGTGGGTCATATTGCTTTTGCTGAAGATGGCGAGCACTGGTGGCATGCTCTTGATCAAGATGCCAAACAACAGTGGATGAACAATAGTACGATGAGTGGCAACGAAGAGCTTTGGTCAAGATTTGAAGTTTCTTGTTCATGCTTTAAGTAATTCATGCTTGAAAAACTGTATACGTTGTGCATATAATCGGTCAAGACGTGAGCAATCTTCTAAATATCATAATTAGTCTCGTATCGGCTTGGAAAATAGTAGATATCGGGGATATATCAAGGCTATTGATTAAATAGCAAAGTGTCTGTTAGGAACTAACAAAGATAGAATTTTTATTAGAAAATAACAAGCGAAATAAAAAGATAATTGGACACAAAAGAGGTGTGCCCTCCTCCCAAGACGCCTAGAGGACGTCCGCACTCGTCTACTCCTAATGGATGCTCAATAGAAATATTCCAATATTAAGCATGAGAAAATAAGAGAAGGCTACCCCCTATTTATAATAGAAACCATGACAATCCTAAACCAAGTAGGACTAGTCCGGCTAATCCTACTCCAAGTAGGACTCGGGGCGGGAGGGGGAATCCTACTCCAAGGAGGACTCGGGACGGGAGGGGGAATCATACTCCAAGGAGGACTCGGAAAGGGCAAGTACAAAAAAGAGGGTGTGGCAAGGGGTCGGCTAGAGGGGGGGTGTGGCGGCTGGCCTGGGCCGGCGGGTGTAAACCCGCATGGGTTTGGGCCCAGGCCTATCAATACTCCCCCCCAAAGAGCCACCTTGTCCTCAAGGTGGAAATCTGGGAATCGCAACACCATATCAGCCATGTCCTCCCAAGTGCTGTCGTGCTCTGGTAGATCCTTCCACTGCAACAAGACCTGTCGCGCGCCTGTGTCGGTCCGGCGTACCCCCTTCAGTAGCTCTGGCTCCAGTCCAACCTCCATATCCGCAGTAAGTGACTCGGGCAATGTCGGAGAAGAAGTGTGGGTGCCAATAGCCTGGCATAACTGTGAAACATGGAATACCGGGTGAATGGTCGATCCTGGCGGCAAGCGCAACCTGTAAGCTACCGATCCAATCCGTGCCTCGACCTCAAAATGCCCAAAATATCGTGGTGACAGCTTTTCATTCTTCCTATGAGCCACCGACCTCTGCCGGTAGGGCCTTAACTTCAGATATACCATGTCGCCCACCTCAAAGTGTACATCTCGGCGGTGGAGGTCTGCCCGAGCCTTCATCACCTGCTGAGCTCTCGCCAAATGGAGCTTCAGCTCCTCTAGAACCCGGTCCCGCTCAGCTAAGTACTGCTCCACATCAGAAACCGGGGTCGTCTCCTGCCCATAATGAAGTAAGTGTGGAGGGTCTCTGCCATATAAAATCCTAAAGGGTGTCGTCTGGGCTGCCGTGTGGTATGAAGTGTTGTACCAATATTCTGCCCATGGTAACCAGCGAACCCACTCCTTAGGATTCTCCGAGATGAAGCATCGCAGATACGTCTCTACACTGCGGTTAACCACCTCTGTCTGGCCATCTGTCTGGGGGTGATAAGCAGTGCTCTTTTTTAATGATGTCCTCTGTAGGCGAAAAAGCTCCTGCCAAAACTTACTCTGGAACACCTTGTCCCTATCCGAAACAATGGACTTTGGGGGACCATGGAGACGGATAACCTCGCGCACAAAAGTGTCGGCCACTGACACATCGCTGTAAGGATGCTTAAGTGGGATAAAATGTGCATATTTGCTGAGGCGGTCTACCACAACAAAAATGACGCTGAACCCTCCCGACTTAGGCAACCCTTCAATAAAATCCATAGAAAGGTCCTCCCTCGGAATGGGCTGCTCGGAACTGGCTTAGGCTCCTCCCTCCCTGGTCAGCGAGTACAGCTCCACTAAATATCCGCCACCCTCCGTCTGAATGGTCCTAACCATGGTCTTCAGAGAGACTAATGCACTGCAGAGGCTGGGGTCTCCCTGTAGTATCACCGATCGCCCGGCCTCCTGAAACTTCATCCGCAGTAGTTTCCAGTTAATGGTCATCTCCCCCAGAGTCTGGAGCCAAGTCATGCCGAGGATAACGTCGGTGCTCCCAAGGTCTAGAGGTAAAAAATCTGCAATAATCTGTATCCCCTGCATGGTCAGAACCAAACCCCGGCAAACTCCACGGCTGCTCTCCTTCTTCCCTGTCCCCATCATCACGCTAAAGCTGCCGCAATCTGTCAGCTGAAGGCCCAGCTGTGTCACCACCCTCCTGGAAATAAAATTGTGGGTGGCCCCATTGTCGATCAGCACCGTCACCTCCTGGTCTCCGACCTCTCCCCTCAGCTTCATGGTATGATTCGGTGTGAACCCGACCACGGAATTGAGGGACACCTCCGCTACGTTCAACTGCTGGCCCTCAAGCTCATCCTCTGCCGCAGCGGTCTCTTCCTCGATATCAGACTCGCCCTCGTCGTCCTCCAGTAGGATCACCTGGAGTTTGCGCCCTGCGCATCTATGGCCTGGTGAGAATCTTTCATCGCACCGGAAGCATAAGCCCTTCTGTCTCTTGTCCCTCATCTCTGCGTCCGTTATGCGTCTGAACTACCCCCAGGTAGTGGTGTGCAACTCTTCTCCCCCGCCTGCTCCCGGTTCGCCTGCCCCATCCCTGCCGAGGTGCCAGCTCCTCCTGTCCCAGACGGACCGCCTCTCGCTGTCTGACTACTGAAACTGCTCCGGACACGCCTGTCCTCGGTCTGCGCATCCTCAACCATCTGTGCCATCTCTATGACATCCGAAAGCCCCTTAGGCTTGTAGGGTCTCACTGCTGCGCGCAGGCTGGGGCGCAACCCTGTCAGAAAGTTTCCCTCCAGTGACTCGTCTGAGACGCCATGCACTCGCCCGGCCAGTGTCTCGAACCTCTCGATGTAATCCCGTACCGACCCCTCCTGCCTGAGGGCGTAAAGCTGCTCGTGCAAGTTTCCCAGCAGGGGGTCTCTAAACTTCTCCAGCACCATATCCTTCAGCTCCTCCCAGCTCCTCACCGGCTGTCGCCTCTCCCTCCACTAGAACCATCCCAAAGCTCGCCCCTCCATGCAGATCGCTGCCGCCTCCAGCTTCTGGGCCTCGGTCATGTGGTGGGCCGTGAAGTATCTCTCTGCGGTAAATAACCAGGCGTGTGGGTCCTCTCCGGAAAATAGCGGCATCTTCAGCTTCCGGACGCGACAATCTCCTCCAAAACGCCCCTGCTCGGGTCTCCCCTCCTGTCTGGGCGGCGGACGGTAGTGCTGACGCCTCTCCTCCAGTGTCTCGTAGTGCCGGGGTGGCCCGCCTCCGTGACTCCCGTAGTCTCCCTGGTGACCTCCGCGACGCCCCTCAAAGTCGTCCCATCCGGCGTCATCGCCGAACTCTGCCTGATATCCACTCCTTCCGTCGGAGTAATAGCCTCCCAAGTGCTGTCGTGCTCTGATACCAAATTGTTAGGAACTAACAAAGATGGAATTTTTATTAGAAAATAACAAGCGAAATAAAAAGATAATTGGACACAAAAGAGGTGTGCCCTCCTCCCAAGACGCCTAGAGGACGTCCGCACTCGTATACTCCTAATGGATGCTCAATAGAAATATTCCAATATTAAGCATGAGAAAATAAGAGAAGGCTACCCCCTATTTATAATAGAAACCATGACAATCCTAAACCAAGTAGGACTAGTCCGGCTAATCCTACTCCAAGGAGGACTCGGGGCGGGAGGGGGAATCCTACTCCAAGGAGGACTCGGGACGGGAGGGGGAATCCTACTCCAAGGAGGACTCGGAAAGGGCAAGTACAAAAAAGAGGTTGTGGCAAGGGGTCGGCTAGAGGGGGGGTGTGGCGGCTGGCCTGGGCCGGCGGGTGTAAACCCGCATGGGTTTGGGCCCAGGCCTATCAATACTCCCCCCCAAAGAGCCACCTTGTCCTCAAGGTGAAAATTTGGGAATCGCAACACCATATCAGCCATGTCCTCCCAAGTGCTGTCGTGTTCTGATACCAAATTGTTAGGAACTAACAAAGATAGAATTTTTATTAGAAAATAACAAGCGAAATAAAAAGATAATTGGACACAAAAGAGGTGTGCCCTCCTCCCAAGACGCCTAGAGGACGTCCGCACTCGTCTACTCCTAATGGATGCTCAATAGAAATATTCCAATATTAAGCATGAGAAAATAAGAGAAGGCTACCCCCTATTTATAATAGAAACCATGACAATCCTAAACCAAGTAGGACTAGTCCGGCTACGGAAAGGGCAAGTACAAAAAAGAGGGTGTTGCAAGGGGTCGGCTAGAGGGGGGTGTGGCGGCTGGCCTGGGCCGGCGGGTGTAAACCCGCATGGGTTTGGGCCCAGGCCTATCAGTGTCATATTAGACGTTAAAAATATTTGTTATATGCATGATATGTTTAATATCTATCTTACAATTGAGGACTTTGTCTTAGGTGGCACCTTTGTCCTATGTGGTAATGTCATATCGCTACATGGGATGCCACCAAGGACAAAAAACCCTCCCTGCAATTATTTACATGGTTGCCATTAAGGAGAAAAACACCCCACAAACTCACTTATTTACTTTTTTGGCCTTGGGGATTTTCCCCTAGAACCCACAAGATTTTTGCATTTATACTTTTACCCTCCGACGATACCGACACGTACATCCATACTTCTTACTCCTTTTTGCTTGTACACGTGCACCGCATCTCGTTCGTGTGGGGTTTTTGGCTCCGTAGACTGTGTGCACGGGTTATTTCTAGTAATTTTATATAAACTATATAAACTCATATAAAAGTAAATGTACATTGCATTAAACTGCAAATCTTCAAATGATATTTCCATAAACTTATCTGATAAATGTCAAATAATATATATTGAACAAGATTAAGAAATAAAACGAACAAGAAAAAAATGATTTCAATCCACACCGAGTCGTGAAACGTATTCAAAATGAAATGTTTCAAAAAGCCTAAGTTAACGATAATTTTTCTATTTAAACATAAATAAATTGTAGAAAATTTTTCCCATTCAAAACATAGATTGTTGTTATAACAAGCCTTAACCAGTTGTTGAGTCTTGCTCGTTGATTTTGTTGTTACTGCTTTTGTTGTCATTACTGTCGTTGCAATAGATGGTGATGCTATAGTTACATTTGTTGCTATGGTGCAGAGTCGAGATCGAGAGAGACTGAGAGAGACTGAGAGAGGGGATTGCTGAGTCAAGTTAAGAACGAGATCAAGAGAGATAAAGCTACATACTAGGGGGGAGAGAGAGCTGCAGAGTCGAGTTGAGCACGAGATCGAGATCGAAAAGGAGCTACGGAGTCATCATCAAAAGCAAAGTGAGGCATCCGAGCAAAATTAGGTCCGGAAAAATAAATAAAATTAGGGTAAAAAATATTTGAAGACTTTAGGGTGTTATCAAGTGATCTAACTCAATCGAGACCCGTTAGCTAAACAAATCCATTAGCTAAAAAGTAACAACTATTGATTGATATTTGAAATAACACTAGCAGCTGAAGTATCCGCTAATATTTGATATTAACACATAAGTGGGCATATTGGAAACCGTTACCAAAGGCTTAACCCCAAAACCTGCAATTACGTCTGATATTGTGGATATCCGATCAATATTTAGAACACTAGATGTGAGTACCGGCGGCCATCAACACTGCTTATACTTGAAGATTTGGACCGGATTAAAGATGAGAATTCATGGAGTAAAGATTTGGTCACCTGCTTTACCGAGATAATCAACATTCTTGCAAGTTTTGGCAAGAACGACGCCCAAGAAGATCTTATGACCAAACTACTTCAATGCCTCACATCCGAGTGGGAAAGGAAGGCCACGACCATAGGAGAAGGGAAAAATACTTCCAAGCTCACATTGAAAGAATTGATTGCAAATCTCATAGCATTCGAGAACCAACTCCAAGAAAAGAAAGATAAGGAGTAAGCCAAGAAGAAAAAGAGTATAGCTCTCAAAGCCATATCAGAAACGGAGAAGTTTGGAGATGAGATCGAAGAGCAACTAGCTCTCATTGCCAAGGGTTTTCGAAAAATCCTAAAGGCATGTAAGTATCGAAACCGAAGTCATAGATTAAATAATGATCTTATTTGTTTTGAATGCAAGAAGTCAAGACATTTAAAGAGAGATTACCCACTAGCAAAAAGAAAAGAAAAGGATAAGGTGAAGGTCAATAAGCCAAAGAGGAAAGCCATTGCCACATGGGATAGAAGTGATAAAGATGGAAGTTCCGATTCTTCATCTTCATCCTTATCCGAAGAAGAAAAGGTATAGAAGATATGTGACGACCCGTATTCATCAATACGACTATTTACGTATTTCACGTATATTCACATTTTAAAAGTATTTTATAATAATTGGTCAGGAGTTTTATATCAAAAATGATTTCAAAATTCTTGTAAAAAATATTTTGAAGAATCAAACTAGTTATGGTGTATTTTAGTAAGTTCGAGTATCATCAAATACCTTTAAATAATTTTTATAATAACTCATATTCAATTGTTACTGATTTAGCTGTATGAATTAATTTTCTATATAAACGTCATCAAAACAATTTCAAACTTTTACAGTGTGATTCTATGATCATTTAGTGCACCCCATATTAATTTCGTAATTTTCTGAAATCAAATCGACCTAGAACCCGCAAACCCGCATCCCAAACGTTTTGGCCCAAAACTCATATCTCCGTAGCTCAAACCCTGAAATAGATCTTGTATTTGCGATTCTCGCGACGATACGAACCCGTGGCTATGTTTTCGTAATTTTTCAGAGTCGTATGCGAAAACGGGGAAGCATTACGTCATTTTTACTAATTACAATTGCTAATGACATTTTTAAAATTACTGATATGGACGAAACAAAACTTACTTCCAAAACCACTGAAACGGGTGATACCGATACCGAAATCCAAATTTTTGGAAGACCGAGACCGAGACCTAAAACCTTGGTTTTTAGTATGTTGTTTACTATATTTTCTCATCTTTACATAGAGAAGAATTCTCAAAAGAATTATAACAAGAAACATCATTTTTGCAAAGAAAAAAATTACTTTCGTGTTCTAAAGAGTTCTTAAGAAAAGCCTCCTTGGCCTTTTGCTCAAAGATTTTCCTTACTTTCTTGATTTATTTTCTTGATCACTCAAGCATCAAATTTCTATCTTTTAGATAGATCAAATTCTTAGCTTCATTACTACTATATACCTGCTCAAGGGCGGAACCACGTTGATATTGGGGGGAGGGGGGCGCCCCCCTATTTTTTCCGAAATTAGTGTAGAAGGTAAAAGCGCGTCCCGCAAAGGAGAAGCACGCCCCTAAAATTAAAACCATGGGCCCGGCCACCCTTAAATTCAGATGAGAGAGAGAGAGAGGATCAGAAGCGTAGAAGCGTAAAAGCCTGAACCCTTCTCTCTCTCTCTCTCCCCCCCTCTCCCCCTTGCAGCGGCCGAAGGAGAACTCAACCCTAAATCGGTATTATGTAAGCAATTATTTATCTTCTTTTTTCATCCGATCAGTTTTTTTCTCCTTCGCTCATTAAAAATCAAAATCGGCCTTTTGCTCTCTGAGCAGCGACATCTAAAAATTCTAAACTAAACGGAAGAATTCAGTTCGTTTTCCTGTAAGCAACTGCAATTGAATTATGGAAGTGTGCTTGGATAAATTATTTTAAACTATTATTAATTTTTATTACTTTTATCAAACCTAGTCTCATGTTTCTAATTACTCAAACTTATCACAAAACATATGGTTTGGAATTATTTTGACTAAATTTTAGAATGGTTCGGGCGTAGTTCATGCTAATTTTGAATTATTTGTAAACATCAAAAATAGATTTGACAAAAACAATGGAAGTTAGGTTTGAACAATTTATCCTTACAATGAAACTTTGATACAAAATTTTCTGAGAATATAAAAGATTCTTGTTGTTTGAGACATTCTCGTAATATTGAACGGTTTGCAAAAAAATAACTCACTGAGCAGTGCCTAGTAAAAATTAAAAAAATGTAGATTTCATTACAAAATGTATGTAACTTTATGCTAAAATTCTAGATGTCACCCACATGTCATCATAAAATATTTCTTTATTTTATTATGTTTTAAAATTTTATATTTTAGAAGCTTGATGTTGAAACCTACATTAATTTTTTAACCTGCTGAATTGCTATACATGTACATCTTTGTGTTGCAGTAAATGTAACAAGAATTTTAACAAGAATTCTAGATATGATTTAGATTATTAGCTTTTTAGTCTATTTGGTATTGGTTTTTCTCATTGGGTTGACATTATCCGACAAGATTGTTTTTTGGGGCTTTTATGAGTTATGATTCTCTGAGGGAAGTGAGGCATTTACTTTGCCTATCTATTAACGTTCGTATGTCATAATTTGATTGGTCGATTGTAGTTTTTGGAAGGTATATGCTTGCTAATTTATCCTTGAGTTTAATTTTTGATTAAGGGTTACTATGTTAGGAGTCGTAGGAACTTAGAACTGATCCAGTCCTCGTCATCGGAGGGCGGCCGTTGTCACCAGAGATGCGATCAGGGGTGAGTAAAACATAGAATCGATCGGGAGGATGACCATATCTCTAGTATGAATGTGCATAATAGTCGTTCTAAAAGAAAGAAAAGATGAGATTGACGCTTTAAAATGGCAGCAAGGGGCATTCGATTTGCAGTTTGTCCCCCAAAATCCACATATAACTTTTGACACCAAAAAAACCGAAACTAAATTCCAATAAAATAAACCACAAAAAAATACCGGAAATCAACACCATAAAATTCAGAAATTAATCAAAATAAAAAAAAATAAGGAAGACGATGAAGGGTTGCGAGCTTTGTTCGGGCACTGCCTGGATGTATGGCTAGTCGGACCAGGCGAGACACTGATTCGACTGCCACGTCAAGGTCCACGGCGTGAACTTTATCGTCGCCCCCCGGTCATCTCATCCCGGTTCCGTCCCTGTACGTGCTGCAACGAAGTCCATATGTAAAATTGTACTCCTTCAATATAAGTATTTCTCACTTGTACTTGTGAGAAGGTTTCTCTCAAGTTGAGAGGTTGTTGTTTGCTCGAAAATTGTTCTAGTGTTTGTATCCATACACTGGCTTATAGTGTAGTGTAAGGGTGTAGTATCTTCCGGTTATAATAGGATAGCGAAAATTTCAGGTGGGACCTTAAGGACTAGACTAGGTGAAGGATTGACCAGACCAGGAGCGTGTTTGCGGTTGTGTTTTTTGTGCTTGATTTATATTCTTGCAAATATTTTATCGTTCGTAGTTTATCATGTCCATACTATTTGCAAGTTAATTTATTGATTAAGATTAATTTAGGTAACACTATTTGAACTCTTAGGCATAATTACTTAGAGTATTTTGTAGAATTTTATAAAATACTGTTGAGACCCACCTAGTGTTTCTGCTTGTCATCTTAGGATCCCCACAACATATGTTCTATTTCAAGCTTCTATTTTCAACAAATCCTAACATTTGCAACCGATGAACTGTTATAGTCTTTCTATCTTTATATTTGGTTGCATTATGGACATTAAGTGTAGGAAGCTCAGACACTTTGAAGGTAAGTTGTGTGCCCATGTTCAAGAATGTATGCACAAACACTTTGAAGGGGATTTGCATGCTTGTGTTTGAGAAAGTGCCCACACTGACAGTTGCACGATACAATACTGAATGCAACATCAGGGAGATTTAAAGAAAGTAAACATTTGCAGTGTGTCACTTGTACTGAATTAAGATTGTGTTTGATGTCTTAGAGCCATGTTTTGCTTAGATTGATATAAAAAAGGAGATAATCTTTAGCATAAGGGGAATACTTATTACTGAACTCATCGTAATATTATATCAGTATAGATTCTGTTTTTGTTTGATTTAATATTTTATCATTAATATTTTAGTTTTATTTTCCTTTTTCTTTTCAGGATATGTTCTAGAATACCAGTGTTACCTTTTATAAGTGTTATATGTAGACATGCAGCACATGCACATACTCATGCTGCCATATCCGTTATCCCACCGTATTGAGGTTTTGATGGGTCATCGTTGTGTCTTTGTCATGTTGTAACTTTGTCCCATCTTTTGCCATCTTTGTGCTTCCTTGCCTAGAGCCAACCACAAAATTTTGGATAAAATGCTTCATTTTGTTGTTGCATTATTAATCTGGGGGGTTAGGAAATTGTTTTGAGGTGTAAACAGCAGTTTCAAATGATAGTAAAGTGATTTATAGTGTTTTACTTTTTACACAGAACTTATATAAAGACAAAAATAAAGTCAAATTAAAGAGTATTACATTGTCATAGTGAGAGCAAACTAAGGTGAGAACCTTTACCACAGGGACACAATACAAGTTGACTGTGTTCATTCGTCTTATCTTGAACAGAAGGGCCATGGCATACCCAATCAGCTGATCAATGAAACAAGAGAGGTGACACGCAAATTCTTTGGTCTCCCCTATGGTGAAAAACTTAATATTAAGATGTCACCAGCAACTGGATTCAGGTATGGTATCTATTTAATAGATTCAGTTTTTGCCGTTGCTATTGTCATTTTCAATGTATAGTAGCTTACAAGTTTAGTTAGGTATTCTTCCGAACCTCTCATGCTAATGTCATCTGATCGATCAGAGGATATCAGAGAGTTGGTGAAAATATAACTAAGGGGATCCCTGATATTCATGAAGCAATTGATGTGAGTATGAGTTTTTCATTGTGTTCTCTTAATATATTATTGATGATATTGTCCTTACAAATTTGCGTGCATGTGAGGGAGGGAGGGACAGAGTGTGTGTAGTAACACAATTTATGTTTAATCTTAGCCACAATGGTTATAGGGAATCAAGAAATGGTTATATGGAATCAAGAATTATTTACTTACTTGTGGATGTATGGTTGAATTTGTAGGGTTATACTGAAATGGAACCTGGAAGATATGGATCTCTTGGGACCCCTTTAGAAGGTTCAAATTTATGGTATGCTTGTTTCCTCGAATTTCTGTGACTTAGTTCTTTTGTTTAATGGTTCAAACACTTACATTTTAAATGGGTTTACTTGCTTTTTAGTCTTTTTAGTTACTACTAAGTTTATGTAGATAACAAACCAGTAGTTGCTGCCCGAAAGACAAGGTTTTCACTTAATTACTTTAACTACGTTAGTTTAGTCTATATGTGTTATTTTTTCAGTCTAACTTATGTCCTTAATAAGTTC
Source organism: Scilla litardierei (assembly GCA_030789695.1). NCBI lineage: Eukaryota > Viridiplantae > Streptophyta > Magnoliopsida > Asparagales > Asparagaceae > Scilla > Scilla litardierei. Next base: position 85,387,071 of record CM061134.1, on the reverse strand, counting down.
TTTTCTGATAGGATTTTTCTTGGGGTTTGATGGATGAAAAAGAAGGATTTTGGTAGAAAGGTAAGATTTTAGTGCAAAAGTGGGATTTTTAGGGTTTAAAGAAATGATTTGGGGGGAAAAGTCGTGTTTTAATTGATAAATAACTGAAAATAAAAGGGAATACAACGTAGGTTGAGTTCTTTCAAGAGGAACTCACTCTCCTAAGTCGCCTATTCGAGAGGATGGCCACGCTATGCAATAAAAGATCGATTTTTATCAATCTCACACAAGATTTCACTCAAGATTCAACACCCTCTCTAATCCACCTAGCCACTATATAAATACTAATTGAAAAATAACAAAATTACAGAAATAACTGTAAAATTAAAACGTTCAAAAAAGCCACTTAAAAACTGAAATTACGAAAACGTGCCCCTAAGACTCTAAAATTCCAAATCTGCACTTGTCTTCTAGGATATATGATGCGATCATTACTTATGAGAGGAGGAGGATGCACAAGCATGAGGTTCACGAGCCACGGAAGCCCAATGAGTAAAACTTCTATGCACACTACAAGTAAGGGAGTATTTACTTTATGCACTACGGGGTGGAAATAAAAGAGGCCAGCCGGTTCTAGTTTTGTAATCGAATATTTTGAGTGATTGTTCTTCTAATTTTCATAGAGAGAGATCTAAAAGAGGTTTAGACTTTTTCCTTGTAAAAGTTAGGAGAGTGGGATCTACTCTACTAAACTAGATCCATTTATCTTATCTTGTTATCTTTTATTGTTATTCCAATAAAATTTCCAACTTTTACCCAATTTTGTGTCCTAGTTCATATCAAATTAGGAAAGAATCGAAGCATTGGAAGAGAAGATCGGAGCCGAGATCGTGAAACGAAAGAAGGAGATCGAAGGATTGATGGCTGATTTGAAGGAAGATTTTAGGGCTTCAATGGAGGCGAACTAGTTGGAGATGAGGAAGGAATTCAAGGATGCGATTGCGGAAGGAACAAAGGAGATCTTGAGGGCTCTTTTGCAACGAGTTCCATCGGCATCTACTTCAGAACTGAATCGCTAATTAGATCTGGCTTCGAAAGCACCTTCAACCATGAAAGATAAAGGGAAGAGCGAGATCTTGAAGGATGTGGATGTCCTGGAAGAAGGGATGATCTCCGACGAAGAGAACAAACTCATCATGCTTGGCGTAAAGATCCATCGACACAACAGAGCACAAGACGAGCCTCACGAGGTCGGAGGAGGGAGAACGGAGGCCTGTCGGCTGCGCTAAGGCATTCCGTCGGCCCTGGCGAACTGCCAGGCCACCGTCGGGGCCCTGGCGAACCGACAGGGCCACCGAGAAGCCCTGGCGGCTCCGGGCGAACCAGCCAGGGCCCTCGCGGGCCCAGGCGGGGCCTGGGGGATGGAGATGCCCCAGCTGATAGCTGGGGCCCTGAAGAGGGCTGGGCGGGCTTCAATGGGGGCCCGGAGGACCTCTGAGATCATTGGGAGTATGAGCAGCGCATAGGGCTTCGTCGACATGGAGTAGATGAATTCCAGGGTGCTGATTTTGAGTTCGGAGAGTGTCGTGGACACCATGAGGCTGATGTAGTAAATGGAAAGGGCCGATGACAAGGGCTGGAGTATGAGGAGTTTGCGTAGTACCATGAGGATGGCGATGAGGGTGCTTATGACGTTGGCGGGCGCGAATGGAGGGATGTTGGGCGACTAACCAATGAGAGGGCTAGGTTTGGAGATCCCCACAGACAGCGGCACCAGGATCGTTATGGAGGAGGGGATCCCCGTGCAGATGAGATGATATGGAAGCTGAAGATGCTGATCTTCGAAGGTAGTGATGCATCTGGGTGGATCTACAAGGCGGAGAAGTATTTTGAGATGACACGGCTGACGGAGGCGGAGAAGTTGAGGGTGATCAGGATCTATCTGGAGGGAGAGGCCTTATCATAGTACTTATGGAGGGAGCAAGAGAGACATGTGAGGACCTTGGACGAGTTTAAGGAGATCTTGTTGCACTGTTTCAGGGATACACAAGGGGAAAGTGCTTACGAGCAGCTGCATGCCATTAAGCAGTATGGGTCTGTGTGTGACTATATCAAGCAGTTCGAGGTGCTTGCGAGCAGGGTGGGAGGGATGCCAGCAGAGTCTATGTAGGGGTTTTTCTTGGATGGGTTGAAGCCTGCTATCAAGGCAGAGCTTCGTACACATAGGCCTAGAGGACTATTTGAGTAGATGGATTTGGCAGTCGGTGGATAGATTGGCCTATGATGGCCATCCCAGAGGAACTTGGGGATGGAATTATACTCGTTCTTAGGCCGTGACAGGGGGTAGCATGGAGCGTCTGGAGGGACCCCCCGTTAGTGGGGGAAGGGCTGGCTAGGCGAGGCCAGCGGGACCCTACAAGAGTATGGCAGAGGCTGAGATGCGGGATAGGAGGACAAAAGGGCTGTATTTTAAATGCGACGAGAAGTTCACTCCGGGCCACAAATGTTGCAACCATGCTCTTCAGGTGTGCGAAGTATTTGAGGGGGAGGTAGAAGAAAAGGAGGTTGCGGAGCTGGAGGGCGAGGGAGAGGTAGAGGTTGAGCCACTACTTTTGGAGGCAGCTGAGGTTTTGCTCAGTTCTATAGCAGAGTTGACACATACCCACACCATGAAGTTGGAGGGCAGAGTTTGAGACTTGGATGTGGTAATTCTGATCGATAGTGGGGCTACACATAACTTTGTGTCCCCTAAGGTGATTGAGAAGCATGTGCTACACCACACGAATACGGAGGGATTTGGAGTCATGTTGGGGATGGCAAGTTGGAGCAGAGTAGAGGCATCTGTAGAGACCTGACAGTGTCCATTTAGGGGGTGTTGATTACTGGAGACTTCCTGCCATTAGCATTGGGCATTGTTGATTTGATTTTGGGGATGCAATGGCTTCAGACATTGGAAGAGACTTGGTTCAATTGGAAGCTGCAGAGAATAGAGTTCCAAGTAGAGGGGAGGAAGGTGGTGTTGCTTGGGGACCCGAGCCTATGTTACACATCAGTATCATATAAGACCATGGCCAGGACCCTCCAGATGGAAGGGGGATGATTCTTAGTGGAGCTTCAGGGACTGGCGACGGAGGATGCAGCTGGTACGGCAGAGGTGCCTAGGGACATGAAGCAGGTGCTGAGCAGTTATGATGAAGTATTCCAGTTTCTTAGCGGTCTTCCACCACTACGAGATCACGAGTACTCCATCGTTCTAAAGGAGTGAGTGTCTCCTATTTAGTGTGCATTCTTACCGATACCACCAGGAGCAGAAGGACGAGAATGGGAGGCTAGTGGAGGAGATGCTGCAGGCGGGCATCACACAGCCCAGTGTCAGCCCATTTTCGAGCCCGGTGTTGCTGGTAAAGAAGGACGGGAGCTGGCGCTTCTGTGTCGATTACCAGGCTCTAACTAAGGAAACTGTAGCAGACAAGTTTCCTATTCTGATGATAGACGAGTTGTTGGACGAGCTGCATGTGGCTGCAGTGTTCTCCAAACTTGATCTAAAGTCTGGTTACCACCAGACATGCATGAAGGCAGAGGATGTGCAGAAGACAGCTTTTAGGACTCACGAAGGCCATTATGAGTTCCTGGTTATGCCATTTGGCTTGACAAATGCCCCTGCCACCTTCCAGTCCTTGATGAATAGGGTGTTTCGCCCTACCTACGGAGGTTCGTGCTTGTCTTCTTTGATGATATTCTGGTTTATAGTTGATCTCTGCAGGAGTATGTAGATCACTTGGAGGTGGTGATGAAGGAGCTTCGGAATCATCCGTTGCATGCGAACCGGAAGAAGTGCCTTTTCGGTCAGGCGCAGGTGGAGTACTTGGAACATATAGTGTCCGCTGAGGGGGTGGCCGCAGATCAGGGGAAGATTGCCGCTATGTTGGATTGGCCTCGGCCTATGACTTTGCGAGCCTTGCGAGGATTCCTTGGACTGATAGGGTAATATCAGAGATTCATTAGCTGGTATGGGACTATTGCATGGCCGCTAACGAGCATTTGAAGGACAGTTTCAATTTGGGGGAGGAGGCTACTAGGGCATTTAAGGCCATTAAGCAGGCTATGACGACGGTTTCAGTTCTAGCACTGCCTGATTTCAGCAAACCGTTTGTCGTCGAGTCGGATGCTTCAGGATATGTGTTGGGGTCCATCCTGATGCAGGAGCAGATACCCATTGCCTACTTCAGCCAGGTGTTGTCCGCCAGAGCACGGTTGAAGTCTGTTTATGAGAGGAAACTGATGGGATTATCCTTGCAGTGCAGAAGTGACGACCCTATTTACTTGGCAGGGCATTTATAGTGAGGACGGATTAGCGGAGCCTGAAATACATACTGGAGCAGCGCATGGTGGCGGAGGAGCACCAACGTTGGTTGTCTAAGTTGAGCGGATGCACCCTTGAGATCCACTACAAACCCGGCTTAGATAACAAGGCGGCAGATGCGCTATCTCGCAGGGATGATGTGGTACAGATTTTGGTTATGTTGGGGCCAGTAGTTCTTAGTAGGGATTCCCTCTTATGTGAGATTGAGGTAGACGGAAAACTGCTTCGGATTCGTGAAGCACTGGCACAGGGCTCAAATGACTACCCCTGTTACTCAGTAGAGGGTGTGAAGCTGCTGCATAGAGGCCGTTAGGCGATTCCACTGAGGTCGTCGCACATTCCACTCCTCTTTTGGGAGTTCCACAGCAGCGCAATGGGAGGACATTCAGGGGGTACCCGACGTACCAGCGGATGTCACGGGAGCTTTATTGGCCAGGTATGCAGAAGGATGTGGCTCAACTAGTGGCAGGTTGTAACATTTGCCAACGTCATAAGTACCGGGCGACAGCTCTCGTCGGACTTTTACAGCCTTTGGCACTACCAGAAAGGTTGTGGGAGGATATCTCGATGGACTTTATTGATGGGCTACCGAAGTCTGAGGGGTTCACGGTCATTTTTGTGTGGTTGATCGCCTCCGAAAGTACGCTCATTTCGTGCCTCTGCGACATCCTTACACGACGATGACATTTGCAGCATCATTTCTGAAGGAGGTTGTTTGGCTACACGGGAATCCAGCTTCCATTATCTCCGACAGTGATAAAGTCTTCATGAGCACTTTTTGGAAGGAGCTGTTCAAACTGCAAGGGACCGCTCTCATGCAGAGTTGCACAGATGACTCCGTTCAAGGTCTTATATGGCAGAGAACCTCCGCACTTGGTTCATTATAGGCGGGGAGATACACTGCTATCTGAGTTGGAGCAGCAGTTGACGGAGCGTGATAGAGTGCTGGAGGAGTTGAAGCAACATCTGAGGCGGGCCCATCAGATCATGAAGGGTAATGCAGATAAGCACCACAAGGACGTGGAGTTTGAGGTGGGAGATAGTGTCTATTTGAAGCTAGGTCGTTACAGGCAGAGTTCAATAGTGCAGAGGTGTAACGCCAAGCTAGTAGCACGCTACTATGGCCCTTATGAGATTGAGGCGAGGGTGGAGAAGGTAGCTTATGGGTTGTGGCTGCCTCCTACTTCTGATATATATCCAGGGTTCCATGTGTCGCAGTTGCGGAAGGCGATTGGGGACCATTCAGCGTCAGCTACCTTTCTCCATACGTTGACAAAGGACATGGAGGTACTGCTAGAGCCAGAGGCGGTCAAGGGGTGCGCCAGATTCGATCGGGATCTTCGGAGGTGCTGATTCAGTGGAGTAGGCTGCTAGATCATGATGCGACGTGAGAGCTTCTCGATACGATCTTCAGGCAGTTTCCAGACTTCCACCTTGAGGACAAGGTGACACTTTTGTGGGGGGGGGGGGTAATGATGCGATCATTACTTATGAGAGGACGAGGAGGCGCAAGCATGAGGTTCACGAGCCATGGAAGCCCATGGAGTAAAACTGCTATGCACACTACAAATCAGGGAGTATTTACTTTATGCACTACGGGGTGGGAATAAAAGAGGCCAGCCGACCCTAGTTTTGTTATCAAATATTTTCAGTGATTGTTCTTCCAATTTTCCTAAAGAGATCTAGAGAGGTTTAGACTTTTTCCTTGCAAAAGTTAGGAGAGTGGAATCTACTCTAAAAAAGAGATCCATTTATCTTATTTTGTTATCTTTGATTGTTAGTCCAATAAAATTTCCCACTTTTACCCAATTTTGTGCCCTACTTCATATGAATACAATCCTATAATTACTTCGACCCCCCGAAGAACCACCCTTTCCTCAAGGTAGTGCATGAAGTGCATGTGCCACTCCTCTTCGACTGATGGTGCTAAACTCCTCGTGATTAAAAGACCACCCAAGGTCTCTAATGCACATAAAGATGCAAGGATAGATGTCACGATAATCACACAGCCTGGCTGAAGGTCTTCCACGTCCAAAACACAAATGTCCGTGCTCGGGAGGTCGTTGGGCCATGGTGGGTTCTGAGTACCGTCGTCGAGGCATGATGGACCTACAAAATTGCCCGCAGGCCCTAGCTGCCCTGCATGGTTGCGGACATGGCCTGTGTGGCATGTAGGTTGTCAAGGGGCCTACATGATGTCTGCAGGCCAGGCTGGCCTGCAGGAGGTATACAGGCTGTTGGGGTCCCGCAGGAGGCGCAGGGTCCCGCAAGAGGTGCAGAGGCCTTTAGAGAGGTGGTAGACCAGCAGGCAGCCTGCAGGGCCTTGATGTCCTTGCAATGATGCTTATGGTCCCGCGTGATGGTGGCTAGGGTCCCCACCCCTCGTGGGGTTCTCTTCCGCTTCTTCGGAATCATCCCCCGCATCAATTAGAAGAACTTCGCTGAATTCTTCCTCCTCCTTTTCGCCAAAGTTGTCGTCTTTTAACCTAGTTCTGGGTGGTCATCTAAATCTGAATTCATCATCGCCTTTAGATCGGTAAACCACTAAGAAAGTTGAATTAGGTTTTGCATGGGAGCACTTTGTTGTGTTAGGGTTTGCATGATATCACCGAACTTGGCCTCCATCCTTGCCTCATGCGCCATGAATATAGCCTCAAGACCGGATTCGAGAGCCCATTGATACCAAGATCATTGCTCTGATAACACTTGATAAGATTTTTCTAAGTTTTTGATGGATGAAAGATGATTTTTGGTAGAAAGGAGGGATTTTTAGTGGAAAGGAGGGATTTTTAGGATTTAAGGAGATGATTTGAGGGAAAAAGATGTTTTATTGGTAAATATCTGAAATAAAATGAGAAAACAAGATATGTTGAGTTCTTTCGAGAGAAACTAGCTCTCCCAACCCGCCTATTCAAGAGTGACTCGCTCTTCAACAAAAGAGGGATTTTTATCAACCTCACAAAAGATTTCATTTAAGATTCAACACCCCTCTCGAATCCTCCTAGCCACTATATAAATACTAATATGAAAATAAAAAAATTACAAAAATAGCCCTAAATTGAAAATGACCAAAGACTCCTAAAAATTGAAAATTACGAACAGACCCAAAGACTCCAAAATTTTAGTTCTGCACTTGTCTTCTACGATGCGGTCCAATCATTACTCCGTCTATGAAGAACCACCGGTCCTCAAGGTGGTTCATGAAGTGTGTGTCACTCTCACATTGAAAGTGCTCGTCCCCTCCTGAATCAAAATGCCACCCAAGGTTTCCACCACCCACAACGATGCAAGGGTAGATGTTACGATGATCACATAGTCTGGCTGAAGGTCCTCCACGCTGGAAACAACCTGTGCTCAGGGGGTTGTTCATGTGCAAACCATGGGCCATGGGGCCTGCAAAAGCGTAATTAGGCCACGCCAGGTTCTAAATATTGTCGTCGGGCCATGACAAGTCCAGCAGAATTTCGCACAGGCCCAGGCGGGCCTACATGGCTACAAACATGGCCGCAGGGCCTGCAGGAGGCCTGCATTAGGCCTACAGGCTATTTGGCCTGCAGGGTGGTGGTGGGCCTTCAGGCAGACTGTGGGGTCGCCTGCAAGGCCCTGGCAACCCTACAGGCAGGTTACATGCCCCTGGCGGCCTTACAGACAGACTGCAGGGCCCCTGGCATTCTTGTAGCAAGGCGCGGGGCCCTCGGTGAGGGTGCCTGAGGTCACCCCTCATTGGCGTCCTCTTCTGCTTCTGTAATGCCCCTGATTCGGGTGCCGTCACTTTCTATAATTTTACAGGTATTGCAGTTACCAATGAAGTCAGTATAGAGATAAACATGAAATATTTATAAAAAAAGAAATACTCGTTTTATTTCAGCCTTCAAAGGAATTACATTGTCTAAAGCAGAAAAAGTAACTACATCTCTCATCTACAAGTACTGAAAAGAAATTAATAAAGATAAGAACTCTCCTGTCAACTCAAAGTCTCAGAAATCAGCGTTCTCGATTGGAAACTCAGACTTCTCGTACTATGGCGCCTCCTCGTCAAACTGTTCGTCACCTAGCGAAAACAACAAATAGTGAACCATTATTAATAAAGTAGATTACATCTATACTAAACAGTTAATTAATTTATCATGTAGGAATTAATAGGCATGCAATGGAAATTGTAAGGAAAGGTACTAACCTGGCATATTCAAGTATCAGTAAAGCTCTAGCAACTAACCAAAACTAGTGATGTGACTTATAAAAAGAGAGCACGATGTGCAACGTCAGGTCTGCCTTGGATCGCATGGTGCTACCTCGGGCCAAGTAAAAAAGGTCAACTGTCGCAAGAACTCAGGATCCATAAAACTTACATCTTCCTAAACAGGGGCCAAAAGCATGGCTTCAATCGCTCCCACACACTCTTAATTATAAGTTACCCCAAAATCGATGATGTCAAGTGTAGTTTTAATTGTAGTGGTGTCAGGTATCATACTCATGTCACTAATCCCTAAATACATAATTAGAGAGTTATGCAAAACTATGTTCAGGATGTCATGTATTGTGCAAGAAACAGTTCTACCAATATCATTTTATAATCACATTGCATAACCTCTAATCATGTAATTTTGTATAATCGACAACTCAAACTTCCAATCTTTCACATGTTTAGTCTCATATGTAGAAACATAATCTTTTTAACAATTAAAGCTAACAATTACAGAAACACATTAAAACACGTAAATTATAAATGAATAAAAGAAATGACGAAAAAAGTAAATGACAAAGTTATGGAAAATGCACAAATGGATCAGATTCATGTTTGGCACCATATGAGTTATGGTCTACATGTCTAGATGAGTTGCTCGGACCAACGATTGTATAAAAGGGAAAATACCAATTTAGGACGAAATAATTGTAGTGAGGGCATATTGATTTTCTACATTATAACTGAGCTTGCATGCCAATGGAATATCGGCAAACAGGTCCCGAAACAGTCAAGCTCAAAGTACACGTATCAATAAGCACTCAGGTCAAATCGGCAAACAATCATGACCCCAAACTGACATGCACACAGACCCAAATCAACATGCGAACAGTTTCAATTTCAGCATAGAGAACGTCCCAATTTTAGCATGCAGACATCCGCCATATCAGCAAGCAAGCGGCACACAAAATATCAAGCAAACATGTCCCAGAATATCACGCAAACATCATCCAGATCAGCAAGCTAACATGTCACAAGCGGACAGTAAAGATGAGCACAAAAAACATGCAATGGAAAACCCTACAAAGGCTCAACAACCCACGTCAACTACTATCGGCAAGCGAAAACCCAACAATCATCTAACCGACCATCCATGACCAAGCCTTCCACCTCGACAGCCAGCCACAACCTACAATCAACATAAAGTTTAAATCGAAAACATCGAACATCGGCCAATAACCCGCAAACCTAGATTGTTGCCAAACTACTCATTGGTGGAGTAATTCCCTTCAGGAAGTCCCATGAATCATCTCTTCCATCTCTACCAAAACCCACAAAATAAACAAATAAAAATTTAGTAAAGATCGAATCTATTGTGCACCAAAGTCGCGCGATGATCCCAAGCAAGAAAACCCAACCGAAAATCCAAGCTTGAAATCTCAGAAATTTTGAGAGGAGAGAGAATTTTATCGAATGAAATCCCCTAAAAATCCTTACCTTTAAATAGAAAACAAAAACACGTGAAGGGGTTTGATTCGAACTCAAACCGAAATCTTCGAGGATAAAATCAAATCCAAATTGGATGAAGGATTTAAACCCTAAAGGAGTCGATCTTATCTTGAGAAGCCGTAGGGATGGATTGGGTTTCGAATCGGACCAATCGATTAGGGCTTTGGGTCACCGTCGCTGCTCGCCAGCGAAGAGCGCGCGAGGGATCAGGTTGCTAGGGGCTCTGGCTGAGAGATGAAAGAGAGAGAGAGAGTGTGTTGGGTTTTTTAATTAAGAATGAAATGTGCCGGGGAATGTGCCTGTGGGCTTGGGCTTAAGGGGCAAAAGGAAAAAAAGAATGAGAAGAAAGAAGGAGAAGAGAAATGAGAATTGGGCTTTTTAAAAAAAGAATAAATGGGCCATTACCGCTTCTTCGGCATCCTTCCCTGCGTCAATTAGAAGCCCTTCTCTAAATTCTTCTTCGTCTTTCTTTTTCGTCAAAGTTGACGTCTTTTGTCCTAAATCTGGATGGTCGTCCAGATCTGAATTCTTCGTCACCTTAGCTATGGAAACAATTGATAAAGTTATTGAGTTGGAGTTTGCATGAAGTTGAGTTGGGGTTTGCATGAGAGCACCTTGTTGCGTTAGGATTTGCATGATAGCACCCAACTTGACGTCCATCCTTACCTCATGCACCATGAATATAGCCCCGAGCCCGGATTTGCGAGAGCCCATTGATGCCAAGATCGTTACTCTGATACCAATTGAACGGATTTTTCAAGGGCTTTGATGGTGAAAAGATAATTTTTTGGTAGAAAGGTGAGATTTTTATTAGAAAAGATCGATTTTTACAGTTAAAAGAGATGATTTGGGGGAAAGTCGCTATTTTTATTGATAAATAACCGAAAATAAAATGGAATACACGATATGTTGAGTTCTTTCATGAGAAACTCGCTCTTCCAATCTGCCTATTCGAGAGAACGGTTGCGCTCTCCAATAAAAGAGTGATTTTTATCAACCTCACACAAGATTTTACTTAAGATTCAACACCCTTCTCTAATCCTCCTAGCCCTTATATTAATGCTAATCTGAAAATAACAAAATTACAGAAATAACACTAAAAGCTAAAAATTATAAAAAGATCCACTGAATACTGAAAATTATGAAAACGACCCTACGACTTCAAATTTCCAAAACTATCATTGTCTTCTAGGTTGCGGTCCTATCATTACTTCGCCTTCAAAGAACCAACTTATCCTCACGGTGGTGCATAAAGTGCGCAAGCCACTCCTCTTTGACTGATGGTGCTCGTAATTACAGAAATAGCACTAAAGCTAAAAATTATAAAAAGATCCACTGAATACTGAAAATTGTGAAAACGACCCTACGACTCCAAATTTCCAAAACTATCATTGTCTTCTAGGTTGCGGTCCTATCATTACTTCGCCTCCGATGAACCAACTTATCCACACGGTGGTGCATAAAGTGCGCAAGCCACTCCTCTTTGACTGATGGTGCTCGTTTTCTCTTGAATCAAAAGGCCACACAAGGTCTTCACCATCCACAACGACGCAAGGATAGATGTTACGATGAGCATGCAGCCTGGCTGACGGTACTCCCCGCCCAAGACACAAACGTCCGTGCTCGAAAGGTCGTCTATGTGCATACCATAGGCCATGTTGCCCCACAAAAGCGTCGTCGGGCCACAACGGGTTCTGAATACTGTCGTCGGGCCATGGCAGGCCTAGCAGAACTGCACGTAGTTTCGGCGGGTCTACAGGGCTGCGAGGAGGGCCCGACGGGGCTTGCTGCCCTGCGGTCAGGGCCCGTGGGGCATGCAGGCTACCGACGTCCTACATGAGGCCTGCATGGTGATGGCAGATCTGTAGGCACTTGCAGGACATGGCGGCCTTGCGGCGAGGCGGGGGCACCCGATGAGGGTGGCTGGGGACCCCACCCCTCGTGGGGTCCTCTTCTGCTTCTTCGGAATCCCCCTCACGTCGATTAGAAGCCCTTCTTGAGCCACTTGATAGAATTTTTCTAGTGGAGAGCGCAACATCTATTGTTTAGTTTATTATGGACATTATGGCTAACATAAAGATCTTTTATGAAAATTCTAGTGAATCCAGTTTTGCATGAATTTTTATAGTTAATTAGAGCAAAGTGGGTGCATAATATGTTGTACTTCCGTCCTTCTTTAACCTCATCTGCTCACATCTTAAGCTAGACCAAAATGGAGACAATAGAAGCATGGAATTCAATCTTCTTTGACTTCTTCCATTATAATTAAGCATTTTCTGTCATGGTCTAGTCCATTGTTAGTAAAAACGCGAATTTTTATGTTTTTTACGTTTAAACCCCGTCTAAAATGATTCTCGTATTAAACGACCGTTCATTTGAATTATTCAAAAAATACGTGCTTTCTAGGGGTTGACGAACAAAACGCGTTTTATTCCCGTATTGCACATTTTATGCGTTTTAAACATGTTTTTAGGGGCAATTTTAAATCATTTTGAATTATAATTTAATGATCATACTTTGGTTTAATGCATGCTACATGGAATATAATAGTATAATCATGTCATTTTGGTTAAAACTATGAATACAATTTAAATCATGAATATAGAACTTATTTAACTCTTATTTCATATTGATATTGTTGATTTTTAAGTTCATTTTGATGACTGATATCTTGACAGTATTCATATTTTTAGTCGCGTTTTTATCCGGGTTAACGAATTAAACACGATTTAACTTGTTTACGTATTATTCCCGTATTGCGCATATTTGACTGAAGTTTTGACAAAACGTCTTTTGAAATTGATCGAATTAAACATGTTTTATTCACGTCCCGAATAATTCCCGTATTACGTATTGCTAACAATGGTCTAGTCTAGTGTGATATAACGTAGCTTGCCATTCTATTTCCAGTACAACTTACTTATTGACAAACATTTGAGGTGATGGTAATCCAGTTTGGATCCAGATCAGAGATTTAGGATTTTGGGGTTTGAGTCATTTTATTTCTTTTATTTGAGTCCATTATTATTTTTTGGTCCTTCGAGCTTTCTTTTGAAGGAAGACTCTTTTATTTTATTTTATTTAGGAGTTTAACTTCTATTTGAAGTCAGAATACGAGTCTAAATAAGAGTTATTTGTTTTCATATAAATATGTGTTTGTAATTAAACTTTTAATTTATAAGTGATTAAATAAAATTTTTAGCTTTGTTAACTTCATTTGCTATCTATTGAATCTTTTGTATGAGATGCGAGAGTGTGTGAGAAATTGCTTGAGCATAATATTCAAATGAATTCTTAACGCGCGAGGTGTTAAAATCGTCATCATTCAATTTCTGGTGTTAAGAGTTTTAAAACCTAATTTATCATATTTCTAAAATTTTCTAATTAGTTCTTTCTCAACTTCTTCGACTACATCCTTCGTATCCTTTTGTTTTGCATAAGGTTTGATATCAGAGCTACAAATCCTATTTTAATCATCATTTTCTTCTTTCTCCTTCCTTAGTTTAGGTTAGTCTTTCTTTAGTTAAAAAAAACATTAGAAAATAACATCGATCACTGCTCATTATCACTATCCAATTCCCAGACATAACCCTAATATCTACGTCACCATGTTCTCTTACGTTTAGTTTCATATATTTATAGGATTTAATGTAGAAAATGTGAATAGATCGGGTGCCAATACCCAAAAAAATGGAAAGTACAAGCCCCACATGGGCTTGTACTCGTTGTGGGGTCCACCTTTTTGTGTCTTGGCTAGATCAGGTGCTACCTGATCTGTCTTGGCTAGATCAGGTGCTACCTGATCTACATGAATCTCATATATATATATATATATATATATATAACTACAAACATACACGTACATACGTACGTATATACTTACATACATGAAATTACCCGTGCACTAAGTGCACGGAGCAAAAACAACCCCCACGAACACAGCACAGAGCAAGCGCACAACTGAGAAGAAGCGAGAACTGTGGGTGTGTGTTGACAGCATCGAGGGGTAAAAGGGGAGCACGCACACAAATAAGCGCAAAAAACCAAGGAGGAACATGCAATTAAGTGGGAAGTTGGGGTTTTTTTGCAATTAAGTGGGTGGGGGCAATTTTTTTATGTAATTGTGGGGGGCCTTCCCTCACAGTTGAGGGGGACGTTGCCACGTGGGACAAGCCCGTGCAAGTGCCCGTGCAAATCTAAGTTAGCCATGCACATGCATAGTTTACCCATTTTCTCATATTTTTGAACTTTTTATAGGATTGATGTACACCTCATGGATGATCAACACACCAAAAATCAAGTGAATCCATTGCTATTTGATCCTAATCTAATCCTTGCAAATTCAACGGTCTTGGAACGTGTTGAAAAATAGAACTTTTTGCAACTGGTGGATCGAGGGTCAAATGTATCTAAAGTTCAGCCATATATGAGGTTTATGGTTGTAGAATGTGTACATCAATCCTATTAAAAAATTTCAAAAAAATGAGGGATGATGTTGTTTTTATGCCTGACTGCCTGTGCAAAGCTACCTTCGTTGTGCACGTGCTCATCTGCATCATCCCCATATATATGGAAAAGTGTTCCTAAGCTGACTCCTTAGGAAATTATCTAAGGAGTCGACCCAAAATAATATAATTGAGCTAGTACATCATGATCTACAAGTCAACGTATACTTATTTACAAAAAATCATAAAATTTAAATTTGTTTTAACTTTTAACTATGCGTTATGTGGTTACAAATGGTTTCTTAACAATAGAACAAAAAATGTCACTTGATAAATGGTCAAAATTATCTAAATCAGATGATTATTCATAAACATACATTTTGAAATATGACATCATGATGGACAGATCAGATTTTTCACAAATTATCTGAACCATTTGATTTCAGGCCGACTCTTTAAATGATTTCCTAAGGAGTCACCTTAAGAACACTTTTCTCATATACATATGGGCCAAAATCACGTGCCAAAATTTCGCACGGGATTTTGGGGCGTGAAGCTTTTTTTTGAATTTTTGTTCAATTTTTTTCAAATATTAAATCCATATATATATATATATATATATATATATATATATATATATATATATATATATTCTAGGGAAAATAATGGGTCACCCTAGATCAAGCCGTTACAAATTCAACGGTTTCAAAACAATAAAACATTTTGTATCGATCCGATCAAGGGGCAAATGTGGCGGATTTTTTTGATTTTGGTATGTGTATGTATTAGTATGTGTAGAACACATTAAACAGTTTGGATTATTGAAAAACTATACAAAACTCTTTTCTCACACTTTTTAAATCGAGAGTTTTTCTCACATGAACATTTGCCATATATATAATCCAATTCCCAGACCTAACCCTAATGTCTGTTGTGCGCGGAAGCGGAAGACTAGGACCGTCAGACGATCGAGAAAGAGGACAAGCAACAACAAACATGTAAAGCACTATAAACGATTTCAACTTTAGGCCATTGGCCGGCCAATGGAACACCAATGAGCTTTATTACGAAAGGAGAGAACAAATACAAAACTTCTCTCTTCACAACGAAGAAGAAGCAATCAAGATCTCTCTAAAAGCTCTCAAACAATCTCACAAAATTGGCTCTCACAATTGGCAGCTCAAAGTTATCTCAACGTGTTCCTCATACATGAAACCCTCGCCTAAACACCCTACATATAGTCCTAGGGTACAATATGCGTTCTAATAAAAGAGGGATTCCCAATTGATAAGAATTCAGATTCTAACGGAATTCTAATTGCACCACAACTTTACTTCTGATAGGACGTCACATTCTTTGATGGGCCTCCTCAGTGTTGCCGAGCTTCTCACTGAAGACCGAGCCAACAAAGTGCCGAGCCGAGCAATCCAAGCTATCCAACGCTCAGACGTAGAGCTGTCGGCCTATGAGCGTCGATCCTCCGAATTAAGAATCCATGCAATGTAGAAGTCCAATAGCTCGGCATTCTAGTATCTGACTTGTGCAGAGCCAGATAGGTCGGATTCGAGCTCAGACGAACTAACTATACACAAAATAGTTTGGCTGCCGATCCAATACTTTTTCAGCACATCAATCGAGCCAACTTTCACAATTCTCCACATTGACAAGATTTAGGCCTCCGTCACACAATCGAACTTCAATGCACCACCTTGGTAGAGTCATATTTGGTGTTCCCTTCAATGCCTCTACCTGGGCTCTCCTGGTTCCACCGAACCTCAATGCCCTTACTGGGACCGCCATAGACATCATCTCGGAACAACATTGAGCAAGACCAAGCAATGCTTAAACTTAGCCCTCGATACAACCTTAGTTAACATGTCCGCAGGGTTGTCATCCGTTTCGATCTTTAACAAATTGATGTCATCGTCTTCTTCTCCCACATAGTCTCAGACAAAGTGGTACCTTACGTCGATATGCTTGATGCGTGCATGAAAGACCTGATTCTTAGCTAAGTGCACCGCACTTTGGCTGTCACAATGTAGATCATACTTCTTTTGGTAGATTCCCAGATCATCCATCAAGCACATCAGCCATATCGTCTCTTTTACAATTTCAGTCAATGTCATGTATCCTGCCTTCGTAGTAGACATGGCCACCGTAGACTGAAATATACTCTGCCAACAGATCGAAGCTCCTGACAGGGTAAAGACGTAACATGTTATTGATCTCTTTCCATCCAAGTCGACTGTAAAGTCGGAATCAACATAACCTCCAACTTGCGGACCTTCATCACCTCAGCTATTTTAATCAGACGTCAATTGTGCCATTGATGTATCTAAGTATACATTGAAGAGCTCACCAGTGTACTTTTTTCGGATTATGCATGTATCTACTCACCATGATCACTGCATGTGATAGGTCGGGTCAAGTACATACCATAACATACATCAAGACTCCTATCACATTGGCATATGGTTTGCCCTCTATGAGCTTCTTCTCATCTTCATTCTTAGGACAATGCTCGGCACAGAGCTTGAAGTGAGGTGCGAGCAGAGTAAATACGGACTTCATCCCTTCACCACTAAATCTCTATTTAACAAATTTCATATAGCGACTTTGTGAAAGATGAACTATACCTCCACTTCTATCTCTTGTGATCTCCATCCCAAGAATCCGTCCCAAGAATCCTCCGTGATTCGCATATGTCCTTCATCTCGAATGCATAATTTAGCTCAGACTTTAGTCTCTCTGTATCTCCACTTTATTTGATGAAGCAATGAGTATATCACCATAAAGTAAGAGAGATGTATGACCCATCATCCAGCCTTCGAAAAACACGCAATGATCATAGGGGCTGCGAACATACCCTTGATCATTCGTCATAAAGCGTTCAAAACGCTTATACCATTGTTTAAGTGACTGCTTCAGCACATAGAGTGACTTCTTCAGCCTACATGCAAGCCCATCGCCGCTTTTATAGCCATCGGGCTAAGCCATGTAGATCTCTTCCTCGAGCTCTCCCTCGAGCTCTCCATGCAAGAACGCTGTCTTGCCATCTAGTTGCACCAGCTCTAGGTTGAGCTGTGTCACTAACGCCAACAGGATCCGAATTGAGCAATGCTTCACCGTCGGAGCGATGCATTCCCTATGTGCAATGTGCATAGCCCTTTGCTACAAGGCGAGCTTTGTAGCGAACTTCTCCAACTTTGGTCCATTCTTTTTGGTGTATACCCACTTATACCTTATCGCTTTCTTGCTTTCAGGAAGCTCCACCAAATCCCATGTATCATTCTTCATCAGTGATTCTATCTTATCGTCCATCGCTTTTCTCCACTTATCCGGGTCTTCAGAATGTTCTACATCTTTGAAAGAAGTAGGTATGTCAATACTTACAGCAGGAACATGAACAAGACCATCTCCGTGTATCGTGCAGGTCTTTGTATCTCACGCCTTGGTCTCCTAGCTGTGATGGAATTCATCTGTTGTGCAATCTGTGGAGATGAGCTATCTGCACCATCCGAGTTTGAACTACTAATGTCACCACCATCTGTCTGGAGTGTGTCGTTTGCACTTTCTGGTGTAAGTCGACCTGAGTCAATAACCGAGCTGTCTAGAACCGTACACTTCCAAGTAGACCTGCTTCATCTGTGTCTCTTTGGGCTCCACCATTGGTCCATTGGTCTATGCTTCTTCAACAACGCTGACTCATTAAACGTCATGTCTCTGCTCACAATCACTTTCCTTTGTCTCGGACACCACAACTTGTATCCTTTGACACTATCGCTAAAACCCAAGAAGATGGTTTTTTGGCTCTAGCGTCGAGATTGTCCTCCTTCACATCATAGTAGCTCGAACAGCCCATATCTGTAGAGACTCATAGTCGGAAACTGGCTTTCTTGAGATGACCTCCAAAGTTGATCTTTCTCTAATGCAGCAGAAGGTAGCTGATTGACCAAGTAGGTCGCGTACACTAGGGCCTCTGCATAAAACTTATTTGATAAGTCGACAGTAGATAACATGCATTGGACTTTCTTCAGCAAAGTCCGGTTCATCCTTTCAACTACTCCATTCTGTTGCAGCATACCACTAACGGTGAAGTGTCTCCGAATCTCATCTGATCCATAAAACTTCTGTAAGAGATCCGACCTATACTCTCCACCGTTGTCACTTCGGAGTTGCCTGACTTTCCGACCTGTTTGAGTCTCAACCAACTTCTTTCATTCTATGAACGTGCTCAGAACTTGGTCTTTTGACTTCAGAGGAAACACACAAACCATGCATGAGAAATCATCAATGAAAGATACAAAGTAGTGTTTTCTCCCAATGAGGCCGACCTAGCCGGCCCCCATACGTCGGTGTGAACGTAGTCGAGCGCTCCCTTTGTATTATGAATGGTCGTCCCAAAAGAAGCACATGTCTGTTTCTAAAATACAAATGCTCGCAGAACTCCATCTTTCCGGTCTTGGCTCATCTTAGCCGATCTTCAATAAGCTTCTGCAAAGCTTTTTCTTCAACATGACCTAGGCGCATGTGCCAAAGAAGCGAGTCGTTTCGGTCAGCCTCACAGGTCAGAGCTGATATGCCAGTCACGACTGAACCATCCAAATAGTAGAGGTTGCCTTTTCTCTTCCCCTTCATCACGATCATAGCTCCTCGGGTCACTCTGAAAGCTCCATTCTCCATCGTCACGTGACAGACATTGGCTTCAAGTGAACCGAGCGATATGAGATTACGCTTCAGGCCAGAAACGTAGCGTACCTCGTCGATTTCCCGTGTAACACCATCGCTCATCTTCATTCAAACTGTCCTCATGCCCGCAGTGCTACAAGCTCGGTTATTGCCTAGTAGGACCGTACTCTTACCCCCTTCTCGAAAGGTTGTAAAGTACTCTCTATGTGGCGTCATATGAAAGGAGCATCCAGAATCGAGCACTCAGTCATCTGACGTCACACCCGCCGAAGCCCCGACCAAAACCCATTCTTCGACCTCAATGCCTTTGACAATGTTGGCCATCACATCATACTTCTTCTTTCCCTTTGGACAGTCTCTGACCCAACGATCTTTCTCTTTACAGAAAGCACACTGGTTCTTTGCCAAATTCTTGCTAGGAGGACCTTTGCTCGTCCCCGGACTTGGATCGGAAATATTCCTTCTGAGCTCCACTCATTATTCCGACCTTAACACGGTAAGAGCGTCGTTAGCTCGGCTTCTCGTGTCCTCAACGTTCTTCCTGAACTCATTGCTCGTAAGAGCATTAGACAATTCTTCAAATGTGATCGAGTCTTTACCATAGATAAGAACTGACACCAAGTACTCATAATCAGGAGAAATAGAGTTGAGGGGAATTATAGATTTGTCTTCATAGTCGACCTTCATACCGACGTTCCTCAGATCGGTTAGAAGCTTGTAGGCGAGATGTTCCTCAATGGAAACACCCTCCTCAAGCTTTAAACCGAAAAGCTTTTTCTTCAAATGCAATTGGTTTTGAATGTTCTTCTTCATGTACTTGTCACTGAGCTCCTTCCAAAACTTCCTTGGATTTGTCTCCTCCATGAAAAGGTACTTTTTCACCTTCGTAAGATACAGTTGGATTGTACCACATGTGTTCCGATTTAGAGTTCTCCACTGCAAATCAGACATGCTCGTTGGCTTCTCGTCCAATGCGATATCTTAACCGAGTTGGTTCAAGACATCCAAAACTTCGCTTTACCACATGCCAAAATTGATCTTTCTATCAAACTTCTCAATTTTGAACTTCATGTTGGACACGATAGTTCGAGCCACTGTAGCATGCTCTCTGAAAGTCGACACCTTTGAAAAACTGTCATCGGCTCCGTTACTCATCTGTGCCTCCTACGTTGATCTCCAAAACTGCTGAGCTCTGATACCAGTTCGTTGTGTGCGGACGCGAAAGACTAGGACCGTCGGACAATCGAGGACGAGGACAAGCAACAACAAACAGATACATCGCTATGAAAGATTTCAACTTTAGGCCATTGGTCGGCCAAGGGAATGCCAATGAGCTTTATTACGAAAGGAGAGAACAAATACAAAACTTCTCTCCTCACAACGAAGAAGAAGTACTAAAGATCTCTACAAAAGTTCTCAAACAATCTCTCAAAATTGGCTCTCACAAATGACGGCTCGAAGTTCTCTCAATGTGTTCCGCATACATGAAACTCTCACCTAAACACTACATATATAGTCATAGGGTACAGTATGTGTTCTAATAGAAGATGGATTCACAATTGATACAAATCCCGACTCTAAAGAAATTCTAATCGCACCACAACTCTACTTTAGATAGGACATCACGTCTTTAATGGGCCCCTCAGTGCTGCCAGGCTTCCTATTGAAGACCGAGCCAACGAAGTGCCGAGCCGAGCAATCTGAGAAACCCGAAGCTTAGACCCAAAGCTTAGACTGTAGAGCTGCCGATCATCCAAACCGAGAATCCATGCACTGCAGAAGTCCAATAGCTCGGCATTCTAGTAATTGACTTGTGCAGAGCCAGATAGGTCGGATCCGAGCTTAGACGAGCTAACTTTGCACAAGATAGCTCGGCTGCCGATCCAATACTTCTTCAACCTCTCAATCGAGCCAACTTTCAATGTCTACTTCATGTTCTCTTCCTTTTATTTTTTTGAAAAGTTAGTAATTTTATTCATATAACTCAAAACATTACAACCCATGATTAACTGGTAATTGAAGTTATAGACTATGATGACGAGATGACACAAGGATCGTTATCCATCACTAGCTATAGCTACAATTTCCATTCATCCAATTACAAATTCCAATTTGAAAGTAAACTAACATTTCCTTTATCCTCAAAATTATTAGATAATAACGAGGAAATACAATAAACATCTCTATACAAACTTTCAAAGTTTTTAATTTTATGATTTCTAATTCCTTTGAAGATCCGATTATTACGCTCACGCCATATGTGCCAAACCGTAGTTACTAAGGCTCTCTCTCTCTCTCTCTGTATGAGAATAATGGAAAACATACGACATATGAAGCTAAGCCACATATATAACCCTAGAAACCTCTATTTGTTCATATTTTTTTCGAAAGATCGGAACCGTTCATTTTGTTCTTCATTTTTAAAAACCACGTGACACCAAATATTGGGAGTTGTGCATGTTCAGCCACCCGAAGAAAAAAGATCCATTCATGTGAAACCGTTAAATTTGTGACGGATGGATGAACGGGTTCACCCGATGTTTGGAATTTTGGGATTTTAGAATATGAAGATCCAAATGAACGGTTCTGATCATCTAAAAAATAAGGGATCTAAAAAATAAGGGATGATGGACTTTGTGAGGCGCATATGTGGCTTAGCCACATATGTCATATGTTTCCCATTATATATATATATATATATATATATATATATATATATATATATATATATATATATATATATATATAATACAAATTAGGACGGAATCTTACACCTAGGAGAAATGGGGGCCACCTCACCCTTTGGGTCTTACCTCCACTCTTCTCACAAATACTCATGCACCCAAGACAACACCCATGCATAGACCCATACTTTTCATATGCACCCGATTTTACTTGCACCCAAGTACACACACATTGAAACACCCACTTATAGGTGGGACCCACATCATTGGAGAGGGGTGGGGTGGGGTTGGTGCCCGTGAATTGTGTGCACGTGTATTTTCTAGTGCGCGTGTGTGTATATATATAATATATGTGAGGGAAGGATTGACTCCTGAACATACTAAATTTCTTTTTCGTTGAATCTTACATGAATAATGATATTTCTATATGTTTTGAATCATGTTTAGATGTTCTTATTCATGTTTACTTGGCTTTATTGGCAGAGGATAGCAAGTCCACTCTAGCTATTGCTGGTCATATAATTTTAAAGATTCTCTCTCCTATTACTTAATAAATCATCATACGAAAGCTTAGGACTATGGCCTACCTAATAGCCTACTAGTCCCACTTCATGATATTTCCAAAGCGAAGCCAATGGCCCAAAGTTGCCAAAAGGCCCTTGCATCTAGAAGATACACGAGAATATTCGCAATCAGAGTTCTCGCTTAGAAACTCTACTCTATCGAGAATACTATCCATAACTTGTCAAATCAGTTAGGGTTACGACAGGAATCATTGACCTGAACTTACATGCTAAATCTATCAAAAGGTAGACCCGAGTTTGATTTTAAATTCTCATGCCAAATCTATCAACATAGATAGGCTATTCAATAAAATTCCATAAATTTAAAGTGTTTCCCATGAAAGTCATGTCATTCTGAGATTATTTTAAATCCATATGATAGTAGATTTCTTCAAATTTCGGGTGCATGCATTATGTCTTCCAAGAGCAATATCTTCTTGCATCCTAAGTTCAATCGACGTGTGCTTGCGCCTTCAACATGTTCCGGTGTTATTTCCTATAAATAATGTTTTGTTGTCTTTTGGAATCTGACGGTAGTCTTCAAATCCATCGACCTATGTTATGTTTTCTATTGATCCTAAATATACAAACCACAAATGAGGATGCAAACAAATGCATTATAAGGGAGCATTCATGGGGTTTGAGCGGAGTACTAACATTCGGTTAAGGTGCATAGATATGGTCCCACTTAGTTATTTTAGTTTCTAGTTATGATGTTTTAAAAAAACACATACTATCTTTTAATTTGCGTAAAGTCTAATATGTGATGTATTCTTTGGATCACACCTTTATTAAGTTCATTGGGCTCATTTTCAACTTGCAGTTTGGTCAAAGATAAGATACAACTATGAGCAAGGTAAGTGGAGATCGGTGGGAGTTTTATTTCATGCACTAGCTCAATTTCAAATTGTCTTCAATACCATTGGTTAAACCTTTCCCTTGACGTGACCCAACACAATAGACTTCGGACATATGAGGGTTGGTCAAATAAGTAGAGACATGCTCACTTAAGACTTAGACACTGACAAGCAGAGTCTAATCCTTGATCTAAACTACATCATTGCTACGTCAAAATCCAAGCATTCAGGTCGCGTTATGTCAATAAGATGTCTTCATGAGGAATACCACATGAGGACTACCAAAAATGGATAAAGTTGATAAGATTGGGGATGGATTTTAGAGGAAAGATTGGATTTTTAGGACGAAAGATTAGATTTGAGGAAGAAAGACAAGTTTTTTTATTCATAATAAGTGGAACTACAATGGTTTTGGACTCAATTCGAGAGGAAAACCACTCTCCCAATTAAACCTAGACCTCATCTAATCTAGATAACTATAATTCTTTCACAATTCTTTTCAATTCCATCCCTCTGTAACTCGTCCCTCTTATTTGTAATACATCCTCCTTGGGAGCTGTTGCCCCAAAAGTATAGAATTGCCATCCTAGGATTTCTGTCCAGAAATTACGAACTGCTACGCTGCCCGGAAATTACAAAACTGCCACTGCACCCAAAAATTATGAGACTACCACCGTGTCCAGAAATTACATAACTGTCACCGTTCTATAATTATAGAATTTCCACTGCCCTCTAGGGTTTTACCGCTGTCGCTCCTTGACTTTCCTTTTAACGTTGTCATTTGTATGTGATTGTATCATTACTCCCCTAGCAAAAGACGCATTGTTCTCAAGGTGGAATTCTGAAAAAAGGTGTTAGATTGCTCCCGACTTCGCACAGCATCGCCGGCCTCCCACATCTTCGTCGAAGCATCGCTGGCATCTCCCACCATGGTCGAAGCATCGACAGCCTCCATCGGCCTGATCGTTACCTTCCAAGGGCCTGTCGTCTGCCAAAGTCATCGCGCAACATCGTGTCGGACGTCGCACGTTATGGACTGGCCAGATCTAGACATATCTCGTCTCTCCAAGTGCTGCCGTGCCCGCATCTGGTCGGAGTTGGCCAGATCCAGTTGGATCTATGGACGGAGCAGTCTTTTCATCTCAGATCCATCGTTTGGTTGAATTTCCTCCTCAAAGGAAACAACTTTTCCCTCGCACTTGTCCAATTATTTTTGTATTTTGCTTCTGATCTTCATTATTGTCTTCTTTGTTCAGATCCGTCTTTATAGCCCATACATCAGGAAAGATGCGGCTATTCGTTTACAATATCTGTTTCAACATAGCTTCCATTGACGAAAATCTTTCCTCCAAACTTTTCTCCATCGCTTGTTGGTGTTCCTTGAGGATCTCCACCTTTCTTAATCTCTCCTCCAAAGATTTAACTTTTCTCCCCATCATCAGGATCGATCATTTTGATACCACTTTGATATGATTAGGGATGGATTTTGGGGGAAACGATATGATTTAGGACAAAAGATGGGATTTTAGGGCTAAAGATGGTATTTGAGGAAGAAAGTCGGGATTTTATTAATAAAAAGTGGAACTACAATGGTTTTGGCATCAATTTGAGATGAGGACTACCATCCCAATTAAACCTAATGGTAATCTAATCTAATCTAATCTAATCTAGGTAACTATAATTTTTTTCACAGTTCTCTTCATTTACTCCTTCAGTACTCTCCACTCCTATTTATAATAAATCCTCACAATGAGTCGACATTCCAAAATTATAGAATTGTCATTCCTAGTATTTTTTGCCAAGAAATTACGAGACTGCAATTGCACCTAGAAATTACGAGTTTGTCATTGTGCCCAGAAATTACGAGTTTGTCACTCTGCCATACCCCTGTAATTACAGAACTATCACTGTCATGTAATTATAATGCTACTACCCGCTAGGGTTTTGCATCCGCTCCTTGACTCATTTTGTCATCGCTTGTATATGCCCGTATCAAAAGTTAACATATCTTTCTACAATTCAATATGCGCATGGGCTATTTAAGTTCAAGGATCCAAAACTTAATTATATTCTGGGTCCTTCACGTGCATTACATGCACACATGCACATGCCACAGGTCTGATGATTATTTTACGTGCAATGTGTGTGTATGTAGTTTGTGAATGCATTGTGCATATACTAATACAGACGTGCACATTTAATGTTTAAGGCACGTGCTACGTGCTCAAAATCATTAAAATTAGACCCCTTATGCATGTTACATGCATGTGCACATGGCTGTATGTGCATGTAGTCATGCCCGTAGCTTGTGCAGTTGAACTAGCACACAGCCCGTTGCGGACACACAATGCATGCATAATACTTCCATCCTTCTCTTCTGCATTTCCTTAGCATATTATTGTGTCTGCAGCTCAGCTCATGTGAATTGCTTGGCAATTAGCCGGTGAGATGATCTTTATAGAATATAGGGTTAGGATGAAGAGATTTGGATCGCTTCAAGGAGAATGAGTTGAGGTCAACGAGAATTGCCTAGATCTAGTTTCATTATCAACCAAATTTGAGTCTAACCCAATTTTGATTTAATAAGATGATAATCAAAAAGTTTGAAGAAAACTAGGTCTAGAACGATGGACAAATAGCATAGAGTGAAAATAAAGTTGTTTTTAACTAGATCTAATGAAGGAAACATATAAATATTTTTAGATTTAGCAAAAAATGATTATTCTTTAATAAGGAAATAGGAAAATTGATTCACTCTAGGCATGCATCTTGTAAATTTGTACAAAATAGTATCTGAACTTGGTAGCTATTTTGTTGAACTTGATAGTCATAACACTTTTTAATAGATAAGAACTAAAGTAAAATTGTACATTGTAATGGATCATGTATGGACTTTGGGATAATGACCGCTCACATGATCTCGATCTCTATGGAGGAAAAATATATCTTATGGATCTTCTTGAGACCATAACATAGCAACACGAGCTTTAGGAGAGTGAGAAATCTAATGGTGGATGAGAAAAGTATTTTTAATATCTTAGGGAAAGAGCATTGGCCTTATATTTAAAGGTTATCTATATAGAAATCAGGTAGTTTTGATGGAAAGGTTAGCAAAAGTTAGTTTTCATTCTCTCACCCCAAATACTTATTATTTATAAAGATATTATAATGCAGTTTAACACAAAACATTATATAATTATATTCTAATACTCCCTTTCAAGCTGGCGTATATATGTCATATATGATCAGCTTGTTAAAAATAAATTGAATACGAGCACCCCAAACGGTTTGATCAACAAGTTTGCCATTTGATTCATAGAGGCTACATGATAAGTATGCACAACCTTTTCATCTATAATCTTTTTTCGGGCCAGGTAACAATCGACCTTAATATGCTTATTGCATTCATAAAATATGATTTTCTGTAATGTGGATCATCACATTGTTATCACAATATAACTATATATATGTAGAGGAACATTGAACTATAGTTGTTATGAGATCTTTGATCAATGCCAATTTACATGTAATATTTGTTATAACTCAAAATTCAACCATGAAACCATCTCTTGTTTTATAATTTTACATGCCACACGATTTCTTTTAATAAATACACAATATTCTGTAATTGATCTTCTCTCTATAGGTGATCGTTCCCAATCAGCATCAGAGAAGGCATTTACTTATGATATGAATATATGAGTTCTCTTCTTAGTACACCTTTTAGATAGCGTATTATCTAGAGTACAACTTCTAAATAGTCTGTATATGGAGCGGACATGAACTGATTAACTACACTCACTTGATATGTGATATCAGATCGAAGTAGTTTATTTTCCTTATAAGTATTCTCTATTGTCTAGGATCATCCAGTGGTTCTCTATGATTTGTTAGTAACTTTAAATTTGAATCCATAAGAGAGTTGACTGTGCTACACTTAGATAACCATGTATATAGAAGAAGCTCCAATATATGTGTGACGACACAATTCCTTCTTGCGATCTAGCTAACTCTATGCCATGAAGTAACATTGTGGTCTAAAATCCTTAGTCAAAAAATATTCCAATTTCCCATCATCTTCGTGATCATTGTGTCATAAATATAGACCATTGGCAAGATACATCTTCTACTGATGTGTCAAAAGGAATAAAGAGTATTTTTTCTTGTTACATTAAGGGAAGAGAAAGGGGAAGCCGTTAGCGTCGGATCCGGGTAGATAGGTTCTCGTCAACATCGATTATGGGTGGAAAAAATCTTCTTACTATTGGGACTAACCGAAGATGTCTTCATTGATGTCGTCAGCATCGGATGTAAGCTGCGTCGTCAGAATCGGATGTAAGCTGCTAAGAACTCATGGTCACTAGATCTCCTTGAGGTCATAATAAAAGACATTGTTGATTGTAAACAACTTTAGATCTGGACTGACACGGAATCATCGTTGTCGAAAAGCAAAATAGCCTTTTGACTTCAAACAATATTGGATATTGGCGACCAAAAGCTGGCCATTGTCAAACCACCTTGTGTCGCCGAATAAACACTCGTTGATTGGGGCTTAAAGGTAATTTGTGTTGAAATTAGGGTTGGTTGAAGATGAGAAAGAACCTAGAAGGTGGCGATGGATGGATCTAAGGCTGACGATGACTTGCATTAGGATTTGGGTTAAGGTTAAACTAATCTAAATCAAAATTATGTTAGGGTTAAAGCTCTTATACCATATAAAAATTAGAGATTATCAATTTTGGTACAAAAGTTAAAGTGAGTACAGTTTGACACAAACCATACATAATTATATTCAAACAGTTTCATAGTTTAAGAAAATGAATTTCATCCCAGAGATTGAAATCGAGCAGCCATCGGATGGACGCTTTTCAAAAAAAATTTCCAAATTTCTACCACAACCAAACTCATACATTGTTGGGATTTTATAGTGATTCCATCCTAACTACAATAGTTTTTCGGATTCCAACACACACTCATGAGAAAACTAAATTTATGGTATTAGCATATGAGCATTTTTACGTTGTAGCGCAAATTCAGTGGGTTTCCGCAATTTTCTCAACTTATAATGCCTTTGGAGTGATCTACACATACTAAATCCTTACATCAAAGATCAAGTGAAGCCTAGCAATAATGCTTGTTGATCAAATCATTAAAAGGTTTTATTATCGTAAAATCATTGAATATCTAATGATCTGATCGACAAGCAAATAAACTAAGTTTCACTTGATTTTGGGTGCTTGGGGTTTTACCATATATAGATCACTCCTAAGGCATCAAAACTTGAAAAAATGCGAAAAACCCACTGAATCTGTCCTACATCGTAGGAATTTTTCTAAGATGGTAGCACACATTCAGAAGCTGGTAGCACACATTCAGTTGTTATATAGATATACATACATGTAATGTATACATACGCACACAACATACATGCATATAGTTGGACTACAAAATTTTCATTTATTTTTTTTACAAAAAGTTAATGCTTCAGATAAAAAAATTGTAAACTTGAATCAAAAATCCCTTTCATGGAAAGTGATCTAACCCATTCAAACCATCTTAAACAAAATTTCAATTGATTTGGGTAAGCTCTGCCTACGTATCAAGTGGTGATAACATCAACACTCTAGATTTTTTTAAGTTAACTTATTTGTCACCCTCTTATGCTTGGATGCTGGGATAAAACATACCGAAATCATTTGAATTTTTGTTTGCATACAGTTTAATGGTTTAGATAACATGCATTGAAGCAGATTTTTTGTTTGGGTTTATAGTTTTCTAATTTGGGGCGTTAAGTTCTTGTTTTAAAATGTGCAGAACTTTTGTAGTCCAACTTGATAGGCTGATCATATCATCCCTTATTTAAAATTTGGTTGCCCAGATAGAAAATTCATTTCATTAGATATGATCTAACATATTTAAACTAGTTAAAAAATTTAAATGATTTGGATATGTTCTACGTAGGGATATAAATAGTTTGATACGAACTGGTATGGATCCGGTATGTTTTACTGTGTCTATATTCAAAATTGTTTACAAATATGGATACATATTCAAATAATATACGGAAAGAAATTTTAATATCTCTATCAGCAAAAAAAGCTAAGAAAATGGATCGAATATCAACAAATGATCATATTTGATATAAATGATACATAACAGATGTAAAAGCATGGATAAAATATATACAAAATATAGTAGATATAATATGTTATTGGGGTTGGGCTTATGAATTAGGTGGATTAATTACAAATGAGTCATGATTATGGTACATTATTAGCATATCAGATATTCATATATATATTTAAAAGAAATCTTATCTCACTAGTTGAATCTGTATCCATATCCAGTCAAGTATGAAATTTTGATATCCGTTTCCGCATCTTAAAAGATATTGATACGAATCTGATTAATATAATCTGGATCCATTTATATCCCTAGTTTTGCCCTATGATTCATGAATACAAGTATGAGTACGATTCGATCCGGAGATGCAGATATGCATAATTTAAAATAAACTACAAGTGATTTGTAGTGGACATAATAGTATTTATTCAAAAAATTTAATAAAAATTATTATCCAACCACAAAGAAAATATTAATCTTCACAATTCATAAATAAATTCATAACATAGCAAGTTTCATTCCAACTAAAAGGTGCCTTAATACAAAAGATTGGATTTTACATCTGGTTTTTGAAGATACAACATTTCTATTCACTCAGGAGAAATATTAAAAGATAACAGCACCACTATATCCAAGACTTTCTTATTTTCTATCAACATCAAACCATCAAAAATCGGTAGACTCAATTGGAACGAAATAGATATACGAGATGAGCAGACAAGGCAAGTAGAGACTTATTTAATTTCTTCCCCCAGCAGAGCCCAATTGATGGCCATCATAAATCTCTTGAAATTCAACAAAAGGAGTTACTTTATCATATGATCAAAAGTGGGATTAGAAATGCAATAGGCTGCCAAGTGGGATAAGAGATCCACATGAGATCACCAAGGAGAAGAAAAGAGAAGTTATTGTGAAATTTAGGGCCGTCATGCCAATTGCCATCCACCATTTGCTGGTTATCATCGTCCACATCAGCGGCTATGTCAGTCACTCTTGAAGACTAGGACTAATGCGTTGTTGGCTATTGTTGTCGAAGAGTTTTGAAATGGGATGATAAAAAGAGTGTGTTCTGGGTTTAATAAATTTAGAGAATTTCCTAAACCTGAAAAGAACTTAGAAACATTCTTTAATAAGCCATGAGCAGGTTTGATCCACACGAACCAAACCTGAATTACATATGAATCGCTCCTCCCGAATCCGAATCAAATACATATCAGGTATGGAGCACCTATGCATGAATCCATGCATCAGAGTTTTTATCAATCTATTAAGTGGCATTAATTACACAATTTTATCATATGATATGTAGGGTAATTCTAACAAAAAATTACCCTGTTTGACGTATGTGGCCAAGACACATGTGGCCATCCATGTTTGATGTTTATGACCAAATCATCTTAAGCTTCTCTCGTCTTATCCTCTAGGGGCCATGCATAGATTTGCTCGAAAATCTTTGTTTTTGACCTTACCTTTTCTAGTGTTTTCACAGATTCACCGTAACATTCACATCACTGCCACACTCATACTCTCTTTATGTTATTGTTCTTTTTTCTTATTATATCTGTCCCCCTCCTCCCCCCCCAAAAAAAACCAATTGGGAGGTGTGGGGTGGGGTGGCGCAGGGCAAGCATGGTGCTTGTTTTTTCTTTTACCTTTTTTTTGTTGCAATACAAGAGCTTTGTTGATTTCTTTAATGTATGCCGCAGGCCAGAGACTCCTCGAAATTTCAGATCACTGATGGAACAGTATATATTCCTTCTCAAAGGTCTGTTTCTGTGTTTTCCTGGTGCTGATCCATAGCATTTTGTGATGTAATCTATTCTTATTTATAACAGAGCTTTCAAGGAAGATAATGCGAGGAATTGCTTTAGCATTGGGTGGGCCAGCAGAAGCATTTGAAGGGGAAATAGCTGGAGATCCATTTTGGGTAATGCGATTGATTGGATACCCATGCTTATCTAAAGACAAAAATCCAGAGATTAAGAGCAATGATATTGGATGGTAAGCAGCATTATCACTTATGATATCTCTTCTTGGACCTCATGCTATTTGACATACGTGGGTCTTACAGATTTTCTCTGTTTTTTCCTATAACATCCATAACCAAGTTCAGTGGAGCTCACACAGATTACGGTAAGATTCAACGAGTAGAGGGGCATATTTATATGGTGCGCGTGCGTGCTCACGTGTGACTTTTTAAGTTGCTAAGTAACATTTTGATTTTGCTCGATACACCCTTTAAGTCTACGAGTCTGTTGATATTAGTTCTATTTGTTTATTCTGTATATTATACAGGTCTCTTGACATTGGTCAACCAAGATGAAGATATTCATGCTCTTCAGGTATTGTTTTCTATTGGAGACTTAAGTTATATATGAATTTATTATTAGGGCAAAGACCGAAAATGGATAGTGTTCTCAATGTCTAAAGTTGGACTCGTATCGGCTTGGAAAATACACTATCGGATAGGAGATAACAGGAATGTGTCAGTACGTGTATTTGTCAAATATCAGGGTGTCATATCAGATGCTAAAACTATGTTTCATATACAATCATATACAAATCTAATTATATATGATCTATCTAAACTTAGTATGTTTAGAGTATGCTCCCCTTGACAACCCGCATTAAACTATGAATTCATAAGACCAGTCGATTGTAAAAAGTAAATACACACCAATTTCCTCAAAAATAAAACTATGAACTGAGCTAGTGCCATGCATTCAAAATATGATAATTGAGTATGATTAAGATACTAATTAAAATAAAATTTTCCTCTTGTAAGTGGTGCTTCCTCATTCACCATTGAAAGCTCGAATGAGAGATCTAGATTCACAGAGAGATTGAAAGAGTTATTGTAATGGCTTGAAACTTTATACTCTTGTCTATTATTATTTTTGTGAAATTTTGGGATTTATCTAAGAATTTTACCATAGTTATTTTTGGTGTGTTTATTTACTCTAATGTTTTATTTCTTTTCATTTGCTAACCCATTTATTATCAGCCCATTCATTATTCTATTTTTCTGATACTGCTTAACCCAAGCATTTATATTGGCACATTACCCAAGCACAACCCAATACCCATTATCAAATAAAACCCAACACCCTCACTTGTTCGCTCATTCTCTCTTCAGCCATTACCTCCTCTCCCTCTTCCCTCAACAGTGTGCACGATCCGTGATTCCCTCACCCACTTGCGTGTACCGGCCATGAGCTTTTGTGCGAAATTTTATTCTCAAAATTTGACAGCTTTCGGTTTTGAATTGTTTGGAAGTTGAACTTGCTCTTAGGGTGCCTGATCTCTTTCTTGTCGTCGTCTTTATCGCTTAGGCAACCATAGTCGCGTGTATGATGAGGCGGCATGGTCCGATGAGTTTTCTGACGACTTTTCCCGATGATATTTTCTTCTGTGAATGATATAGTTCTTTAATTTAATTCTGGAATTTTGAGCTCTATAGTGATTTTTATAATGAGGAAACTTTTATTTGACCATCAAAATGTGATCTTTATATTATTTTGATTCTCGTGCTACAAGGATAATTTTGCTGAGCATGTTCGCATGAATTTAACGCCTTGATCATTGCTAAATTGATACAAATCTATGTTGATCTTAATTCTAAGGGTATTTGGAAGTTTGATTCATTTTTAAAGGAAATTTCCTTAGAGCAATGATGCAAGAATCTGGGTATAATTTGAGATAGAGATTGAGGGAATTTATTAAACATCGATGATACAAATTGTGTTGGGGATTGATGGCTTTGATGCTTTGTCATGTGCCGAATTATTTTTCGGTTGCCCTGTTAGTTTTATTCGGCCTCTCTATCAAGTATTGATGGCTTTGTTAGGGTTTATTGCCCGTCTTTTGGGGGGACTGTAGGGTCTCCTGTCGGTTCTGTTTATGGCCATATTTGGGCTGCCAAAGCCCTCTGATTACCTGCTCCTTGTTGCCTCCCTTGGGGGCTGCTACTGTTTGTTTAGAGGCCCTGTTGGGGCTCTTGGTTTCCTGTGTTTTGGGTTATCTGCGGCTGTTTCTGTCACAGCAGTTCCGTCTGCCCCCCTGCAGGCTGAAGCCGCGGCTGTTTTCTTGCTCTCCTTGCTGTCCCCTCTTGGCTGTCTTGTTCGACTTGATACGTCTATTTTACGGAAGCCCAACAGTTGGGCCCAAAGGCGCAGCCCACCAAACGAAGCCCAAAAGAACATGGAGCTAGAAACCCAACTACCGATCAGAAGCCCGTCTGCGAGATCAGGCCCGCCCGACAAGGCCCCTTCGAGGGCCCCCGAAAGGCGATCCGACCCGGCCCCGGAAACACGCAAGTCACTGGCCCACTCCAGCGATAACCGCTCCCCCGGGCCCGCGACAACTTAATGACGGTAATGGGGAGGTGCTGGTATGGCGCAGGGAACGGCGATAGGGAGGCGGATTGAGGGGGCACGATCGGGGGCGGACGAGGGACGTGAGTCGTGGGCAATCGCGACAGGAGGCCTATAAAAGGGCTAGAAGGACGACTAGACAAGGGACCCGCATCTCAGGTAACTAAAACCTAAGGTACTCCATCAACGACCTAGTTCCCCCATTTCATCTCCTTCCTCCCCCGCTCGTGCCGGTAGACGTCGTTCCGATCTCCTCTCGAGTCGAACCATCTCCGCCGAGCCTCCTCTTTCAGATCATCGTCTGACTTAGGCATCGGAGGGGATTTGGCCGGAACCAAGGTCCGGCCCCCCTGACGAGTGTTCTCGTCTTCGCAGGAAGACGTCAGATCCACGGGCCGAGGCTTCCCCTCCGCCCCACGCCGGCCACGCTTCCAGCAAGACGACCGAGGCTACTCCTCGTCGTCCGACCGTCCGAGGCCGAGCTTCTCACACCGGGCAGAGGCTTCCTCTCGCCCCCCTTGCGGCCGAGGATCCAGACCCGGCCCAGCCGAAGCGCTCCACGTCATCCACGCCTCAGATTTGCGCCGCTTCCGCACGGACTCGACGCACCCGAGGGACCCAAGTCGGCCCCTTGACCACGTTGACCGGGTAGTCCACGGTCAACGCTTTTGTAGTGAGAAAACACTCTGAAACATCTGGCGCCGTCTGTGGGAACGAACTGTCCCACGAAGAAACAAATCGCACCTGCAATGGCACGAGCCTGCAACGGAAAGAGACGCATGCCCCCCATCCCAGAGGAGGGGAATGGCGCACCCAACAGCAACCTTGAGGACGCACCCGACGACAATCACCCCGCCCCCTCAACCAAAGAGACTGGCGGGTCGGAACTAGCCCCGCAGGGACAGCTCCGTGCCCTGGCCCAAGAGACCAACGCGAGCCTCCAGACGTTGGTCGCAACGGTACAGCAGCTCGTCGGCGCTGCGCCGGCCAACGGAGACGTGTTGGACGACCGCCATCGTTGGGCGGGGGGCTCTCCGCTCTTACGGTCCGCTGTGGTCGATGACCACGAGAACCGAAGACCGAACACGGAGCGTCGGTTCATGTTGTCCGGCTCCCGTCAGGCGAGATCACACGCTTCCTCCCCTTATCGTGAAAGGAGCCGAAGAGAAACCGAAGGCACGGGGGACGAATCGGTGACCGCGTCGTCCCGTCGACCACGATCACCCCACCGCAGAAGAAGCGATCGACACCACTCGAGAGACCGATCACGGCAGAGCGGGAGCTCCCGCCGGAGGAGCCGGGAACGCCGGGTCAGCCCGACCCCCAGTGTGGCGAGGGCCGTGGAGCCAGCCCCGCCGGCGCCTGTGCCCCCTCCACCACCGAACGAGCTGGAGGTAGGCGGGTGTCGGACCCCCAGGGGCATCCACGGAGACCGGTGCCCTCTGTCGCGGAGAATAACCGACGCGCGGGCCCCCTCTCGATTCAAGATCCCGGCGCTGGGGAAGTACGATGGGATAGGAGACCCGGTGAACCACGTGATGGACTACGAGGGGGACATGTCCTTCCAAGGAGCCGACGATGACCTGCTCTGCAGGGGCTTTTATTCGACCCTCAGGGGAGCGGCGAGAACCTGGTACCGCAGCCTACCCAGCCGCTCCATCGACAGCTTCGAGGAACTCACCCAGCTGTTCTGCAAACAGTTCATGGCAGGGCGACAGGTAATGCCTGATGCTGAACATTTGTTTAACATAGTGCAGGGCCCGACCGAGCCGCTCCGACAGTTTATGCGCCGCTTCAACGCGGAACGGCTGAACGTGAACAGCCCCCACGACCTTGTTGTCCAAACGGCCCTAAAGAAAGGGCTGCGCCATAGAGGCCTGAAGAAATCTCTGCATAACGATCCCCCGAAGGACCTCCCTGGGATCATGGCGAGGGCCGAGCGCTTCATGTTGACTGAGGAGACCTTGGCCATTGAGGCAGGAAAGGCCAGACGAGGGACCAAACGCGGTGATAGCGAGCGCCGCAGCCCCGAAGGGTACCGGACCGAGAAGAGGACGAGAAACAGGCAGCAGGGAGAGGGTACCAGGGACGCCACCCCAGACGCCGTCCTCGCTCAAGTACAGAAGGAAGAGCGCGCCGATCGCCCCCCGCCAAAGACAAAAGGAGGGGGGAGAATGGGGAAAAATACTGCAAATACCACAAGGACAATGGCCACGACACTGAAGACTGCTGGCACCTAAAGAAAGACATTGAGAAGCTGATGAGCCGAGGGCACGCAAGGAATTTAGCTGACGAGCCGGTCCACGGAGAAGGAACCTCCATGCAGCCGGACAATGGGAAGAAGATCAACACCGTCCAAGGACCCCTCCGCATCATAGAGTGAGCAGGCGAGGCCCCTCCCCCCAGTCGCAGCCTAGTCCGGAGGAGATTATCTAGGTTTACATCCCTCCGTCTAGCTTTATTTCCCATTTTCCTCCAAATGTACTAAGTCCAATAGGACCCTTAAGAGTACAAATGCATTCCCTTCTATCTTTTCTTTATCTTCGACGGAATCAACATTTTACTAAGGGTGCATAAGAGTGAAGACCGCCGCCTCACCGGATGGGGAGGGTCAGACAAAACCAGTCCCAAGACGAGGAGCTTCGCCCTCGCCGACCGACTCCTGCGCTCGTAAGTATGGGGGCAATTCCCCCAGCCAGCGCGGACGCCGACCGGTCCTAAGCCGAGGAGCTTCGCCCTCGCCGACCGTCTCCTCCGCTCGTAAGTATGGGGGCAATTCCCCCAGCCAGCGCGGACGCCGACCGGTCCTAAGCCGAGGAGCTTCGCCCTCGCCGACCGACTCCTGCGCTCGTAAGTCTGGGGGCAATTCCCCCAGCCAGCGCGGACGCCGACCGGTCCGAAGCCGAGGGGCTTTGCCCTCGCCGACCGTCTCCTCCGCTCGTAAGTCTGGGGGCAATTCCCCCAGCCAGCGCGGACGCCGACCGGTCCTAAGCCGAGTGGCTTTGCCCTCGCCGACCGTCTCCTCCGCTCGTAAGTCTGGGGGCAATTCCCCCAGCCAGCGCGGACGCCGACCGGTCCTAAGCCGAGGATCTTTGCCCTCACCAACCGTCTCATTCGCTCGTGAATCTGGGGGCAATCCCCCCCAGCTAGCTCGGGTGCCGACCGGTCCTAAGCCGAGGGGCTACACCCCCGCTGACCGACTTCGCTGCTCATAAGACCGGGGGCAGCCCTCCTAGTCATCAAGCACGTCAACCGACTTGTCCACTCAGGGGACAAGGGACAACCTCCCGGAGAAAGGAGGCGAGCGATCACCGTCAGCAGAGGGGCCGAGGTCGCAGCAACAAAACAAAATACGCGAGAAGTTCGAGTAAGTCAATTTCATTTCCAACAATTAACCAAGGTACAAAAGTGTGTCTTATTTACAGGAAATTGAAGCGGATAAACCTCCTTACAAATGACCCGCTCTCGGCGGGCAACAAAATTCATCACCTACGAAGACTAGGATAACGTCGGCGGAGAAAAACTTGTCGACCAAGAACCCAAAATTGCAGGCCTAAGCGAACATCCATGCAACCAGCAATTATTTGCTCCGAAGCAGGGAACCGGTAGCGAAGCCGAAGGAGATTGCGAGGTCAGGGATCCATTTCAAGTAGACCGGGCCAAAGCAAAGTGGATGCTAAAAAATTTGAGGATAAAAACAAGGGTGGCAGGCCGGGAAGGGTGACCTAGGGAGCCCGGGATCGGGAGGACGCGTCCTCATGCGCCTCGCCCTGCTCGGAGCGAGGGGGATCTACAGGCGGAGGGGCTTGCCGGACGCGCTCCGCACAATCCCGGAAGGAAGACTGGACGACCTCGACGATCCGAGGGCCGATGAGGTCTTCATACGTGCCGAAGGCCTCCCTAAGAACCTCGAAGATCCTCTCCCCCAGGGTCCCGACGACGCCCCTCTCCACCTCCTCCGCAAATCGCGCCACCTGACGCCGATCCGACAGTTCCCTTTGAAGCTCCTCCCTCTCCAGGCGAAATGACTCCGCCGCTTCCTCGGCCGACTGCCGAGCGTCCCCCAACTTTCCCTGGAGGTCGTCCACTCTTCCCTCTAGCTCGGCCACCCGTAGCTTGAGTTGCCGAGACTCCATCTGGGCCGCCACCATAGCTACCTCCGCCGCCCCGGCCCGCTCGTGGGCCCTCGCAGAGGACTCCTCCAGCTCCCTCAAACGGACGGCTCGACGCTGCGACTCAACAGCGAGCGTTGAACCCTGAAAGACGAGACATGAGCCAGGAAGAGAGTGAAGGGAAGTAAAGGACAGCAGGATAGCCGAACCTGTTGAAGGATCCAGACCAAGGAGTCCGACACCTTGTCAGAGGAGATCCTCTCGAGGAGACTGCGGTCCCGGGGAAGGACGGAGCCCTCGGCAACCTGCTGGGCCAGGGCTCGGTCGACAAACACCGAACCCCCGGGGGTGACCTCGAGGGAGGCCGAGCTGCTCGCCAACAGGGTTCCGATTCCCGGTAATGGAGGCGGGGACGCTACGACGGGGGTGGTTGTCAGGGCCACCGGAAGATCCCCGGTGGTCGCCGCCGGAGGCATGGAACACACCGGACTGGAGGGATCCACATCTTCCTTCCTCCTTTTCCCTCCGTGAGGCTCGGCAGGCGCCGAAGGGAGCGCTTCCGCCTCGCACCGTCTCCACCCTCGGGGACAAGAGGGGGCACACCAAGTGCAGGAGGGACTACACCGGACCCGTCGTTACCCCCCGCCTCTTGGGCTGACGGGGCAGTTCCGGCCCTTGCGACCCCCCCCTCCGGGGAGGAGATCGCCAGAAGAAGAGGCGGGAGGCGCGGCCACCACCTTGCCCACGGAAGGCTCGGCTCGGCGCACCTCCTCCTCAACGGTCCGCCGAGGCGCCCTTCCAGAGGTACTGCCCCGGCTCCGAGCGGCTCCACGACGGATCAGCTCATCGACATCGCGGGTGAACTCGCGACCAGCCATTCCTGCAAGGGAAACCGAAATCAGGGTAAGCTACGGGGCAATTCAGGACTGAAAAAACGACCTACCCGGAGACCACAAGACGGCCTTCAGGAGTAGGTCGTCCAACAAAGACCAGATGGACTTTGCCTCCAAAGGGAGGGTCGACAGCAGCGCGACGGCCGCCTGATCAGCCTCAGAGAGGGCTAGCGTTGGGCAAGGCCGGGCCGACCCGCCCCAACCTGTCAAAATCTGGGCGTCCTCCAGGAAGACCACGAAGACATAATCCGAGCTCAAATCCCCCGACCAGCGGGGTAGTCCGATCAGGCATTCCCTCCTCGAGCGGGCTCGGAGGTGCAACCACGACCCTGGACCGACCGTCTGGATCTGATAAAAGTAGAAGAGAAGGAGGAGAGATGGCTCCAGACCCCAAGTACAGCAGAGCGTCACGAAGCCCGTCAGTACCGCAATCGAACATGGGGTGAACTGGCAAAGGGGCGCCGTGAGATACTCCATGACCTGGATGAAGAAGGGATTGAGCGGGAAACGAAGACCCAGGCGGAACATCTCGACATAGACGCCGACTTCATTACTCCTCGGAAGGCAGATTCGCTCGTCGATGAAGGGGACTCGAACATCGTACGGATAGCAGAGATACCTTTCCCGGATCTCCGCGGCCGCTAGGAGAGGAGTCCTCGACGGCGTTCGGAGGATAATCAGAGGTACATTAAGCCGCACGGCAGCCGACGCCACATCGTCGCCGGCATAGTCCGGGAAGAGCTTCCCCTTCCCTTTATCTCGGAGGAGATGGCTCCCAAAGGAAGATCCAGATCCCACAGATCGGGACCCGCCCCGCCTGGACTCAGGAGGATCCCTCGCCCCTTGGCCAGGACCACCTATCCTAAGAGCGGCCATAATATGAAAATGAGAAAGGAGTTACCTTTTTGCTAATCTGGAGAAGACAATGAAACGAAAGCGGCGGGAGACTCCGAGTTGTGGAAAGCCTAGAACAAAGGGA
Source organism: Scilla litardierei (assembly GCA_030789695.1). NCBI lineage: Eukaryota > Viridiplantae > Streptophyta > Magnoliopsida > Asparagales > Asparagaceae > Scilla > Scilla litardierei. The sequence continues at coordinate 85,347,319 of CM061134.1, read as the reverse complement.
AGAGCGAGGAAGAAGTTGGGATCAACGCAGCCGGGGACCTTATATACCAGACCCAGGGGCGAATTCGAAACGCCTGACAGGAACGCGTGGCAGGCCTCAAAGAGCCGGCGGCGTTTCGAAATCGGCGCCAAGGGAAGTCCAATCGATCCGCCTCATCATAACCTTCATTTATGACCGCGCCTCGACTTACGCGCCACTCGGAACCCCAGGAGTCGCATCGGTCGAACCGAGCCGGCCAAGGCCGATCGGCCCCACCGATGGGGGCAATTGATACGTCTATTTTACGGAAGCCCAACAGCATGGGCCCAAAGGCGCAGCCCACCAAACGAAGCCCGAAAGAACATGGAGCTAGAAACCCAACTACCGATCAGAAGCCCGTCTGCGAGATCAGGCCCGCCCGACAAGGCCCCTTCGAGGGCCCCCGAACAGCGATCCGACCCGGCCCCAGAAACACGCAAGTCACTGGCCCACTCCAGCGATAACCGCTCCCCCGGGCCCGCGACCACTTAATGGCGGTAATGAGGAGGTGCTGGCATGGCGCAGGGAACGACGATAGGGAGGCGGATTGAGGGGGCACGATCGGGGACGGACGAGGGACGTGAGTCGTGGGCAATCGCGATAGGAGGCCTATAAAAGGGCTAGAAGGACGACTAGACAAGGGACCCGCATCTCAGGTAACTAAAACCTAAGGTACTCCATCAACGACCTAGTTCCCCCATTTCATCTCCTTCCTCCCCCGCTCGTGCCGGTAGACGTCGTTCCGATCTCCTCTCGAGTCGAACCGTCTCCGCCGAGCCTCCTCTTTCAGATCATCGTCTGACTTAGGCATCGGAGGGGATTTGGCCGGAACCAAGGTCCGGCCCCCCTGACGAGTGTTCTCGTCTTCGCAGGAAGACGTCAGATCCACGGGCCGAGGCTTCCCCTCCGCCCCACGCCGGCCACGCTTCCAGCAAGACGACCGAGGCTACTCCTCGTCGTCCGACCGTCCGAGGCCGAGCTTCTCACACCGGGCCGAGGCTTCCTCTCGCCCCCCTTGCGGCCGAGGATCCAGACCCGGCCCAGCCGAAGCGCTCCACGTCATCCACGCCTCAGATTTACGCCGCGTCCGCACGGACTCGACGCACCCGAGGGACCCAAGTCGGCCCCTTGACCACGTTGACCGGGTAGTCCACGGTCAACGCTTTTGTAGTGAGAAAACACTCTGAAACACGACTGTTTCCTGCAGTCTTTTTCTGCCTTTTCCGATTCTTTTATTGCAGTGATTTGGGATTAAAATTGGCTTAATGATTCTGAAAGGTTAAGATGCTTTGCTATGTTACATGACAACTTTCCTATGGACACATACATGAAGTTTTTGACTGTCTAAAGAAATTAGAAATGCATATATATTGAACTTTGATGATGATCATGACCCATGGAAAACAAATGGATTATTTGATATGTAACTTGACCCTGAAAGGTTGAAACATTTATCGATGGCAAAATTGTTTTCTGAGATAAAATGAGACCTTGAAAATAGAGATGGAATTACTTGTCCCAGAAATTTATTATGGGTATAACTTAGGCGCGTAAATGATTAAAACTCTTTTTTGACATCTTATAGTTCTTATGGTTAAGTGATATGCTATGCTTGGATTGTGCTATTGAATAGATTGTTATTGTTTCCATGTGTAACGACCCGATTTCTGGGTGTCATTACTTTTTAAAGAATCTGCATGTCTCGCTGGTTATTAGTAAAAACAGAATATACAGAGTAAAAGTATACCGTAAAACATACTTGAACGAGTTAACTTAGTATCTTTGTGTGTGGCTCAAAGAGAAGAAGTTTAATTCTAGAACTTTGAAACTTTATAGAAAACATGTTGAACCTGAGAGATGTAGGACTAGATTAGATTATATCCAATCCAAGAAATCAGTTTATGTACAAGCAAAAGTTTCTAACATTAAGCGTGTAAAAGTAAATGTATATCACAGTGCAAAAGTATAACATGTTACGAACATGTTAAACGTTTAGCAGATAAGTAAGCCACACTATGGAAAATGGCATGCATGACTACGGTGTTGTAATTGTTCTAGTTCATGTGATTGTCATACCAATTCTAAGCTGTTGCTCATGTTCAAGGGTGTGATCTACAGTAACATGGTTTGCTGTGTAAACCCGCTACCTGTGTGAATAACGAAAAATTGATCTCAATAACATAACCTCTCATTCTATAAAAAAGAAGAGGAAAAATGTATGACCTATCGTTCCATGAAAGGAAGAGAAAAAAATGGATACTTGCAATATACACCAGTCCCGCGAAGAAGAGTGGAAAAATATATACAGTAAACCATTATCGCACCTGCACCAGTTGGACAGTGAGTTAATTGGTAATGTCATCCTAAGTATTGGTCTGATGTCAAGTCGCGAGTCAAATGATTCCAGAATCATGATATGCACCGCCCGCCCCTACCTAACTATATAATTTAGTAATACAGTCAACAGTTCTAGTACACATGGTAAGTAGTATCACAACTTAAAATCAGGGAATGGTGTCAAACATGTTCTTGTCCACAAGGTATTTAATCTATCAAATTGAATTAAGTAAACACTCCAGTTCAAATAATCTTAAAATAATTTAAAACAGAAAAGAAAAAGAAACTTAAGTCGTGTGATCAGGTTCATTATTCTCGTCATCTTTTTTGAGTTTGCAGCCTACCGGCCTAGGAAAAGAATCTTGTTGTAATACAATTTCTGGAACAATAACTAACCCCATCCCAACAGTAAACACACGATCAGCCCAAGCCACATGCCGTGGCCCAAGTCCAATGATCAGTCTTCGCATCGTAAACACTCAAACCACGACCAAAGAACCAACCAACAGCAAAACCCCAACAAGGCCCAAAGAACCCATGTGCTCAAGAGAGCACATCAAGACCCAGAACTATAAAAATTGCCACTATTGTGGCTACAATCCTCATTACCAACATAGCCCTATGAAAATGGAAACACAAAATTGTCAACTTAGGCGCTACATGCTTTTCAGTTGTTTATATATGTATAAATACGTAATTGGACTTGGATGATTTGGTAATATTGAATATTTGCCGAGTGAACCTTTGAAAGATCCTAAATAAATTGGACATCAATTCCAAAATCCAAAATATATCTGATGCTTTGTAATAGTCAACTTCTCTACCATTTTTTATCAATGAAAGAGGGAGAAAGAGAAGTCAAAATCGATCTCACATGATTAACCTCATGATCTGTTATACATTGTAGAAGCATTTTTGTCATACTTTGTCATAAATAGAAATGAGTCATGTCTGATTATTTGAGCAATTATTACACAAGACGATACTTATAATTTTATAAATCGTATTTGTGCACTTCAATATGATGATATTCATGAATACTTGTTCTCATAAATAGATATTATCGTTCACGTTTGAATGAAAGTACAACGATGATACCCGCAAGCATATGCGATATATTCTTGGCATCTCATCACATACAGTGTGCTAGTTTTATAAAGATTCTCATCTCATTATGTCTGCATCTTTATGACATATCAGTTTATCCACACAAATGCTCTTAAATGCGCTGGGTAGAATTTCTAGAGCATTAATGGGCAGCTGAAATTTTATTATATATTGCATGTTTGTTCACCCTTTAAGAAAAATTTAAACCTACTTGCATGTTAATGCTGTTATTATCTGACATGTCAAATAATGTGTCATGTTTTATTTATAATTTTCCAACATTGTTGTATTACTAGGTTTCTATCCTATCATAGTGCCATATCTACTCAATGCAATGTAGGGCCTTACAAGCATGTGTCACATATATGCCTGCGGCCTTTTCAAATTGGAGTCTCAATTTTGCACATTTGTAGATAAGTAATCATTATGTGATTCTTTCTGTTGAAATCTTTGGATATCCAGTGCTCCTGTGGTTAGGCAGGTATTTTGGTTCGCTATTTGGCTTTGGTTGAATCTGGTGGAATGAGTCATGATGGATGGTAGCCTTTGACAGTGTTTAGGTTGGTAGGTAGATGGGTCAAGAACTTTGAGCAGGTGCCTGCACATCACAGATGAATGAAAGCTCTTGCGAGGTAGTCATGTAGACTGACTCACCCTTTTTTTTACTCAAGTGCCCAGAATACCAAAGAGGTAAATAACTGGAATAACTAATAGAAGTGGAATCAAACATTCCTCTTTGGGAGATAAGTCTTTTATTAGTTACTGTGAATGGCACGGATATCCTTTTTCCCTTGAGCTAAGGGATTTTATTTTCTACCGCCATTAGCTTGGCGCCAAAGCAAGATACCCAGGCAACTCTCGGCTTCCATATTAATCAGCTTCGGTGAGTTAGCTTGGGAAGTCTGGCCTCATGAATGTGTACATCATCATTTTTTGGGCAGAATGATCGAGCTAAATTTCATTGATCACTCATAATAATTGCTTGTATTCAAGATACAAAGTGTAGATACAAATGCATTCGGAACTCAGAAGGCAACCATTGGCCGAATGTTTTGGTGGTATGAGCTATCGAAGCAAGTTTGTGTGCGACCTAATTGGTTCTTCATACGTGGGATAAAGAAATTCCCAGTTTATATAACTCAATAACCAAATATGCTTAACAATGGTGTGATGGCTGTACTGGGATGCTAAGCTAGTTAGGTGACAATCCAGTTATCGACCAATTAGGCATTACCATAACCGGCTGGTATTGACGTCATGTATTGTCACAGTTAATGAGCCTATAACCGGTTGTTGAATTTTGGAAAGCTTAATCGACATTAATAGACATTGGAATAAGGCTCCAAGTATGTAGTTGTGATTGCTGTTGGTATCGTTCCTGCTCAACATCTAACAGTTTATTTACTTGATTTGCTGCTGTTTATTCTACAAGGCTGCTATCGGTAGCAGGACTGTGATGAGGATATACCATTTTTAATGTGGTCCTCCTGAGAAAATCATGGGCTGAGAGATTGATTAGAGTATGAAAAATAGCATATGCATTATATGGGTGGAAGTAAAGGATAATGATTCCACTCATCCTTGGTTGAGAAGATACGTAACTATGGAGAGTTGAATCGACTGCCATGTTGTTTGTTGAGGAGGCCAATCTATGAGGGAATCCACAAGTCATAAAAATGTTGATATGAGCCCCACTGACGACTGACTAACAGTAATTTTGCAACAAAATGATGAAGAGCGAAGATTTTAGCATAGCATGGAATATGGATTTTGAGTTGAAATATTTTGCCTTCATTAGATGGTCTCAATCCGAAGATGGATTGGCATGCAGAGACTAGGCTAATTTGAAGAGGTGGCTTCGATGTGTTGCTTTGAGGTTACGGGAACAGGGGCCACCATCATTTTGGCCTTCATAGAATATCATGCCTTTAAATAGAGATGACATCTCTGGGTTTATGAAATTGAAGTCTTGCATCTTCTTTTCCATTGCTTCAAGGATATTGGCAAGTATGAGTTCTAGCATCATCTGATAGGATGAAAATGATACACGTACAAATTTGATAAGAATCTCCCTGCCTGCATTGCATGAGATGGCAAATGATGTTTCCATCTTTGAAGCTTATCGACTTGTTTGAGTCAGAAACCTACAGGTGTAGGTTGAATTCCATTTGAAGAAGAGTGGACCGCTGAATTAACCCGACCAGACTGGATCCAAGCTCAAAGGTTCTCTTGATGAACCTTGTCATGGTTGACAGGACATGTAGTTTGTCCTGTCTCGAAGCTTTTGTTGGGGTGTATACCGAAGATGGCTCATTTGATTTCCTTTGTTGGAATTTGGGGAAGGTGATCACGATTTGTTGCTAGCATGGTGGAGATTGGTTAGAGGTCATTATGCAGTGGTTCTAGCCACGACCGCTTCACTTTCAATAGTAATTGTATGACTACTTTATTGAAATAGAAATGGACTAGAAATAATCCGTGCACACAGTGCAAGGCGCAAAAAAAACCACAGTCGAACAGGATGCGGTGATCGCGCGCAACCCGAAAGGAGTGGAAAGTGTCTGTGTGTCGGTAACCTTGGAGGTAGAAGGGGGGAAATCTCAATGGCAAGAATGCAATTAAGGGAGGGGTCAAATGTGAGAGATGTCAATGGCAACCGTGTAAATAAAGGGGACCAATGGGGGAATGTTTGAAGGGGTTTGATGTGACATTGCCACATAGGACAAAGTCACATCAAACCCCATCTTTTGTATAATAGATTTGTATAGCAATCATTAATCTTGTTATATCAAATGCTGACTAGCATTGCATATCAATTATAGCTTTTGTTATGTGAATATTAGCGGCTAACTTAATACTGTCAATTTTGTTTTCATAATCAGTGCTTCTAGTATCAGATTTTTTGTACTAAAATGTACAAACATATAAAAGTTCAATTATAAACCCTTTGGGCATGTGGTCAGATTTTTCAGATAATCAATAATTTATCCATTATTGATTAATTTGCAGGTGAGGAACCGAGCGGGGGAATGGGTATTAGCAGTTCCAGTACCTGGTACTTTTGTTTGCAACATCGGTGACATGCTCAAGGTTACACTCTAACACAAATCCTTCACCATCCAAAATTAATTATTGAATGAGAAGAAACATTCATCTGATTTCCGTCGAAATCTTTTAGATCCTGTCTAATGGAATTTATGAGCCAACACTTCATAGGGTGATCAACAACTCTCCAAAGTATCGAGTCTCTGTTGCATTCTTTTATGAGGTATGTTAGTATGCATCTGGTCGGAGACCTTGCATTTTTCCTTTTGGGTGGTTGATCGTCGTCGTTGATCATTATGTTGTTGATCCGTGGATAGGCGAATTTTGAGACACGCGTGGAGCCATTGGACTTCTGTGTGGAGAAGACAGGGGGGGTTGCAAGGTATGAAGGAGCCGTGTACGGGGAGCATTTGGTCAGTAAGGTGACCACCAACTTTGTAATGTAGAGCGAGTGTTCTCACTTGAAAATCCTCAGATGCTTGCATTCTCCGTTGCCATGCCCAATGTGTATGTTCATGTGTTACTATTTTCCATGTAATGTGTATTAAGTTAGCTTGGCGTTAGTTTAGTTGTATTACCTGACCATCACATCCATCGTCGCTCTCCTTGTTTGTGTTGTACCGGCTTGGAGTTAAAAGTTCTAGCTTGAACTTCTTGTTTAAATTGGAAGGTTTTGTAGTCACAATCTTCTGGATTTGGACATTTAGATATTTGAAAAAAAATTGTTGTTTTTGTTTAAAACTTTGATTACTTCCGATGCTTATGTGAGCAAACTATCAGTATTCTCTTATTGCTTTATATTAATTTTTTTTAAAAAAATCAATTTTAAAAAAAGTTTCCATTAAATTTTCTATATTTAAATTTATATTACATTTAATATAGGTTTAGTTATCTGAATTTGCCTGTGTTAATAAGTTTAATAAGTTTCTATAATGGTGCCCTTTATCATGGGTTGCAGCCCAAGGGCCCATCGAACTCTTCAACCCACACACCCATACCCAAAAGAGACAGCATATATCAAATATTTTTGGGCTTTAGGTGAATATTTGCATGTTTTTGGGTTTATGGGCTTCTAGTTGTAATCATGCACATGTGCTAGTTTTATTAATTAGAGCACGAACAGTACCCCTACTTTGTTGCGATACGGGAGGACATTGTGATGGACCGATCCTTCTTAAAGGGCAACGCACCCCATACATGTCCATATCGGATATATACTTGATATGATTCTCGTATGGTACTTTTGGATTCTTGTTGGATACTTCATGTAGAATATTACAAATTTTCAGTCCATGCAAATTTTGAGTCACATGTTATATGTGCTTGATTAAACCAGGGGAGTTATTTCACAAAGTTAGGGTGTGAAACTCTATTGAAAAAGCTTGTGAACAAGTGGAATGCCTCGCGAGGATTTTCCTTTCCTATCTGGAGAGGCTGTTTGAGTTCTCCAATTTATCATTCGTATAAGCAAGTAGAGTCAAGTTTTCTAAAAAAAGATCCTATTGGCTCGGTCCATAATACAGGGGCGAAGCCCGAGCCCGTAGCCCACCACTAGCCTCAAACAAAAACAAAAAATATATCCATTTTTAGGTCGCATTCCCAAGAGATTTTGGGGACGGGTCACATAATTCAAGGCATACAACAAGTATTATTAGTGGGCATATAACCCTGATTACAGTACAATTGCATTGCTTTAGAATTATATATATCTGCTGTGTATAACATATTATTTGACATACTTCTAGGATATAATTGGCTTATTTTTGTAAGCATTTTCTTAATAATTATGAGGATCCAGCGACGGCTCTGCCGTTATTTACCTAACCTAACGTTGTATGACGTTGCTCCGTGGTCTAATTAGTTATTAATCGTAAAATATTTGAATTTTCATACCATGTGATTATTAAATGTCTGATATGTGATGAAAATGTCTTGAGCACAATTTTGCATGAATAGTTATATTGTGGTTTTGGACCGGCCTTTTAAGTCACACGTTAATTATCCCGCACTTTTATTTTTTTTGAGAGAAAATGTAGTGATTAATATTATATAATGCCCAAGACCGATGACTATTTCTATGAAGGCCGATGCCACCCTTGATGAAGAAGTTTTTTATGGGACTCATGTGGTGCCTAAAGTTGTACTTTTTCATTTATGTAAAACAGAATTGTTTAATTTGGACTGTGGACATTATTTTTTAGTAGTAGACTGGCCGACCCACACAATTTGCCTATTTGCTCTATGCTTATTATGCATGGATTGTTTTATCATTTTTATAAATTGATATATGATCATGCAATTGTGCTTATAAATAATTATGTATAATGGTCCATGTGGCAATTATTGTTTTCAAAATTTTGAATAATTATTATTGGCAATTGTACCCGAAGTTCGACTGAAATGCCAATACCCTTCTTTTTTATAAAATAAAAATTAATGAATGCAAATGAATAATGTGAAAGTCATTTCTGCCATCTTCGAGACACACATCTTAAAAGATGAGCACCCCGCGATAAATAGATCCGACAAGATCTATGGACTAATTACAGACCAGTATGGACACCAAAAGGATGCCATATCACCGCTAATTAATCTCACCTCATGAGGCATGATTCTTTAATCTAGTCATGAACAATAATTCTGTCTTGAAAAATAATAAAAAATATGATTACGCCTGAAGTCGTGACTTGACAGAATAAGTGAGAGATATATGACAATACATGATAATCACGCCCTTGTATTTGTCCTCTTGAGCCATGTTTCTTCTGCCACAACCGAAAAAATGTAAGAATAGAAACATGGGGAGCTCACACCCTTGTATCTATCTCGTTAGTGAGGCTAATATTTCGTCTTCCTAAAAAATCTATAAAAAGTGGAAGATAGAAATTAGGGGAGCAAGTGTCTTTGTATCTGTCTCCTAAATGAGGCTAATATTTCTTCTTTCCAAAAATTTATAAAAGTGGAAAAATGGAAATATGGAGAGCACAAAAATTACAAGGAACAACAAAAGAAAGGGAAAGGAAAGATAAAATATACATCGTCAATGAATATTAATGGTAACCAAGTCCAGTAAGGTCTTCCAAGATCTATATAGATCATTGTTTTATAATATGCCAAAACAATTGCAAGATTTATATAAAATAGTCTAAAGACAAAAACTGAAATAAATCTAGTTATTATATACTGAGCTATTCTTCGAGCACATAAAGATTCTGAAAACAATAATTTGCTTGACTAGTTGCCAAAGTATAGAGTATAATTGTTAGGAATATTTTTCACTACATATTGTAGATTGAAATAAAATAATTATACTTCTATGCACTGAAATAAATCGTATAAAATGTTTTCCTTACATGCCACAGTTTGAGATAAAATGGTTATGTTTTTGTGCATTGAAGTATATGTTGTTGGACTGGTTAGCCTACTACCTATGTCATACATTTAATTTTGATGATGACAAACAAGTCACATGCTACTAATGTGTTTGTTGAGTGACTTTCAGATCATAACATGACTACATTGACCAAAGGGCAAATTCGTAGTTTTCACATCATTCAATTTGTCCCCAAGATGGTCAAAAATCATTGTCCATGGCCAAAGCACATCATGTTAATTTTCCATAAATTATAAAAATGATGGCCAAAAATCAAGTAGAAGATGGAGGGGCAATTTGGTAATTCTACATTGGTCAAACATCTTCTACAAAAGTTAAAGAAAGAAGGAGAAGATAATGTGAGCAAAGACTTGGTCAAACTTATCTAGAAAGTTAAATTATGAAGGAAGTAGAGTTCATGAAGGATTGATATTGGGGTGACTATAAGAGTCCTAATGCAAGTGGGATTCAAAGAGTTCATGTGCACAAACAACTCTAGTTGGTTACTAAAGTCAATGTGGTGTTTGGATATTGAGATCCACCCCAGTAGATTTTGATGATGTACACAAGTGATATGTGGACTAATGATTTTATTTCAAGTGTATATAGATTATTTTGTAGATATGGAGAACAAAGTCATTGTGAAACAAATTGAAAGACATTGAGCCACGATCAAGAAAGCCACAAATTGAAGTATATGAAGGCATTGGATTGTAAATCAAATGAAGATTTGAGAACAAGAGAAGTTGGCTCAAGATGAAGAATGAAGACTGAAGAGCTAGATGTATGTTTGTGTAAGTAAACTCTTAGAATGTGAAAAGCCAAAGTATATTTTACACATACATGCAAAATTATATGAAAATGATTTTAAAATATATTACTTATTATATTTATCTAATGTAACTTTTATAAATTATTTTTGAAGTATTTTAAGTATAAAAAATCCAGTATCCTATAATAGCCGATTATTATAGTCTGCTAGCCCTCAAAACTCTCTGTCAAAATAATAGCTGACTATCTGGGAGAGATAGACAACTATCTGGAGAGATAGACAACTATCTGGAGAGATAGACAACTATCTGGGTCAACTAAAGATAGATTTGGAAAATCTGCCTAGCCAACAATCTGGGTCAACTAAAGATAGATTTGGAAATCTGCCTTGATTTTTGCTATCGTTAGCTAGCCGTTGTAGTTGACTTTTTGAGCTGATTTCAAGCTGTTTTAGCAGAATTTGTGTCCGATTTCTTTATAAATAGATGGGATTTCAGAATTTTATCTACAACATTTTTCAATATATAAGAATTCTCTCTATTGCTCAAAAGTGCTCAAAGCTTGATTTTTTCTGTTCTTCAATTCAATAAGCCACTGTTTTAATTCGTATGCTAAATTCTTTTGAAGATAATTCTCCATATTTTATTTTGCATTTTCTTTTGAATTTAGATTCAAAATATAAGTCTCTCATTTTAATCTTTGTACAAGTTTTTAAAGTTCATATTTTTTCAAAGATTAAAATACTTGACTATTGATCTCTAAAGCCCAAGAGAAAATTTTAGAGAATCAATTTTCAATATAATATTTTGATCAAATCGTGTTTCCTATATATCATTTATTTGATCAAAAGTTTCAGATTTTAAGCCATATTTTACACCTATATACTATTGGCTTATAGGAAGACTTGTACTCATTTCACATCTGTTATAAAACTCTTTGGAGAAGACTTGAGTTTGTAATTCCCGGGTTATAATGGAAGTTTGTGTTGGAAATCCTAGTTGGTTGTAACTAGGTGGTTGCGTGAAAATCCTAGATGTTAGTAACTAGGTGTTGGAAATTCATAGCAAGAGAAGCTAGGTGCTTGTATAGCTTGTTGCTATAGTGGATTCAATCCCGAAGGTGGTAGTCGGGGATTAGACGTATGCCAAGTTTGGGCCGAACCAGGATAAAATTCTCTGTGTCTGCACTGGGATATATATATATATATATATATATATATATGTATATATATATATATATATATATATATATATGTATGTATGTATGTATGTATGTATGTATGTATGTATGTATGTATGTATGTATGTTGAGTATTGGACTTCTCCCTACTTGTTTTTAATGATAAGCAAACATAACTACGTGTGACTAATCCCCTAATTGCAGTTAATCCATTGCATAAGCATATCTTGAAGATCAATTAGCAATGGATGTCACTCAAAGATCAATGAAAGCAAGAAAAGTGGATTGGATGATCAAAGATGGTGATTGAAGCTCCTAGAAGACTCCAAGCTCATACTTTGGATAAAAGAGAGAGTTCTACAAGATGTAATCTTCTTTTTCTCTTCTAGTATGTAGCTTAGAAGTAGAACTATGTTGGAGCACACACACATCTTCATTTCAGCCTTACGAAATCAGTAGATCAATTTTCCTTAGACTCCAATTCATAATTCACAAGAATGTGCATGTTGTGATTTCAACAGTCGATTGCTGAACGATTTACAGTCGTCTGTCTAAAAACAGTCGCCTGTGTTTTGTTTTACAGTCGCCTGTTATGCACATACTTAATCAGTTGATTTTTAGGCTTTCTAAGATCTGACTCTTTCAGGCGACTGCTGTACATTTTACTGGCACCTGTCCAAGTGACAGTCACTTGTGATTTGTAAATCAGTCGCATGTCTATCTTCAGCCCAAGATCATTCTCAGTTTCATCTGGCCAGTCCACTGATGTTGTATTTACAGTCGCATGTCCAAGGCACAGTCGATTGTAAATGCTTCAACAGTCGCCTGTCCATGCTTCTTCTGTAGAACTTTCTTTTCTGGAATATTTCTAGTTTTAGTACCAGTCGACTGATGTTGTATTTACAGTCGACTGTCCAATGGCATAGTTGACTGTCAATGCTTCAACAGTCGTCTGTCTTTAAGCTTCTCTACAGACTCAACTCTATGGAAAATGTCAGGGTTTTTGACAGTCGACTGATGTTGGTATCATAGGCGCCTGCCAATGGCACAGGTGCCTGTGTGTTTCACATCAGTCGCCTATCCTGTCTTTCCAGAATTTTCCAAGACTTTCTCAGCATACCCATATTGCGGCCAGGCGCCTGTAGAAGAATTTACAGCCGCCTGTTGGATTTACAGTAGACTGTCTTCTTTTTATCAGTCGACTGTCCACACGGTAAGTTACCGTTTGAATTCTTACCTACCCTCTGACACAGTGCAGCAGTCGACTGTGTTTTGTTCAACAGTCGACTGTCGCGTGTGCAAATTCTATCTGTTGAGTTTTTCTCCACGGATTTCAAAGGGGGTTTTGGGGATTATGTTTAAGGGATTTGAGAAACCTATAAAGGTAGCCTCTACTGTTCCATTGAGAGGTTACTCATTTGCTCAACCATTCAAGCTTTCAATCTTCCTAGATCAAAGCTCTCAAAATCTTAAAGCCCTAGAATTCCTATCTTTTAATCTCTTGCTCATCAACCTAGAACCAAAGAGAAATCTTTTAGGCATTTGGTGCTATCAAGAGAAAGGGCTTTCCTCTCTTCCAAGAGAGACATCAACACACAACACACTTTCCTTCAAGTTCTACTTCAAGGCATATGTGATTGTAAGTGTTGTTTTTTCATATTTCATAACTTTCTTTATTTGATTTACTCTCGGGTTGTGAGAGTGTTTTGCTTGCTCCCAAGTTGTGGGAGTCAAAGACATCGAGTGTACTTCGATTTCACTTGTAGGGTTGCTACAAGTGGGTTTTAAAGGAAACCTCAAGTTAGGGTTCTAACTTGAGTATCCGGTGGTATCCGGGTGGAAGGGACGTAGGATTACCAGGAACAAGTTGGGAAGTGACTTGTGTAATCCGAACCCTTGAAACATCATTGTGTTTGCATTGTTTCTTTTTAGTGTTTATTTTCATTCGGCATTAATTGTTGGTTAGTAATTTAATTTGGTTTAATTATCATTTTATATTATATAAACATTATTCAACCTCCACACTAGTATTTTCCTCGTAGCCAGGGACCTTACAATATATATAGGTAAATCCTCAAATGAGAACATTTCGCACCGTTCGAAAATGTTTTTAGGTTTTTTTTGAAATTTATTTTTTCAAAAATTCTTTTTTCCACCTTCATTATATGTTGTTAAACACCCCTCAAAAAATAATCGTTGAGAAATAATGTCATTTGGCCTTCGATCAAGGCATTTCATCAAATTCGGATGTTTTGAGACCGTTAAATTTGTAACGGGTGGATGAGTGCTTTAATCCCCAACGGGTTGACCCATTATTTTTCCTGGGGTATATAATTGTATGGATTAAACATCAAAAAAAAGTTTTGAAAAAAATTTCAAAAAAATAAAAAAAATTATTTCGCATCGTTTTTCGCACGGGTTTTTCGCACCCGAAGATTGCCATATATATATTATACATTTGATAATGTTTTTTGAATTTTAAGGCTGATTAGGACAAAATAAAGAGTGGCTGAGATTTGATCTTGATAAATCAATGGTTGAGATTGGATTTTGTGAAAGTTTTAGTGGGAAAACTTAAATTTTGGTAGGAAAAGTGTATTGGGAACCAAAAATTTGAACTTAGAAGTGTTTTGGGACAGGTTGTGGAGAATAAATTTGGGGAAAAGTGCCATGGGAACCTAAATTTTGAAATTAGAAGTGCCTTGGAAAAGATTGTAGAGATTAAATTTGGGGAAAAAGTGCCTTGGAAACCTAAACTTTGAAATTAAAAGTGCATTGGAAAGATTGTGGAGAAGCACGATCCATTAAATTAAACAAAATAAACGATTTAGCGTAAAACAATTTAGCGGAACAACAAATTAGCGTAAAAATACCCTGAGGTTTGTTGTTCCGCGGGCGCCGCAGAAAGCGCCCCTCTAAATTTTTTTACGCTAATTTCTTGTTCCACGCCAAAGGCGCGTGTGCCAAATTTGTTGTTCGATGCCGAATTTGTTGTTTCACGCCAAAGGCGACTGCGCCAAATTTGTTGTTTCGCGCCGAAGGTGCCCATGCCGCTAAATATTTTTACGCTAATTTATTGTTCTGTTAAATTTTGGCTGTGTAAATAATTTTTCGGGGAACACAGATTTTGCGGGGGAAATCTTAAATGAACTGTGCCCGCGGGCACCGGTTGTGACTAGTATACACACACACACACACATATACATACATACATACATACATACATACATACATATATATACATACATATATATACATATATATATACATACATATACATATATACATACATACATATACATATATACATACATTTTTTTGGAAAGTTAGTGGTAATCTTTATTATAAAAACACAATGTACAAATGGAGGGTAGTTTGAAAGGTGCTGTGACAGAAAGGGGAGAGGGCACAAGCGCCGTCACCCTTTACTGGCCAGTCCCAATCTCTACCAAAGTGTACAAATAACAAATGCAAAAACTATCCTGTATCTCAGAATTCCCATCTATCCATAGCCTGTTTAGCCTCTAGAGATGTAGGCTCAAGATCCCAAAGGATAGATCTGATATCTGCAGCAATTTCTTTGAAAAGAGTAGTCTTTGGTTTCTTGGTGTTCTCAAAAATTCTTTTATTCCTCTCCCTCCAAATATGCCATACCACCGCTGATAGAACCGTCTTAGCTAGGATACTTAAAGCATCTTTCTTTACTGCAAAATGTAATAAAAAATACTCTCCCACCTGTGAAAGCTGCTGCCCAAGAGTAGTGGAGATACCCAATTTCAGATGACTTCTTTTCAGGATATAGCTAGAGTATTCACAGTCGAAGTACACGTGATCTATAGTCTCAGGAAGCCCCGAATTGCACAGCTCACATTTGGGATCAGCCGTAACCCCCAATGTCTGCATCTTGTCTTTAGTAGAGAGCTTCCCAAGCAAAGCTCTCAGAAGTGAAACCGCAACTTTTGGCATGCCATGCCTGTACCAAACTAAATTAGTGTAGGGGAAATTGATTCCTCTCTCTCTTGTCCCGTTCCAGGCAGAGCCGAAGCTGAAAGAACCCCCATTTGTAGCACATGCCCAAAAATCAGGCACTGTGCCAAGTCGCACAGGCTGGAGCAATGGCCTAATGCTGTGAATTGCATGGTCCTATGCCCATTGCCCCGATTCCCAGTAATCCGCGACAGTTTTGAAATTTGCATCCGCTGGAACATCAAATGAGTCGCTTAGTGGCCCACTTTGCAACCAATTGTCATGCCAAAACAGTGTTGTAGTGCCATCCCGGACCTGCCGTTTGATCAGATATTTAGAAAATTTCCTGCAGTATAATAGGAATTTCCAAGTGCCTGAGTGTGTTGCCTTCCTATTAGCTGCAAAAAACCGGGAAGTATCGATGTATTTGGACCTCATGTAATTTGCCCACAGTCCTTCACCAGACAACATGCGCCATGTTAACCCAACTCCTGCAGCCATATTGACATCCGGGAGTAGTCGAAGGCCAACTCCACCCTCTTCTTTTTGGTTTACATAGATCCTTCCATGCCAAGATATGAGAGGTACCCCAGATAAATTTCCTACAAGATGTAGTGATAGTACGGATTATACTCTTTGGGATACGGTAGACTTGCATCCAAAAGATTAACATTCTATAAATCACAGTTCTGACAAGCTCAATTCGACCCGAGATCGATAACATAGAAGAAGTCCAGCCCACTAATCTCTTCTTGCATTTATCCACTAGTCTGCTGTACATGGATGGTTTGGGGGTATTTTGAAGAGAGTGGCAACCCAAGATATGTAGTAATGGAGGAGCCAGTTCTGATACCAAGCTGCTGAGCTAATTCTAGCAGGGATTTAGTACCTTTATTGAACAATGCAGTACTTTTGTCCCAATTAATTTCAAGCCCAGTTAGATTAGAGAAATCCTCCAGTAGCGATTTAAGACCATCAAAAGAGCGCTTATTAGCCCGGCAAAACAGCAGTAAGTCATCTGCAAACAGTAGGTGGGAAATTGGATCCGCCCTCCTCATAGGCTGGATTTTATTAGAATATATAGATTTTTCAATTAGTAATGAAAAAGCCTCCATTGTGAGAACAAAGAGATATGGGGAGAGGGGGTCCCCCCTGTCTAATGCCTCTATTTCCCTCAAAATACCATGCTGGAGAGCCATTCACCATAACTGAATAAGTTGGTGTGGAAATACATTCTGTGATCCATCCAATAAATCTCCTGCCAAAACCCATTCTGTGAAGGATAAAATAGATGAATTCCATGTTAACACTGTCAAAGGCTTTCCTTAAGTCCAATTTCAGGCAAGCCCTGGAACCCATCGGGTTACTAAAGTCCCTTATCTGCTCATGTGCAAGGAGTGCACAATCAGACAGTAATCTCCCCTTCAAAAAGGCGGACTGATTTGGTGAAATGAGCTCGTGAATAAGAAGACGAAGCCTATTACAGATAATTTTGCTAATAACCTTGTAGGTGACATTACAACAGGCTATGGGTCTGTAATCCCCAAGGCTAGTGGCAGAAGCATTCTTCGGGACAAGTGTGAGATTAGTGTGATTAATAGGGTGCATGATAGAACCCGAACGGAAGAAAGAATGGATCGCATCAGTTAGGTCCTTACCTATAGTCATCCATCCATGCTGAAAAAAGAATGAGTTAAATCCATCTGGCCCAGGGGATTTATCCACCCCTATTTGGAATAGAGCCTCCTTGATCTCATCATCTGAGATAGTACGTTCTAGCCAAATTGCAGCCTCAGGAGTCAAAATGCGCTTGGTTACCAATTTTGGGAAAACATTCCAATAAGTAGTCTGATTATATAACGCCTTGTAGAAATTTGGAGCTGTATCTCTAATGTCATCATAAGTTTTATTCTGTTTCCCTTCCGCATCCACAAGGTGACCCAAGCAATTGTGACTCTGCCTTGCCTTCATTGCCGTGTAAAAAAATTTTGAGTTTTTATCCCCAAGAGTAAGCCAATTCTGTCTGCTCTTTTGTCTCAGCATGTCCTCTTCAATTCTTATAATTTCAGCCAACTTCTTAGCTAAATCCCACTCCTGCAATTGTATTCTAAGATCAGAATGCAATTGGGGGTTGTCTCTAACCTCTTTTAGGGCAGCCTTACAACGTGTAGCATCCTCCGCAATGTTAATCCCTTTAGCCCAGCTTCGAAGCATTCCTTTTAAATTCCGCAGCTTCACGTATAATCGGTGCATGGGAGAGCCAACCACCCCACAATCCCAAGAAGAAAGCAGAAGGTCCTGATACCCAGCCATTCCAGCCCATGCATTAAAATACTTGAAGGGTTTCGGCTTAGAAATTGCCTTAGAGTGGAGGTTAATGAGCATTGGACAATGATCGCTCGTGTTGGAATCCAGATACTCAACAAAGTGTCAGGGAGGAGATCAAGCCATCGGCTATTACCCATCATTCTGTCCAGCCATGCTTGAATACGTCCAGAGCCCAACCGTTGATTGGACCAGGAAAAAGTTTTACCTATACTTTTGAGATCTGAGAGTTAGCATTTAGTTAGGCAATCATTGAATTCATCCAGCAGTCTATAGTCGCAAATTCTTCCCCCAATTTTCTCCTTCGAGTAACTAATAGAGTTGAAATCTCCCCCCAAGAGCCAAGCTTCATTCCCAATTGCTGCCGCATCCCCTTGGAGAGAATCCCATAAGAGCATCCTCTCACTCCTCAAGTTGGATCCATATACTGCAGTTATAAACACCATGAGCCCCCCCCCGCATTGTTGCATTTCATGGTGATGTGTTGAGGTGATATAATCTGAATTGTAGCTTGCCAAATACTGTCCATCCCAACCAATATCCTACCACCAGAATGTAGAGAAAAATTATCAAATATTCTCCAGTCATTGGGGAAACAAGTTCTCCATTTCCCTCCCCTCTCCTTCAGCTTTGTCTCAAGCAAAATGAAAAAAGACGGCTTAAGAATATAGAGTCTATCTCGGAGGTCCCTCCTTCTCACAGAGTTATTAAGACCTCTCGTGTTCCAAACAAAAATACTCATTAATTACTCATGTGGGTTGGCTTCCCCGAAGCCCCATCCCTGATTCTTGCACTTTTCCTCGTACTTATCATAACAGAGTCTGTAGAAGTGTCCTTCCTGCCATTCATTACATTTAATTTCTCCATCTTCCTTCCTTCAGAAACCCATTCAAGGTTAACCACAACCAACTGGCTAGGAACTGGAGTGCCAGCATCAGCCTGGGGAGGGAATCCAGCATGAGTCGTGGTGGTTGAGGGGATATGTGAGCCCTCAGCAGATTGGCTGTCTAAACTTTGGTTTGCGACAGGTGGTAGATCATTTGCCAACTTGGCAGTGTCCAGATCATGAATACCCATCTCACCCTGCATGTCTTGCATAGAATGGCAATAGTCTAAAACACAAGTCCCCTTCCCTCCCTCTTTCTGGCAGGGCAAAGTAGAAGTCTGTAGCATATCACCTGTGGCCTGAGTATCAAGAGGACTCTGAATTTCACCCGAAGTAGCACCTACCTGATCAGCTGCACGCAACTTGGTTTATTCAACCTGGTTACTTGCTCGCAAACCAGAATTCTCCTCAGCCTGATCCGTTACCAGCAAATCAGAATGCTCAGGAGGGTAGCCATTAGTAATTTCCTGCCCATCCAAACTCGTCCCCAGTTTAACAATCTCCAGTATGGAGGCCGCAGAGCTTCCAGTAGAGGGGGCGACTGTATCATCTGCGACAATGGATGGCTGAGAAGACCCGCCCTCATCTTGTCTGAAGGCAGTCTTACCATCTTCCGGAACCGAGCCTAGTTTCTCCTTTCCTTTCCCTCATGACTCCATCTCTTGGATTGAAGGGAGCTTTACTGTGTCAGGACATTGTGAAGTTGAGTGCCCGAAACAAATACAGTTGGTGCATCGAGGGGGTTCTGCTTCTATCTTCACTCCTATGCTGAGCTTAGATCCATCCTCCAACACAACTTCAATAGAGCTCGGAATAGGGTTTTTTGCATCAATCTCTACTTGACAACGTGCGTACGAAGTCCTCTCTAGTTTGGCAGTCAGCCTATCCAGACACAATGGTGCGCCAATTACAGACGCTATAACATTAAATATATCCCTAGTCCACATGTTCAGGGGAACATCATGCAATTGGGCCCACACAGGAACAGAAGACAGGATATCCCTCTCATGTCTGAGCGAAGTACTCCATCACTGAAGCACCATAAGACGTCCATCAAATAGCCAAGGCCCTCCATGTAATATCCTCTCACATTCCTTTTCATCCTTGAATTTAAAATAAAAAAACCCATTCTCCCGACTGTAAATCTTCAATCCCTTTCTGATGAACCAGAGTCTATCCGTCCAAGCTCTGATTTGCCCAAAGTACGGTACATCCCCTACCACATAACCCACTAGGGTGCTTCCCCACTGTGCAGCACCTCTAGCCAAAAGATTATTAGAAACCAAAGCAATTGCCTCTCATTCTTTGTTCAAACAAGGTGGCACAAATTCCATAGTCAGTTCAGAATCATAGCTGCGCCTGTTAGCACATTTATCAGCCCAAGACTGCTTAGCAACCTTAGTATCAATAGTAATATTCAAATTTGGCCTGAGGGGCAATTTGTCAAACAGATGGCGGGCAACACCAACTTCAGAAGAATTCCTAACTTGAGGTGCCCCTCCACGTCCTGAAGCATTCCGGCGAACAGAAGTTGAGTTCATACCTGGCATTCTTCCCCATTGATTCCTGATGCCTCCCAATCGCTGTGGAGCCTTCCTTCTGGTGACACGCATCCAGCCCCAGTCATCCTCTCCATTAGACACGCCTGTGTCTCCAGCTCCATTGTTGATGCCAATCTCATTAGCAGCCTTCACCGATGAAGCTGGATCTGAACCAACGCCATGGCCAATTCCTCCGATTCCAGATCCTTCTCCAACTTTGGATGCCGTAAACTTCATCGCAGGCTGTAGTTTAGCCTTGCCCTGGCCGCGGCCCGAAGTCTCTCCTTCAACCGCAAACGCTGTTGTGCCGACGCCGTCAACAAGACTTGGGTCGCCCTGATCGCCCCAAGTCGCCGCTCCACAAATCACGGGCTCCATTTGCAGCATATATCATACATACATACATACATACATACATACACACACACACACACACACACACACACACACACACACACACACACACACACACACACACACACATCTCTCTCTCTCTGGCTTATTATTTAGCACTTGAACCCGTTTTTTTCGCTGCATCTTATATTCAAGTAAATTATATTGTTGATTAAGTACAAATTGATGCAACTCGATTTGAGACTTAGACAACTCATAGAAGGATTTTTAGTGCGCTGAAAATTTTATATTATTTGACAACCCTTATTCAACACCCCTTCTGGTGTTATCTACCATCCACAGGATCCCACACTTGGTATCAGAGCTAAGTTAAAACGATGACATCAAATCCTCACCACTCCGAAGGACTCAATACCCAACGTCCACCATTGTTTGAGGTAACAGAATATGCAAATTGGAAGATTCGAATGATGATCCATCTACAGTCTATAGACATTGATGTATGGACCATCAATAAGAATAGATACACACAGCCTGAAGCAGAAATGGAAAAATGGACTGCTGATGAAAAGAAGAGAGGTAATCTAAATGCAAAAGCAATGAATTCTTTATTTTGTGCACTAATAGGTACCGAGTTCAACTGAGTATCGTAATGCACAATGGCACGCCAAATATGGCATACTCTCGAGGTAAGCCATGAAGGGACGGATAAGGTAAAAGAATCTAGAATAAATATGTTATATTCTAAATTCGAAAGTTCTAAAATGGAAGAAGGAGAGAGTATTAGCAATGTTAATGCTCGATTTACTAACATCGCAAATGAGCTTATATGGTTAGGAAATAAAATCTTTGAATATGATCAGGTAATGAAGATTGTTCGATCGCTTCGATTCGAATGGAAGGGAAAGACCAATGCCATTCGAGAAGCTAACAACATGAAGAAAATCACTCTAGAGGAGCTGATGGAAAATCTCATGGCTTATGAGATTGAGTTGGAAGAGGACACACAGATCGATGAAAAGCCACAGAAGAAGAACTTAGCATTTAGAGCAAACGAAGAGAACTCAGATTCAGAACTTTCCGAAAGAAACGAAAACGAGATCACCTTCATTACAAGGAAATTCAGAAAATTCCTTCGAGTTAAGTTCATCAAACCTAAATCTCGTTCTACTAACGATATTATTTGTTTTGGATGTAATAAAACAGGACATGTTCGGAGAGATTACCCCTTAGAGAAAAATCACGACCAAGGAAATGTCAAAGAAAAGGAGAAAGATAGAAGACAGAGCCAAAGAGACAAAAAGTTCGTAAAGCCGAAGAAAAGGGCGGTTGCCATTTTTGATCAAAGTGACATATCAAGTTCTTATGAATCGTTGTCATCATTTGACAAAGAAGAACCCAGAGAAGAACAGGTGCACATGTGTTTTATGGCATCAACATCGTCCAAGGTAATTAATTCTGATCTATCTTCGCATCATTATAGCGACGCCGCCATACTTAGTGATAGCGATGATGATAGTGATAGTGACTCTGATTTTGATATTAAATGTGCATATAAGGAATTGTGTCATGTGCATGAGAATCTCATTAGAGAACATCACAAATTGTATAAGAAGTTTAAGATTTGCACCAAGAAGAAGGAAGATCTTGAGAAAGAACATGAAGAATTGATCAAAAAGAATAAATCCCTTTTAGAAAAGGTCAATAGAATGAAAACTAGGATAAATGACCTCGACAATATAGTGGCCACCACAAAAAGAAAATTTAATGATTTATCTAAGATTATGGAGAAATTTAACAAAGGAAAGGGAATGCTTGATGATATATTTGATGCACAAAAAGCTTCGACGAGTAGGACCGGCTTAGGATATAAAAAATCCGACCCTAAGCATATAGAAAAGCATTCTAGGAATTCTCACTTAAAGAACATGTATATCAAAATGCGGATTCCCAGAAATGGCACGAGCAAAGCAAATGAAAGGTACGTAAATGAATTTTTGCATAATGTTCATTTCAACAAGAATTATACTTATATATGTGACATAAGTACTAAATCGTATTGTGTTTGGCTTCCATCAAAATGAGATTTAATCTCATCTAATCCCTCGGACCCAAAAGAAAAAGGGTACCAAAATTTATGTCTATTTTCAGGTACCAACAATTACGGGGATTAGCAAGGAAGTCTCGCTCAAAATCTGCATACACACAAAATTGGAGAAAAGACAAAAACTGAAAATCAGTAAGAAAACTATGTTAAATTATTTTAAAATAAGGTAATACTCTGTAAATTAATTTCCTGCAGTAAAATTTTGTTTAAAAGATTATATGTTTATATAAATCAGGTTGGCATAATATTAAATAAGATATGTAACAGTTTTGACCAAACTGCCAGATAACCGACTATTTTGCTAGATAGCCAACTATCTGAGTGTTATTTTCTTTCTAATTATAGCCGACAATTGGGTTTGTGTTTTCAAGTTTTGGGGCTTATTATTGGGGTTTTACCATGTTCATTTACTCATACCCATTAACGATGAGAGATCTTCACCATTAATTATAATCCTAAGGCTTAGATTCACTAAAGTGATAGTAAAACCCTAGTTTTTACACCCTTTCTCATATTTCACTCTCATAGCCAACTATTGCCCTCTTTTACTCTCCAAAATTCAAAATTTTCAGAATTCTCAAAGATCTCAAGCTTGTTTGGTGAAGGAATTCCCAGTGGAGAACCATATTCATCCTAAGTATATCTTTACCATATTAAAATTTCATCTTTTTAAATTTGCATCACACTTTGTAAAACCATGGTTATATGCACATCTATTCAGAAGAAGAGGATGGAAGAATCCTTATCTCAACACCTTTTAAAGAGGGAACTAATCACTCCATATCTCATCAAGCCCGATCTCATGACTACGTTTGATCTTAATTCACTTAGGACTATCCTCCCAGATAGGTACATCAAAATTAATGACTTGGAAAATTATGGACTTGATTCTACATTTCAAAACCAATGGTTAAAGGATCTATTCTCTCATCGTAACAAATGTAGGTGTTTGTCTAGGTTGATTAACCTATGTTACACCAGCATAACCGTGAACACATCCACATCCACCGGAGCCTCTAGAATCTCAACCAAAGTCTTTGATTCCTATATCAATATTAATGTTGAAAATTTAGGACTAAGACTTGGCATACCTAGCACAGGGTCACTTCTCCATGAGATTGAGATGACGAACAAAGATGTCCTCAAGCTTATGTTTAAGAAACGAAAATTCTACAAAGATAGTCTACCCACCAGCTACGTCACTCCTACTGTGCAAATTATCGCAAATATTTTATCCTAAATATCAATAAAAAAGGAGGTAGTAGAGCTGTTTTATCCTTTAATCAAGCCAAATGCTTATATGCAATGTTGGAAAAAATTAAGATAAATTGGGCTCAGATCATTTTGAACAACATTGTTCATAGTGCGGTTTTTATAAACCCCACTTCTCCACTCCATCATGGCCACTATCTCACATATATCTTCATCTCCATCGGCATCAACATTGAGGCTAAAACCTATTTCATTGAACATATGACTTGATTTGATTTGGGAATACTTAATAGAATGTGACTTAGTATGGACCCGGCCTATGTAGATGAGAGTGATGAAGAAGAAGGTGAAGGTGAAGAAGTACAAGAAGAAGAAGAAGAAGAAGAAGAAGAATCCGAGGAGAGGCAACCAATGGAGCAATGTGAATCTTCATTCTCTGAAGACATCCCATCATATATGCTTTCTTTCAAAAATTCCTTATTGCTAGGCATGATAAAATGGAGATTCAAGCAAATGATCACATGCGTAGCATAAGGGATGACGTGATTCAACGGATTGAGAGCCTCAAGGATACCATGAAGCAATGGCATGACATCACTGATGCCTTAATTGATGAAGTCAAAGAGGAGCTCGAGGAACTCAAGAAGGAGATTCGAGTGAAATAGCTTCATGTCGTGTTGTTGGCTAGCTTACTTTTGTTATGTTATTTTAAACAATGTTATATTAGAACTACTCTTTGATGGTTTGTATTAATAAGCTAAAATCTTTAATTTCTCACGAATTTTGTACTTTTATGTGAGAAAGTTATCTAATATTTTAGTTTGGAACCTAGGTGATGACTTGTTATATTTGATTATGACTTGGTTATGCTAGTTAAATCTTTTTTGCATAATATGCTTGCTAAGGTATATCTTTTTGCATATCTATGGACTAATTGCAAATTCATCATGTGCAAAATTATTATTGAGGGGATACTGAGACATTCAATATTGTGTTTTTGATATCATATCCATATCACATTTTATTTATACACTTGATATTCATGTTATACATCATGCTTGGAATAATTTTTTTGATATGACAAAGTTGGTAGAAGAGAAAAGGTCACAATATTTATAAAATAATACTTAAAAAAACTTGAATTGAAAATAATATGAAAATCATGATTATTCAATTTTATTGCTAACTAGCTTTGATGCAGGGTGGAGTAACATCTCCATATCAATCATGCATCTCTGCAGGGGAGCGTAAGTAATTTTCTTATTTCATATTAATTTTGATATTTTATATCAGTTGTTGTCATCATTAAAAAGGAGGAGAGTGTTAGGATATTGAGACCCACCCCAGTGGATTTTAATGATATGCACAAGTGATATGTGGACTAATGATTTTACTTCAAGTGTATATAGATTATTTTATAGATATGGAGTTCAAATTCATTGTGAAGCAAATTGAAAGACATTGAGCCACGATCAAAAAAGCCACAAATTGAAGTATATGAATGCATTGGATCGTAAATCAAATGAAGATTTGAGAACAAGAGAAGTTGGCTCAAGATAAAGAATGAAAAATGAAGAGCAAGATGTATGTTTGTGTGAGTACGTAAACACTTAGAATGTGAAATGCCAAAGTATATTTTACACACACATGCAAAATTATTTGAAAAATGATTGTAAAATATAGTACATAATATATTTCTCTAATATAACTTTAATAAATTATTTTTGAAGTATTTTTGAGTATAAAAATCCTATAATAGCCGACTATTATAGTCTGATAGCCAACTACTATTATCCGTGATTTTCTCAAAACTCTCTGTCAAAATAATAGCCGACTATTTGATAAAATAACAGACTATCTGGGCGAGATAGTCGGCTATCTGGAGAGATAGCCGGCTATCTAGGTCAACTAAAGTCAGATTTAAAAAATCTGCTTTGATTTTTGCTAGTGTTAACTCGCCATTGTTTTTGACTTTTGAAGCTGATTTCAAGTTGTTTTGAGCAGAATTTGTGCTAATATTTCTTTTTAAATAGACGTGATTTCAGAATTTTATATACAACATTTTCATTATCTAATAATTCTCTCTATTGC
Organism: Scilla litardierei; assembly: GCA_030789695.1. Lineage (NCBI taxonomy): Eukaryota > Viridiplantae > Streptophyta > Magnoliopsida > Asparagales > Asparagaceae > Scilla > Scilla litardierei. Next base: position 85,321,007 of record CM061134.1, on the reverse strand, counting down.
TTAAAAGTGCTCAAAGCTTGATTTTTTATGTTCTTCAATTTAAAAGGCTACTGTTTTAATTCGTATGCTAAATTCTTTTGAAAATAATTCTCAGTATTTTATTTAGCCTTTTCTTTTGAATACTTGTTCATTTTGATCTCCAAGCTTAAACGCTTTCTTTTTTAGATTCAAAATACAAGTCTCTCATTTTAATCTTTATACAACTTTATAAAGTTCATATTTTTTCAAAGATTAAAATACTTCACCATTGATCTCTAAATCCCAAGAACAAATTTTAGAGAATCAAATTTCAAGATAACTTTTTAATCAAATCGTGTTTCTTATATATCATTTATTTGATCAAAAGTTTTAGATTTTCTTAAGCCACATTTTGCACCTATATACTATTGGCTTATAGGAAATCTTGTACTCATTTCATTTCTGTTGTGAAAGTCTTTGTTGAAGACTTAAGTTTGTATTCCCGAATTATAAGGGAAGTTTGTGTTGGAAATCCTAGTTGGTTGTAACTAGGTGTTTGTATGGAATTCCTAGTTGGTTGTAACTAGTTGTTGGAAATTCATAGCGAGGGAAGCTAGGTGCTTGTATAACTTGTTGCTATAGTGGATTAAATCTCGAAGGTGGTCTGAAACTGGATGTAGGCCAAGGTTGGGCTGAACCAAGATAAAATTCTCTGTGTCTGCCCTGTGTCACGGACTTGGTCTACTCTTCACAAACGACCAGGAAGCACTAGCTCTTGCTCCTTTTGAAGAATTAGCTCAGCCTTACTTCGACCCTCCGCGGAAGATCGAGAAGCTATATGGCTTCAAACTTGAGAAGAACAGAGGAAAAAAACTCAAGATTAGAAGAACTCTCAAAGGAACTCTTTATTACTCAAGATTGCTTTGCAACTTTGGATGGTTTACAAATGAGCCAAGATCCCCTATTTACATGTCTCTACCTCCAAAATGGATGGCCAAGCTTAACTTGATCCGATGGTTACAAATGAGTTTCTTGAAAGTTCTACTAAAATATCTACAAGTGGATAACTCTAAGACTTTCTAGAATTCTCTTTATGTACATGGTTTTCTAGAAATATCTTGGACTTATGCCTTCAAGGATGTTCTTCCTGATTATTTGGGCCATGATGATCCAAGAGGTCTATTGGGCCTACTACAACCCATGTATGCCTGAGAACATTCTTTGTAATTCTCTTACGCCATGACATTCTCCCCAATTTAGTTGGGCGACGTCCCCATCGCACCAGATTTGTATTCGCCAATCTTCTCCTGTTGGTTCCATATTGTGAGTTCATGCTCCCAATTTGCTTCACTAGTTGGCAGTCCCTTCCACTTTACAAAGTACTCTATGTAGCTTGAATGGGAGCCTCGCCTTGATATGACTCGATGCGCCAAGATTTCTTCAACTTCTTTCTCTGACATACTTGTGATTGCAGTTGGAGCTTTTTGAGACTCGTTCTCGCTAGGGTCTTCTTCATTAGTATGGTAAGGTTTTAGCAGGCTAAGGTAGAACACATGATGCATCTCCAATTGTTGGGGTATTGTCAATTGATAAGCCAACTTTCCAATCCTTTTCTTAATTGGGAATGGTCCCTCGGAGCGTCGGACGAGTCCTTTATGAACTTTGGTAAAATATCGACTTTGATGTGGGATAAGCTTTTGTAGCACAAGGGCACCTTCATTTAACTAAATGGGTCTTCTCTTGACACCTACCCACTTCTTCATCTTCTTGGACGCCTTTTCCATGTATGACTTAGTCATTTTAGCTCTATCTTGCCACTCCTTGGAAAACTTGTAAGCTGTGGGACTTGGTCCTTTGTATCCAGCAACTAAAATGTGTGGAGTCATGGGCTGCTGATCAGTAGCGATCTCAAATGGGCTTGCTCCCGTTGACACGCTCTTCTGAAGATTGTAAGAGAATTGAGCCACTTCTAGCAACTTGACCCAATCATACTGGTTGGCACTCACATAGGGCCGTAGGTATGTCTCAAGGAGTGCATTCACCCTTTCTATTTGGCCATCGGTTTGAGGGTGAAAACTTATGGAGAATTTCAGCTCGGTCCCTATTAGCTTGAATAGCTCCCAAAATCTTTCCCTGAAGCGAGTATCCCTATTACTAACAATCGATTCTGGAACACCCCAATACTTCACAACATTTTTGAGAAACAAGTTACCAACATCTTCATCATTGAATTTAGTAAGGGCAGCTACAAAGATAGCTTGCTTACTAAACCTGTCGACCACCACCATGATGTTGCTGTATCCATCAGATTTTAGGCCTATGATGAAGTCCATGGAGATACTTTCCCATGGACTTGATAGGACGGGTAGTGGCTCGAGCAGGCCAGCTGGTCGCTTCTGTTCTACCTTGTCTTATTGATAAACAAGGCAGGTCTTGACATAAGCTTCGATGTCATCCCTCATTTGTGGCCAAAAGTAGGCTCGTTCAATGAGAGCCAAAGTTCGATGCACTGAAGGATGTCCCGTCCATTTGGAGTCATGTCACTCCTTGATGATGTCTCTCCTTAAACCTTGCCACTTTGGCACGTAGACTCGGTTGCTTTTGGCAGTGAGCACCCCATTGACAAGCCAGAGTTGGCACGTCTTCCATTCTCTTACTAGCTTCATCAGGTCCTTAGCCCGTGGATCATGCTCTAGTCCCTCCTTGATCTGATCCACCAGAGGAAACTTTGCACTTGTGATGGATGCCAACTATGCCTTTCTACTAAGAGCATCGGTGACAACATTGGTTTTACCTGGCTTGTACTCCATCATGAAGTTGAACCCGGCTAGGTAGTCTTGCCACCTAGCTTGCTTTAGTGTCAGCTTCTTTTGCTTGAGAAAATAGCTCGTGACAACATTGTCGGTCTTTTTCACAAACTTGGACCCCAACAGATAGTGTCTCTAGGTCCGCAAACAGTTGACCACCATGGTCATCTCCTTCTCTTAGACCATGTAGCACTGCTATGCATCATTCAACTTGAGACTTTCGTAACTATCGGGTGGCCTTTCTGCATCAACACACCACTAAGAGCAAAATCATAAACATCAATATGAACTTCAAAGGGTTTGCTGTAGTGTGGCAGGGCCAACACAGGTTCCTTGATCACAGCATCCTTCAAAGCTTCAAAGGACTTTAGACACCTTGTGTCCTAACTCCATGTCTTTTTCGTCTTTAGCAAGTTAGTGAGGGGTATGGCCATTGAGGATTAGCCTTTGATGAACCTTCGGTAGTAGTTGGCAAGACCCAAGAAAGACAACTACTCGAATTCTCTCTTAGGTGCCTCCCATTCTTGAATGTCTTGGATCTTGGACTTGGCCATCCGCAACTTGACTGCACCCACAATATGTCCAAGGAATGGGACTTCTTGTTGGGCAAATGCACACTTCTCCTTCTTTACGTATAGTTGGTTCTCCTTCAAGACTTGGAAAACTTGTCGGAGGTATACCACATGGTCTTCAAGCGTCTTGCTATAGATTACAATATCATCCAAGTACACCACGATAAATTTAGCCAGTAATGGTTGAAACACTCTATTCATCAGTGTGCAACATGTGGCAGGAGCATTTGTAGTCCAAAAGGCATCGCATGAAATTCGTAGGAACCATACCTCGGTACACATGTGGTCTTGGGTGTTGAGTATTAGACTTCTCCCTACTTAGTTTTGATGATGAGAAAACATAAATACTTGTGAGTAATCCCCTACATGTAGTTAATCCATTGCCTAAGCTTATCATGACGATCAAATAGCAATGGATGACCATGAAGATCAATCAAAGCTCAAAGTTGAAGATTGGGTGATCAAAGAAGAAGAATGAAGCTTCAAAGACTTCAAGATCATTCAAGAGAAAGAAAAGAAGCTACACCATATGTAATCTTTTTATTCTCTTTTCTTTCTCATTAGAATGTAGCTTAGAAGTAGTTTACTCTTGGAGCTCACACACTTCACTATTTCTAGCCTAGGATTTCATTAGATTTCATTTCCTAGGGCTCTATTTTTTATTTTCACTTAATGTGCATTTTAGACTTTCAACAGGCGACTAATGAACATTATATATGTGCCTATCTCCATACATGCACCTGAGAACTGCTTTTTAGTCGTTTATTTTGCACACTTTGTTTAACTTAATTTTTGGGCTTTCAGTTCTTTACTTTCATTAGGAGACTGCTGTACAAGGTACATGCGCCTGTCTAGTGTCAGGCGCCTGTGACTTGTTAGTTAGTCACATGTCTCTTCTCGCCAAACTTCTTAAGTTTTGTCAACTTTCGCACTAGCCCCTGCAGGCGATGTAAGAAGGAATTACAGGCGCCTGCCCATAGCACATGTGCATGTATATGCTTCTACAGTCGCATGTCCAATACTTGCGCAAAACTTTGCTTTTGGCAAGTTTCGCATTTGTGCAAAAGACGATTGATGTTGGTTTCCCAGTCGCCTGCCCATGGCACAGGCGCATATGCATTCCATAGCAGTCGTCTGTCCTAGTATACCCCGAATTCTTATTCTCTGTCAACTTATGCACTTAGGGTATCTGTCTCCTATAGAAAGTTTCTCTGTCGCCTGATGGTTTTCAGGTGCCTGTCCAACCTTCATCAGTCGACTGTCCTACGTGGTAAGTTACCTTTTGAATTCTCACATACCCTCTGACACAGTGCATTAGTCGACTGTGGTTTCTTCACTGGTCGACTGTCTGTACTGTATATTATATTCTTTGGCTTTTTCCACACGGATTTCAAAGGGGTTTTGGGTATTCTATTTGAGGGTTTTGGAGAACATATAAGAGGCTTTTACTATTCCACTGGAGCCTCTTAGTCATTCTCTTAACATCTCAAGAATTCATCTTCAAGCTCTCAAGCTCTCATTCTCTCTAAGCCCTAGAATCTCGTTCTCTCTTGCTTTCTAACCTAGAATCAAAGTGACATCCTCTAGGCATTTGGTGGTGACAAGAGAAATGGATTTCTCTCTTCTTGGAAGAGACATCAACACTCAACACACTTGCTCCTTCAAGTTCTACTTCAAGGCATAGGTGATTGTAAGTGGTGTAATTTCATAATTTCATATCTTTCGATATTTGATGCACTCTCAGTTTGTGGGACTGGTTTTTCTTGATCCCAAGTTGTGGGATTCAAGGACATCGATTGTTGTTCGATTACACTTGTAGGGTTGCTACAAGTGGGTTTAAAGGATACCTCAAGTTATGGTTCTAACTTGAGTATCCGAAGGTATCCGGGTGGAAGGGACATGTGATTACTAGAAACAAGGCGGGTTTGACTTGGGTAATTCGAACCCTTGAAACATCTCATTGTTTTCATTGATTCATTGTTGTTAATTCTTATTTCCGCATCTTTGTTGGAGTAGGAATTTAATTAGGCGTAATTTCTTAGTTAAATTTTAAAAACATTATTCAACCCCCCTTCTAGTATTTTCCTCATAGCCTGGGTCCTTACAATTGGTATCAGAGCACAAGTTTATAGCTATGGCATCCAATAACAACAACGTTCCTCCTCCACCTTCGTACAACAATCACGATCATGATGGTGTGTTTAGCATATTCGAAGGTCAATCAATGGTTCGTCCTCTGTGTTTCAATGTCACTAATTTCTGCTATTGGAAGTGCCAGATAGAGACATTTATAAGGAGTTCTTCTCTTTGAAGAACCCTCCATAAGGATTACGTTGAACCCACCGAAGAAGATTTCGACAAATGGACTCCTGCCGAGAAGTCCGCCGAGGTGAACAATGCCAAAGAAATAAACGCTCTTCATTGTGCATTGGATCCGGATGAGTTCAACAAGATATGCACATGTAAGAGTGCATATCAAATTTGGAATCATCTCTTCGTCACCCACGAGGGGACGGACAACGTAAAATTGTCAAAGTTATATGTTGCTATACAAAACTTCGACATGTTCAAATGCAAGAAGGTGAGAACATTGCAACAGTGTATGGACACTTCACAGACATCACCAATGAGCTTGAAGCTCTCGGACAAGTATACACACAACAAGAGAAGGTAAGAAAGATAATCATGGCAATGACCGCAAAGTGGGAAAGAAGGGCTATTGCCATTGAGGTGGTCACTGACATGAATAATTATACCATGGTATCAGTACTCTCATGTCTTATGAAGTAATAAAGGAGAACTGAGTGAAGATTAGAGCTATGATGAATCCAACAGAGGCAAAGAAGAAGGCGTTAAGGTTCAAGGCTACCTATTCATCCTCCGATAGTGATGAATCCAAGAACGAAATGGATTTGGAAGAAATAGCACAAATGATGAAGAAGTTCCAATGCTTTTTCTGCAAAGGTAAATTCCCTTCCAAATCTAAATTTGATTCCACTAACAATTCCTCTTCTCTTTGTTTTAATGTAACAAGCCAGGGCACATCAAGAAGGATTGCCCAATGTTAAAGAACAAAGAAAAGTGGAAGGCACCAAAGTACCACAAGTCCGACAAATCAAGAAGGATAAAAAGAAAGGACTCGTTGGGACTTTTGATGATTCAAGCGAGGATTCTTCAAGCGAATTCAAAGATGAGAAGGGTGAGAGTTCATACATGTCCTTCATGTCATGTAAGGATATACCCTTCGATAGAAGCAATATTGAGAACGATGAAACTGAGGTAACAATGGATGAACTTCGTATTGCTAACGAATAGTTATTTTCAAAGTATCAATTCTCATGCTTAGGTTTACTAATTTGATGAAATTGAATTCTAATAATTCATCCATGCCATCCATCACCAACAATGATACCATTGTTGACACACTTACTCTTGAGACAACCCCACCGTGAGGCGGGGGGCTGATTGGATCGCCTTTGGGGCGGGCGATAGGAAGCCCACGGTGGCCGGCGGCAAAGCCACTGGGAAGCCGTTGGAGGGGGATAATAATAATAATAACATTTTAGTTTTAATATCTTAAAAACATGAATTTTTGACGATTAAAAATCGTCAATATATGCAATCATCCCTATTTCCACTCCGATCTTGCGAGATCGATGGATAAACGAATCATGATCAGGATTAAAAATTGATTTTTTAGGGATAACACCTCTAGATTCGTCCTCCAGATCTAGCGACGGTTGACGAAGCCTACGTGTGGATGTCGACGCTCGTTTGAAGTAGACAAAGACGCGCACGTGGATATCCCGCCTTTCCTTCACTTTTGCAAAGATCCATTTTGTGTGAAAAATTATTTAGAGGCTCGTGTTGATAACGTGTCGTGAATCATCAATCTGGAGGGAGACCCCAGCTCTTTATTTATAGTAGAGGGAAGAGCGTACAAGGATATGATGCAATAGATACGATCTTATCCTATGGATAAGACATAATCCCAAATGCAAATACTCATCAACATCCGTTTACAACATTATGTATTTTTTTTACTTTAAGCTTTTTTTGTGTTTCATATAGTTAGAAAAAGAAAGTATAATTATTCCAAAAAATCCCAAAAATCCATGATGTAATCCAAAAATCCCAAAAAGAAATTAATATTATTCAAAAATCCCAAAAATAAGATTCTATAAAGAAAAAAAATACTAAATCTATCTTCTTCTTCTTCTTTCCTCCATTTCCTCCCGATCTTTCCCATTCCCACTTCTCCTCCACTGTGAAACAATCCAAAAAAATTAAAAAAACAAAAATATAAAATTAAAAAACTAAAATACCCAAATTATAGACTAATATATGTGGTTTTCAAAAGAAGAAGACTAGGAAACTTAAAAAAGAAAGAAAAAAATACTACACTAACCGATCATCTCGCACTTCTCCTTCAGCTCGTCCATCTTTTCCTCCTCGTTTTCTTTCCTCAACTTTCTCATGCTCTCTATATCCTTCATTTCTATCCTTAACCACCCAAAATTTTCTCTTACCCTCTTGCTCCGCGATCACCAATGTTACCCTTTGCCATCCATTGACTTATCCCCCACTGCCTCTGCCCTTCTTCTAATCCCTTTCGACTAACCCTCACCCCAAAATCCTTGACGGTGATTAGATCATAAGCCATGAGTTTTGAGGAAAGAAAAAGGAAAGCAGGAAAAATAGAACAAACCAAAAGGAGAAAAAAGAATAAGAAGAAAGTGTTAGATCCTGGAGATGGCAAATAGAACACTAGATGAGGGGTGAATAATCTTTTATAATAAATTTTTGCCGAAAAATTTATTTTCTCTAATTTCTATTTGAGACACCAATGAGAGTTACCTCACTTGAGTCTTAATCAACAATACAAAATATTTGCAAGTGTGAAAGATGGAGTGATAGCACTGATTTAATACATAGATTAAAATCAGAAAACATCACTATGTTGTAGAGCACTGAGTTGTGATCGTCCTGGCGCAAATGGTTCGTCGATCCGAGCTCTGTAGAGAAAGTTATGCACTTTTTAGCGTCGTCCATCGAGCTCCTTCTTCTTCCTACAAATTTGATGATCTCTTTGAAGCTTAGAGGATAAATTCGGCCAAGATGAAGAGAAATGAGTCTAAGGCCGGCCTTGTTTGCTTTCTCTCTCCTTTGGATGTGGGTTTATATAGGAGGAGGTGAAAATTAATTAGGTTCTTGCAGAATCCCTTAGAATAAGGAGATTGGATGGAATCCTAACTTGAATAGGATTTGAAATTGAATGGCAATGAAATTTGAATTGGATCACATTTAATCACAAATTTATTTGCATGAGATTCTCCATATCTCTCCATCTTTGACCAAGTCTTCATTTGTGTAGGAAGGATTTGGTTCAACCACTTTTTATATGAATGAGATCTCTCCATACCTCTCCATATTTGACCAAGTCCAAATTGCAAATGAATTACATTTCTCCATCATTTTGACTAAGTCCCCCCTTTGAGTATTTACGAGCTTGCCACTCCTGAAAACACTTGGCACACACATCAAATTGTTTACACATGTTTGTTATCATCAAACACGAAGTCATCAATCGTTGTATCTAACTACACGTTATATCCAACAATCTTCCCCTTTTGTGATGACAAACCAATCTAAGATTTGAGCAATAACAATCCAAATAATATCATCGTGACATGTGTGTGAAGTGTGATGATGGAGGAAATAATACAAATAAAAAGATATGCAATGATGTTCAACATATATGCATGCTCCCCCTATATTCCCTCTTTATTCATGCTCCCCCTTGAACACATATTCACTTTATTCATTAGGCACATTAAGCAGTAGGCACATCATTCAACCAAAACTTCTCAATAATCTCACCATTTTGTTAGCATCAAAAGTGTAGTCACGAAGGCAATGTCATACCACATGCAAAAAGAGAGTATTATAAACTATATCTTCTCAATATTTTTTTACTTTAAGCTTTTTTGGTGTTTCATCTAGTAAGAAAAATAAAGTATAATTATTCCAAAAAATCCCAAAAATCCCTAATGTAATATTCCAAAAATCCCAAAAAGAAATTAATATTATCCAAAAATCCCAAAATAATACTCTATAAAGAAAAAAAAAATACTAAATCAATCTTCTTCTTCTTCTTTCCTCCATTTCCTCCCGATCTTTCCCATTCCCACTTCTCCACTGTGAAACAATCCAAAAAATTTTTAAAAAAAACAAAAATATAAAGTTAAAAAACTAAAATACCCAAATTATAGACTAATATATGGGGTTTCAAAAGAAGAAGACTAGGAAACTTAAAAAAAGAAAGAATAAAATACTACACTAACCTATCATCTCGCACTTCTCCTTCAGCTCGTAATAAAATACTACCCTAACCTATCATCTCGCACATCTCCTTCAGCTCGTCCATCTTTTCCTCCTCATTTTCTTTCCTCAACTTTCTCCTACTCTCTATCTCCTTCATTTCTATCCTTAACCACCCAAAATTTTCTTTCACCCTCTTGCTCTGTGATCACCAATGCTACCCTTTGCCCTTCTTCTAATCCATTTTGACTTATCCCCCAATACCTCTGCCCTTCTTCTAATCCATTTTGACTAACCCTCACCCCAAAATCCTTGACTGTGATTAGATGACAAGCCATGAGTTTTGAGGAAAGAAAAAGGAAAGAAGGAAAATTAGATCAAAACAAAATGAGAAAAAAGAAGCAGAAGAAAGTGTTAGATCCTGAAGATGGCAAATAGAACACTAGAGGAGAGGCGAATAATCTTTTATAATAAATTTTTGCCGCAAAATTTATTTTCTCTAATTTCTATTTGAGACACCAATGAGAGTTACCTCACTTGAGTCTTAATCAACAATACAAAATATTTGCAAGTGTGAAAGATGGAGTGATAGCAGAATATAAGCAAGTGCAAGTATAAGAGACATCACAATAGAAAACACAATTGAGAGCAATGCTAACACACAAAATTTATCCTGGGTCATCCCCCCAAGGCTATGTCTAGTCTCCAAACTCCTATGTGATTAAATTCAATATATAACTCTCAAATGAGAGAAATATAATCACTTCTTCAAAAAGAGGATTGTCCACCACCTCTACAACTAGAGAAATTTACAACAACGCCTCTTCAACAAGTGGATTTCCAACAAACAAAATGTTGGATCTGGATCTAAGCCTGGGGGGTGAATAGGCTAACACACATGTAATCACATGCAGTTATAATCAGATGCAGAGTAAATATAAAGCAATCATAGAGTGCACAACAGATTTACCCTGGTTCGGTCGTCCCAACGACCTACTCCAGTCCCAAAGCAGATACTAGCATTAATATGATACTGGGTACAACTATAATGAGCTATGAGCCCGACTCAACTCTCACCTAGTTCGTACAGCACTCCCCAAAGTGCTAAACACTATCAATATACTAAATGCTCTCTCTTGATGAGCACCAACTCATCAAGACCCTCATATCTAGACCGAACTAGACAAGACTCCTAAAGAATGAAAAGTAACCTATAAAGATCGATACACCAAGTACACGAATATAAAGTAATAAGAGTTTAGAAAAGCTTAGTTCATGTCTGCGTAGTCATCCCTGTTGATAAGCTCGTCGTCAGCTTCACGCTGGCGTAAATGGTGTCTCAATCCGATGTCTGGATCTCAAGATATAGCCCTCCGAAGTTCGATGCGCCAATCTGCCCGAATCTGGTCTTTGCGTAAATCAATTCTCTGTTCTGCAGAATCGACAACAGTCTGTGCGTAGAGTATGTTTCTGTACCATCTTCCAGAAATTGAAGTAAATCGACCCGAGCTCAGATAAATCCGAATAAATACTCGTTGAAATCGTGAGGTCGTCCTCTTCGACTGAAAAATAAGAAAGGGCCGATTTGGATGCTCTTGTGGGGAGGAATTCTCAGATCTTTGAAGTGTGTCCTAGGGCTTGGAATTTGATCTCTTGGACTTTTCTTCTTCAAAGATGGTGGCTTTGGTTGCTTGCTCCTCTAGGTTGAAGAAGGCTTATGCTTGGATATGTATCTTGATAATGGATGTTTCCATATGCTTGCGGCAATGCTAGGAGATGATGAAGAACTTTGGCCTAGGAGATGATGAAATATATGAAGCTATTCAGAATACAGCTCATGCTAAAATAAATACCACTGATTTAATACAGAGATTAAAATCAGAAAAACATCACCTTGTTGTAGAGCACTGAGTTGTGATCGTCCTGGTACAAACAGTTCGTCGATCCAAGCTCCGTGGAGAAAGTTATGCACTTTTAGCGTCATCCATCGAGCTCCTTCTTCTTCATGCGAATTTGATGATCTCTTTAAGCTTAAAGGATAAATTCGACCAAGATGAAGAGAAATGAGTCTAGGACCGGCCTTGTTTGCTTTTTCTCTCTCCTTTGGATGTGGGTTTATATAGGAGGAGGTGAAAATGAATTAGGCACTTGGAGAATCCCTTAGAATAAGGAGATTGGATGGAATCCTAACTTGAATATGATTTGAAATTGAATGTCAATGGAATTTGAATTGGATCACATTTAATCACAAATTGATTTGCATGCGATTCTCCATATCTCTCCATCTTTGACCAAGTCTTCATTTGTGTAGGAATGATTTGGTTCAACCACTTTTTGAATGAGATCTCTCCATATCTCTCCATATTTGACCAAGTCCAAATTGCAAATGAATTGCAATTTCTCAATCACTTTGACTAAGTCTTCTTTGCATATCTCTCCATCACTTTGACTAAGTCCCCCTTTGAGTATTTACGAGCTTGCCACTCCTGAAAATACTTGGCACACACATCAAATTGTTCACACATGTTTGTTATCATCAAACACGAAGTCATCAATCGTTGTATCTAACTACACGTTGCATCCAACAATCTCCTCCTTTTGATGATGAACAAACCAATATAAGATTTGAGCAATAACGATCCAAATAATATCATCATGACATATATGTGTGAAGTGTGATGCTGGAGGAAATAGTACAAATACAAAGATATGCAATGATGTTCAACATATATGCATGCTCCCCCTATATTCATGCTCCCTCTTTATTCATGCTCCCCCTTGAACACATATTCACTTTATTCATTAGGCACATTAAGCATTAGGCACATCATTCAACCAAATCTTCTCAATATTCTCCCTCTTTTGTTATCATCAAAAGTGTAGTCACGAAGTCAATGTCATACCACATGAAAAAAGAGAGTATTATAAACTATAACAAACACTTGCATGTAGTCTTTCTTAGAATAAACAAGTCAAATCCAATGAAAATTATAACAAAGACTTCTACACCATCGTATAAGTGTGATGATTAAACATTGAAGCGCATAAGGAGAACTTTCAAGAAATTCAACCAAAACCAATCCACTTTACCATGTAACATGATATCATCTAGGATTGATTTTCCCTATATCATTAAAAATGAGTTCAAGTTACCACTCCCAAAACATTTCCTATGAGGACTCTTAGATGTGGGGTGACATTGCTTGACGAGTATAACACCAACGCTAAAGTATACTCTTAAGCTTATGTTAGATACTCGTAGGTAGTGTCGTTGTCTTGGATCGTATCCATTTTTCATACGGAGCTCTTTTCATTCTTTTTCATATATATATATATATATATATATATATATATATATATATATATATATATATATATATATAGGGGAATGTTCCAATGAGAACTTTCCCCCGTGAGAACTCCGTGGGAACTTCCTCTCTTTGATTTTTTTTCATAGATCCAAACCGTTGAATGTGTTCTAAACATGTTAATACACATTCATATCAAAAATCAAGACAATCCCCCCTATTTCCCCCTTGATCGGATCAGTACAAAATGTTCTATTGTTCTGAAACCGTTAAATTTGTAACGGCTTGATCGAGGGTCAAATCCACCTCGGGTTCACCCATTATTTTTTCTGGGGTTTTTATATGTATGGATTAAAGTGTGGAAAAAAAAGTTTGCAAAAAAAAATTTTAAAAAAATAAAAAAATTTAGTTCGCACGGGGACCCCCGTGAGAACCGTTCGCAGCCGACCACGCCCCTATATGTATATATGTATATATGTATATATATGTGTGTGTGTGTGTATATATATATATAATAAAACAGGGATGTTATCATGGGTTATTGGATAAGAGTTTTTGGATAAGAGTTGAGAAATTGGGTATAAATGAGGGATGTTTTTAAGAGAAATTGGATAAGATAAGAGAAATTGGATAAGTGAAGAGATATTGAGTTTGAAATTTTAAGTTTGAAACAAAATTTTTGGGGGGGAAGAAAAGTGTTTTGGGGGGAACCAAAACTTTATATTACAACCTTTCTCCCAAAAAAAACCTCAGCCTTGTTATTTTTGGGAGGGAATTAAATATTTGGGTGAAGTTCTGGTTCTCTCTCCCTCTCTCTTCTCTCTTTATCACTCCCACGAACCCCTTCTCTCTCCCCTACCGTGAGCCCGACCCACTGCACCGCGGCCCCTTGCGCAGCCACCCCTCCGACCCATAGCCACCTCGTGCACCCTCAGGTCCCTACTGCAACCCACACCCTCAGGCCCCTACCGTAACCTGCAACACTGGGATCGATTGAAAAGGGGAGAAACACAAATGTCGAAGCTATAAGCTGATGATGGACAAGGTGGAAATCTCTACTTCACGAGGAAGGAGGATGTCGATGGAATCAGTAATATTTTCACACTCTATCGGCCTCTTGATCTATTCGTATTTTGTTTGCTCACATCCTGTTTGTTGATTTTACTGAACGTGTTCACTCTTACTTGATGCTTCAAGCTGATGATGGAATGTGGGGGTTTGATAAAAATTCATTGTCTGGCTTTGTTATGCTTTGTTATTATTGGATGTGTTGCTCAATTTCTGATTATTGTAAACTTGGGAATTTGTTGTTGCCTCTTAAATGGTAAATGCACCATTATTTGATAGCTATTTGGTGTTTATTTCAGCATGTTCAGTTCATAATGCTCAGTTCATGAATTAAAACAACATAACCAAACTGAATAGTTCATATGCTCAGTTCTAAAGCTCAGTTCATGCTCAGTTCATGTTCAGCATCCCAATAAATGTATTATGTTATTGGGATGATATATAAATGACGTTATTGGGATTCTTGCAGATTCATGAACTGAGCATGTTCAGCATGCTCAGTTTATGCTTAGTTCATAATGCTCATCATGTCCACTTCATTCAAGTTTCTGATTCTATTTGGTGACATGGGTTAATTTTTTTATATTTGCAAGCATTTGTCAAGTGTTTGATGAAATGTCTAGAAGAACAAATTTTAATCTTTTGCAAGCATTTGTCAAGCATTTGTCAAGCATTTGTCAAGCATTTCCCAATAAATTTTTAATTTTATCTAATTAGTTTGGACTTATCTTATTTTAAATTTTGAATTCTTTTGATAACTTGAGGAGAAGAAATTGCTAAAGAAGAAGAAAAATGAAACTGGGATGTGGATGCAGTTTCAAAGAAATCGTCGAGGTATGTCGGTGGTTCCATCTTCTGTTTTGCATGTTCTCACGATAAATCGGGTGTGTGGATGATACAATTTTAGACCGCACATCAGTAGCACACCACATGTTTGTTGTAATGCTAAGGTTCGATGTCCATAATATGAAGGATCATATTACTACACACTATGTTAATCGTAAAAGAAAGTTCGTATTAGTTATTTTAAACTGAAAATTTATGGTAGTTATTTGAAACCAAACAACAGAAGTAAACAAAAGGAAATCTTTTTATGGTTGATGACATGCTTACCTAAACCTGGATGCAAAGTTAAAGAATTTGCTGATTTCTTATGGGTTGCGAATGACATGA
Source organism: Scilla litardierei (assembly GCA_030789695.1). Classification (NCBI taxonomy): domain Eukaryota; kingdom Viridiplantae; phylum Streptophyta; class Magnoliopsida; order Asparagales; family Asparagaceae; genus Scilla; species Scilla litardierei. The sequence continues at coordinate 85,305,800 of CM061134.1, read as the reverse complement.
TTGTTAATATATCATAGGATGCAATTGTTAAGTTAATCAATTGATCTTAGGAATTTGGCCCCTATATTTGTGGTAAGCATGTCAGAGTTCGTGGCTAATGTTAATCAATTGATCTTTTTTTGAGTAAATAACCAAATATATCGTCAAGTTTCTGGCTACTGATAATATCTCAAGTTTAATTAGCCATCATGAAATGATCTTATAGAAGTTAATTTGTAGATTATCCGTTTCATGCCAGTTAATCTAACTCGAACTTTAGTAGTCCATGTTTGGTCCAATACATACAAAATAGGGCAATGGTTATACAGATGTTATGTATCTCAGAGTTCATGGGTAGAAAGTGATGTGTGGATGGCTTATTGAGAATGAGTATTAGGATATCAGTCGTGTCGACCTTTATTCGAAGTCAATAGAGCTAATAGGATAAATCACAAATAGGAAATACAAGTGTGGCAGATGACTGCCATAAATTAGAAACTTAATTTTTTCCCCATAACTCCCCAAACTAGAGCGTAAATGTTAATCAGGCCCAGTTTGTTATATATTGAAGAATTTTTAAGCGCTTTTGTGAAAATATCACCTATTTGATTACCAAAATATAACATAATAAGTAACTATCTTTTTTATCACATATCCCAAACAACCAGAATATGTATGGTGCGCTCATGAAAGATCAGATTTTTAGCATGTGTATGGCAGCTTGATTATCACGATACATTTTGATGGGAGTAGAATTGCAAAATTCTGTATCGACATTTCACAACCTGTACATGCCATTGCTTTGTACTCGGCTTCAACATTATGTTCTGGCAATCACATTTTGTTTCATCCCCATGTTATATTTCATTTTACACTTAGTTCTGGCAATAATAACCTGTATAACCTATGTTATATTTCATTTTCTGGGATTGATTTGCAACTTTATGAACATAATGGAACTCGAGTTTCAGCAGCTGTAAGAAGAAGGTTACATTATCATGTGGATATGGCCCGGTGAGGGGAATCTCGCTGGAGCTGCAGGAGGAGGAGTGAGAGCAGTGCATGGACTTCGTTCCCAAGACGCCGCCGTGCAACCTGTCTACGGTGGGCACCAGGGTTTCGATGGGGGAAGGAGGAATTGAGACTGTTGGGATTTTCTAATAGGTAAAATTTCATTAATCTGCTTCCTCGGATCTCTGAGATCTGATGCTTATGTGTTTTTGAGCAATTTGGTATTTTTTTGTGTTTGTTAAAACCTGTTTGTGCTACGGTTAAAAATTAATCAATCATGCATGCTGGTTTTGATTCGTTCAGTAGAAAGATCCATTGCCGTCCAGATTTCGGGTTTTTGCCACTTTAATGCATAATGCAGTCAAGGGTTAGCATGTTGATACTGCTTAATTAAAATTATTAGGTTATCGAAATAGTATTGTGCCAAGGTAGATTACTACTATTTACTTTTGGGAGTCTATAGTCCAAGCTGAGCAAAAATTGGAATTATATATTTGATGTTATGAACTAGAAACAGATAAAGAAGCCCTAAATATACCCCAATTTCTATGTAAGTTGAGCAAAAATTCGAGAACATTTTATTTGAGTAAATATTATTTATTTGATTTCTCAAATTGTAACAAATCAGTGTGATTCCTAGATAGCCATCGGCCATCAGCACCGGCCATCGTAGCACGGACTGCCCAGGCCACCATAGTAGACACTCGGCACCTGTTCTAAGTCTGGGAACATTTTCGTATTATAACATCCGCTATAAGATGCAAACATTTCCCAGTCCTTTGGTGCTTTGAACTCTGTAGATTTCGCAGGCATAACGTTGATATCTTCAAAATACGATGATTTCATCCACCCCTCGGTGGCAAAATGTTCACTGCCCATCTGAGTTACAGTGTGATACACTTTATCTTGGGTGTCGCAGACGTGTGCAAGCCATTCAATAGTTGTTGTAGACTGAAGGTTAGACAACATCATCACTAGCATATCCAACAACTTCATTCTTCATAAACAACCACCATTTTTGTGTATTGGGTCGAGGAGGGGAAGGGAGGGATCACATTTATAAATTTGATGGAAGTGTTTTGTTTTATATTATCATTTTCTTATTTTAGTGTGAAAGGCTGAAATAAAACATTGAAAATTTACAATCCTTCACACATCTTCCTATAATTGCTCTATATCCTATATAGTACGCTGGCATCCTAATTTCATAGCGGCATGAGTTTTATCAGTGATTGTGCTCTGAGTCTTATAAATGGTTATATTTGATTCCCATGCAGGACGATTCTTATCTAGAGAGCTATATCAGTACAATTGGTGTCGATTTTTTTTAAGTGAAATCATGTTTACTGAATCTTTAGCTGATGTTTTATGTAACAATAGATTAACTTAATATCAATTCTGATTTGCACGTTTAGAAACTCTGCACTGTGGAGCAGGATGGAAAAACTATAAGACTTAAAATATTAAGTAGTAGATCTATTTGTATCTGGTAGTCTAATTTAGTAATTTCTTCCACTGCCAGCATCTAATTTTATTTAAAACTTTGACTGCGTAGTGGGATACTGTTGGTCAGGAGCGCTTCCAGACAATCACAAGCAGCTACTACTATGGTGCTCATGGCATAATTGTATGCTTTGAAATCTGTGGTTTCCTTTCAGTTAGCCAACCATAATTGGCAATATATAATAATAATGCTTTTTTGCATGTTGTTTATGATGTTAATTCTTTTTTAATAATTATTATATATAATAATAATAATAATAATAATAATAATAATAATAATAATAATAATAATAATAATGCTTTTTTGCATGTTGTTTATGCTTTTTTGCAATATATAATAATAATGCTTTTTTTGCATGTTGTTTATGATGCTTTGGCAATATAATAATAATGTTTATGATGTTACTGATCAGGAAAGCTTCAACAATGTTAGACAATGGCTGAATGAGATTGACCATTATGCAAGCGGCAGTGTGAACAAGCTTTTGGTGGGAAATAAATGTGATCTAACTGACAAGAGGGTAGTTTCTTATGAAGCTGGGAAGGTAACTGCTGCTGAACCTATTCTCATAACTGTGTCATTAGAGGAGGATAACTCCAGCTTACATATCCAGAAATTGGAGGAAAGGGTCCGACAATTTGATAGGGAATTACCTCTCCCGTCACGATCCTTGAAGACGCCTTAAACATAACAAACATGAGCATTTTTGTTTGTTTCTTTTTTTGTCAATACGTAATTTTATTCCTTTAAGTATGATTCTGTCTTATTCATTAGTTAAAAAAATCACGAGCATGGAATATTTTGGTTTTATTTCTTAATGTATATATGGCTAGGGGAGAACTGGGGGAAAACAGAACACAAAGAATCTATAATGAGGGTAACGAGGAGAATATATGTTAAAAAGCGATTCTGCCTATTAATTTTGTATAGATTTTGGAGAATATAGTTACATTGTTGTGGTGCAATTGGTTGCGCGTTTGTGATTCAATTATTTCTTCCTATTGATTTTTTAAAGTCTGGAAATTGAAACGAGTATTATATTCCCTTTTGCAAGGAAAGATGATAATGTAAATTGAAATGAGCATCTGAATCAAAGATGTTCACCGGGAGGAATGATGGAATGATACATGTTAACGTGCTCGATCTTGGGCTTCAAGAAGATCAAATCACGGTTTCAGAAGATGAATCCGGAGTCTTAAATGGACACAAATAGGGTATGATTTTGATCTTTTTTGGCCACAATTAGTGAGCTTCATATTTATGCATATATACACTAGCAAATGTCAACATATTTATGCTTAATGCCCCATCACTTTAATGAATTACAAAGGACCCATCACTGCCTTGGTCTTCAATTCAGTAGGATTTATGTTGATCTCTGCATCGGAGGATTGCTCAGTTTGCATATGGGATGTCGTGAGTTGGCACATCATCCGAAGGCTTGCCCATGGAAATGGTAACTTGCTTGATTTTTAAGTCCCTTGCATCCTGCATTCTTCGGTTTGAGTTATGAAACTTGAATTTTCTTCTTGGCATATAAAATGATATATGAAATATAGTACTGTATAATTCTGTTAGCAAGTTCTTGGAGTAGTTTAGCTATTTATATAATTGAAGTAATCACATAAAGTCATGTCATACTCCTTCAGTAACTTTCTATTAAGAGTTTCAGTCTTTTGACACATTAATATCACTAAACGTTACATCTTTTACGAAAAAAATTGGCAACTATAAATTAAATTGTGAAATGAGAATGGAGCTGGTCAATTTTCATAAACATGGAGCACAATAAGATAAACATAGTTTGTATCTGACTGAATTCATGAAACACATTGGTGCATGTTCATAGGATTAATTTTTTTATTGTTTTGGTTGTGTTACGACCTAAAGATCGTATGAGCCCGACTCCCGCCCGGATCCGTTAACATACCCCATTAACTCACCTTTACACAAAAGGGCCGCCGCCCCGGAAATCCGGGGCATCATGGAGACAGGCGCGCCTTGCAGCGCTCCCCGAACCGGCCGGGGCCGACCCCCGCAGCCGGCCGAGGCGGACCACCGCAGCTGGCCGACTCTTAGTCCAACACTAACGACAAACAACCTTAGGATAAGGACACCTGACACATACGTCACCCGACCATCCGACAAAGCACCCCCTGACGGAAGAGCCACCTGACAGATAACGCTTTCACTTTCGGCTCTGACATCCCGACAAAAGCACCCCTGGGCCGTTGCGCCGCCTGACAAAGGCAGGTCGGAGACTCCTGTTCCTGGCGTCCTTGCCCGAAGCCTCCGCCGACACCCGAGCCAGCTCAGCACGCCTAGTCATCACCCGTCAGGTATAAATACCCCTTCTCCTCTTACAGAGAAGGGGATGCTGCAGAATTCTCTCTCATTCAACTATTCACACACGAGTGCAAAGGTCTTCCATATCTTTGTTCTCCCACCTATAGCTCGCCACGCGCGGTCGATACACCGTTAGTCCGACCGGCGTGACCAGCCCCCCATTTTAAGCCCTATCACTGACTTAGGCATCGGAGGGGCTAAGGGTTGAACCCCCAACCCAGCCCTTCTGACGAGTTGTTCGTGTTGCAGGAGAGCTCGCCTATCAACACCAGTCGGCGTCACCCCCCTGCCGTTCAACCTTGTCCAGCCGCATCCGGCGAGATTCAGCCCCGCGACCATCACTGGCGTCGAGATCGACTTCTTCACCCCACTAATCGCTTGTCAAATAGCCTACCTAAACCCCCTACTCCACATAACCACCGTGCCCTTGGTTCCCATTAATACAAATTCATTGTACGCGAGTTCCACCTCGTAACAATTGGCGCCGTCTGTGGGAACGAAGGGTCACACCCATGTTAGATTCCATACCAATCCCGCGGAACCCGGACCATGGCAAAGATCCCGTGGGGCAGGAACCGCTCTCCCTACAAATCACCCCGGCGTCCGACCCCCTTTTAGGGATGATCTCCGAGATTGAACACACTTCAGTCCCCGCCGTTCTGAAGAGCTTCGAGGCTGTCGCTCAGGCCAGGGGAGGCTTTCAGACGACTGGAACGGAGCCTCTGCCCGGCCCCTCGGAGCCCCTGAACGTGAGGCGAAACCTCCACCCTCAGTTCGAGGAGGAGGGGGAGCATAGGGGGCTCGCTGAGGAGATCGCGGCCCAGCAAAGGGTCCTGGAAGAGGAGGAAGAAGTCGCGCAGCGGTGGAGGCGCCTGGGGGAGGCGGCCGCCGCGCAGAGGCGTCTGGACGAGGCGGCCGAGACCACCCGGAAGGCTTACCAGGAAGAGGAGGCCGCCCGCCGCCAGCTTCGCTTCATCATCGCGGAGCGCGAGAGGCTGAGAATGGAGAACAGGAGCAACCGAGAACTCCTGGACGAGGCGACGACGGCCCGGCGGCCTGGGAACGGGCGGGACCCGATGCTGAACAGGTCCCCGCCTGGAGGGGGCGGCCCCCATCACCAACACCACCCCTCCGATACCCAGCGCGAGGAAGCCGTTTGTCGGCAACTACGCTTCCTCACCACCGAGCGTGAAAGACTCCTTCGGGAGAATCAAGAACGGATGGAGGCCCGAGGAGAGCTGGCCAGGAGGCGTGGGCGCTGGGAGGACCGTAGCCCACAACCCGTCGAATCCTCGGCCCAAGGAGGGAGCCCCGCCTAGAGACCGTTGGGCTACTCGCCGGGGACGGAGAACCGTCGGCGGCCGAGGCGCGACCGAAGCCCGACCCCCGAGTGGCGGAGGGGGGATGCGCCGGATCGCCCGACCTACCCGGAGGAGGCCACGCCACTCGCCAGGTGGATCACTTCTGCCCCAGGCCCGTAAGGTTCAAACCCCCTCACTTGGCCACGTACAATGGGAGGGGCGACCCCCTCACTCACGTGCAACAATACCGGGGGGCGATGGAAGCCCAGGACGTGGATGAGGCGTTCCTTTGCCGACATTTCTCCCAAAGCCTGAGGGACACCGCGCTGGACTGGTACTTCGGCTTGCCCGCGAGGTCCGTAGGGAGCTTTGGCGAACTATCCCATAAGTTCTGCCAAGAGTTCCGGGCCGGGCGAACAAAAAAGAAGCCCTTAGAGTATCTCAGCACGATAGTCCAAAGGGAGGGGGAAGGAACAGGAAGATACCTCCGCCGCTTTCAGGAGGAGAGACGGGCGGTGGTGACATGCGGCGACGAGGTGCTTATGCTGGCCTTCAAGACGGGGCTGCGGACGCGGAGCCTCCACAAATCCCTGCTCCGAGATCCACCTACCGACTATGAAGAGTTGGTAGCAATGGCGGAGAGGCACGCGTTGGCGGAGGAGACTTTGGGTGCAAAGGTTGTGTTCCCCCAGGCGAAACCACCCGCAGATGGGTCCCGGCCGCGCCCTCGGCCGAGGCAGGAGGAGAGGGGGCGAGGCCGCGATCAGATGGCCCTACCGCGGCGGGAGCCACCCGAGCCCCGCCCGATAGATCGCCTTGGCCCGGCTCGCGAGTTCGCTCTGGCACGGAGGCCCCCCGGAGTCATCCCGAGACCAGAAGACCTCCCGCCGGTGCATTACACGCGACTCAATGCCCCCATGATGGAGGTGCTGGCCGCGGCGACGAGGGCCGGGTTATTGCCGGAGCCTCCTAGGGAGATGAGGACGGAACCGGCGAGGCGGGACCCCCGGAGATACTGCCAATATCACCGGGACCACGGTCACGACACCGACCATTGTCACTCCCTTAAGAGAGAGATCGAACGACTGATCCAAGTGGGTCACCTGGGAAACTTTGTCGCGGGAAGGCGGGAGATGGCGGAAGAGAGAGCCCCCCGGAGGGAGGGGGACGGGAACCACTGGCGGACCGCGATAAGGAGGAGCCACGCCCCCCAAGGGCGGTCATGCGAATTGAGATGATAACTGGAGGGCCCTCCTCGGCGGGGCGGGCGCCCGCCATCCCGAAGGCCGGGGCCCGACGGGCGATGACGGCGACCGCCGACCACCAGCCGAAGCGAAGAAGGACACACCGACCCCCGATCACCTTTACCGAGGAAGACTGGCGGGAAGCGCGGAGCCAAAACGACGACGCCCTCGTCGTCGAGGCTCGGATCGGGGCGGTGGACGTCGGCCGGCTCCTGATTGACACCGGAAGCTCCTGCAACATCCTTTTCCTGTCAACAGTCGAGAGGATGGGATGGGGGCGCACAGACCTAGAGCCCTGCGGGGGCCCTGTGGCCAGCTTCACCGGCCATGAGATCCCTACCGAAGGAACGATCACCTTGCCCATGACTCTGGGGGAGGAGCCGAGGATCGTCACCAAGGAAACGCTTTTCGTCATCGTCGACATCGCATCGGTGTATAATGGAATCATAGGGCGCCCATATATGACGGCCATCGAGGCGCTCCCCAGCCTGCAACATCAAACGATGAAGTTCCGGACCCCGCGGGGGGTGGGACAGGTGCAGGGAGGTCGAGGGGGGCCCAGAAACCACAACCGTGTGCCGTCCCCGCCTGGGGGCCCCGGGCAGACCCCGACGCCTCTCGTCCCCGACGAAAGGGAGGACTTCTGTGACCAGCGGCCGACCCCGGCCGAGGAGGTAGAGGAGGTCCCGATAGCCTCGGACGAGGGAAGAGTCGTCTCCATCGGGACGAAACTCCCCTCCGCCTTGAGGACGGCCCTCGTTGCCTTGCTCCGGGAGAACTCGGACATATTCGCATGGTCACCGGTCGACATGCCCGGGGTGGACCCGGCGGTAATCTCCCACAGGTTGAATGCGGACCCAGAGGCCCGGCCTGTTCGACAGAAGAAGAGGAGTGCGGGGGGCGAAAAGAAGAGGGCGGCCGAGGAAGAAGTAGAGCGGCTCCTCGAAGCCAAGTTTGTTCGGCCGGTGGACTACCCCGACTGGCTTGCCAACGTCGTTCTAGTGAAGAAGCCCAGCGGGAAGTGGCGCATGTGCGTTGACTTCACCGACCTCAACAAGGCTTGCCCGAAGGACAGCTTCCCTCTGCCCAGGATCGACCACTTGGTGGACCACGCGTCCGGTTATGAATTGTTGAGCTTTATGGACGCCTTCTCGGGGTACAACCAAATACCGATGGCGGAGGAGGATGAGGAGAAGACGTCCTTCGTCACCGATAAAGGCACCTTCTGTTACACCAAGATGCCCTTTGGGCTGAAGAACGCCGGGGCGACTTATCAACGGATGGTTGACCGGATTTTCGGCCCTCAGGTAGGGCGAAATTTGGAGGTCTACATCGACGACATGCTGGTGAAGAGTGGAAGGGCCCTCGACCACCTCACCGACTTGCAGGAGACCTTCCAGAGGGTCCGCCGATACAACCTGAGACTAAACCCCGCAAAATGCATCTTTGGCGTGCAGTCGGGAAAGTTCCTGGGCTTCATGATAACGAGGCGGGGGATCGAGGCGAACCCCGACAAGGTGGCGGCCCTCACCGGTATGACGGAGCCCCGGACAATCCGAGACTTGCAGCGACTGAACGGCCGGATTGCTGCTTTGGGACTATTCCTGTCGAAATCGGCGGAGAAGTCGCTCCCCTTCTTCAGGGTCTTACGCACGGCCTTCGGCGAAGCTAAAGACAAGAGGAAGGTGATCCCGTGGGACAACGACTGCACGCGGGCGTTCGCGGAGCTGAAAGCCTACCTACAAGGCCCGCCGCTCCTCGCACGGCCGAAGGAAGGTGAACCCCTGGGGTTGTACCTGGCGACCACCGAGGAGGCTGTTAGCTCCGTCCTGATCAAGGAGGAAGGAGGGGTGCAACGCCCTGTTTACTATGCCAGTCGGATCCTCCAGGATGCGGAGACTCGCTACAGCCCCATCGAAAAAGCCGCCTACTGCCTAATCACCACCGCTCGGAAGCTCCGACCCTATTTCCAGGCCCACCCCATAACCGTCCACACCAACATGCCCCTGGAAAAGAACCTGAAAAGACTGGAGCGGTCAGGGAGGATGCTCAACTGGAGCGTCGAGCTCAGTGAGTTCGACATAACTTACAAAGCCCGGACGGCGATCAAGGGTCAGGCGCTGGCCGACTTCATGGTGGAATGCACCACGGAAACCCCGCCGGGGGACCGGATAGAGCAACCATCGGCGCCCACGTCCCCCCGGAGGATCGAGGCGGGCGAACCCTCAGCGCCCTCCCCGACAATAGCGGACGGATTATGGACCATCCACGTCGACGGCTCCGCGACGGGCTCCGGAACAGGAGCGGGAATCATCATTCAGACTCCAGACGGATGCTCGTTGGAGTACGCCCTACGCTTCGACTTCCCGGCCACCAACAACGTCGCGGAGTACGAAGCCGCGGTTAACGGGTTAAAACTCGCTAGGGCAGTCGGTGCGACGAACGTGTTGCTCCTAAGTGACTCCCGTCTCGTCGTCCAACAGATCCTAGGGGGCTTTGAGGCTCGAGAAGAAACCATGAAGCAGTACCTGAATCGCATCCAGATCGAACTCCGCAAGTTCAAGCAAGCGGACGTGCAACACCTGCCTCGCTCCAACAACCTCCGGGCAGACGCCCTGTCTAAGCTGGCTTCCTCCTCAGCGGCCGAGATCGGGAAGGCAATCTACGTCGAAAGCCTGTCGACACCCTCCATCAACGAAAGGGAACTGATGTGCACGGGCATGATGACGTCCTGGATGACACCCATTATGAAGTATTTAGAGACAGGTGAACTACCCGAGGAGCGGTTGCTGGCTAAGCAGGTGGAGAGACGGGCCCTGACATTTGTGCTCCTTGAAGGGGTGCTGTACCGCCGCCGCCGCGCCAATTTCGACGTCCTGCCCTACCTAAAGTGCTTGGGACCGGAGCAGGCTGAGCAAGTCATCCGTGAGGTACACGAAGGCTTCTGTGGAAACCACCATGGAGGACGCACCATCGCCCACAAGATAATGCGCCAAGGATACTACTGGCCGACGATGATCCGAGACGCGGTACAATACGTCAAGAAGTGCGAAGCGTGCCAGAAGTTCTGCCGACGGACGACTGCGCCACCGGCCAACCTGATGCCCATCTTGAGCCCGGTCCCCTTCGCCAAGTGGGGACTCGACATCCTGGGGCCCTTCCCAAAGGCCTCCGGGGGAAGGAAGTATCTAGTCGTCGCCGTGGACTATTTCACAAAATGGGTCGAAGCGGAGCCGTTGGCGCGAATCACGTGGACAGACATGAAGGGCTTCATCTGGCAATCCGTCATATGCCGCTTCGGGATCCCCCGTTCCATAGTCACGGATAACGGAAAGCAGTTCGATTGCGAGGGCTTCCGCGACTTCTGCTCGGGCTGGGGGATCAAACTCCAATTCGCGTCGGTCGCCCACCCACAGTGCAACGGAATGGCAGAGGCCGCGAATAAGTGTATCCTGAACCCGATGAAGAAGAAGGTGGACGCCGCCCTGGGAGCATGGGTCGATGAGCTGCCAGGGATCCTATGGTCCTATCGCACAACCCATAAGGCCTCGACCGGAGAAAGTCCCTTCATGCTAGCATACGGATCGGAGGCAGTTGTACCTGTGGAAATCGGCGAAGAGACACTCCGGCTAAAACTCTTCGATGAAGAAATCAACGGAGAAGGGCTCGGCCTCAGTCTTGAGTTGATAGACGAGGTCTGGGACAGGGCCCTAACCAGCCTCGTCAAGCACAGCCAGAGGATGGCCCGATACTACGACTCCCGAGTGAAACCGCGGACTTTCAGGATCGGCGATTTGGTCCTTCAGGACGCCACCTTCCGCCCCGAGACTGCGCAACGGGGAAAGCTGGCCGCCAAATGGGAAGGGCCCTACACGGTCGTTGATGTTGTCGGACCGGCCACCTACATCCTTGCTACCCCTGAAGGGAGCAAGCTGGCCCACCCTTGGAACGCGAAACATCTGCTGAAATTCTACCAATAGTTGTGAGTTTCCCTTTCTTCGCGCAATATACACATCTACACGTTTTTCCCAACCTGGTTGTTCCTACACAAATTTTGCAGTTCGCTAAAACTCCGAACCTCTGGGGCAGGGCCAACCCTAGCCACCCAAACCAGAGAAGGGCACGGGCCGGGCTACGCGCCCGCTCCCCCCCTCCAGACCTCTGGGGCAGGGCCAACCCTAGCCACCCAAACCAGAGAAGGGCACGGGCCGGGCTACGCGCCCGCTCCCCCCCACCAGACCTCTGGGGCAGGGCCAACCCTAGCCACCCAAACCAGAGCTGGGCACGGGCCGGGCCACGCGCCCGCTCCCCCCCTCAAGACCTCTGGGGCAGGGCCAACCCTAGCCACCCAAACCAGAGGTGGGCACGGGCCGGGCCACGCGCCCGCTCCCCCCCTCCAGACCTCTGGGGCAGGGCCAACCCTAGCCACCCAAACCAGAGAAGGGCACGGGCCGGGCTACGCGCCCGCTCCCCCCCTCCAGACCTCTGGGGCAGGGCCAACCCTAGCCACCCAAACCAGAGAAGGGCACGGGCCGGGCTACGCGCCCGCTCCCCCCCTCCAGACCTCTGGGGCAGGGCCAACCCTAGCCACCCAAACCAGAGAAGGGCACGGGCCGGGCTACGCGCCCTCTCCCCCCTCCAGACCTCTGGGGCAGGGCCAACCCTAGCCACCCAAACCAGAGAAGGGCACGGGCCGGGCTACGCGCCCGCTCCCCCCCTCCAGACCTCTGGGGCAGGGCCAACCCTAGCCACCCAAACCAGAGAAGGGCACGGGCCGGGCTACGCGCCCGCTCCCCCCTCCAGACCTCTGGGGCAGGGCCAACCCTAGCCACCCAAACCAGAGAAGGGCACGGGCCAGGCTACGTGCCCGCTCCCCCCCTCCAGACCTCTGGGGCAGGGCCAACCCTAGCCACCCAAACCAGAGCTGGGCACGGGCCGGGCCACGCGCCCGCTCCCCCCCCTCAAGACCTCTGGGGCAGGGCCAACCCTAGCCACCCAAACCAGAGGTGGGCACGGGCCGGGCCACGCGCCCGCTCCCCCCTCCAGACCTCTGGGGCAGGGCCAACCCAATCCACCCAAACCAGAGAAGGGCACGGGCCGGGCTACGCGCCCGCTCCCCCCCCTCCAGACCTCTGGGGCAGGGCCAACCCTAGCCACCCAAACCAGAGAAGGGCACGGACCGGGCTACGCGCCCGCGCCCCCCCTCCAGACTCTGGGGCAGGGCCAACCCTAGCCACCCAAACCAGAGCTGGGCACGGGCCGGGCCACGCGCCCGCTCCCCCCCTTAAGACCTCTGGGGTAGGGCCAACCCTAGCCACCCAAACCAGAGGTGGGCACGGGCCGGGCCACGCGCCCGCTCCCCCCTCCAGACCTCTGGGGCAGGGCCAACCCTAGCCACCCAAACCAGAGAAGGGCACGGGCCGGGCTACGCGCCCGCTCCCCCCCTCCAGACCTCTGGGGCAGGGCCAACCCTAGCCACCCAAACCAGAGAAGGGCACGGGCCGGGCTACGCGCCCGCTCCCCCCCTCCAGACCTCTGGGGCAGGGCCAACCCTAGCCACCCAAACCAGAGAAGGGCACGGGCCGGGCTACGCGCCCACTCCCCCCCTCCAGACCTCTGGGGCAGGGCCAACCCTAGCCACCCAAACCAGAGCTGGGCACGGGCCGGGCCACGCGCCCGCTCCCCCCCTCAAGACCTCTGGGGCAGGGCCAACCCTAGCCACCCAAACCAGAGGTGGGCACGGGCCGGGCCACGCGCCCGCTCCCCCCCCTCCAGACCTCTGAGGCAGGGCCAACCCTAGCCACCCAAACCAGAGAAGGGCACGGGCCGGGCTACGCGCCCGCTCCCCCCCTCCAGACCTCTGGGGCAGGGTCAACCCTAGCCACCCAAACCAGAGAAGGGCACGGGCCGGGCTACGCGCCCGCTCCCCCCTCCAGACCTCTGGGGCAGGGCCAACCCTAGCCACCCAAACCAGAGAAGGGCACGGTCCAGGCTACGCGCCCGCTCCCCCCCCTCCAGACCTCTGGGGCAGGGTCAACCCTAGCCACCCAAACCAGAGAAGGGCACGGGCCGGGCTACGTGCCCGCTCCCCCCCTCAAGACCTCTGGGGCAGGGCCAACCCTAGCCACCCAAACCAGAGGTGGGCACGGGCCGGGCCACGCGCCCGCTCCCCCCCTCCAGACCTCTGGGGCAGGGCCAACCCTAGCCACCCAAACCAGAGGTGGGCACGGGCCGGGCCACGCGCCCGCTCCCCCCCTCCAGACCTCTGGGGCAGGGCCAACCCTAGCCACCCAAACCAGAGAAGGGCACGGGCCGGGCTACGCGCCCGCTCCCCCCCTCCAGACCTCTGGGGCAGGGTCAACCCTAGCCACCCAAACCAGAGAAGGGCACGGGCCGGGCTACACGCCCGCTCCCCCCTCCAGACCTCTGGGGCAGGGCCAACCCTAGCCACCCAAACCAGAGGTGGGCACGGGCCGGGCCACGCGCCCGCCCCCCCTCCAGACCTCTGGGGCAGGGCCAACCCTAGCCACCCAAACCAGAGAAGGGCACGGGCCGGGCGACGCGCCCGCTCCCCCCCTCCAGACCTCTGGGGCAGGGCCAACCCTAGCCACCCAAACCAGAGCTGGGCACGGGCCGGGCCACGCGCCCGCTCCCCCCCTCCAGACCTCTGGGGCAGTGCCAACCCTAGCCACCCAAACCAGAGAAGGGCACGGGCCGGGCTACGCGCCCGCTCCCCCCCACCAGACCTCTGGGGCAGGGCCAACCCTAGCCACCCGAACCAGAGAAGGGCACGGGCCGGGCTACGCGCCCGCTCCCCCCCTCCAGACCTCTGGGGCAGGGCCAACCCGATGGGGGCCACGTACCCTTGACAAAAAATAATATATAATAAAAATAATTTATATATAAATAAAAGGGGGGGGCACACGAACCGGGACAAAATAACACCAATTCCCAAGTCGACGGCCCCGATGTGACTCGACGAAACGGAATGACGCTCGAGAAACACGCCACCATTAATAATGCACACCAACAGAGGACACGCAAGAGCCACCTGACATAGGCGGTTCCCAACAGGCGCGAATTCGAGGAGCCCATTAATAATGCCAGCTCAGCGCAATGAATAAGGGAGAAACGGTCAACAAGATCTGCCTATAAAGAGGCCATCTCCATCGCGGAGAGAAGCAATCGACAGACATGAAAAACCACCCCATGATCCCCCCACCCTCCGGGAAAAGGGCTGAGATACACCGCCCTAACAAAAGAGAGGTCACCGGCCATCAATGGTTCCCGCCGCCCGGAACGGCGGTGCCTAGACCCCCAGCATCACTACCTGGACATTCCTCTTACAAACGGATCGCCATCTGGATATTCCGCTTACACACGGGAAATCCACCTTTCTTACACCCGTCCCATAAACGGGGACGAGGCGGAGAAAGAATGGCATCCATTCAAAGTAATCTGGGCAGGCGAGAGCCCCCAGCGCTGGCCAGCCAGTACCTCCTCACCCTCGACCTTCATCCGAGGACCTCGGTAAGGCTGCATCACCGACAGGCCCAAACGGCAAATCCTGGCATGTCAGCTCGCCGAGGCGCCGTCGGGCACGGGACCCCACCCTCAAACCGAAACAGCGAGGCGTGGGGCAGCGGGGGACGGCCCTATGCTCAGGAACCTCCCCAAGGAGCAAGCCGCAGCAAGGCGGCTTCCCCCCTCGGCGCCTCTTCCGGACCGAGGAAAACCCTTTCCGCGGAAAGAGACGACGAAGCAACGGAGGTGAGGTGGCACGATCGCCAAAGAGACCTTGCAACACTTCAGCACGGAAGGCGGCCATTCTCCTCCACGCCGAGCTCAATTCAAGTTACGAAGGGCCCACCCAGCCCACACCGACATCCCGATCCGGAGGTCATTAAACCGCGGGCGAGGACAACTCTATGGCCCCCCCAGCCGGATCAGACCCCGCAACGGGTGATAAACTAAGAACTCCTGTACAAGCTGTAGATCAGCCTTTACAAACCTAAATAAAAATGTACTTCTTTATTCGCTCAGATTTTTCGGAGAACACCATAGCGACTGGCTATCCCCCGCAACGCTCGGGGTTAGCACCGCACTACCCCTCCTAACTGGCATAGGACCTCCGGGAAATCTACGCCTACAGCGCGACCCCCGTTCACCAAAAGTCCGCGACACCTTTCCCTCCAGGGGGAAAGAGGGGCACTGGAACCCGCCCCATGTAACAGGGTCGACCCGTGGTTGAATAGTGGGAATCGCCCCTAGCCACTCCGCCGACCCCCCACCCCGCCTAAAAGCAACACAAGCCAACAACATCCCCTTCCCCCAGACCTCGTGATCTCGGACACGGGAATGTTGGGGGCATGATAGGTAATTGCGTAACTTCCGCAAGATGCCAAAACAACATGAACTCCCGCAAGATGCCAAAACAACATGACCCGGGTCCCGAGGCAGAGGCCGCGAAGTAGGCGCCCAGTCCTGAAAAGGCAATGCCCTGTCTCGTCAGACAGGACCGCGATGCGACCCAACATAACGAAAGGCCGCTCGGTCGACGCGCCGTCAGCAGTAACACGATCCCCGAGAGGCCAGAGTGCCAGAGACCTCCGGGGATAAGCGATTCCCAAAGCACGTGACTCCGCGGAGCCCCTTAGAAACGCTAACCCCCCCGCATTACTCAAGAGAAACCCTTCCGCTACACCTCGCTATAAATACCCCCCTCCAGAGGTCAGGGTAAAGGAGGAAGACGGGATTCCTCTCCCCTCACTCCGGGTATAAAGCGGCCCTAAACGCCCCACCGAGCTACAAAAAAAGCCGATAACCACCGACGAACTTCACTTCCCCCGATGATGGGCGCCACGGCCCCGCCACCTCCATCCGGATATTCCCCTTACACGCGGAAGGCCCCGCCCGCCAGCTTGCCTCCTGCTTGTTACTGTATCAAAAGGCAGGTTCAGACGGCCGCCCGTATGCCGCAACACCCCAATTAACGCCGTCCCCCTCGGCGCCGCCACCGCCACCTCGTCCTCAACCTCCCAGGGGTTCCCCCTCGGTGCGCAGGATTCCTAGCGAGGAACTCTCCAGCGCGGCGGCGGCAAGGCAGATCGCGAGGAAGCGAGGAAAGGGAAAGGAAGAAGCCCCACCCGACAAGCGAGGGTCAGCCCCCCGGAAGGGGGAACCACCACGGGACTTCATCCCTGATTAAACCAAATGGTGGTTCACGGCGCGTCGGCCCCTCCCCGGACAACGAAGCAGAAGGAACTAGGCGGTCAGTAAAAGGGAAGACCGACCGGCAACAGGGATCTACCCACCCCGATATAGCGGGCGACGAGTATAAACCACCGCCCATCCCGACCATAGGCTGGGTCACACCTGCGCTATCACTGTAAATATCACCTAAATCTCCTGTAAGGATTGATGAATAATATCCCTCCTTATGGACGCCTTCCCTGAGCCCAAGAGCACAACAGCTGGGAGGTCCACCGGGCACAGTGCGGTGGAAATCCCGCGAAAATCGCAAACATGTCCGGTAAACACATCTCAGCAAAAACCACAACCTTCTCAAAAAGTCGGGCTCCCCCAAAATCCGACCCCGCCGCCACATAAAGCGGCGCGCCGTTATGAGGCAACGCCCCACTTGGTTCCCACGCGGGATGAGACCTCGCGATCCCGCAACAGCGGGCAATACCCCGCGGAAGCAGCGCATCCAACCCTGAGCTTGGACCCAAGCCCGAGTCCGGTTAAAGGATAATGTTACGCCATCCGAGACGAACCGGGCTTCCGCCTCGCACTCGAATGCCGGGGGCAATTGTTACGACCTAAAGATCGTATGAGCCCGACTCCCGCCCGGATCCGTTAACATACCCCATTAACTCACCTTTACACAAAAGGGCCGCCGCCCCAGAAATCCGGGGCATCATGGAGACAGGCGCGCCTTGCAGCGCTCCCCGAACCGGCCAGGGCCGACCCCCGCAGCCGGCCGAGGCGGACCACCGCAGCTGGCCGACTCTTAGTCCAACGCTAACGACAAACAACCTTAGGATAAGGACACCTGACACATACGTCACCCGACCATCCGACAAAGCACCCCCTGACGGAAGAGCCACCTGACAGATAACGCTTTCACTTTCGGCTCTGACATCCCGACAAAAGCACCCCTGGGCCGTTGCACCGCCTGACAAAGGCAGGTCGGAGACTCCTGTTCCCGGCGTCCTTGCCCGAAGCCTCCGCCGACACCCGAGCCAGCTCAGCACGCCTAGTCATCACCCGTCAGGTATAAATACCCCTTCTCCTCTTACGGAGAAGGGGATGCTGCAGAATTCTCTCTCATTCAACTATTCACACACGAGTGCAAAGGTCTTCCATATCTTTGTTCTCCCACCTATAGCTCGCCACGCGCGGTCGATACACCGTTAGTCCGACCGGCGTGACCAGCCCCCCATTTTAAGCCCTATCACTGACTTAGGCATCGGAGGGGCTAAGGGTTGAACCCCCAACCCAGCCCTTCTGACGAGTTGTTCGTGTTGCAGGAGAGCTCGCCTATCAACACCAGTCGGCGTCACCCCCCTGCCGTTCAACCTTGTCCAGCCGCATCCGGCGAGATTCAGCCCCGCGACCGTCACTGGCGTCGAGATCGACTTCTTCACCCCACTAATCGCTTGTCAAATAGCCTACCTAAACCCCCTACTCCACATAACCACCGTGCCCTTGGTTCCCATTAATACAAATTCATTGTACGTGAGTTCCACCTCGTAACTGGTTGTTTGTGCATAAATATCGAGCATATTTGTTTGCCACTGTTGATAGTATAGCTTCATGTGTCCTTAAAAGATGATTTTCATGGGCTAGATTATCTTATGGTAAGGCAAATCCAGGTCAAGTTTATTTGTTAAGACATACAAGTTTGACCTGTTTGTGAAAAGAATAGCCAACGGATCATTGTCTTTTGAATAGCCTCAACTGTCCAATAGGTTAGTAACCCATCAATGACTCTCAACCATCTAAATTTTTGTTTTAGTAGATGACCAAACTAAACTTCAACATATAACTATAGTACTGTATTATTCTGTTGGCAAGTTCTTGGAGTAGTTTAGTTATCTATATAATTGAAGTAATACACATAAAGTCCTGTCATACTCCCTCAGGATCTATTATTTGGATGGAATGGTGCATTGTAAAGAATTTTTAGACAATAACAGTTCAAAAAAATTTGAAATTTTATCTTGCACCTAAATTCACTGGACATGCATTTTTGATATTTTTCAGAACATTAATTGTGGGTTCTTACATCTTCACTAATTTTGATGGTATGCTCTTGCACTTCTGCAAGGTTAAAATATAATCTACTGGCAACTCAAAGTAATCAAAATATGTCCACGATGATCAACAATATAATCGAAATTTCCCAACATTATGTTTGTAGTGATATTCAACAGGCAATATAAAACTTCTCTTTCTCAAAGACTGAATACTCAGAGCATCAAAGTGCATTTCAAAGTAAATAAAATTAATAAATACAAAGTTAGACTTATACCTGGAGTTGTACTGTGGAGACACTAGCAGTAATCTCAGATGCACAATTTTTTAGGGTTGCAAACACATCTTTCACATCTTTCGGACATGGAAGACAAGATATATTAACAGAACTATCAATTTCATATAAAAAGAAAATGTCTTCATATGGCATGCTTAATAAAATTGAAGCAATTCAAATGCAAACAAGTAGATAAAAAGGCACAGAACAAGCTCCTACTTTATAACTATTTTCAAACAAGACTGCCTTTTCTTAAGAATATTCATGCAAGAACTTCAAACATATTTAGCTTACAATGAAAAAATAAAAATGAAGAAAATGAGATATGAAGGCCAGTCTAATCTATGTTCCAACTTTCAAACCATGTGTAAATGGTCAAAGAGTAATTGGCAAAGGGAAGTTCATCTGCAGAAATAAACTGGCACTGTTGCCAGAGACAGAAACATGCAAGGTATGCACACCATCTAGAACTTGATGGAATGGTACTGCCAAAGGCACCATCTAGAACTTGATAACATGTTACCATGGCCTAAAAGTTCTGTGAGGGGATTAACCCAACTGTCTCTTTCTTCAAATCTATTTCATCATATGCAAAGAAATGAAGAAACAAGTGATGGTGTGTTAAGCCATCATTTAGGCATATTGGTTCATTAATAAAGAATGCGGACGATGTGAATTATAATTCAATCAGCAGCAGCCAATGCATGTCGTAGTAGAGTCATCCACGTTCTTATCAGATATTCAGATTCATGGTATGCTTTGGTTCATGATACAAATTATCTGGATAAGGGATTGCGATTTGCTACTTTGGATGGTATGTGATACAAGGGTTGCCTTAATTTAGATGTGGATTTGGGTTCATGGTATTCATAAAAATGCAATTGTAGTTCTGAATCCTGATAGCTGTGGATATATTAAAATAGCACATCTGCACAAGAGGGAGGCACGCAAAAACCTTTACACCTGCAAACTTAAGGATTATGACTATATAAGCTTTAATCTTTTAATATGTACATGAAAAACTGTGATCTGATACTTATTGAAAAGATATTTATTTCATGATTTCAGTTCATAAAAAACCAGATTACATTTCTAATTATAGGCTAAATATATAGGTCCAAGTACTAAAATTCAAGGTCAGTGTCATAAAAATAAAAATAAAAGATCCATCGTGTAACTTTTCCGAGATATAGTTTTGTATCATAAAAATAAAAGATCAATAGGTCAGTGTCATTATAATTAGTGTAAGGTTTAAATTAGGTTCCTAAATCTCGGCTGGTATCGATATGAATTGGTTTATGTATTCCGTTTGTAGGATGGCAACGATAATGCAAGCGTATAGATAAACTATGCCATCCTAATGCTCTTAGGGGTAAAACCCTAAAATTTTGGGGGAATTAAATATGAAGAGAACTCAATTTTGGGGGCAAATTAAAAATGGGGGGGAAACTAAACTCTTTGGGGGAACAAAATTTTGGGGGAAACTAAAATTATTGAAATTTTTTTGGGGGAACTAAATAACAATTCTTGCGCTTTAATTATTGGTGTTCGTTTAAAATTAGTATATCTAAGATTTTAAGGGGATAATATTTTAACTAAATCGTGCCCTTAGGGCACGTGTTAAATCGGAAGAAAAATAAATTTGGGGGAACTAAAATTTTTTGAACGAAATAAATTCTTTAGGTGAAGTAAATTTTGTTGAACTAAAATTTTTAAGGGTATTAAATAACTATTACGTACTTTAATTTTGCGGGGAACTAAGATTTTGAGGTGGGATATCGTGAAAGAACCGTGCCCTATGGGCACGGGTTATATACTAGTATATATATATATATATATATATATATATATATATATATTGACATGTAAGCGTTAATCTTTATTAATAATGAACAAAATAGTACAAAAATGCTCCACAAGTAGTGACGAATAGGAAGAAAGGAGAGGGGGGAGAGGGCACAAGCGCCATCACCCTCTACATTCTTAATCCCTAATAGTCATTACCAGAGAGACCATAATTATACAAAAGAAAACAAAAAAGAAAGGCAACAAAGTGCCACAAAGCCAGTCATGGAACTAGGAAACCCCAAGTTGCGAATGCAGTATTAGCTGTAGAAGGATCCTCCTCCGGGTCCCGAAGGGTAATTAGGACATCAGCAGAAATATCCTCAAATAATCTTATTTTATCTTTAAGCTTCCCTTCGAAGATTCTCATGTTTCGTTGCTTCCAAATATGCTAGACCATGGCTGCAAGCGCCATTTTAGCAAGTATACCCACATGATCTTTCTTATGGAATAAAGAAAGGAGTAAATCCCCCACATCACTAAGAGAAGAGGGCACAACAATAGTGATGCCCAATTTAAGCAAGCTCCTAGAAAGAATATATCGAGAATATGGACAAATAAAGAATAAATGGTCAACACTTTCCACCACGCCATCATCCCATAGGACGCATGTGCGAGAGGACGATACTCCCCATTTATGTAGAATATCTCTAGTAAGTAGCTTCCCCTTGAAAGCCCGTAGAAGGGTAATGGCCATTTTTGGGACATGTCTGGCAAACCATACAACACTGTAATATGGAAAAGAATCTGATCTGGTACGAGTGCCCTCCCACACATTCTGAAAACTACAAGATGAGTTTCCTATCCATTCCTAGGAATCAGTACCATGTCCAACATGGGTTGATACTAAAAGGGGCCAAATAGCATCAAGACATGGATTATCAACCCAGGCAGATCCAGTCCAATAATCACTAATATACTTATTATCTTCACCATTAGGCACATCATATAAAAGGGATATGGGACCACAAACAAGCTAGTTATCATACCAAAAGGAAATTGTTGTGCCGTCACCCACAGTGCGCCTAATAAGCATCTGAGACTTACCACGGCAACGGAGAAGGAATTTCCAAGTGCCCGACTGGGTGGGTTTAGCTTTGGTGCGAAAAAACCCCTCAGGGGGTTTATAAATAGATCCATATAATTGGCCCAAAGGCCATCGGACGTCAAATATTTCCAAGTTAAGCGAATGCCCGAAGCCTCATTTAAATCAGATAGGAGTCTTAGGCCCACCCCCCCTTCTTCCTTGGGGATACACAAATCCTTCCAGGCCCAAAAATGGAGATTACCCCAAATAAATTTTCTACATGCTGAATTGATAGCTCGAATAATGGAAGGAGGGATTCGATAAACATACATCTAGAACGCCACAATCCCATAGATTACATTTCGAACCAGCTCAATCCTTCCAGAAATGGAGAGGAGGGAGAACGTCCATCCTTGCAACCTTTACTTGCATTTATCAATCAACCTCAAGAACATAGTAGGTTTAGGGTAATTTGCAGAAAAAGGGAGACCCAGTTAAGTAGTCAACGATGAGACAAGCTTAACCCCAAGAATGCCAGCAAGGTAGGTGGGGTTACGTGCACCCTTGCTAAATATAGCAGAACTTTTGTCCTAATTCACTTGCAACCCTGTGAACAATCTGAAAGAAAGAAGGAGCTCATGAATTCCTTTTAGAGAGTGTGCATTCCCGTGGCAGAGTACCAATAGGTCATCATCAAATAGAAGGTGAGATATAGGTGCTCTTGTCCTACGAAGGGGATGAATAGATAGCGTAGCCTCAACTCTGGCCATTAAGATAGAGAAAGCCTCCATAACTATGACAAACAGATAAGGAGATATGGGATCTCCTTGTCTCAAACCTCTATTTGAGGAGAAATAACCAGCAGGGGAACCCTCAACCAGGACTGAAAAAGTGGGAGTGGAGATACAAGCTTGAATCCATGTAATAAACTTCCTGCCAAAACCCATTTGATGGATTATGAATAATACAAACTCCCTGTTCACACTGTCGAATGCCTTGTGAAGATCCAATTTAATACAAGCTCTGGCGTCCATAGGATTACTGAAGTCCTGAATTTGTTCATGTGCAACTAGGGTGCAATCAGCAAGAAGCCTACCCTTCAGGAAGGCCGATTGATTGGAGGAAATCAGCCCACTCATAACCTTCTTTAATCTGATACAAAGGATTTTGCAAATCACTTTATAATTCACATTACAGCATGCAATAGACCTATAATCACCAAGGTGGGAAGCATTTGAATTCTTAGGAATAAGGGTTAAGAAGGTATGATTAATTTGTTGCAACATGGCACCCGATCTAAAAAAGGAAGAGACTGCTTCTATAACATCTTTCCCAATTATATCCCAATTCTTCTGATAAAAAAAATGCATTATAACCATCCAGGCCAGGAGATTTATCCTTCCCAATATGAAAGACTGCAGCTTTAATCTCATCATCAGTAATATTGCTATCCATCCAAGCAGTACCCATTGGGGTGATGATACGCTTAGGGGTTAGTTTGGGAAAAATATTCAGATAATCATTTTGATAATATAAATTCTTATAAAAGAGGGGAGCTGCCTCTTAGTAGCTCAGTATTTGCATTTGGCGCACCATCACCACAAATAAGGTGATTCAGATTATTATAGCATCTTCTGGATTTCATAGCAGAATAGAAAAAATTTGTATTACTGTCACCCAGTTTAAGCCAATTCTAGCGAATTTTCTGTCTCATATCAGATTCCTCCATATCCAGGGCCCGGGATAATCTGAAGATAGCTTCCTGTTCTTGTTTTTGAAGCTGAGAATTATATAGCAATCAGGATCAGACTGTATCTGGTCTAGCACTTCACGACAACCAGCACTCTAAATACGGATTTTTGCACCCCAGGATTTAAGTGCGACATTGAGAGCTTTAAGCTTAAGAACTAATCTATACATTGGGGTCGAATCTGGAATGTATAGATCCCAGACTGAAAGAAGGAGTGTAGGGATCGTCTAACCCTTGCAATACTAACAACACACACTAGAGGGGGGGGGGGAATAGTGTAATGGCAATAAAATTGTCCAATTAAAATTTAACTTGCAAATGCGGAAATAAATGCAAGAGGAATTAAAAGGCACAATCGATCCAAACGAAAACACAAAGTTTTACCCTGGTTCCCAAACTTGGGTACATCCAGCCACACCAATATTCACTATATTCCCACACAGAGAAGTGAATACAAATCTCACAAGGAGATACCCCACAAAGATGATTTATGCCCTACACAAAGACCCAACCAATCCTACACGAGGATCAAGACTCCCACACAGAGAATCACTAACTCCCACTCAGAGAATTAGGGTTAGCCCTACACTAGGACAATAAACTCCCACAAAGAGAGTTACTCCCACAAAGAGAGATCCTAAGTCGCACAAAGAGACAACCTCCCACAAAGAGAGAATCCTAATCCCACAAAGAGAAATAGGAAAATACAATTACACCAAGTAAAATAAATACTCTTACCTATGCTTTGGGATGCTTACTCATGAATGAATGCAAGGCATGGAAGAGGATCTCCAAGTGTTGGAATATGCTTGAGAGCACTTGGATGATTTCCCTTGAGCTGGACTTCAATGCATGAAGAGGAATGGATGCTCAATAGAGGGAAATGAGGGAGCTTGAGAGTTGCTTATTAATCTCTTGAGATTTTCAATTGTATCAAGAAGAATCAAGAAGGATCAAGAGATGGCAACACACTCATATATATAGGAACCCCATATCAAGCCCAATAACCCAAGGAAACAGCCAAAGAAAGAATTCTGCAACGGCTAGAAACTGGGTGAAAACGACATGAACATTCGACTGATGATCAAAAGATAGTCGACTAATCAACGGCTAGAAAATATCCAATGGCTATAATCTGAGCCAGGACAGTCGACTGAAGAAGACAATACAGTAGACTGACAAACAGGACATGCACCTATTAATCCTTCAGCAGACGACTGCTGCAGGGGATGGATCGAAACAGAGAGCTGCACTCTTTCTCCAGTTATTCGCACAGGCGACTGATGTTAATACTACAGTCGACTGTCAAATAGTCAGGAAACTGTATATTCTTCATCAGTCGTCTGCAGTAAAAGATGGAGAGAAGACAGAGAGATGCAGAGATGGCACTTACGCTAGACAGGCGACTGTTGGCCAATTTCCAGGCGACTGTAAGTGTACAGGCGACGGTAAACTGATCGACAGATGACTGTACGTAAAGCTCAAGTTTGAGTCAATTGAAATGTTGACTTGAGCTGTGCAAATCAGGCGACTGTAGAAGGATCTACAGGCGAATGGAAATCACCCAGTCGACTGTGTTTCCCTTATCAGGCGACTGATGGAAAGCCAGAGACTCCAAATGAGTCTTTGGATAGAGTGAACCTATTGGGTTGGATTCTATGATAATCCTAAGGTTCACTAAGATGGTTAAATGCATATGCATGATAAGTAAACCATCTAACAAGGCATTACAATAACCTAGACTGAAAAGAGAGAGAAAGCAATAAAGTAAATTACATGGATTACAATGCTTTCCTTAGAGTCTAAGTCTTCAATCTTGATGCCTTGATTGCTCTCCACCATCTCTAAGCTTTGGCACTCCTTGAGTCCAAACTTTGGCCCTTCTCCACATGATGTCCATCCTTACTCCAAGTGATTAGTCTCCAAGAAAGATATTCTAGGAATAAACTGTGAGACTAAAACATGAGATTCATTAGCAACAACATAATGTTGTGATCATCATCAAAATAAGATTGGTATGAAACACCAATACTCAACAATCTCCCCCTTTTTGATGATGACACACATTATGTAAATCATAAAGAAATAAAGCATAATGCTAATGATCTCCCCCTACTTATGTGCACCAAATAAACAATGAACTACTCAAAGGTAAATACCCATAATACCAATAGAAATCTAGGTGACATATAATAGGCAGGATTATATAAACCAATTGCAATATACAATGTCATGCAAACATGAATGGTTTAAACAATCCCTTAAATCTCTCCCCATATGCATATGTATATATCTCTCCCCTATATGATATATATTTACATAATGCATATATCTCTCCCCTTTGACATCGTCAAAAAGGTGGACATCAAATATATCCCCCTTTGTTATCTTGACCAAGATGTGACAATATGCAAGAACGAAAGAGATGTATGATACCAAATTAAAAAATTTAGTGGGTATCAATTCACTATCCCATGCTCCCCCTAGATCATAGAAATGGTCAACTTATGACTTCTAGGATCTAATACCAATTATACAATAAATGGAGCCATGGGCCAAAAGTGTATCAAAGCAATAGATATGGAAACATCAAGCTTCAATGATACACACGGATATTGCCAAAAACAATGAAACATGAAACATGTTGGCAATAAACAAGAGGTTTGGTTTGAGACCCAAAATAACCAAATGTAAATAATGATCTCAAATAACCTCTGAAATGAGACTTAAAATATGTCTTAAAATAATTTACACATATAATATATTAACTCCCCCATTGACATACACATGGATAAAAAATGCATGCATGTCAATAAACCCCAAGGTCCCCATTTTCATGAAAAGAAATAAATTTGAAAATATTTTCAAAATCATGAAACACACACAATCAATGGGTATGCTTAAAATAAACATAGAAGCACAATACCCATGCAATATGCATATGTGTGAGGAACCTAAACATTAGGTAACCAAAACCAAGAGGAGTTTGATTTCCTAACGTAATTACACGAGGTGATCACATCCCTAACTAGAGAGTTGATGTAATTATCTCTCTCTTGCACACAAACTTTTGTGGGAATCCATAATCTCAAGGATTTCCTAGGCAATGGTTTTGCCTTTGCAAGAGGGAAGATGTGGCATGCTGTCACGCCCCGCTTCCCTAAAATGGAGGCGAGACGTAAAAAGGTCCGCACGAGAGTGGAGCTGTGAAGCCCCAAACCTGATAAGCGTCAATTTAAACATAAGCAGGTCCCTGTAACCACGAACGGAACAACAATAATAACACAAGAGAGACAGAAACAAAAGCTCAATCTCATAATTGTCCAACAGTAAAATTAAGTTCAACATCCAGAAAAGCCACCAGGCTAAAAGAAAGAGTCTAAAGGCCCAGAACAAGGCCAAACAAGACAAACGTAAACAGAGTATAGGTGCTACGCACCGACAACAAAACAGCAGTCTAAAACAAAAGAGGAAAGCACAACGAAGACACTAGGAATGGTCCCCAGTGTCCACGTACTCCTCGCCAAACGCTGACTCGGGCACGGCATCCGCAAACACCTCGTCCTCAACAACGGACCCAGGCTCGAGATCTAACATGTGTCACCCAAAAGAGTAAAGGGGCACATGTCAGCAAGTCTAAAAGACTTGGGCAAGGAAACTGAAAGTAAGGTAAACTAACAACCTAGCAGTTATAGTATGATGCATGGCAAGGCAAGTATAGTATGGAAGTGACAAGTAAGGGAAGTACAAGTAGCAAGTATGTCACGGATGACAAGTAAAACACGGACAAGTACAAGTCAAGTGGTTCACGTCAAGTGAACAGTCAAGTAAACAAGTTGTGCACATAGATTCCGCCTGTTGGCTAGAGTGGCTGATCGGGCCAACTCCTAAGCTCAAGTGACCGTTTATCTCTACCCCTCCACGTGTATCGAGCCAGGGAATTACCCTGAACACGGAATGCTCGCTTCTGGAACACGAGCCAGGAAGTGTGTTTAACATGTATGGCGTAGGGTTATGCCCACGTAAAGTGGGTGCCTAGCCGGAAACTAGTAGGTCGGGCATTGGCTATCAACCAACACATGGCCCGCTTCTGGAACACGAGCCAGGAAACACAAGTATTGTAGCGTGTGCTACGAATGCGACATACGACATGGATAGCATGGATGACAATTTATTCACGTACCGTTAAACAAAATTAAACATGACATGGTAGTTATGCAACATGGTAAACGACGGTCCTAGCTTCGTTGTCAAGCTAGTTCCGGGATTTGCGCCTAGGCGAGTATCATTTCGTCGCCTAGTCTCTTTTACACCTACAACAAGCAAATGGCCTAAAACATGGCCTAAACCCTAAGTGGCAAGTTGCACTTGCCTAGCACCGAGGATGACGATCAACGAGGGTTCGTCCCACGGACGCTAATCTACGGGGAAGTCGCTGTTATGGGAAAACAAACATCAAAACAACATTCATTTCATTAGGGTTTCACAAAAACATAACGGGTTATGAAAACACTAAGAGATCGATCATTACCGTATCGGGGGTGGAAGAATGATGCCGAGCAAGCACGGCAACGGAAGAAACGCTCCAGAGAACCTAGGGTTCAGATCTGGAAAAGTTGGGGAAAATTTGGAGAAATGGGTTTTGATGTGGATTTTGGGGATTTGATGGAGATTTGAGGAAGATGAGAGGTAGAATGTGTTAAGGGAGGGTTTGGATGATGGATTTTGGGCTTGGGATGAAGGGATAAGGGTTTGAGGTAGTAGGGGGGCTCAATGGGGGGAGAAACTAGGGTTTTAGGTCGTGAGGAAGAAGAAGAAAACGTTTGGAGGGGTATTTATAAAGATTGGTGGCAGCTAGGGCAAAACTAGGGTTTCCTGCACTGCTTAGTCGGTCAAAGAACAACTGTTGACCGACTAGTTTGAGAACTAGTCGGTCGGTTGACCAACGCAGACCGACTAAGTGTAAACAGTAGCTCCAGTCGAAAATCTTAACTAAGAGTTAGTCGGTTAAAGAACAACTACTGACCGACTAGTTTGACATCTAGTCGGTCGATGAACGTTCTCAGACCGACTAAGAGTAAACAGTAACTAGTGTCAAAGTAATTGAAGAGTTAGTCGGTTAAAGAAGCATTGCTGACCGACTAGTTTGCAACCTAGTCGGTCAACCAACGTTCTTAGACCGACTAACGATAAACAGTAACTCCTGAATAATTTAGAAAGCCCACTAGTCGGTCCATGAAGGCTTGCCGACCGAATAAATCGTCATCTAGTCGGTCGGTTCCCCTTCTTACACCGGCTAACGTGCACCAAAAGTTCCGAAATGGAGCACGAAGCTCCGGGATCTATTCTTAAGACTCCTAGGCTTGATCTAACAATAAGATATGACCGATATGAAGCCCGTCACGAATGACTTACTCCGAAATCAACGATCCTAAGGAAGAAACGAGAAAACACGACGAAACGATCGAAAATGAAAGCTACGGAGACGAAAACCACATATATAGAGAAAATCATTCAAAACATATAACATAATATAATAAATCCAGATACATGAAAACCAGTCATTACTTCCTCCCCAACTTAAGAAAAATTCCGTCCTCGGAATTTTCCAACACTCACGTGTCCGGGAACAAAAGTGGGAAACGCTCTCGCATCTCATCCTCATTCTCCCAAGTAGACTCTCCAGGCGAGCCGTGTCGCCACATCACCCTCACAAGATTGACAACCTTGTTCCGAAGTGACTTCTGACGCCTGTCCAGAATCTGCACTGGATGCTGGTCATACGTCATGTCGGGGCGAACGGTAATCTCCGAGAAATCCACAGCATGAGATGGATCGCTAATGTATCGATGAAGCTGCGACACATGGAAAACATTGTGAACTCCCACCAAAGATGGCGGAAAGGCTAAACGATAAGCTACCTCGCCAACTTTCTCCAGAATATCAAACGGTCCAATGTATCGCTGGCTCAACTTCCCTCGCTTCCCAAAGCGAATCACACCATGATTCGGGGAAATCTTCAGAAACACATGATCTCCAGGCTGAAACTCCAAAGGACGACGTTTAGCATCCGCCCAATGCTTAAAACGGTCCTGAGCAATCCTCAACCTCTCCCGAATGTTCCTGACGATCTCCACAGCCTCTACAATCATCTCATGTCCCAACAGCTCCCGATCACCAACGTCATCCCAACTCAATGGCGATCGACATTTCCTCCCATACAAAGCGGCGAAAGGCGCAATCCAATAGACGCCTGGTAGCTGTTGTTGTAAGAGAACTCTACCAAGTGTAGATGGTCCTCCCACGAACCCGTGAAATCCAATATGCACGCCCTCAGCATGTCCTCCAAGATCTGAATCGTCCTCTCGGACTGGCCATCCGTCTGCGGATGGTACGCCGTGCTGAAACTCAGACGCGTACCCAAATTCTTCTGCAAACTCTGCCAGAACTGAGATGTGAACCTCGTGTCTCTGTCCGACACGATACTCACGGGGACTCCGTGAAGTCGCACAACCTCCAGCACAATTCACGATACATCACTATCCAAACTAGGAAAAGGAAATAAAAACGGAGAGTAAAAGAATTTACCTCCATATATCTCCTTGCTAGCGCCTCAGTGGATTGTCCCACTCGGAATGGAATAAAGTGTGCGGATTTGGTCAATCGATCTACGATCACCCAAATCGCGTCATTCTGCTTCGGACTCCGAGGTAGTCCGGTCACGAAATCCATAGTGATGTGCTGCCATTTCTACTCTGAAATCGGAAGCGGTTGTAGCAACCCGGCCGCACGCTGATGCTCCGCCTTCACTTGCTGGCAAACCAAACACTTGGCCACACTCCGAGCCACACTCCTCTTCATGCCATGTCACCAATAGTTCAGACGAAGATCCTGGTACATCTTGTTGCCACCAGGATGCACAGAATACGGCGAACTGTGTGCCTCCACCATCAACTCCTCTCTAACATCCCCAGCTGGCACACACAACCTGGCTCCAAACCTCAGCGAGCCATCCTCATGAATCAAAAAGTCAGTCCACAGACCGGCTTCAACCTGCTCCCGAATCTTCACCAGGTTCGGATCTCCGGCCTGACTCGCCTTAATCCGATCCACGATCGTCGACTGTACCTGCATGTACATCAATGAAGAAGCCTCCCCGGGAAGAACAATCTCCACACCAGACTCGCAAAAATCCTGCTGCAATCTCCACTGCGAGGTCAAAATCATTACCGTGGGAAGCCTACTCAAAGCATCTGGCACCACATTCACCTTGTCAGGGTGATACTGCAAATCAATCTCATAATCTGCCATGAGCTCCAACCATCGACGCTGTCGCATGTTGAGCTCCTTCTGAGTAAAAATATACTTCTAGCTTTTATGATCGGTGAAAATCTTCACTTTCTCACTCAGCAGGAAGTGCCTCCAAATCTTGAGCGCAAACACAACAGAAGCCAACTCCAAATCATGCGTCGGGTAATTCTTCTCATGAAACTTGAGCTGACGAGAAGTATACGCCACAACATGTCTGTGCTGATGCAACACACAACCGAGACCCTTGCCAGAAGCATAGCAAAAGATCTCAAATCCACCGCTGCGATCAGGCACAACAAGAATAGGGGAAGTCGTCAACCTCTCCCTCAGAACACCAAAAGCATTCTCACAATCACCTGACCAAACAAAAGGAACATCCTTCCACGTCAACCTGGTCATCGGCTCAGCAATACGAGAAAAGTCCTTAATGAAACGTCGATAATAACCAGCAAGTCCAAGGAAACTCCGGATCTCAGACGCTGACGATGGAACAGGCCACTCTCTGATGGCCCTAATCTTCTCGGGATCCACTGAAATGCCATCTCCAGTCACCATATGCCCGAGAAAAGCAACTCTATCCAGCCAAAACTCGCACTTTGAAAACTTAGCATACAACCGATGCTTCCTTAGAATCTCCAACACCGTCCTCAAGTGTGTGGCGTGCTCTTCCTCCGACTTCGAATAGATCAGAATGTCGTCAATAAAGATAACGACAAACTTATCCAAAAAGTCATAGAAAATCAGGTTCATCAGATTCATGAAAACTGCGGGTGCGTTAGTTACGCCGAAAGGCAAAACTACAAACTCATAGTGTCCATACTTCGTCCTGAACGCTGTCTTCGGAACATCATCCTTCTTCACCTTCAACTGATGGTAACCACTCCTCAAATCCAATTTATAAAACACCCTCGAACCTCCAAGCTGATCAAAAATATCATCGATGCGAGGCAACGGGTATTTATTCTTAATGGTCACCGCATTCAACTCCCGATAGTCCACGCACATGCGACGCGAACCATCCTTCTTCTTCACCAACAACACCGGTGCTCCCCACGGAGACACACTAGGGTTGATATAACCCTTCTGCAAAAGCTCATCCAGCTGCTTCCTCAATTCCTCCAACTCAGCGGGTGCCATACGGTAAGGCGCCTTCGAAATCGGCTGCGCTCCCGGAACAAGATCAATAGAAAATTCTAAAGCTCGATCAGGTGGCAAACCAGACATCTCCTCAGGGAAGACGTCATTAAAATCCCGCACCACAGCTGGCCTCTCCGACTCCATCTGCATAGCCACAATCTCCACTGGCCTGGCCTGAAATCTGACAGGACAAAGCGAGCTGCTACCACGGCTGAACTCAAATACTAGATGTCCGGGAATCTCGAACACCACCTTCTTCCTCCGACAGTCGATCGTAGCATAGAAGCTCGCAAGCCAATCCATCCCAAGAACTACATCATAGTTGATGATGTCGTGGACAATGAAATCAGCGCAAAGCTCACGTCCACAAACCACCAACGAGCAAGAATTGCAACCAAGATGCACCGAGACCACGCCATTCCCTGTAACGATATTCCAACTCTTGGGAAGTGGGGACGTCGACAAGGAATGATTCTCCACGAAGCTCCGAGAAATAATGCACATCGACGCACCTGAGTCAAAGAGGACTCGTGCAGGAAATATGCACACCAAGACCACACCTAACAAGCAATTAACAATCAAACCCTAGTCTAGCAAACAATCATGTTCAAGCAACACCACAATCTAACAATCAAAACCAGCTAGGAAAGTAACAGCTAGATTGAGGATTACCTGCGATAACCTCATCCACAGCCTCGCTCTCCACAGCAGTCATCAGAAAAGCCTGCCTCCTTGGCGGAATAGCCTGCCTCTGTGGAACAAGAGCTGCTCCACGTCCAGCAGGAACAGACGCTCGCTGCTGCAACGGCTGTGCTGCAACAGGTGCCCTCCAAGGCTGCTTCGACCTCGGACAATCCTTCATGGCATGAGTAGGGTCCCCACAGACGACACACTGGCCCAGGAATCTCCTACACTGATCCTTGACATGCCCGGTCCTACCGCAGTAATGGCAAATCTTCTGAATTGGCCCTCCTGGCCTCTTGAACTGAGCTGGCTGATTAGGCTTGAAACCAGGCTTAACCACCGCCCTGGCCTACTCCATTGGCCTCTTCCCAGCACCAGAAACATGTCCCCTCCTCTGACTCAAGTTCAGCTCCTGCCTCCTCGCAGCGACCAGAACCTTCTGATAAGAGTCCAGATCAGAGGAAGACACAAAACTCTGAAGCTCCAAAGCAAGTCCCTGCAGGAACCTCTGAGCCCTCTCATCAGCATCCTGCACCATCTTTGGTGCGAACCGACTCAGCCTAGTGAACTCTTGGTGGTACTGATCCACCGTCAAGCTCCCTTGCTTCAGATCAATGAAACGCTGCAGCATCTCCTTCTTAGCAGCCTTCGGAAAGAACTCCTCATCAAACCTGGACTTAAAGGTAGCCCAAGCTATCGGCTCCACCAACATCTTCTCTTCCGCATCCCACCAGTTCCGAGCATTATCCTTAAGTTGCCTCTTCGCCAAATCAACCCATCCAGCCGGGGTGATCTTGGCCATCTTCAAGTTATCCTCAATGTTCCGAATCCACTCATCGGCATCCAGAGGACCCTCAGACCCATCGAAATATGCGGGACCCAGCTCCCGAAATTGCTTCGCTCCTGGCTCGGAGCGAGGGGCCTCCGGAGTCGCCCGAGGAGCTCGACCAGCCGGAGCATTCTGGACTTGCAGGAGCACGCCTTGCTGCACCTGCATCATCTGAATCATCATCTCCCCATTGGTGGGTTCCCGCTCAGGCTCCTCATCATGAGGGGGCGCACCACTACCTCTACCACGGGTGATTCGTCTTCCTGCCATCTAGTGACACATAAAACGAAACAATTAGACTCATAGCTTATGACTCGGACGTCGAACTTAGTTTATTGGACGTTCTAATATTATTATCGCTATTCCGACAATTCGCAGGTACAGAAGGACCTGCATGGGCCACCAACAAAACCTGTCACGCCCCGCTTCCCTAAAATGGAGGCGAGACGTAAAAAGGTCCGCACGAGAGTGGAGCTGTGAAGCCCCAAACCCGATAAGCGTCAATTTAAACATAAGCAGGTCCCTGTAACCACGAATGGAACAACAATAATAACACAAGAGAGACAGAAACAAAAGCTCAATCTCATAATTGTCCAACATTAAAATTAAGTTCAACATCCAGAAAAGCCACCAGGCTAAAAGAAAGAGTCTAAAGGCCCAGAACAAGGCCAAACAAGACAAACGTAAACAGAGTATAGGTGCTACGCACCGACAACAAAACAGCAGTCTAAAACAAAAGAGGAAAGCACAACGAAGAAACTAGGACTGGTCCCCAGTGTCCACGTACTCCTCGCCAAACACTGACTCGGGCACGGCGTCCGCAAACACCTCGTCCTCAACAACGGACCCAGGTTCGGGATCTAACATGTGTCACCCAAAAGAGTAAAGGGGCACATGTCAGCAAGTCTAAAAGACTTGGGCAAGGAAACTGAAAGTAAGGTAAACTAACAACCTAGCAGTTATAGTATGATGCATGGCATGGCAAGTATAGTATGGAAGTGACAAGTAAGGGAAGTACAAGTAGCAAGTATGTCACGGATGACAAGTAAAACACGGACAAGTACAAGTCAAGTGGTTCACATCAAGTGAACAGTCAAGTAAACAAGTTGTGCACATAGATTCCGCCTGTTGGCTAGAGTGGCTGATCGGGCCAACTCCTAAGCTCAAGTGACCGTTTATCTCTACCCCTCCACGTGTATCGAGCCAGGGAATTACCCCGAACACGGAATGCTCGCTTCTGGAACACGAGCCAGGAAGTGTGTTTAACATGTATGGTGTAGGGTTATGCCCACGTAAAGTGGGTGCCTAGCCGGAAACTAGTAGGTCGGGCATTGGCTATCAACCAACACATGGCCCGCTTCTGGAACACGAGCCAGGAAACACAAGTATTGTAGCGTGTGCTACGAATGCGACATACGACATGGATAGCATGGATGACAATTTATTCACG
This sequence comes from Scilla litardierei, assembly GCA_030789695.1. Classification (NCBI taxonomy): domain Eukaryota; kingdom Viridiplantae; phylum Streptophyta; class Magnoliopsida; order Asparagales; family Asparagaceae; genus Scilla; species Scilla litardierei. The sequence continues at coordinate 85,270,846 of CM061134.1, read as the reverse complement.
TACCGTTAAACAAAATTAAACATGACATGGTAGTTATGCAACATGGTAAACGACGGTCCTAGCTTCGTTGTCAAGCTAGTTCCGGGATTTGCGCCTAGGCGAGTATCATTTCGTCGCCTAGTCTCTTTTACGCCTACAACAAGCAAATGTCCTAAAACATGGCCTAAACCCTAAGTGGCAAGTTTCACTTGCCTAGCACCGAGGATGACGATCAACAAGGGTTCGTCCCACGGACGCTAATCTACGGGGAAGTCACTGTTATGGGGAAACAAACATCAAAACAACATTCATTTCATTAGGGTTTCATAAAAACATAACGGGTTATGAAAACACTAAGAGATCGATCATTACCGTATCGGGGGCGGAAGAATGATGCTTAGCAAGCACGGCAACGGAAGAAACGCTCCGGAGAACCTAGGGTTCAGATCTGGAAAAGTTGGGGAAAATCTGGAGAAATGGGTTTTGATGTGGATTTTGGGGATTTGATGGAGATTTGAGGAAGATGAGAGGTAGAATGTGTTAAGGGAGGGTTTGGATGATGGATTTTGGGCTTGGGATGAATGGATAAGGGTTTGAGGTAGTAGGGGGGCTCAATGGGGGAGAAACTAGGGTTTTAGGTCGTGAGGAAGAAGAAGAAAACGTTTGGAGGGGTATTTATAGAGATTGGTGGCGGCTAGGGCAAAACTAGGGTTTCCTGCACTGCTTAGTCGGTCAAAGAACAACTGTTGACCGACTAGTTTGAGATCTAGTCGGTCGGTTGACCAACGCAGACCGACTAAGTGTAAACAGTAGCTCTAGTCGAAAACCTGAACTAAGAGTTAGTCGGTCAAAGAACAACTACTGATCGACTAGTTTGACATCTAGTCGGTCGATGAACGTTCTCAGACCGACTAAGAGTAAACAGTAACTAGTGTCAAAGTAATTAAAGAGTTAGTCGGTTAAAGAAGCATTGCTGACCGACTAGTTTACAACCTAGTCGGTCAACCAACGTTCTTAGACCGACTAACGATAAACAGTAACTCCTGAATAATTTAGAAAGCCAACTAGTCGGTCCATGAAGGCTTGCCGACCGACTAAATCGTCATCTAGTCGGTCGGTTCCCCTTCTTACACCGGCTAACGTGCACCAAAAGTTCCGAAATGGAGCGCGAAGCTCCGGGATCGATTCTTAAGACTCCTAGGCTTGATCTAATAATAAGATATGACCGATATGAAGCCTGTCACGAATGACTTACTCCGAAATCAAAGATCCTAAGGAAGAAACGAGAAAACACGACGAAACGATCGAAAATAAAAGCTACGGAGACGAAAACCACATATATAGAGAAGATCCTTCAAAACATATAATATAATATAATAAATCCAGATACATGAAAACCAGTCGTTACACATGCTTAGGTGTAGAAACAAATTCTTAGCATGCAAAGAATGAGTATTTTGCTTCTTAGCAAAAAATGAAGATTTTTCATTCTTCCTCATCATCTTGTGATCTACATGCTTCTTGTTGGTGTTCTTCGTTTACAAGAAAGCATGGTGATTCTTCTTAGGTGCTTTAGCAATATTTTTTTGTATTTGCACCATAAGAGGAATAAGAGGTGGGTTTGGGAACCACATTTTGAATATAACCTAAACCACCGCTATGATTTGCTGGATATTATTTTTCCAACAAATCGTGGGGTGAATCCCTAGAATACACAAATCTTATGAGCTTCCGAGATTCCTCTTCACATTTCAAAGTAAGTTGTTGAATGTGAGCATCTAAGCTAAGGTTTTGAGCAACAAGTTTTTCATTTGAAAGACTCAATTCCTTAACTTGAGAGAGAAGTGTGTCTCTCTCACTAGTGTCATAAGCATGCATCTCATCATGAATTACACTAGAGATATCTAGTTCATGCAATCTACTCTTAGCAATCTTATATTTTGCTTTTAATCTATTGTAAGAGTTGATGCACTTACTAGCCTTTTCGGAGACCAAGTCAAAATTGATCTTGAGCTCCTCGTATGAGATCTTTTCTTCCTCGATCTCAACAACAACAACATCATCTTTGCAGGAGCTTGATGACGACTTCTCCTCCATAGCCATGAGGCACGAATCCTCATAGGAATTGTATGCATCGAGCCAAGCATCCAACTCTTCTTCATTTAATCCCGAGGGGATTGGTGTAGGACCATCAATGGCTACAAAGCATGCGTGAGGATCCTCCTTTGTATCCACTTCTTCGTTACTCGAAGTGTCCTCACTCGAATCATCAAAGGTCCCGACAAGTCCCTTCTTGAGATTTTTGGACTTGGACCTTCCTTTCCAATGCTTCTTCCCTTTCCCTTGTAAGTTTCTTTGTTGGTCTTGGAAGGGCATTTGGTGGACAAGTGACCTTTTCCACTGCAAATGTAACAAGTAGGAACCTTGTTAGAATTGGAGGCAAACTTTGACAAAGACTTATCTTGCTTGCATTTGAGGAATGCTTTGAATTGCTCGGCAAGCTCCTCAATTTCTTCTCCACTTGCATCTTCTTGCTCATCTTCTTCACTAGGAGCTTCTCGATGGAATTTCCTCCTCCACTTGATTGGCTCCTCCTTGGTATGGAATACAACCCCCTTTTGATTCTCTAGCTTCTCAGGCTTTGTTGGTTGAATCTCCTTCTTGTGTTAAAGCTTCACTTCATATGCCATGAGATTTCCAATGCACTCCTCAACGATATATTTGGACGTGTCATACGACTCCAAAATTCTGTTGTCCTTTGACTCCCAACGAGGTGTGAGAGAGTCAAGGATCTTCTCTACACGATCCTCTTGGGAAATCGTCTTCCTGAGTCCCTCCAAAGCGTTCACGATATCAGTGAACCTTGTGAACATCTCTGAAATACTTTCACCTTCCTGCATCTTAAACATTTTATATTTAGATCTAAACACAGTTTGTTAAGATTTCTTTACCTTCGTTGTCCCTTCATGAAAAATCTCCAAGGTGTGCCAAATATCGTTTGCCGTTTTGCACATGGAGATGCGGTTGAACTCATTTGTTGAGAGAGCGCAATGTAATGCATTCATAGCTCTCACATTGAACTTGATCGAGTCCTTCTCCGCCTTTGTCCTTGAAGCCGCAGGAGTAGTGGGCTTCTCAAATGGCACCTCTGTGATGTCCCATAGGTCTTGACCCTCCATGTAGATCATCATTCTGATCTTCCAACTCAGGTAGTTGGTTCCGTTGAAGAGCGGGGGGTCGAACGGTTGAGTGACCTTCTTCATGAGACGCGGATGTGGCGTTGAATGCCATCATTGTAGTATGTTTTAACCTCGCTCTGATACCAATTGTAGGGATCGTCTAACTCTTGCAATACTAACAACACACACTAGGGGGGGTGAATAGTGTAATGGCAATAAAATTGTCCAATTAAAATTTAACTTTCAAATGCGGAATTATAAATGCAAGAGGAATTAAAAGGCACAATCAATCCAAACGCAAACACAAAGTTTTACCCTGGTTCCCCAAACTTGGGTACATCCAGCCACACCAATATTCACTATATTCCCACACAGAGAAGTGAATACAAATCTCACAAGGAGATACCCCACAAAGAGGATTTATGCCATACACAAGGACCCAACCAATCCTACACGAGGATCAAGACTCCCACACAGAGAATCACTAACTCCCACTCAGAGACTTAGGGTTAGCCCTACACTAGGACACTAAATTCCCACAAAGAGAGTTACTCCCACAAAGAGAGTATCCTAAGTCGCACAAAGAGACAACCTCCCACAAAGAGAGAATCGTAATCCCACACAGAGAAATAGGAAAATACAATTACACCAAGTAAAATAAATACTCTTACCTATGCCTTGAGATGCTTACTCATGAATGAATGCAAGGCATGGAAGAGGATCTCCAAGTTTTGGAATATGCTTGAGAGCACTTGGATGATTTCCCTTGAGCTGGACTTCAATGCATGAAGAGGAATGAATGCTCAATAGAGGGAAATGAGGGAGCTTGAGAGTTGCTTATTAATCTCTTGAGATTTTCAATTGTATCAAGAAGAATCAAGAAGGATCAAGAGATGGCAGCACACTCATATATATAGGAACCCCATATCAAGCACAAAAACCCAAGGAAACAGCCAAAGAAAGAATTCTGCAACGGCTAGAAACTGGGTGAAAACGACAGTCGACTGATCAACGGCTAGAAATATCCAACGGCTATAATCTGAGCCAGGACAATCGACTAAAGAAGACAATACAGTAGACTGACAAACAGGACATGCACCTGTTAATCCTTCAGCAGACGACTGCTGCAGTGGATGGATCGAAACGGAGAGCTGCACTCTTTCTCCAGTTATCGCATATGCGACTGATGTTAATACTACAGTAGACTGTCTAATAGTCAGGCGACTGTATATTCTTCATCAGTCGTTTGCAGTAAAAGATGGAGAGAAGACAGAGAGATGCAGAGATTGCACTTATGCTAGACATGCGACTGTTGGCCAATTTCCAGGCGACTGTAAGTATACAAGCGACTGTAAACTGATCGACAGACGACTGTGCGTAAAGCTCAAGTTTGAGTCAATTGAAATATTGACTTGAGCTGTGCAAATCAGGCGACTGTAGAAGGATCTACAGGCGACTGGAAATCACCCAGTCGACTGTGTTTTCGTCATCAGGCGACTGATGGAAAGCCAGAGAATCCAAATGAGTCTTTGGACGGAGTGAACCTATTGGGTTGGATTCTATGATAATCCTAAGGTTCACTAAGTTGGTTAAATGCATATGCATGATAAGTAAACCATCTAACAAGGCATTACAATAACCTAGACTGAAAAGAGAGAGAAAGCAATAAAGTAAATTACATGGATTACAATGCTTTCCTTAGAGTCTAAGTCTTCAATCTTAATGCCTTGATTGCTCTCCACCATCTCCAAGCTTTGGCACTCCTTGAGTCCAAACTTTGGCCCTTCTCCACATGATGTCCATCCTTACTCCAAATGATTAGTCTCCAAGAAAGATATTCTAGGAAATAAACTATGAGACTAAAACATGAGATTCATTAGCAACAACATAATGTTGTGATCATCATCAAAATAAGATTGGTATGAAACACCAATAATCAACAAGGAGATCCCTGAACTCCGCATGCATACACCAGGCATTGTAAAATTTAAATGGCTTAGGATATGATGTTACCTTAGAAAGAAGCTGAACTTGTATAAGACAGTGATCACTGGTCCCAGCATTGAGGTAGATAGTATAAGAGTTCGGGAGAAGATTGATCCATTCAGCATTGCAGAGAGTTCTATCCAATGTAGCAGCGATGCATCTTGGCCCCAGGCGCTTATTATTCCAGCTAATACGCTGGCCCACACTCTTCATCTCCAGAAGAGAGCAGCGTTTGATGCAAGCGTTAAAAGCTTCAGTTGCATTAGAATCAATAGACCTACCTCGCAGCTTCTCGCAAGAATGACGCACACAATTAAAATCTCCACCAACAAGCCAAGGCAAAGAATTAAGAGAGGATGCATCCCAGTCTAGGCTGTCCACATATGTAGCCGAGAAGATAGAAGATTAAATGCGTAGACAACAGAGAGAGCCACAACGAGTCCCGCCTTATTGGAGAAGGTGACAGTAATGTGCTGGGAAGACGATGAGAGGATGGTAGTGCTCCAAGAGGCCGGATCAAATAGGATCACGATGCGTCCTCCCAATGATGAAGACAGTTATCAATACTATCCCAAGAGCTTGGAAAGCACTTGGCGATTCTCAAGGAATGATCCATCTCTACTTTGGTTTCTAACAAACAAACAGCAGATGGGCGAAGCTTGCAGATCCTCTGCCTGAGATCCCTCCTCGTTATGGGCGAGCTGAGCCCCTAGTGTTCCAGAAGAACACCGACATCTACACAGTGGTATGTGGAGCGATGCCGCCCCCAGCAAGACGCGAACTCCATCTGGTCATTGATAGAATATCAGGCTTCATCTGGGAATGCTTCCCTTTTGCCGCTGTATTAGAGCCTTTCAGCTCAAGAAGTTCGTGATCCCATAAAGGGTTATATGCTGTTAAAAGGTCCTCAGCAATGTCACGATCACACAGCAGTGGCTGCTCATCTTGATTGACTCCAACTGCCGGCTGGTCGGGATTTATTGCGTCAGCAACATTTGCTTCAACATACAAAATTTCTTCTATCTCCTTCGAGTCAGAGCAAGCTTCAACAGCACTTGGTATCAGGATTTCAGCATCAAATATTGCTGCTACAGGGGAAAATTCATGCGGCAAAGCACTAGGGGCCCCAACCGACCTCCTACATTTGTTCCTGGGCCCGCCGAGTGATCATAACCAATTGAGGGGAGAAGTCTAACAACTGGAGGCTGGGAGCTGCTACTTGGAGCCACAGATCCTGGGCCCGCCGAATGATCACCCACATTGGGGGTTAGCAGTGAGGGAATCTGTGCGCTGCTACTGGACCCAAGGGTGGGTGCGGGATTGATGACAGCTGAGACATGAGTTGCATCTGACCTGAAGTAAGAACTCCCCGCATGTCCCGATGATTCCCCTTGCTCATTCAAGTGTGCTGAGGCAAGACACCCATATATATATGTTTTTTTCAATTCAATATTTTTTGAGCTCTATTTTTTATCCCAGGCAAGACACATCATATCCCTTAGATTTTTAGTTATTTTTTTCCTACATTCACTTTCAAATATTTCATAAAAGATATCTCGAAATGTACAACAACATTTAATATTTGTGGAAGTGGAAGTGTATGTGCAGAAATCGAATTATTCTAATCATTGAACATGTCATGGTTATTTAGAAAATCAAACATGCACATGTAGCTATAACAATAATACATCAATTTCTACACGGATATGCATGTCATTCATTAATACTACTTTAATGATTCAAAGGAAGATACACATTAAGAACCATTTTTATAGCCTTTTGTATTTTTCATTTTTTTTGGTTTGTTTGATGTTTATCAAGAACTAAAGCATCCTAACAAATGAACTAGCACACAAACAAACAAATCAAGCACACAAAAATCTATGAAGGTATTCATTACGCTCACTCAAGAAAACATATCTTCGCAATGTCATTTGGCTAAGGAACTTTTTAATGAGATGCGACATCCAATCCATAGTTCCTCGCCACTCCATCTTACCTACACGGAAGATGTTATGTGTGACCTTGGAATCCAACAAGGTCCACTCACGTTAGGCAACAAATTTTTAGGAGCCCATATTTGCTTGAATTTAATGTTCTTGTTCCTATATTTGCAATAATAAGAAGTATGACCAGCGCAACCACATGTAAAGCACTTTGCATGAATATTTCTAGCTTTTGTTGTCTCAATGTGATCTTTTCTATATTTTGACTTTTCATCACCTTTCAAATCATATCCAAGTCCATGTCTATTATTGCCATATATTTGGTTTCCAAGAATTATATCCAAAGATTGTTCACCCACACCAAATTTCTTAATGGTAAATTCCAGGTTCGTGACTTTAGATTTCAAATAAGTATTTTCGTTCACAAGCAAATTGCATTTATTAATGAAAGCCTTCTTATTATCCTCTTCAGTCTTTTTCATGTTTTCAGCTTTCTTTTCAAAATCAATTATTTTTTCTTTAAGCTCATTATTTAGCATGCACATCTTTTTAATAAGCTCTTTATTTTCAGTTTCTAGCTTAATAACTCTATCTTTATGCATCTATTATCTTTTAATAAAGTGGGACAATTATGGCATTCAATTTTTTCATGCATGCTAGATTTCTCCTTTTCAGCAAGGTGATGGTAGAATTACATGCAACAATTTTAGCTTTCAGATTATCAATTTCTTTAGACATGTCACAATTTTCTTGTTGCAATTCAAAGTTACCATTCCTATAGCAATCTAAAATAGATTCTACCTCATCAATTTCATCTTGCATTCCCTTACAAATATTCAAACGTTCAATTTTAGTGCAAGATTTTGCCTCGTCATGCTTTCCCATATTAAGCAGAGGGAGGAATGACAGCCTCCTTCTGAGTCTCATCCTTGCTATCGTCATCCCACGTAACAAAAGACTTTTTCTTTTCCTTTTCTTTTTCTTTCTCTATCGATAGACAATACACTTTGGTGTGACCAGATTTCCTGCAATTTTGGCAAATAATTTCATCATTAGTATTGTCACAAATATTCTTAGTCACACAAGCATTAGTGTATTTAAAAGAGCTTTTCTTCCCTTTCGGTTCTTCTTCTTCTTCTATGGCCTCTTTTCATCGCTTGAGATGTGATCACCGAAAGTTTGCTCATTTCCATATGTTGTCTCCAACGTCCTCCATATATCCTGTGTAGAAGAGCAATGTGAGATATGATCAAATATTTTTCTATCTAAACCACATAATAATATGTTCATTGCTTTAGCATTCATAGCACACCCATTTCTAGCATCCAAATTACTTTCAGGCTTAGAGATTTTAGTATATCCGTTTTCAATAATCCGCCAAATATCAAAATCTACGGAAATAAATAAACTTTCATTCTAGTCTTCCAGTAGATATAATCATGACCACTAACTAGAGGAGGCCGTTCTATAGACATGCCTTCAGCTAAAACTAAGTTTGGGGTATTCAAGATTTCTAGACTAGATCCTCTAACCTGCTTTGATACCACTTGTTGGATCTGGATCTAAGCCTAGAGGGGGGGGGGGGGGGGGGGGAGGGGTGAATAGGCTAATAAAAATTCTCGTGAAAACACAAGCAATCACAGGCAGTTATAATCGGATGCAGAGTAAATATAAAGCAATCACAAAATGCCCAACAGATTTAACTTGGTTCGATGGCCCCAATGACCTACTCCAGCTCCAAAGCAGATACTATCATTAATATGTAATTGGGTACAACTACAATGAGCTACGAGCCCCAACTCAACTCTCACTTAGTTCGTACCGCACTACCCAAAGTGCTAAACACTATCAATTTAGTAAATGCTCTATCTTGGCGAGCACCAACTCGTCAAGACCCTTTTGTCTAGCCCCAACTAGACCAGACCCCAAAAGAATGAATAAGTAACCTACAAAGATCGATACACCAAGTACACGAATATAAAGTAATAAGAGTTTAAAAAAGCTCAGTTCATGTTTATGTAGTCGTCCTTGTCGATAAGCTCATCATCAGCTTCACGTTGGCGCAAACGATTACTTAATCCGATGTCTAGATCTCAAGGTATAACCCTCCGAAGTTCGATGCACAAATCTGCTTGAATCTGGTCTGTGCCTAAATCAATTCTCTCTTCTGCAGAATCGGCAGAAGTCTGTGCGTAAAGTATGTTCTATCATGTCGTCTAGAAATTGTAGTAAATCAACCTGAGCTCAGACAAATCCGAATAAATACTCGTTGGAATCGTGAGCTTGTCCTCTTCGACTGAAAAATAAGAAAATGCCGATTTGGATGCTCTTGTGGAGAGGAATTCTAAGATCTTTGAAGTGCGTCCTAGGGCTTGGAATTTGATCTCTTGGACTTTGCTTCTTCAAAGATGGTGGCTTTGGTTGCTTGCTCCTATAGGTTGAAGATGGCTTATGCTTAGATATGTAGCTTGATGATGGATGGTTCCTTATGCTTGCGTCAAGGCTTGAAGATGATGAAGAACTTTGGCCTATAAGATGATGAAATATATAAAGCTATTCAGAATACAACTCATGATAAAATAAATACCACTGATTAATATAGAGATTAAAATCATAAAAATATCAAAAAAATGTTGTAGAGCACTGAGTTGTGATCGTCCTGACGCAAACGGTTTGTCGATCCGAGCTCTGTGGAGAAAGTTATGCACTTTTTAGCGTCGTCCGTCGAGCTCCTTCTTCCTGTGAATTTGTTGATCTCTTTGAAGCTTGGAGGATAAATTCGGCCAAGATGAAGAGAAATGAGTCTAGGGCCGGCCTTGTTTGCTTTTTCTCTCTCCTTTGGACGTGGGTTTATATCAGAGGAGGTGTAAATCAATTAGGCTCTTGTAGAATCCCTTAGAATAAGAAGAATGGACAGAATCCTAACTTGAATAGGGTTTGAAATTGAATGGCAATGGGATTTGAATTGGATCTCATTTAATCACAGATTAATTTGCCTGAGATTCTCCACATCTCTCCATATTTGACCAAGTCTTCATTTGTGTAGGAAGGATTTGGTTCAACCACTTTTGATATGAATGAGATCTCTCCATATCTCTCCATATTTGACCAAGTCCAAATTGCAAATGAATTGCAATTTCTCCATCACTTTGACTAAGTCTTCTGTGCATATATCTCCATCACTTTGACTAAGTCCCCCTTTGAGTATTTACGATCTTGCCACTCCTCAAAACACTTAGCACACACATCAAATTGTTCACACACGTTTGTTATCATCAAACACGAAGTCATCAATTGTTGTATCTAACTACACATTGTATCCAACACAAAATACCTCAAACACTTGTGAGACTTGGCAAGACCTTCTTACAAATTATGTGACCAAACTTCTTCAATCTCTTAGACCTGAATGGGAGAGGAAGGTCATAGCCATTAAGAAAGGGAACAAATTTTCCAAATTCACTTTGGAGGATCTAATTGGTAACATCACGTCATATGAGCTTCAATTGCAACAAAGGAAGGATATGGAGCAAACAAAGAAGAAGACACTTGCTCTCAAAGCCGTCAAGGAGAAGGATGGAAGATGAAGGGGATGATCAAATTGCTCTCATGACGAAAGAATTCAAGAACCTTCTCTGACATAAGTCCAAATTCAATAAGAAAAAAATTATCTAACACAATTAATTTCTTTGGATGTGATAGGTCAGGACATGGCATAAAGGAATTCCTGCTACAAATGAACAAAGGGAAAATGAAAAGCAAAAGAGAGTTCAAGGGCAAAGAAGCCACAAAGAAGGCCTATATTTTGGGATGAAGAACACTGTGCAACAACCGATGGGTCCTCAAGTGAGGAAGAAGGAGAAGAAAAGGAATAGGAGAGCTATATGTGCTTCATGGCGACGTGCGGTTATATTTTATATATTCACGCACGTCTTCTTTGTGATTTTCCGTTGTTTTCTGTCGTTCCGTACCCATTCTCTTGTGATTTTTAGTTTTCTTTCACTTCTTTGTGTTTTTGTGTAAATGTAGGAGATTGCTAGCGTTGGGGACGCATAAAGAAGATATCATGAGTCCCTGGAGCAACGTGAGGAGTCAAGCACGATCTAGAGGGCCAAACATCGAAGAAAACCAAATTTCAGCCCTCAACCGATTGGGTGGACAGAGCCACCCGATCGGTTGATGCACGCGTATCCGACCCGGACAGGAGCTGAAGAGAAGAGCAGCTCACTCGATCGGTTCAGTGATCGGGTGAGATCGACAGAGCTCTCTGTCTTTTTTGAGCTTAATTCCAACCGATCGGGCGATATCTCACCCGATCGGTTCATCTGAAGCTGAAGATCAACAATTCACGACCCGGTCACGCCACCCGCTCGCCTCAGTGCCCGGTTGAAGCTTCTGAAGCCCGATGGCCAAAGCGACAAGCAGCTCACCCAATCGGTTGATGCTTCAACTGATCGGGTGGCCTTTTCTTCCCCTTTCGTGCACTGCTGATGCATTCATTGAAGATCTGCTATCATTCCAGAGGGATTTGGGTGATCCCTTATTTTTCTATGTCGGCATCGTCGTTAGCTTTCCAACGATAGGTCGCATTCCCAAATCCGATTTTTCTACGTTTTTCTGGAATTTTCTGAGCGCAGCTGTGTGCTGAAATTGAGTGGTGTCTGTATTTTCATTTCACTCGATTGGTTGGGTGTCCGGGTGGCCGATCGGTTGAGCCAATTTTCATCAGTTTAGTCTCTGTTTATTTCCACCCGATCGGGTGGGCCTGTTTTGGCAGTTTTGCTGGGTTTTTGGACCCGAACCGGTGGGGTTTTGAGGGGGCTTATAAATAGAAGATGGGGAACGATTTGAGAGAGGGCTTCCCTCTTTTTTTCAGCAGTTTTCCTCCCCTTTATTGGGAGCCTTAGGTTAGGTTAGATTAGGTTTTCTACTTCAATAAATCTTGTAAAGGATTGGTGATTCAATTGCAAGATAAGTATCTTTTCTCTCATTTCCATTGTTTTGTGTTGTATTTATTTTGCTTGATGGTGAACGTTTGTATGTCTTTTCTGTTGCTTGTTTTTATGTTCTTCACCATTGAGTAGTGTTTGATGAACTCTAATACGGGTTAGGGTAGGATTGATGCTTGGAAATTTACATTTGACTAGATTGCATGGTATGTGTTTGATGGAATGTGTTAATGGAGATTTCTAGCAATCTGAGTCCAATTCGCATGGCAACACACTAGATGTGTTGGGGATTGGGGTCCGGTGTCTTGTCCAGTCAATATCCGCTTTGATGTATTGCTAGAAATCACATTCGACCTATTTGGCCATTAGGGTTACGCGGGGGCGTTTCATTGTCATTGGCGGGAGAAAGAACGCCTCTGACCGTCGGGCCAAGGGGGAATAAACTTGGCGGTTGACTCCCTAGCCATAGATCACGCCCTAGTGTTGACATCGAGTCCTCGCGCGTGGGAACGGCATGGATGAAATGTTGGGAGTTATCATTGTGGCCTTAATGCTCCCGGTTGCAGAGGGTGTTAATGGACATGGGAATGCCCACCGTCCGAAACCGGGTAGACCTAGCGTACTGGGCATCGATCGGAATATCGGGCCCATGGGACGCTAGGTACCACCTTTAAGGGCAATGTCTCACCCTGGGTCAAGTCGAATGCCAAGTGTCATGAGTGCTCTAGCCCGTGTTAGCGGGGATTCATTTCGTGTCTTTTTCATTTCTTTCTTTTATTTCTTCACTACTCACCCATATTATCCACATAGCTAGCACACAACCTAGGCGAGGCTAGTAGTCATTCAAGCCATCCACCTCCCTGAGTTCGATAAACCCGCACCCTACACTAACCGTGCACTTGCGGTAAAACGACACCGCACCCATACCGTAAACGGGGCGCCGGTCACATGGGCATCACAAATGATCGATGAAGTGGAGGTAAATTTTGAATATAAGGCCTCCGATAATAATATTGTTGTAGATGATGATGATATGTTTGCTAGACTTCTTGAGAAGTATGAATCATTGCTTAGAGCACATCTTAAATTTAAGGAGATTCATATAGTTTGCATGCCTCATGTAGAAATTGAAAAGATAAAAATAGAGAACCTAAAATTGATTACTAGAAATTGGTTGCTAATTGATGAGGTTAATAATCTTAGTGGCAAGCTTAATGACTTAGATAAGACTTTGACCACCATTAAGGCCAAGTATGATGACCTATATATGAATGTGATAGGTTCAATAGGGGTTAGGAGAAACTAGATGATTAAATTAGTTCTCAGAGAACCTCTAATAGTATATTTTTCCTATGTTATGATTAGGGGTGTGCGGGTCTGGGTACCTTGTTTTTTTATGTTATCCAGACTTTACCCCGTAAGGGACCGGTTCCTAAAATTTGGATCCGGAACCTATGCAGTTGGACCCTATACCCGGAACCTACCTGGACTCTATGGTTCTAGGTAGGTTCTAGGTACCCTGTAAAAACACTAATGGAATAAAGATTACCAAAGACTAAACCCTTTGCATGTGGCTGATGATCATAGCTAGCTAGACTCCATTTTGCTTGGGGACTGATGCTAGTTGCCACACAAACAATGTAGTTGCATGTGCTTTAATTATGAAAATACAGTGTAGTTGCATGAGTTATATATATTCACCAACCATAGTATCCCCTGGAAGCTACATTTTAAATTCTATCTATACCATCATTAGCGCAAATACCAAATTTTTATAAAAAAGACTATCGTTAACAAGCCAAGCTTATCTTTCATGTTTAATATATACATCTGCAATCTAGATTATGAAAGTATTTTATACAAAATGCACATAGCATCAAAAGATATATGGGCATAACATTTGTAATATTAATGAAATTAACAGTAACAAGTTCCCACGGAATTTGGGGACATGTTTAGCCTTATTCTCCTGAAACTCTATGAAATAAAAATGAGATCGATTCATTTGAAAATATAAAAATAATATGGTATGCCTGTTTAAACATATGCAAGTAACAACCACATTTCTATTCTTATGTATCTAGCCTATGAGAATTGGAATATTACAGATTATACATGTAACCGTCGAGTAACCAACTTGCGGTATACTAAAATAACAACCTTAAAGATTAGGTCGAGATAAAATGGAAGGTACAAAGTTAGAACCGATTTATCGGTGGGAAAACATATTAGGGCTCGTATGAGGCGACGGCATCGCCAAGGGGCGATCGATGCTCTTAGCATCCGATGGCCGAGAGAGAGCACATGAAGAAGAGGAGCTTTCATCGAGGAGGCCAAAATATTTTAGGGCTATGGATGGGGAGGGTGATCGGAGGTCTGGAAGGGATCCGGTAGGGTTAGGGGAATCGTCGGTAAGGAAGTCCTTCAAGGACGTCTGTTCAGGAATTGGGGCTTCGAATGATGGCAATACAGGTATGGATGAAGGGGATTTCGATCTGAAGGAGGACATCAAGGTCTCTAGTAAGGGGGAGTGGGATAGCGTTGATCTGTCACTGGAGTTCAGAGAAAATTTGTGGCGTAGATGTAAACAGGCAGTGATTGTGAAGCTGCTTGGCTGGAATATCTCACTGTCGGTGCTTGAGGGTAAGATCAGAATGCTGTGGAGACCAAAAGGAGATGTTGAATTCGTTGATTTGGTTGAGGGCTTCGTCATGGTGCGGTTTGTTTGTGAAGAAGACATGGTGTATGCTCTTGAAGAAGGACCTTGGATGGTGTTTGTGTTGGGGTGAAAATCGAAAACGCCTTGGGATCAATGCGAAAAACCAACCGTAAAAAACTGATCAGGAATATAGAGGTAGAAAAAATCTAATCCCAATGACCCAACAAAATTCCCAAATGACCTTGCAATAGAAAGTAGCAAACGAATCACAGCAACAAATAAATCAATCGCAGACACAAGAGAATTTACCCTGGTTCGGTTGTAAACAACCTACATCCAGCAATCTAATCCGAGACGATTCCACTTGTAGAGAGATCCAAACAATTAGTGTTACAAAATGCTCCCTCACGTGTGAGTAATAACTTGTCAACGGAACAAGCCCTTACGAATCCACTCAAGAGGAAGAAATCAATGGAAGAAGAAGAGAAGGAAAAACCAAACCTTTCTCTCAAGAACACAAACCCTAAACCTCTCTCCAATCTCCATTAGGTTAGCAAGAGGCTCTCTAAAACTCAATGGAGGCTTTGGAGGCTTGAACTAATCTAAAACAATAGTTAGGTATAAATACAAACCCAAAACAAAGCTAGAAGAAACAATCCAGCGGTCGGTTCTCGCGCATGGGCCCGAGCCAACTCGGACCGAGTCGGCTGTCAGCTCGGCCTGCTCGGTTGAGCTGACATGCCCTAGAAACATCGTTGATGGAGTCGAGTCGACTCGGTCGAGTAGCCTAACTTCTTGACCGAGTAGCCTTCCTACTGGACCGAGTGGGAAGCACCCGAGTCAGAGGGAAAACATCCCTAAGCTCTTTGCCTGCTCGGTCTGTCAGAGTCTTCATACTGCTCAGTCGAGTAACTTCCTGCTCGACCGAATAGCGTCCTACTCGAACGAGTAGGAGTCACCTGAGTTGGAGAGAAAATCTTCCCAAGCTCTCTTCCTGCTCGGTCTATCAGAGACTTCATGCTGCTCGGTCGAGTAGCTGGCTGCTTGAACGAGTAGCCTCCTACTCGATCGAGTAGCCTGGGAAAAACAACACGATGGATTTGAATCACAAAAAACAACACTCGACCTTGATTCAAATCTCATCACTAATGACTCCTGCACCTCCACACTGTGCGCCAGGGCTCTCTCTAGAATCATCATCGTCTCAGAAAACGCACCCTCTGGCGCCACCTAAGCCAACAAAGAAATCAGATCTATGTAAACCTGGAGCTTGACGGCAGGAACTGGCTTGGTAAACATGTCTGTAGGGTTCAAATCAGTTGGGATCTTCTGAAGCTCTATCTCCTTCTTCTCTAACTCAAGGAAGGAATCGTGCACCTCAATATGCTTCGTCCTCGAACTGTATGCCTGGTGCTTTGCCAGATGAATGTCATTCTGGCTGTCACAATGCAATGTGACAAACTCTGCAACACCCCCAAATCTCTCAGCAGACTCCTCAAATACTTGGCCTCCTTCACAGCTTCCACCGTTGCCATCAATTCGGCCTCTGTGGTCGATAGCGCAACCATATACTGTAAGACCGACCTCCACAATACTGCGGTAGTGCCCAAACTGAACACATACCCCGTGGTAGATCGTCGCATGTCTCTATCACATGTGTAGTCGCTATTGCAGTAACCTGTCAGCCATAGAGGATCCTGACACTTGCTGTGCCTCGCAGATATCTCAGAATCCATTTGACAGCCTGCCAATGCTCTTTGCTAGGATCAGCCATATATATGCTAACCACTCTTATGGCCTGTGCAATGTCTAGATGTGTACAAACCATAGCATACATCAAACTTCTTACTACACTTGCATATGACACCTAAGACATGTATGTCTTCTCCTTATCGGTGCTTGGCAACTGACTCGTTGACAGCTGAAAATGAGATCCGAAAGGTGTTGTCACGGGCTTCACACTATCATCCCAAATGGGGCTAGTACCTTTTGAACAAACACCTTCTGTGACAATCTAAGCTCATGCTTCTTTCGATCTCAGACAATCTCTATTTCGAGAATCTTTTTTGCGGGCCCCAAATCCTTCATGTCGAATTCTTGCCCTAGCTTCTCCTTCAGCTTCTTCACCTCAGACATTTTATTAGAAGAAATTAGCATGTCGTCCACATAGAGCAACAAGTAAATCTTCAGGCCATTCTCAAGTGTGCGAACATACACATATTGATCCTTGATGCTCCTCTCGAAGCCTACTCCCATCATGAAGCTATCGAATCGTTTGTACCACTGCCTGGATGACTGCTTCAACCCGTACAACGATTTCTTCAACCTGCACACCAAAGTCTGTTTTCCTTCAACTCTAAACCCTTCAGGCTGATGCATATAGATTTCCTCATCAAGATCTCCATGCAGAAAGCGGTCTTCACGTCGAGTTGCTCCAACTCCCTGTCCATGGTAGCAACTAGCGACAATAACACATGAATGGACGTGTGTCACACAACTAGTGAGAATATCTCGTTGTAATCTTCACCCTTCCGTTATGCAAATCCCTTGGCAACGAACCTTGCCTTGTACCTCACATTGTTCCCATCTTGAGTTGAACCTTCTTTGACCTTGTATATCCAACGACAACTAATGGCACGCTTCTCGCTAGGTAACGACACCAAGTTCCAAGTGTCGTTTCGATGAAGAGACTCCATCTCCTCCTCCATAGCTCCTTGCCATTGTGCCGCATCTTTAGAGACTACGGCTCCACCATATGTCACTGGCTCCTCGTGCTCTAGGTTGAGTGAATAAGATGCCATATCATCGATAGAATAACCTGCATAGTCCCATGCTCCAACTCTTTCCAGCGCTTTCTTCACCCTCTTTGATCTCCACGTTCCATCATCACCTGCATAGGTATCAACGCGTACCTGGGATGTATCGGGTATCTGCATATGGACCTCAGCATGGACCTCATCATCTCCCTCAATTGGAGTATCGACCATCAACTCTTTGCCTGGTTGCTGAGTGGGATGGACATGAAGATTAACCCTCTCTGGTGAAATATCCTTTGCAGACGTGTCATCTGTTGAGTGAGAATGCTCTGCCCTGAGCATTACATCATCATCAAAAGTGACATGTTGGCTCACTATCACTTTCTGACCCTTTGGATCCCATAAACGATATCCCTTGACACCATGGCCATATCCAAGAAAGACACACTTCTTTGCTCTTGGATCCAACTTGTCGCCCCTCTCGTGCACGTATGCCAGACAACCCACAATGCGCAAGTACGAATAATCAGCAGCTTCACCACTCCACATCTCCTCAGGGATCTTGTAGCCAATCGCTACTGAAGGAACTCTGTACACAATGTGCACAGTAGTTGAGAGTATCTCTCCCCAAAATTCCTTCCCTAAACCGGCTGAGTGCCTCAAACACCGCACTCTCTCCAATAATGTCTGATTCATCCGCTCCACCACACCATTCGAATGCGGATCACCCGGTGTGCTAAAGTGTCTGCGGATCCCATGGAATTTGCAGAAATTTCTAAACTCCCTCGAGGTAAACCCACCTCAATTGTCAGATCTAAGCACCTTCACGTGCCTTCCGGTTTGTTTCTCCATCATGGTCTTCCACTCTCGAAACATATCAAAAGTCTGGTCCTTAGACTTCATTAAGTACATCCAGACTTTGTAAGAGTAGTCATCAATAAACAAGACAAAATACTTAGCTCCCCCTCTTAACAGCTCTGGGCATGGTCCCCATACATCTGTGTGTACATAGTCAAGTGGTCATTTGCCCATGTTAAACTGCAGCTTTGTCTTCTTACCGTACACACAGGATTCGCAGAATTCTACACTCTCATTCGAGGCTTCAATTAGTTTTTTTCTTCGGAGTACATCAAGCGTTTTGTCACACGGATGACCCAAACGATAATGACATAACTTGGCCGAATCTCCAAAAACTGCGCTCGTAGTGCTTATGTCTGCTTCACCTTCAACTGTGGTACCTTGAAGGGCATATAAGTTTCCAACCTTCTTTCCCTTCATCACAACCATGGCTCCTTTCGAAACTCGAAGTTGGTCTTTTTCAAAGACCAACTTACATCCTGCATTGTCCAATACGCCTATGGAGATTAGGCTCTTCCGCAAATCTGGGACATGCCTCACATCGACAAGTGTACGCCACTATGCCGTCATGCATTTTTATCCGAACGTTTCCAATACCCGCAGTTCTACACACTGCATTGTTCCCCATGAGGATTGAGCCTCCATATTGCGTGGAACGGTATGTCACGAACCAACTCCTATGATGAGTCATATGATACGAGCATCCACTGTCCATGAGCCACACCAAGTTGGCATCACCTGCAATCCCTGCAGCAAAAATCTCAGTATCTCTACCTTCATCATGAACTTGCTCACCATCAATCCCTAAAGATGCTGAACCAGAATCCTTCTCGGTTTCCTTTCCTTTCTTCCTATTATTGATAGGACATGGTCCGAATAATGAACCTTCTTATGGCAATTATAGCATGTGATGTTCGCAAACCTATCCTGCCAGTGTCTTTACTTGGAGCGGTTATTATTCTTCCTGAAGCCTTCTCTCCTTTCTTGTTGACCCCTCACATGCAATGCCTCCTCACGATTACTCACATGATCTCTACCTTGAACCTTGCCACATAGTTGCTCTGTGTGAAGCACCGCCTTCACTTCTTCCACGGTGAGAGTAATCTGGCTGTAAATCATCGATCGAACAAACTGATTATACTCTTCAGGCAATGAGCACAACAAGATAACCACTTACTGCTCATCTTCAATCTTCACATCCATACCACACAACTCCAGCACAATCCTGTTCAATTCATCCATGTGATCCTTCACCACTGAACCAGAATTCATCTTGAGAGTATACAGGTGCTGAAGCAAATTTAGGCGACTCGTGAAGGATTTCTTCTTGTATAGTCCCTTAAGCTTCTTCCACATATCAGATGCTGTTGCCTCATCCATGACTTCCATCAGAACATTATCTGATAATGACAATTGAATCACGCTGTATGCCTTCCTCTCCATCTCCGCCCTAGCGGATTCAGTCACCTCCTTATCGATATTCGAGACATCGAATACGATCTGGTAACACCCCGTCTGCATAAGAACATTTTTCACCTTCGTCTGCCAGATCCGAAAATCATTCCGGCCGGTGAACTTCTCAAAGTTCAACGTTGCCAAAGACACGTTCTTTCCTTCGCCACTAACTTCCTTTGCAATAAAATCACAAGCTCTGATACCACTTGTTGGGATGAAAATCGAAAATGCCTTGGGATCAATTCTGAAAACCAACCCTAATAAACTGATCAGGAATATAGAGCTAGCAAAAAACTAATCCCAATGACCCAACAAAATTCCCAAATGACCTTGCAATAGAAAGTAGCAAACAAATCACATCAACAAATAAATAAATCGCAGACACAAGAGAATTTACCCGGGTTCGGTTGTAAACAACCTTCATCCAACAATCCAATCCGAGACGATTCCACTAGTAGAGAGATCCAAATAATTAGGGTTACAAAGCGCTCCCTCACATGTGAGTAATAACTTATCAACAGAACAAGCTCTCACGAATCCACTCAAGAGGAAGAAATAAATGGAAGAAGAAGAGAAGAAAAACCCAAACCTTTCTCTCAAGAACACAAACCCTAAAACTCTCTCCAATCTCCAATGGGGTAGCAAGAGGCTCTCTAAAACTCAATAGAGGCTTTGGAGGCTTGACCTAATCTAAAAAAATAGTTAGCTATAAATACAAACCCAAAACAAAGCCAAAAGAAACAATCCAGCCATCGGTTCTCGTGCATGGGCCCATGCCAACTCGGCCCGAGTCGGCTGTCAGCTCGGCCTGCTCGGTCGAGCTGACATGCCCTAGAAACATCGTTGATGGAGTCGAGTCGACTTGGTCGAGTAGCCTAACTGCTCGACCGAGTAGCCTTCCTCCTCGACCGAGTGGGAAGCACCCGAGTCGGAGGGAAAACATCCCCAAGCTCTCTGCTTGCTCGGTCTGTCAGAGTCTTCATACTACTTGGTCGAGTAACTTCCTGCTCGATCGAGTAGCCTCATACTCGACCGAGTAGGAGTCACCTGAGTTGGAGAGAAAAACTTCCCAAGCTCTATGCTTGTTCGGTCTGTTGGCGATTTCATGCTGCTCGGTTAAGTAGCTGGCTGCTCGACCGAGTAGCCTCCTACTCGACCGAGTAGCCTCCTACTCGACCGAGTAGCTTGGGAAAAACATCACGATGGATTTGAATCACAAAAAACAATAGTTTGGACATTATATGACTATTCAGCGTTGGATACCAGATTTTTTGTCGGAGTCGAATGTGATAGGATCAACGGCGGTGTGGATCAGATTTCCTTTTCTTTTGGTGGAATACTACGATGAGAGAGGTCTTAATGTGTTGGGAAACTGCGTCGGGAAAGCAGTGAAATTTGATGCTCATACTCGGTTAGTAATGAAGGCTAGATTTGCCCGTATTTGTGTCGAGATTGACCTGAATAAGCCCCTTAAATCTCAAATATTTTTCGAAGGCCGTTGGCAAAAAGTGCAGTACGAGCTCAAATATTTTTCGAAGGCCGTTGGCAAAAAGTGTAGTGCGAGGGTTTGGGGACTATTTGTTTTAAGTGTGGGCGAATCGGTCATAGGGAGCCGTGCCCTTTTCAGCCAATGAATGGAGATCATTCTAATAAGGGAGGTGAGTAGGGAGTTAAAGAGTCTGGGCCTTCATCGCAATCTTCATTTCCTAATGGTCAGAGTTCGAAATATCAAGCACCTCCTCAGGCTTTCGGGCCATGGATCGTCGCAAATGATAGGTGGTCTCGTCGCCCTTCAGGTAATTCGTCGGTGAAAACTGCAGTCAAGGTTGGTTCCAACCCAAGAATGTGTTCTAGATTCAAGTCGTTGGATGATGGGATGAGCGGGGAAGAAGAAGGAAGGGCTGAGATGGAGAGGAATCGAAGCGATATGGGCCGGCAGGGAAGTGCTTTGGTTATTGTTGAAAGTAACGAACGGCCCAATGGTCTACAGAATGTTTCTCGGCCTTATTCAGAGTCCAGAGTGTCTATCGAATTGAAGGGTAAGAGAGCCCAACAGACTCATAAGGCCTAAGCGGCCTCTATGATAAGTAATGAGGAGGTTTTAATAGGCTCCAAGGTTATTGGGCTGCCCATGGTAGATCAACCATTTAACTTCAATGTTGGAGCTTCATCTAGCTCTAAGACACAGCTTGTTTCAGGGAAGCGTAAGCCGCTATCTGACATTTCAAACGCTTTGGTGATCGCTGGTGGATCGATGGTCGAGTGCTTATCCCAGGATTGGAATAGTATTAAATACCATCCTCCCGAAGAGCTGTCTAGGCCGAAGAATTATCACATGGTGGAAGGAGAATCGGAAGCTATGAAGGGTGATATGCAAGCATGCATGGATCTCACTTTGGCTTGATCTTCTGGTGTTTTTTCTTTCCCATTTCTTTGTTGTTTATGGATTACATATTCTGGAACTGTAGTGGGGACGCGAAGAAGTCATTTTTCATGGAAGCTAATGAACTTATAAGGAAGTTTAATCCTGCTATTCTTGCTATTACTGGGCCGAGGATTGCTGGGGATCAGGCTCTTAGCATTGTTCGTAAGCTGAATTTTAACCATTATTTGGTTGTTGATCCAATTGGTTTTTCTAGCAGGTTATGGGTACTATGGGATGAAAGTGTGTTGCATTTTCTCGTTTCTTATTCTTCACTGCAGCTGATTCATGGGATTGTGCAACGGATCAGAGCTTTAGACTTCCTCCTTTCAGTCATCTATGCAAGCCCATGCAGAGCAACATGGTGGAATTTATATGATCAGATGAGGGCTTTGGGACAGACCTGAGTGTTCCTTGGATTGTTTTGGGAGATTTTAATGACTATCTTGTCACTGCGGAGAAGTTGGGAGGAACTGCTGTGTCGGGTATCAGGTGTGATAAATTTCACTCGTTTCTCCATGCTTGTGGTCTTATTGATATTGGATTAACGGATCTCCTTTCACTTGGTGTATGATCGCGCCCGGGCGTACACCCTAAAGAGCGACCGTGTAGTTTTACCGCAAGCGCACGGTGTAGCGGCGAGCGGGTATCGAACTCAGGGAGGACGTATGACAGTGCCTTCTCCGAACAACCTGGCTATAAGGACAGAAAAGTAGGGATTTGCCTTTCGACGGTGTTGTCACAATTGTCAAACGAAGTATAGAGATATAAAATCAAATAAAGACGCCTAGGGAATAGGGAATCCCCGCTACTCACCGTATCTCGTCAATGTGATTCATCGGTATCACAATTGCTAGGGTAGAATGTCGGATGAACTAGTTGCAACTGAATGTAAAACCTAGCTCACGCTCTCGCGCTATTACCGGTCTATAGCGAACCTAGGTTCGGGTCCAATCTCTTGCAAACCCTAGCCTAGGCAAGCTAGCATTAGGATCAACGTCATCGTTCAATCGCATCCCGAGCCCACTCTCGTGCAAACTCGGGCTGCGACCTAGGTTGGGATAGTTCCTACCTGTCCAATCTCTTGCAAACGGGTATCGGTATGGAATTGCAACCGAGAACCCTAGTATCGGTCCAATCTCTTGCAAACCGATACTACGGAAACTCAATTTCAACCCAATTCGGATTTCTAAGGTTTCCTATCGAATTGGGATCCAATCTCTTACAAATCCCAATCGATATGAACACCTAGCTATCCGTAATATATCGATCCCAAACTAACCCTAATAGAAATTCTAGCAATAGTTCTACCAAATCATCACAAATCGGAAATTGGGCTCGTAGGGTTCATCCCCACGCCCTAAGACGTAAAGACTACTCACAAATCATATCACAAATGGAAGAATAATCAATTGAAATAGCAATAGAATTCATAGCAATATTCAAAATAACAATAAAAATAGGATTTTTAATGGAGAGGGAGACAAACCAATGTATCTTTCCAAGAATCCAACAAAATAACCCTTTTCTCTCCTCTCCAATCATAAGAATCAAAAACTAAAAAGTCTAATCTAAAAGACGGCCAAAAGCAAGGAAAAAGCTCTCTAAACTAGGTTAGAATCTGGGGTTAAATACCCCCCAAAACTGCCCAAAAATTCGTGACCAAACTGCCCCTGCGTAGCTCCAAAATCGTGATTTCCGCTACAGGCAGCGCTGCTCACTCGGCCGAGTGACAAAAGTCGCTCGGCCAAGTGAGAGACCCTGAGAATTTACAGTAAGTCCGGGGTCTTGGGGGTCTTCACTTCGGGCGTCACTCGGCCGAGTGAGTTGTCGTCACTCGGCCGATGGGATTCTCTTCACTCGGGCGGTCGACAATTGCCACTCGGTCGAGTCGGGCTTCTGCTGCTCAGACTGACGAAAAACAGTAAGTTGGCTCTTTTTGAGGGGCGTCGTCTGAGTGCCACTCGGGCAGACGGGATACGTCACTCGGCCGAGGCGGCTTCTGATGCTCGGCCGAGTGCACACTTGGAGCGTGTCCGATCTGGCCGGCCGAGCGGGGTCTCGCTGGTCGGTCGAGTGACTCCTTCACTCGGCCGAGTGAGACACTGAAAATGCCCATTCTGAGTGTTTTTGCCTCCTCGTCACTCCTACGACGTTCTTTCTTCTTCCGCTCCTCTCCAATCTCAAAATACCCCTCAGGGAAGTCTTCGGTGACACTCCGGAGTAGGTGTATCTCGGAATCACTCCAAATCGCTCCAAATCTCCTGAAATACGACAAAAACAACAAATCGTGAAAAGTATCGCAATATTGTCGATAAATCGTGAAAAACATGATTTGAGCGATCTAAATGACATGCAAACATGCGGAAAAAAGGTGTAAAATGTGGAGTGATCAAAATCCCCCAAGCTTACCTCTTACTCGTCCTCGAGGAAGATAAGTAAAAGGCGAACCCGATGAATTTAGAAAATGAAAACGATGGAAAAAACGGAAAACGAAAACGAAGAAGAAAGAAGAAAGCGAAGAGGGAAGCTGCTAGATCATTTTTCTCAGGACGTGGGTTTTGCTTACTCATATAGCATGCACCGAATGTAAACCACATGTCAAATATTTTTATTTCGATATCATAGTATAATGGTGCAAATAGAGATAGAAAACCCAAGAATATCGATATAGCATGAAAAACGGAATAATTCTAAAATTAACATTATCTGAATCATCTAAAGCGGTATACAATATCGCAGATCACACACTTTTCAATTGAATGCTTTCTATGAGGAGTATAAGAATATCACGCAATAGAATAGAAAGAATAGAAAAGCGTGGATTTCATAAAATGAATGCTAGGCGTGGATTTCTGGATTTCGTGAAGCTAAAACAATCTCACCGAGTATAGAATATTACTTAGCCTAGGTTGTCGTGCACCGTCAAATAGTCACTCTCTCACACATCATTGGATTCTCTCCCCTAAGCTTATCTATAAGCGTGGTGGCATAAAAACAATATTTACATCCCCATTTTTATGAAGCTCCAAAAGTAATAAAAATAGAAACAAAAAGAGGGGGAAGAAAGAGAGAAAGCGTATGAGATGGGATCGTTTATTGAGATTCTTTTCTCTTTTCTTTTCTTTTTCTTTTCTTTTTCTCTCTCTTTTTTTTCAATAGCATATATTCACAATGATCCCAAATCAAAGAGAAAGAAGGATATACAAGAATTTTTCTTTTTCTTTTCGGTTTTGGGAAATTTGGAGCTAGGATTTTAATAACGGGGGAAATGCCAAATACTAGAATCGCTAAGGGGAGATTCACCAATGATTTTAAAATAGAGAATTAATGTTCAAGATATGTGGAGAAAGAAATAAATATGTCTCTCAGCTCACTCTATAAGACGTGCGCGACAACTTCAGCAGGGTAATCTAATCTACTCGATTTCGATCACAAAAAAAGCTAACTAATCCAGATTTATCATAGCTAACATCATTCAATCATCCTGAAGTGAAGTGTACAAGTCATGCAAATAGAAGTGATATAGGAAAAGGAAACGGTACTCCAGATATAAGCATTCAATGCGTGAATCTTGGTGTGTTTTCTGTGATAGCATACATATGAATATTCAGACTAGCTATGATCACTCCGTGTTTTACACTTTTTTTCCGCATGATTGCATGCCATTTAGATCGCTCAAATCACGCTTTTCACGATTTATCGACAATATTGCGATACTTTTCACGATTTGTTGTTTTTGTCGTATTTCAGGAGATTTGGAGCGATTTGGAGTGATCCCCTGATACGCCTCCTCCAGAGTGTCACCGATGACTTCCCCAAGGGGTATTTTGCTATTGGAGAGGAGCGGAAGAAGAAAGAACGTCGCAAGAGCGACGAGGAGGCAAAAACAAGCTGTTTGGGTATTTTTGGTGTCTCACTCGGCCGAGTGAAGGAGTCACTCGGCCGACCAGCGAGACACCGCTCGGCCGACCAGATCGGACACGCTTCATGTGTGCACTCGGCCGAGCATCGGAAGCCACATCGGCCGAGTGACGAGACCCCGTCCGCCCGAGTGGCACTCAGACGACGCCCATCAAAAAGTGCCAACTTACTATTTTTCGTCTGCCTGAGCTTCAGAAGACCCACTCGGCCGAGTGGAAAATGCCGACCGCCCGAGTACATAGAAGCCATCGGCCGAGTGACGACAACTCACTCGGTCGAGCCACCCCCGAAGTGAAGACCCCCGAAGACCAAGACTCACTGGAAATTTTCAGGGTTTCTTACTCGGCCGAGCGACTTTTGTCACTCGGCCGAGTGCGACGCGCTGCCTGTAGCGTAAATTGCGATTTTCAGGCTGCGCAGGAGCATTTTGGTCATAGTTTTATGGACGATTTTGGGGGGTATTTAACCCCTGTTTTTACCCTAGGTTAGAGAGCTTTTCTCTTTACTTTTTGCAGCTTTTTAGATTAAACTTTTTAGCTTTAGATTCTTGTGATTGGAGAGGAGAGGAAAGTTTATTTTTGTTGGATTCTTGGAGAACTCTATTGGTTTGTCTCCCTCTCCATTAAAAATCTCATTTTTATTGCTTATTTGAATATTGTGATGAATTCTCTTGTTATTTCAATTGATTATTTTTGTATTTGTGATATGAATTGTGAGTAGTCTATACGTCTTGGGGCGTGGGGATGAACCCTACGAGCCAAATTTCTGATTGGTGATGATTTGGTAGAAATATTTCTAGAATTGCTATTAGGGTTAGTTTGGGATCGATTTACTACGGATAGGTAGGTGCTCATATCGATTGGGATTAGCAAGAGATTGGATCCCAATTCGATAGGAAACCATAGAAATCCGAATTGGGTTGAAATTGGGTTTCCGTAGTATCGGTTTGCAAGAGATTGGACCGATATTAGGGTTCTCGGTTGCAATTCCATGCCGATACCCGTTTGCAAGAGATTAGACGGGTAGGAACTATCCCAACCTAGATCGTGGCCTGAGTTTGCACGAGAGTGGGCTCAGGGCGCGATTGAACGATGATGTTGATCCTAATGCTAGCTTGCCTAGGCTAGGGTTTGCAAGAGATTGGACCCAAACCTAGGATAGCTATAGACCGGCAACAGCGCGAGAGCGTGAGCTAGGTTTTACATTCAGTTGCAACTAGTTCATCCGAAATTCTACCCTAGCAATGTTGATACCAATGAATCACATTGACGAGATACGGTGAGTAGAGGGGATTCCCCATTCCCTAGGCGTCCTTTATTTGATTTGATATCCATATATTTTGTCTGACGATTGTGACAGGATCTCCAAAGGCAAATTCCCTCTTTTCTGTTCTTAATAGCCATGTTGTTCAGAGCAGGCACTTTCATTCGTACTCCCTGTGTTCGATAACCCGCTCGCCGCTACACCGTGCACTTGCGGTAAAACTACAACCGTCGCTCCGGGACGTGTATCCGGGGTGCGATCAAGTTTTTGGCTCCGTTGCCGGGGAAGACATTTTGCCGGTGTTCGGCATCGACCACACGGTTATTTTTCTTTCTTTCTTTCTTTACTTTCTTCTATGTCTTGTTCTAACTCTGTTTGCAGCCCTATTTGCATATTCTCCCTGTATTTTGCATAAGATCTTAACAGGGAGAATGGAGGATGCAATGTCGACAACAGAACTCAGTCAGGAAGATTATGACTCCTTCACAGACCTCCTTAAGGAGCTTGTCGATGAGGTCCACGCTACCGGAGCTTTTGCTATCCATATCAAGGACCCTGACGAACAACTGTTTGCTAGTTTTGTGATGGATCAAGTCTCCCCGGATGGGACTATCGGGGGCAATGTCAGAGTTGATATGATGGACGACAAGTTATATTTCAAAGACGGTAGAACAAGTGTCAAAGAGCACTATACTCCCGAAGAATCTTTCGAGCAAACCGACGTTCAGGGAGTTACACTCCATGACGCTCACTCTTGCTTTTATGAATCGTCTGATGTGTTTCTTGATTCCAGGAACGAACCGGAGCAGAGTGAAGGTTTTGACGATGCTAGCACAGAATCAAAGAGCGCCTATTTCGATGCATCGTCCTCACTGAGTAGTGAGTCTGAGTCTTCGCAAGAGAGCGCGCCACCTGAACATGAGCTAAACCCGGATGACAAGGAAGAAGCCAAACTCATGCGAGCTGATGAAGTAGAAGGAGCAGCACCTCTTGAGGTAGAGCTTAAACAATTACCTCCGAATCTAAGGTATGCCTTTTTGGGTAATAAATTAACTTTTCCGGTGATAGTCAACTCCCACCTCACGCAAGATCAACTTGAAAAACTCCTAGACGTTCTTAGGAGCCACAAAGATGTCCTTGGCTAAACTATCTCCGATCTAAAAGGGATAAGCCCTAGGCTTTGCACACATAGGATCCATTTGGAGGATACCGACGCCACCTCCATAGAGCCTCAAAGGCGGTTAAACCCGAACATGAAAGAGGTGGTTAAAAAGGAAATCCTAAAATTGCTCGACGCCGGTATTATTTACCCTATCTCTGACAGTAGATGGGTTAGCCCCGTTCACGTCGTCCCCAAGAAAGGGGGATGACAGTCATAAAAAATGATAAAGGAGAGCCCATATCTACACGCACCGTCACGGGATGGCGAATGTGCATTGATTATAGGAAACTAAATAAAGCCACCCGAAAGGACCATTACCCATTGCCCTTCATTGATCAAATGCTTGAACGCCTAGCTTAACATAAATACTTTTGCTATCTAGATGGGTATTCGGGATTCTTCCAAATCCCTTTGCATGAAGATGACCAAGAAAAGACCACTTTTACTTGTCCCTATGGTACCTATGCCTACCGTAGGATGCCGTTTGGTCTCTGTAATGCTCCCGCCACCTTTCAGAGGTGTATGACATCCATATTTTCCGATTACATTGAAAATATTATGGAAGTTTTTATGGATGATTTTTCGGTTTATGGAAGTGAGTTTGACTCTTATTTGGCCAATCTTACTAAAGTCCTTAAAAGGTGCCAACAAAACAATCTCACTCTAAATTGGGAGAAGTGTCACTTCATGGTCACGGAAGGTATAGTTCTCGGGCACCTTGTCTCCTCGAGAGGAATTGAGGTAGATAAAGCAAAGATTGAGGTAATCGAGAAACTCCCTCCTTCTATTAATGTCAAGGGAATTAGAGGCTTTCTTGGTCATGCGGGGTTTTACCGCCGCTTCATCAAGGATTTCGCCTCGATTGCCCGACCACTTACTTCCTTGCTCGCTAAAGATACTCCTTTTATTTTTTCAGGGGAATGCTTGCAAGCCTTCAACACCTTGAAGGAAGCACTAGTTTCCGCGCCCATCATACAACCACCGGATTGGAGCCTTCCCTTTGAGCTAATGTGTGATGCTAGCGACCAAGCCATTGGAGCGGTATTGGGACAAAGGAAAGATAGGAAGCTTCATGCGATATTCTATGCGAGCAAGACATTGGATGACGCGCAGAAAAACTACACAACTACCGAAAAAGAGCTTCTAGCGGTCGTCTATTCCATCGAGAAGTTTCGCTCCTACCTCCTTGGTTCCAAGGTGATTGTCCACACCGACCATACGGCGTTGAAGTATCTTTTAAACAAGAAGGAGGCCAAACCTCAGTTGATTAGGTGGATACTCTTGTTGCAAGAATTCTATTTGGAGATCAGAGACAAGAAAGGTACGGACAATGTCATGGCGGATCATTTGTCTAGGCTTATTCGTGACAAGGAGGATGAGAGTTTACCTATTGACGACACATTCGTGGATGAGAGGCTATATGCCATAAGGCCAGGAGAAGTACCTTGGTACGCGGACTTCGTCAACTACTTGGCTTGTGGAATTAAACCGCATGGGATGCCCACGCATCAAAAGAGGAGATTTCTGCATGAGGTCCGTAGCTATTCTTGGGAAGATCCATACCTCTTCAAGATATGCAAAGATAGTGTTATTCGGAGGTGTGTTTCTAAAGAGGAGGCAACGTCTATCATTTTGCATTGCCACGACCTGCCATGCGGGGGACATCATGCCACCTCTAAAACAACAGCTAAGATTTTGCAGAGCGGATTCTTCTGGCCAACAATGTTTAGAGACACCCACGACTTTGTAAAGGGGTGCGATAGATGCCAACGGACCGGGAATATCTCCAAACGCAATGAGATGCCAATGAGGCCCATCCAAGAAATTGAGCTTTTTGATTGTTGGGGAGTAGACTTCATGGGACCATTTCCGTCGAGCAATGGTAACAAATACATCCTATTGGCCGTTGACTATGTCTCCAAATGGGTGGAAGCAATCGCCACCCCTACTAATGATGCAAGGGTCGTCTCTAAGTTCTTCAAGCAGAATATCTTCCCACGCTTCGGAGTGCCTCGTACCTTGATAAGCGACGGGGGGAGCCATTTCATAGAAAATAAGTTTGAAGCCATGCTAAAGAAGTACGGGGTAAACCATAGAGTTGGCATGGCATATCACCCCCAGACAAGCGGCCAAGTGGAAGTCTCAAATAGAGAGATCAAGCAAATTCTTCAGAAGACCGTGGATCGATCTAGAAAGGATTGGTCAATGAAGCTCAACGATGCTCTATGGGCATATCGCACGGCCTTTCGCACTCCCATCGGCACCACACCGTTCCAACTTGTTTATGGGAAAGCTTGCCACTTGCCGGTAGAGTTGGAACACCGCGCATATTGGGTCATCAAGACCCTTAATTATGATTACAAGAGTGCAGTGGTGAGGCGACTCTTGGACATCAACGAGCTTGATGAGATAAGAAGAGACGCCTACGAGAGCTCCAGAATTTACAAAGAAAGGACCAAGATCCTCCATGATGCCCGCATAACCGTCACAGACTTCAAAGTAGGAGACAAGGTCTTGCTCTATAATTCCCGGCTCAGACTATTTCCTGGTAAGTTGAGGTCACGTTGGTCCGGACCTTTCACCATCAAGCACATACAACCGGGAGGGGCTTTCGAGTTGGAAAGCAAGGACAGAGCCACATTCAAAGTAAATGGTCAGAGGCTCAAACATTATTCCGAGGGAGTCCCAATGGGAGAAATAAATAGAATATATCTACTTAAGGGACGGCCGGATGATCTTTCATACCTCCTTGACGAGGTTATTGAGGAGGCGATCCCCCATTCGATCGGTGCTCTATTCAAGGAAGATTTTGAGGAGGAGCCGGATTTGGACCAAGAAGAGAAGATGGAGCATTCCCCTGACCTCTCCGTGAACATTGATGAAGGCAACACTGATGTCGCAAGGATTCGAGAGCTCTGCAAGCTCTCGAAGTTGAGGTCTCCGAAGAAAGCTCCGCCGATACGGAAATCGGTGTCACCATTGAAGCCGAGGACCGGAGCAAGCGCTAGCTTGGGGGAGCCACCCCCAACACTATTCGAGACGAGAGACCACCGAGGGAGAACACGCCGTCGCAACTTCCGAATCGAAGCGTTCTCCCCGGAAAATTTGATGGGTGCATCTCATATGCACCAAACATCCCGCATTAATTGAAAATCAAAGGGGGTCGAGCTCACGACCTTAAACGAGCGCTTGTCGGGAGGCAACCCGACGGTTATAGCTTTATTTTTACTTTTCCTTTATTTTTGTTTTAGAAATTATTAGTGTTTTGAGTCGTTCGCCCAAAAATTTCGTGATAACGAGTCCTATTTTTCTTTGACAGGAGAGGAGAACGAGGTACCTATCAATAGGAGGATGAACAAGGCGACGAGGAGTGCTCCAGGAAGGCGCTCGATGCTTAGGAGGAAGATGAAATCGACTGGAGGAAGAAAAACAGAGTTTAGAGCCCAAACGAAGACAAACAGCAGAAAACAAACTTCACTCGGCCGAGTATACTAGTCACTCGGTCGAGCACATAAGTTCATCCGCCCGAGCGGCTCACGAACGAGGGAAGTCTGCTGTACCCAACTCTCTGTTTCTTTTCTTGATTTCAGTATAATTGCTACTCGGCCGAGTATATATATTCACTCGGCCGAGTAAAACTGATACGCTCCTAGGGTGAGTCTTACCGAGTAGCTTGAGCCACTCGGCCGAATGGACTTACTCCACTCGGCCGAGGGTGGCAAGGCCACTCGGCCGAAGCATAAGCGGGGAGGAATTTTTCCGTCGAGTTCACTCGGCCGAGCGTCTTAGTCACTCGGCCGAGTCATAACTTTTTCTATAAAAGGGGGCGTTGGGGGGGGGGGGCGTGTTTTTCGAAACGAATTAAAACGCACAGCCCGACCCTTCGACTCCCCCAGCGCCTGATTTCCCCCCCTCGCTCGCCCGATCTCCGACCACGCACCGGCGCTCGACCACCACCTCCGGCCGAACGTCGCCGCCCCTCGCCCGAGTCGACGCCGGCGGCCACACCTCCGGCCAACTCCGGTAATGCCTTATTCGCCCTATTTTCTCCTCTCTCTCGTATTTCTTGACGATCCATGTGTTTATCAAACCCCAAACCTAAATTAAATTCAATTTCTATCTATTATACCCCCAACCCCCCATACGTTTTAAATATTACTCGCTGATATCTCCGTTTGATGTGCAGGGTATATTGGGGAGCTTAGGGGAGCCCAGGGGAGCTTCTTGGGATTGTTTTGGGCTACGTGGAGGCGTCGTCTTCGCACGCTTCCATTACTTCGCTCTCACGGCGTGTCGTGGTATACTCTTTCCTTTATTTTACGCACGCCGCATTTTTATTGCTTTTGGTGAGCACTCGGGGCCCATATGCCGCCCCGGACACGGCCGCGGTCGAGGAGAGCTTCCGCTGAGCGGAAGCGGTCGGATGATGCCGGCCCCTCCCACGTGGTGGAGGACTCTCCTCCGCCTACACCACCACACCCCGTTCACCCAGCACAGCCTGCAGGCCCCGCACACCCCGCACAGCTTGCAGAGCCCGCACAGCCCATTCACCCTGCACAGCCACTCCCTGCCGTCCCACAGCCACCACCACCGGCTCCACTTCTCGGGCCGCTGGGGATTATGTTCCGGGACGACGCACACTGCGTCGTCTTCGAGCGCATTTCCCAGCGCTCGATCGTACCCTCCAGGTTCGCACACCTTGTAGACCTAGGATGCCTGGGGGTACTTGAGGGGATGCTCACGTTGTATGACAACGTGGGCTGGCGCGATTTCTTCCAGGTGTCGGCGGACACGTTTCTCCGTCCGACACTTGAGGTCCTTAGTTCTATCGCCCGGACCGACGAGGGATGATCGTTTAGGTTCATGGACCGAGAGTGCCAGGTCACTCTCAGTATGATGAGAGCCTTCTTCTCGTGGCCCGATGTCCCCGGGGCCGACCGTGGTTACGCCCCCACTCACATTCCCCCACCTTCCTTCGATGCCGGCACCTTCTGGGCCCGGATCACGGGTCTACCTGCTGCCTTCGACCCTAGTAGGGCCAAGGCCTCGGCCATCGTCCATCCCTGCCTCCGCATAGCTCAGCGCCTTATGGCGACTACCTTTTTGGCGAGCTATGAGCCTGGGACGATGTCCACGCCAGAGCTTTATATGCTCTACGCGATGACGCGCCCCAGAGCTCTATCTAGGGAGGGCGATGAGTTGGTCCCGACCGTCGTGATAGATATCGCGAGCTGGTTTTTGGATCACATCATCGTATCGGTGGGCGCTCGCTCACTGATATGCTGCGGCGGTCTGATCACCTTGCTCGCCCTTATGACCGGCGAGGACCTTCCAGATGACCTGCGACGAGCCCCGGGCCCCACTTCACTGTCCATAGATGTTATGGCCCGGATGAAGATGCTTCGTCCGCATGGTCAGCGGTACTGGGTTTGGTTGCACGGTCCATTCGGTGCGGATTACTTGATCCTTCTGAGCCCAGCTCGGACTCAGATTGCACCAGCACAGGTGGACTGGCTTCCGGCGATGGATCTCCTGATCCCCACCGCCTATGTGCTTGAGGCTGAGCAGGCTGAGCAGGCCCACGCTGCCCACGCTGCACCCGTTGACCCTGTTGCTCCTGTGGACCCGGTGGCCCCTCAGCAGCCCGATATTTCTGTTGCTCCCGACATCTCTGTCCACACTTCTGCCGATGTCGGGAGTACCCTCGCTGAGCCCACCTCCACTACCTCCACGCCTATGCCCACCTCCACTACCTTCACGCCCACCACCACAGCTGGCCCTCTGTCCGTTGCGCCCGTTTCCTCTGCCCTACCCGAGCGCCCCCCGACCATAGTTGAGTGTGGAGAGCCCTCTTTTGCTGCCGCCGTGGAGACCGTGGTTTCCACCTCTGTCTCCACCGCAGCCGTATTTTCTGAGAGTGTCGTGGCGTCTGTCCACACATCTGTGTCACCGACCTCTCTGGCCGCCTCGTTGCCACTTTTATACTCCTCTTCCATTGCTGCTGCCTCCACTTATTACCAGCCTGTGCCCTGGCCTCCCACTGAGGCTCGGCCCACACTTGCGAGCACAACACCTTTCCTCCACCTACCTGCTGAGCCTATCACCTATGCCACCCGAGTACGCCAGCCCCGTCCTGCACAGCATAGACATGTGCGCCCCTCTGCACCACCTCCCCCCGACACTATACTTCAGAGCATTCGTGCTCTCGAGGGGGCGGTGAGTGGCCTCAGAGGTGACCTTCGGACCCTGTCCGCCACCGTCACCGCGGTGGCTGGCCGCTTCGACCTTCTCCCGCACATTCACTATTGCCTTACCCAGGTTCTCGAGCGGCTTCCTCGCGTACCCGCTCCCACACCCACACCCACCCAGTAGGTACCTACCCCCACTCCTACACACACCCAGCCTGCTTCCGTACCCGCACCCACACCCGCTCAGCAGCCTGTCCCCCAGCCACCACCCCCACCTCCGCCTCAGGACGGAGACGGCGCAGCCCCACCCTCGTAGGCACCTTTAATGCCATTGCCTCTTTTTGCCGTTGTGCTGCCCGTCTCTGCTGGGTCCTGATGATTTTGCGCACCCCTCCTCCCCTCACTGTTTTTGGGTACACATTTTGTTCATATCCATATATATCTTTATATATCTTTTTTGGGAGAGAGGGAGAGTTTTTGGTGTCACACTATTATATCTATTTCACTCCACTATCTGCATGCATCATGTCCGCATCATATTTTTCATTTCTTTTATTTTATTTTCTTTTTTATCATGCATGCATCCTCACCTACCCCTCACATTACACGTCTCTCGGTGTGCCACACTTCGCACATTGAGGACACTATGCACTTTAGCTTGGGGGAGTGGGTTCTCACGTTCTTTTCGATTTACCATCTTTATTTTTAGTTTTTTCACGCCATTTTCCGTTTTCGCACTCAATTTCATCATTTTTTTTCTTTTTTACCATGCATCACGTTTTTCTTATTTTCTTTGTGTGCTGCATTGTAAATAGTTTTATTTTCCCTCTTTATCTTTATTTCTTTTTCATCTCATGCTAGAGATGACTTTTCTGTGATGATGATTACGTGGCGTTAGCTTTCTCTATATATGCATGCTATATTTGTCATGTCTTAGATTTTATTTCCGATATCATATGCTGTGATTTGCCTTGCATTTAGAGATAGTAACCCACACTTTTTCAGCATGAAAATGAATGAAATTTTATTATTAGCTGAGTCTGAATATTCATATGTATGCTAGCGCAAAAAACACACCAAGATTCACGCATTGAATGCTTATATCTGGAGTACCGTTTTCTTTTCCTATATCACTTCTATATGCATGATTTGTACATTTCACTTCAGGATGATTGAATGATGTTAGCTATGATAAATCTGGATTAGTTTAGCTTTTTTGTGATCGAAACTGAGTAGATTAGATTACCCTGCTGAAGTTGTCGTGCACGTCCTATAGAGTGAACTGAGAGACATATTTATTTCTTTCTCCACATATCTTGAACATCAATTCTCTATTTTAACATCATTGGTGAATCTCCCCTTAGCGATTATATTATATGGCATTTCCCCCGCTATTAATTCCTAGCTCCAAATTTCCCAAAATCAAAGAAAGAAAAAGAAAAATTCTTGTATATCCTTATTTCTCTTTGATTTGGAATCATTGTGTATATATGCTATTTGAAAAAAAAAGGAAGAAAAGAAAAAGAAAAGAAAAGAGAAAAGAATCTCAATAAACGATCCCATCTCATGTTCTCTATTTCTTCTCTCTTTTTGTTTTTGTTTTTATTACTTTTGGAGCTTCATAAAACTGGGGATGTAAATATTGTTTTTTGTGCCACCACTCTTATAGATAAGCTTGGGGGAGAGAATCCAATGATGTGTGAGAGAGTGACTACTTGACGGTGCACGACAACTTAGGCTAAGTAATATTCTATACTCGGTGAGATTATTTTTAGCTTTACGAAGTCCAGAAATCTATGCCTAGCACTCATTTCATAAAATCCACACTTTTCTATTCTTTCTATTCTACTGTGTGATATTCTTATACTCCTCTTAGAAAGCGTTCAATTGAAAAGTGTGTGATCTGCGATATTGTATACCGCTTTAAATGATTCAGACGATGTTAATTCTAAAATTAATCCGTTTTTCATGTTATATCATTATTCTTGGGTTTTCTATTTCTATTTGCACAATTATACTATGATATCGAAATAAAATTCTTTGACATGTGTTTTACATTCGGTGCATGCTATATAAGTAAGCAAAACCCGCGTCCTGAGAAAATGATCTAGCAGCTTCCCTCTTCGCTTCCTTCTTTCTTCTTCGTTTTTATTTCGTTTTTCGTTTTTCTTCGTTCTTCGTTTTTCGTTTTTCGTCGTTTTCGTTTTCCGAATCCACCGGGTTCGCCTTTTACTTATCTTCCTCGATGACGAGTAAGAGGTAAGCTTGGGGGATTTTGATCACTCCGTGTTTTACACCTTTTTTCCGCATGATTGCATGCCATTTAGATTGCTCAAATCACGCTTTTCACGATTTATCGACAATATTGCGATACTTTTCACGATTTGTTGTTTTTGTCGTATTTCGGGAGATTTGGAGCGATTTGGAGTGATCCCCTGATACGCCTACTCCAGAGTGTCACCGATGACTTCCCCGAGGGGTATTTTTCTATTGGAGAGGAGCGGAAGAAGAAAGAACGTCGCAGGAGCGACGAGGAGGCAAAAACAAGCTGTTTGGGCATTTTTGGTGTCTCACTCGGCCGAGTGAAGGAGTCACTCGGCCGACCAGCGAGACACCGCTCGGCCGACCAGATCGGACACGCTTCATGTGTGCACTCGGCCGAGCATCGGAAGCCACATCGGCCGAGTGACGAGACCCCGTCCGCCCGAGTGGCACTCAGACGACGCCCATCAAAAAGTGCCAACTTACTGTTTTTCGTCTGCCTGAGCTTCAGAAGACCCACTCGGCCGAGTGGAAAATGCCGACCGCCCGAGTACATAGAAGCCATCGGCCGAGTGACGACAACTCACTCAGCCGAGCCACCCCCGAAGTGAAGACCCCCGAAGACCAAGACTTACTGGAAATTTTCAGGGTTTCTTACTCGGCCGAGCGACTTTTGTCACTCGGCCGAGTGTGACGCGCTGCCTGTAGCGTAAATTGCGATTTTCAGGCTGCGCAGGGGCATTTTGGTCACAGTTTTATGGACGATTTTGGGGGGTATTTAACCCCTGTTTTTACCCTAGGTTAGAGAGCTTTTCTCTTTACTTTTTGTAGCTTTTTAGATTAAACTTTTTAGCTTTAGATTCTTGTGATTGGAGAGGAGAGGAAAGTTTATTTTTGTTGGATTCTTGGAGAACTCTATTGGTTTGTCTCCCTCTCCATTAAAAATCTCATTTTTATTGCTTATTTGAATATTGTGATGAATTCTCTTGTTATTCTAATTGATTATTTTTGTATTTGTGATATGAATTGTGAGTAGTCTATACGTCTTGGGGCGTGGGGATGAACCCTACGAGCCCAATTTCTGATTTGTGATGATTTGGTAGAAATATTGCTAGAATTGCTATTAGGGTTAGTTTGGGATCGATTTACTGCGGATAGCTAGGTGCTCATATCGATTGGGATTTATAAGAGATTGGATCCCAATTCGATAGGAAACCCTAGAAATCCGAATTGGGTTGAAATTGGGTTTCCGTAGTATCGGTTTGCAAGAGATTGGACCGATACTAGGTTTCTCGGTTGCAATTCCATGCCGATACCCGTTTGCAAGAGATTGGATGGGTAGGAACTATCCCAACCTAGGTCGTGGCCCGAGTTTGCACGAGAGTGGGCTCGGGGCGCGATTGAACGATGATGTTGATCCTAATGCTAGCTTGCCTAGGCTAGGGTTTGCAAGAGATTGGACCCAAACCTAGGATAGTTATAGACCGGCAACAAGCGTGAGCTAGGTTTTACATTCAGTTGCAACTAGTTCATCCGAAATTCTACCCTAGCAATGTTGATACCAATGAATCACATTGACGAGATACGGTGAGTAGCGGGGATTCCCCATTCCCTAGGCGTCCTTTATTTGATTTGATATCCCTATATTTTGTCTGACGATTGTGACAGGATCGCTAAAGGCAAATTCCCTCTTTTCTGTTCTTAATAGCCAGGTTGTTCGGAGCAGGCACTTTTATTCGTCCTACCTGTGTTCGATAACCCGCTCGCCGCTACACCGTGCGCTTGCGGTAAAACTACAACCGTCGCTCCAGGACGTGTATCCGGGGTGCGATCAAGCTAATAATAAAATTTCATCCATTTTCATACGGAAAAAGTGTGGGTTACTATCTCTAAATACACGGTAGATCACAACATATGATATCAGAAATAAAAACTAAGACACGACAAATATAGCATGCATATAGAGAAAGCTAACTCCACGTCATCATCATCACAGAAAAGTCATCTCTAGCATGAGATGAAAAGAAATAAAGATAAAGAGGGAAAATAAAGCTATTTACAATGCAGCACACGAAGAAAATGAGAAAAACGTGATGCATGGTAAAAAAAGAAAAAGTGATGAAAGTGAGTGCAAAAGCGAAAAATGACGTGAAAAAACTAAAAATAAAGGTGGTAAATCGAAAAGCGTGAGAACTCACTCCCCCAAGCTAAAGTGCACAGTGTCCTCAATGTGCGAAGTGTGGCACACCGAGAGACGTGTAATGTGAGGGGTAGGTGAGGATGCATGCATGTATAAAAATAACAAAATGAAAATTATGATACGGACATGATGCATGCAGATATAGGAGTGAATCAGATATAAGAGTGTGACACCAAAAATCTCTTCCACTCTCCCAAAAATGATATAGAAGGATATGATCAAAATGTGGACCCAAAAAACAGTGAGGGGAGGGGGGGGGGGCAAAAATCATCAGGACCAAGCAGAGACGGGCAGCATGACGTCAAAAAAGATCAATGGCATCAAGGGTGCCTAAGAGGGTGGGGCTGCGCCGTCTCCGTCCTGAGGCGGAGGAGGAGGTGGTGGCTGGGGAACAGTCTGCTGGGTGGGTGTGGGTGTGGGTGTGGAAGCAGGCTGGGTGTGTGTAGGAGTGGGGGTGGGTACCTGCTGGGTGGGTGTGGGTGCGCGAGGAAGCCGATCGAGAATCTGGGTGAGGCAATAGTGAATGCCTGGAAGTAGGTCGAAGCGGCCGGCCATAGCTGTGACGGTGGCGGACATGGTCCTGAGGTCACCTCTGTGGCCACTCACCGCCCCCTCAAGAGCACGAATGCTCTGAAGTACAGTGTCGGGGGGAGGTGGTACAGAGGGAAGCACCTGTCTGTGCTGTGCAGGACGAGGCTGGCGGACTCGGGTTGATGTAGTGGATGGGCTCAGTAGGCATGTGGAGGAAGGGTGCTGTGCTCACAAGTGTGGGCCTAGCCTTAGTGCGAGGCTGGGGCGCAGGATGGTGTGAGGTGGAAGCAACAGCAACGGAAGTGGAGTATAAAAGTGGCGACGAGGCGGCAAGAGAGGTCGGTGACACAGACGTGAGAACAGACGTCACGACACTCTCAGAAAGTACGGCTACGGTGGGGACAGAAACGACAACCGCTGGGGAGGCAGTGTGGGGTCCAAAAGGTGAAATCCCAGCGGAGATCATACTGGCCATGGTCTCCACGACTGCAACGAAAGATGGCTCTCTTGTCTCAACAAAAGCAGGTGGGCGCTCGGGTAGGGCGGAGCAAAGGGGCTCAACGGACAGAGGGCAAGATGTTGTGGGAGTGGTGGTGGGCGTGGAGGTAATGGAGGTGGTCTCAGCGAGTGTACTCCCGACACCGTCAGAAGTGTGGACAGTGGTGGCGGGAGCAGCAGAAATATCAGGGATAGGCTGAGGGGCCACGGGGTCAACGGGTGCAGCGTACGTAGCATGGGCCTGCTCAGCCTGCTCGGCATCCTCGGCCTCAAGCATGTAGGCAGCGGGGATCAGGAGATCCATCGCCGGAAGCCAGTCCACCTGTGCTGGTGCTATCTGTGTCCGAGCTGGGCTCGGAAGGATCATGTAATCAGCACTGTAAGGACCGTGCAACCAAACCCAGTGCCGCTGACCGTGCGGACGTAGCATCTTCATCCAGGCCATGACGTCTATGGACAGTAAAGTGGGGCCCGGGGCTCGTCGCAGGTCAGCCGGAAGGTCCTCGCCGGTCATCAGGGCGAGCAGGGTGATCAGACCGCCGCAACATATCGGTGAGCGAGCGCCCGCCGACACGATGATGCGGTCCAAAAACCAGCTCACGATATCAATCACGACGGCGGGGACCAACTCATCACTCTCGCTAGCTAGAGCTCTGGGGCGCGTCATCGCATAGAGCATATAAAGCTCCGGCATGGACATCGTCCCAGGCTCATACCTCGCCAAAAAGGTAGTCGCCATAAGGTGCTGAGCTATGCGGAGGCAGGGTGGACGATGGCTGAGGCCTTGGCCCTACTAGGGTCAAAGTCAGCTGGTAAACCCATGATCCTGGCCCAGAAAGCGTGGGAATCGAAGGAAGATGGGGGAATGTGAGTGGGGGCGTAACCACGGTCGGCCCCGGGGACATCGGGCCACGAAAAGAATGCTCTCATCATACCGAGAGTGACCTGGCACTCTCGGTCCATAAACCTAAACGAGCATCCCTCGTCGGTCCGGGAAATAGAACTAAGCACCTCAAGTGTCGGGCGGACAAAGGTGTCCGCCGACACTTGGAAACAATCTCGCCAACCCACGTTGTCATACAACGTGAGCATCCCCTCAAGTACCTCCAGGCGTCTTAGGTCTGCAAGGTGTGCGAACCTGGAGGGTACAATCGAGCGCTGGGAAATACACTCAAAAACGACGCGGTGTGCGTCGTCCCGGAACGTAATCCCCAGCGGCCCGACAAGTGGAGCCGGTGGTGGTAGTGGGTCGGCAGGGAGTGGCTGAGCGGGGTGAACGGGCTCTGCAGGCTGTGCGGGGTGTGCGGGGTCTGCATGCTGTGCGGGGTGAATGGGGTGTGGTGGTGTAGGCGGAGGAGAGTCGTCCACCTCGTGGGAGGGGCCGGGCTCATCCGGCCGTTTCCGCTTGGCGTAAGCTCTCCTGGTGCGTGGCCATGTCTGGGGCGGCATGTGGGCCCCGGGTGCTCACCAAAAGTAGTAAAAATACGGCGTGCAAAAATAAATGGAACGAGTATACCGTGACATGCCGTGAGAGCAAAGAAGTGGATGCGTGCGAAGACGACGACTCCACGAAACCAAAATTGCTCCCTGGAAGCTCCCCTGGGCTCCCCTAAGCTCCCCAATATAACCTGCGCATCAAATAGAGATATTAGCGTGTAATATTCAAAACGTATGGGGGGTTAGTGGTATAATAAATAGAAATCGAATTTAATTTGGTTTAGGGGTTTGTTAAACACACGGATCGTCGAAAAATACACAAAATAGGAGAAAATAGGGCGAAAAGGGGCTACCGGAGCTCGGCCGGCGGTGGGATCGCCGGCGGCGACTCGGGCGAAGGAGCGGCGGCGTCGGCCAGAGGTGGTCGGCCGAGCGCGACGGTGGGCGACTCGGATCAGGCGAGTGGAAGCGTTCGGGAGAGAAGAGGGGGCACGGGTTCGGGCGAACGAGAAGTTGTGTCGCATCGAATTCCGCACCGAGCCCGCGCCTCTTATAAAGGAAAAGTTACGACTCGGCCGAGTGGAAGTATCACTCGGTCGAGTGATAGTAACGGAAATATTTTTGAAAATTCCTCCCCGCTTACGACTCGGCCGAGTGGCCTTGCCACCCTTGGCCGAGTGGAGAAAGTCCATTCGATCGAGTGGCTCAAGCTACTCGGCAATACTCACCCTAGGAGCGTATCGGTTTCACTCGGCCGAGTGAAGATTGATACTCAGCCGAGTGGCAATTATACTGAAATCAAGAAAAGAAACAGAGAGTTGGGTACAGCAGACTTCCCTCGTTCGTGAGCCGCTCGGGCGGACGAGCTTATGAGCTCGGCCG
Organism: Scilla litardierei; assembly: GCA_030789695.1. Lineage (NCBI taxonomy): Eukaryota > Viridiplantae > Streptophyta > Magnoliopsida > Asparagales > Asparagaceae > Scilla > Scilla litardierei. The sequence continues at coordinate 85,228,310 of CM061134.1, read as the reverse complement.
AGTGACTAGTATACTCGGTCGAGTGAACCCGATTTTCTGCTGTTTGGCTCCGTTTGGGCTCTAATCTTTGTTTTTCTTCCTCCAAACGATTTCATCCTCCTCCTAAGCATCGAGCGCATTCCTGGAGAGCTCCTCGTCGCCTTGTTCATCCTCCTAATGATAGGTACCCCCGTTCTCCTCTCCTGTCAAAGAAAAATAGGACCCGTTATCACGAAATTTTTAGGCAAACGACTTAAAACACTAATAATTTCTAAACCAAAAATAAAGGAAAAAGTAAAAATAAAGCGATAACCGTCGGGTTGCCTCCCGACAAGCGCTCGTTTAAGGTCTTGAGCTCGACCCCCTTTGATTTTCAATTTAATGCGGGATATTGGGTGCATATGAGATGCACCCGTCGAATTTATTGGGAAGAACGCTTGAATTTGGATGTTGTGGCGGCGTGTTCTTCCTCAGTGCTCCTTTGCCTTGGGCAGTGTTGGGGGGTGACTCCCCCAAGCTAGTACTTGCTCCGGGCCTCGGCTTCACCGGTGACACCGATTTTCGTATCGGTGGGGCTTTCTTTGGAGTCTTCATCTTTAAGAGCTTGCAGAGCTCTCGTATTCTCGCGACATCAGCGTCGCCTTCATCAATTTCCGTGGAGAGGTTGGAGGAACACTCCATCTTTTCTTCTTGGCCCAAGTCCGGCCCTTCCTCAAAATCTTCCTTGAATAGAGTGCCGATGGAATGAGGGATCGCCTCCTCAATAACCTCATCAAGGAGGTCCATATAGTCCAGCTCCTCATGATAAGGCATGTGTTTCATTGCCTTGGGTATATGAAGCTCCACCTCGATGTTGCCGACGTTCAGTGTTAGAGTCCCTTCTCGTATGTCGACAATGACACCGGTGGTGGCGAGGAACTGGCGCCCAAGTATTAGCGACGTATCTCCCTCCTCCTTGACATCCATGATCACGAAGTCGCATGGCAAACATATGCCCCCCGGGACTTGTAACGGGATGTCCTCTGCGATCCCTACCGGCCTTGTGATCCGACCATCGGCTAGTTGTATCCGCATGTCGGTTGGCTTCAATTCTGTGCCGGTGTTTAGTCTTCGGAACATAGACAGAGGCATGAGGCTAACACTAGCCCCTAAGTCCACTAACGCCTTTTGTAGAGGGACGCCGCCTAAGGTGCAAGGAATTCGGAAACTCCCCGGGTCTTTGAATTTGGCGGGCTCCTTCTCTCTCTTGGTGAACCAAGACCCCTCCTCAGTGAGCATGATTTTCTCCTTCCTCTTTCTTCCCGTAATCCAATCTTTTAGGAACTTGGCGTATGTCGGGATTTCCACGATAGCGTCGAGGAAGGGGATATTGAGGCTTACCCCTCTCAAAAACTCGAGAAACTTGGCTAGTCGCTTCTCCATCTTTGCTCTAGCAAGCCTTTGAGGGAATGGGATCGGTGGCATAAAACGCCTCTCTTCAATCAATTTCTCCGCTCTAGACTTTTCTTCCCCTTGCGGCTCTTTCTCCCTCTCAACTTCAATGACCGGTTCACTTGGCTCTACTCTCTCCACCACGGGCTCCTCGGTAGGAATCATGACGGGGGTGGTGTCCTTCCCGCCTCTCGTAGTAACTGCAACCACGGTGTTGATATGCCCGGTGGTGCCCCGTGGATTTTGCTCGGGTTGAGCCGGCAACTGTTAACTATTTCGATTTAGCAACGCAAGTTGCTCCTAGATTTGGCCTACAACGGTTGCAAGAGAATCTTGGCTCGCCTTCAAGGAAGCAGTAGTCTTCTTCTGCTCGGCCATAAACTCCTCCACTCTAGCTTCAAAGTCGGAACGTTGTTGAGCTTGTGGAGGGTTTGGATTTCTCCACCCTTGATTGTATCCGGGCGGCCTATATGGTCCAACTTGTTGCTTTGGTGGGAAATTTTTTTGCGGAGGCCCCCTCGGTGGATAATGCTGTTGTTGTGGTGGTGGTGGTCGAGCTTGGTGAGGTAGTTGTTGCGAGGGGTTCAACGCTCCTTCATTGTTGGCATAGGAGAAACCGGGATGGTTTCTAGTGGCCGGATTGGCCCAATATCCTTGGTTCCCCGCGACGTATTGAACTTGCTCCAAAGATCCCTCTCCTTGTTCTCCTCCCAAATACATAGCTTGGGATTGGTCTTGCCAATCACACATTTGATTTATCGGTGTGGATGTGGAAGGGGTTCCTTGGGGCTCTGTAATATACTTCTCCAGTCTCTCCACTACCTTGTGGAGAGAATCGAACTTGTTGGTCAGCTCCGCTACGGCCTTTGCCTTATAGATGCTAGATGGCTTCAAGAAGGACGAAGAGTGTCCTCGCTCGTCGCCCCATTGTTGATTGTTCGAGGCCATCTCCTCAATTAAGGCCGTAGCTTCGTCGGGAGTCTTCGATAGGATGGCCCCATTTGCCGCGGCATCAATAATCTGCTTGGTCCCCGGTTGGAGACCATTGTAGAAGCTATGGAATAGCTCCCAATCTTCAATGCTATGGTGGGGGCACTGATGCTGTAGGTCTTTGAAGCGCTCCCAAGCCTCGTAGAGTGTCTCTTGAGGTCCTTGCTTGAAGGACATGAGAGCACTCCTAATCTTTACCGTCTTGGAGGGCGGATAGAACTTGTCGATAAACGCGCTCGCCAACTCATCCCATGTGGTAAAGACTCCTTCAGCTTGCGTCCTCAACCAATAAAGAGCTTTATCCTTTAATGTGAAGGGGAAGAGGCGCAGTCTGATGGCATCTAGGGTAACGCCCGGCATCTGGAAGGTGGCGCACTTTGATAGGAAGAGCTGGATGTGGTAGTGGGGATTTTCATGGGCGTTCCCATGAAATGGATCCTGCTGCATCAGAACCACAAGCCCAGTCTTCAACTCAAAATTCTTGTCGGCCGCCAACTTCGGCATGGCTATGGACGAGGTCGTGGAGGAAGTCTTAGGCCGAAGCCTATCTCGAATAGAAATAATACTCGCCATTCTTGCCGCTAACTCTTCAGTCGTCTCCCGGACGTTCATAAACCTCCCTTCCGTATCGGGTCTCCTCTCTGCTCTGATTCTCTGCATTGTACGCTCGATCTCAGGATCAAACAATATATCGGTGAGGTCCGTTGTGGATCTCGTGTACATGCACGGGAAAACAAAGTTTCAAAGAAGTGATTAGTACAATAGAAGGGTTAGATAAAAATAAAGAAATAAAACAAAAAGAAAGAAATAGCTAGGGTGGTAGGATCAAACACAATCGCCTCCCTGGCAACGGCGCCAAAAACTTGATCGCGCCTGGGCGTACACCCTAAAGAGTGTCCGTGTAGTTTTACCGCAAGCGCACGGTGTAGCAGCGAGCGGGTATCGAACACAGGGAGGACGTATGACAGTGCCTTCTCCGAACAACCTGGCTATATGGACATAAAAGTAGGGATTTGCCTTTCGGCGGTGTTGTCATAATTGTCAAACGAAGTATAGAGATATAAAATCAAATAAAGACGCCTAGGGAATAGGGAATCCCAGCTACTCACTGTATCTCGTCAATGTGATTCATCGGTATCACAATTGCTAGGGTATAATGTCAGATGAACTAGTTGCAACTGAATGTAAAACCTAGCTCACGCTCTCGCGCTGTTGCCGGTCTATAGAGAACCTAGGTTCGGGTCCAATCTCTTGCAAACCCTAGCCTAGGCAAGCTAGCATTAGGATCAACGTCATCGTTCAATCGCATCCCGAGCCCACTCTCGTGCAAACTCGAGCTGCGACCTAGGTTGGGATAGTTCCTACCCGTCCAATCTCTTGCAAACGGGTATCGGTATGGAATTGCAACCGAGAACCCTAGTATCGGTCCAATCTCTTGCAAACCGATACTACGGAAACTCAATTTCAACCCAATTCAGATTTCTAGGGTTTCCTATCGAATTGGGATCCAATCTCTTGCAAATCCCAATCGATATGAACACCTAGCTATCCGTAATATATCGATCCCAAACTAACCCTAATAGCAATTCTAGCAATAGTTCTACCAAATCATCACAAATCGGAAATTGGGCTCGTAGGGTTCATCCCCATGCCCTAAGACATAAAGACTACTCACAAATCATATCACAAATGGAAGAATAATCAATTGAAATAGCAATAGAATTCATAGCAATATTCAAAATAACAATAAAAATAGGATTTTTAATGGAGAGGGAGACAAACCAGTATAGCTTTCCAAGAATCCAACAAAATAACCCTTTTCTCTCCTCTCCAATCACAAGAATCAAAAACTAAAAAGTCTACTCTAAAAGGCTGCCAAAAGCAAGGAAAAAGCTCTCTAAACTAGGTTAGAATCTGGGGTTAAATACCCCCCAAAACTGCCCAAAAATTCGTGACCAAACTGCCCTTGCGTAGCTCCAAAATCGTGATTTCCGCTACAGGCAGCGCTGCTCACTCGGCCGAGTGACAAAAGTCGCTCGGCCGAGTGAGAGACCCTGAGAATTTACAGTAAGTCCGGGGTCTTGGGGGTCTTCACTTCGGGCGTCACTCGGCCGAGTGAGTTGTCGTTACTCGGCCGATGGGATTCTCTTCACTCGGGCGGTCGGCAATTGCCACTCGGCCGAGTCGAGCTTCTGCTGCTCAGACTGACGAAAAACAGCAAGTTGGCTCTTTTTGAGGGGCGTCGTCTGAGTGCCACTCGGGCGGACGGGATACGTCACTCGGCCGAGGCGGCTTCTGATGCTCGGCCGAGTGCACACTTGGAGCGTGTCCGATCTGGCCGGCCGAGCGGGGTCTCGCTGGTCGGCCGAGTGACTCCTTCACTCGGCCGAGTGAGACACTGAAAATGCCCATTCTGAGTGTTTTTGCCTCCTCGTCGCTCCTACGACGTTCTTTCTTCTTCCGCTCCTCTCCAATCTCAAAATACCCCTCAGGGAAGTCTTCGGTGACACTCCGGAGTAGGTGTATCTCGGAATCACTCCAAATTGCTCCAAATCTCCTGAAATACGACAAAAACAACAAATCGTGAAAAGTATCGCAATATTGTCGATAAATCGTGAAAAACGTGATTTGAGCGATCTAAATGGCATGCAAAACATGCGGAAAAAAGGTTTAAAATATGGAGTGATCAGTGTAACCTCAGGCAGGGGATGTCGAGGGTCCATGAGAGGCTGGATAGAGTGCTGGCAAATAATGAATGGTGTGCTGCTTTCCCCGAGGCGCACTTATTTCATTTACCCAGAATTTTTTCGGACCATTGTCCCATTCATCTTTGCTGTGAGGGTATGTACAGTGATTCTCCTGCTCCTAAGGTCTTCAGATTCTAGGCAATGTGGCTGAAGGATGTGGGATTTAGGGACTTTGTGATGGAGTCTTGGTGTAGCGATGCTGAGGATTATATGCAGACTGCTAAGTCTTTTATCAATGATGTTCAAGTCTGGAATAAGCATACGTTTGGAGACCTTTTTAGCAAGAAACGGTGGATCAGAGGTAGGATTGATGGAATCCAAGGAGTACTTTTGCAACATAATTCGCAACAACTTCGTAGGCTGGAGGAGGATCTTACCTCTGAGTATGAGACTGTCCTTGAGCAGGAAGAGATCTTTTAGCACTAGAAATCCCGTTGCCAATGGCTTGCGTACGGTTATAAGAATATAAGTTTCTTTCATTTATATACTCTATGTAGGAGAAGAAGACTGAAGGTTAAGTTGTTGAAAGATGGAGATGTTAATTGGGTTTCAGATTCTACTGGTCTTCGGAATTTGTGTTCGTCATATTTTAAACCTTTCTCTCTGCGGTTAGTCATGGGATCACTCATCTTATACACTCTCGTGGACCTTCAGTTTCTGAGGAGGAAAGAAGAGAGTTGGAGACTAAAGTCTCTAAGGAGGAAGTGAAAGTAGCGCTTTTTAGTATGAAGCCATGGAAAGCTCCTGGAGTTGATGGGTTACATGCAGGCTTCTTTCAAAAATATTGGGCTAATGTTAAATTATCTCTTGTATCTCTGGTGCAGGGTGCAGTTGACACATGAACCTTTAATGTCGAGCTTAATAGAATATTGCTTGTGTTAATACCAAAGGTTAATCATCCATAGATTCTCAATCAATTTCGGCCCATCAGTTTGATTTCAGTGGCTTACAAGATCATCTCTAAAGTTCTGGTGACTTACTTCAGAAATTAGTCAGTCCTTTTCAGACCAGTTTTATACCAGGTAGGCAGGCTACGGATAATATCCTCATTGCTCAAGAGTTAATGCATTCTATAAGATGATCCAAGAGTTCTGAGGTATTAATGGCAGTGAAGATTGATCTGGAAAAGGCGTATGACCGAATTAACTGGGTGTTTCGGGCAGAGACAATGCATCTGCTTGGTTTACCTATGAAATGGATTAATCTTATCATGTATGGTGTTTCTACACCTCAGTTTTGTGTCCTTTGGGAGAGCCTTGGAGTGGTTTGCACCTAACCGTGGCCTACGGTAAGGGGATCCATTGAGCCCTTACCTTTTTGTGTTATGCATGGAAAGACTAGGAATCAGCATCAAGGATGCAGTTGATAATAAAAGGTGGAAACCCATTGCTTTTCACTCGAAGGAGTTGGAAATTTCTCATTTACTATTTGCGAATGACTTATTCTTGTTCGGAAGAGCTAGTCTGGATCAAGCTAGGGGGATGAAGGATGTGCTTAATAGGTTTTGCAGAGCTTCAGAAGCTAAAGTTAACTTTGAGAAATCCAGATGTTTCATTTCTCCTAAATCAAAGATGGGTCATGGTGCGATGATGGGAAGATTGCTAGTGGTTCCTATGGCTGCTGATTTGGGTAAATACTTAGGTGTTCCCCTCATTCATGGCAGGATAACGAAGGACACCTACAGATATATCATTGAGAAGATGAATGCGAAAATGTCTGGATGGAAGTCTAAACTATTAAGCTTAGCTGGCATGGCAGCTTTGATACAGTCTGTCACCTCTGCAATCCCGACGTACACCATGATGACGGCTAAGATCCCTGAGCACACCATATAGATGATGGAGAAGATGAATCGGGCGTTCCTTTGGGGTGGGCATTTGGTTGCTAGGAAGATGCATTTGGTTAATTGGGAGGACGTTTGTAAACCAAAAAGTTTGGGGGGATTGGGGTTGAGATCCATGGGATGGCACAATACTGTGCTTCTACAGCGATTGGCATGGCATTTTCTGAACAAGCCTAGAAATATTTGGGTTAGAACCATTAGAGCGAAGTATAAAGTGGGAGCTGATGTTGTGGAGATGACGAGTTCTTTGCAGAAGCTTTCTCCTTGCCAGTCTTCATCTTTCAAAGCTGCCATGGTGGGCATGAAGAGTCTGGCTAATGGCTTGGGACGTCAGATTGGTACGGGTAGGTCTATTAATTTTTGGAGAGATTGTTGGCTTGATAAACCTTTGCTGTCTTATTCTTCCTCCCTTCCTGACCCAATTTTGACTAAAGCTATGGTGTCGGATTTTTTGGATGATCAAGGGCAATGGGACATTGGCAAGCTGCTACTCCACTTACCTGATAATGTGGCTTTGAGAGTGATTGCTCACCCTTTATCTAGGTTTCATGTGTAGGAGGATGGGTATTTTTGGCGTCATTCTCATGATGGGAATTTCACTATGAAGACTGGCTATATGGCTTTGTTGGCTAAGAATGAGCGAAGGCCTTCAGTTGATTTAGCATGGATATGGCGTCTACCTCTTCCTGCGAGAAGGTTATTTTTTCTATGGATAGCTCTTCGTGGGAGATTAGCGACAACGAAGCTAGGTTTTCAAGAGGGATTTCAGATTCGGCGATCTGCAAGGTTTGTGGTGTGGCTGAAGAAGACACAGTTCATGCGTTAAGGGACTGCACCTCCACAGCCAAGGTTTGGATGTCGCTAATTCCAGCAGTGGAGCATAGTGAATTTTTCTCGACGCCATTGGGTGCTTGGTTAGAGCAGTGCTTCTGTGATAAAACAGTGTCGGACTTTTTAAAAGCTGAGTTTGCTACTAGGCTTTGGCTAGTTTGGTCTGAGAGATGCAAGTCTTATTTTCAACTGGGATCTGTTAGGCATGAGGTTGCTCATATGGTGGCTAATATTAAATGCATGGCAGTTAAGTTGGTTAAGAAAAATGAGTACAATATAAGAACGCCTGATCCTGGTGTCAGGATTGGTTGGACCCCTCCCCCCGATGGTTGGTTGAAGCTAAATGTTGATGTTGCAGCTTAGGGGGATCTCAGAGCTGCAGGGGCTGGCGGAGTGGTTAGAGATGAGGGTGGAGGATGGATTACCAGCTTTGTTTCTTTTTTGGGGGTGTGCAGCATTCTTACTGCGGAATTACATGCTATCAGAAGTAGGTTGCTTTTAGCTTGGAAGATGGGTTTTAGGAAGTTGATTTGTGAGACGGATTCTAAGAGCTCCATCGACCTCATCAAGAGTAAGTCCAGTCTTTTTCATATTTGTTCTTCACTCATTGAGGATATATGAGTCTTGCTCCGTAAAGACTGGAAAGTTTCGGTGATTCATGTTCTGAGAGAAGGCAACTTCATTGCTGATAAGCTTGTAGACCTGGGTTCTCGGCTTGGCGAGGATTTTTTGGTTCATAAAAAAGAGCTCCGGATAGCATCGCTCACCTCTTGGCTGCTGATGCAATGGGTATCAATTTTGTTAGAGGGTTTAAACCCCCTTAGACTGTGTTGCTTGTTGTTATTTTTCGACGCACCAAAAAAAAGAAATAACAACCTTATTTTTCGCATCCTTGTATCTTTTCTCCTGTCCTATTAGTTACCCCTCTTCCTTTTCCTTTTGTCCTGTCTGCTTTGCCTTTGCATTTACCTTTTTTCCTCCCCAACCCAAATTGGTTTGAGGGTCTAATTGCTCTTCTCAACGTGTTTGTACCCCTTGTCTCTTCCCCTCTTATCGGTTCCGGGTTCGGATACCCGTTCCATATAGATGTGAACTTGAACCGGATCTGATTCACATCGGTTCCTAATTTTCCTACCTGAAACGTACCCAAAACTAATGGGTATCTACCCAGAACCTATCCGTTCGGGTATGTTCCGATCGGGTATTTGGGTACCCTGTACCGGTGGACACCCCTAGTTATGATGAGACTTACGCATGCCTAAAAATATCATGTTAGGGTACATTGATCTAGAAATAGTTTCATCAAAGTTTATATATCCAAGCAAATGACTGTTCAAATAAACGATGAGTAAGTTTCTAGATTCATGTATGATGTACATTTTTATAGAGATTATAGATATATTTGTGATGCGAAATCGGGACCCAAATGGGTTTGGTTCCCCGTTGAGTGATATCTCTATTTTTTGACTAATCCAATGGACCCAAAAGCTAAGGGGAACCAAAAATGTTTGTTTGAGTTTCAAGTATATACTCAATTTTGATCGGATTAGTAGCTTGCTCCCAATGGATTTCAAAGTATATGCATGGTTTAAGGGGGAGACCTAATTTCTATGATGCATATCTTCAGGGGGAGTTAATGCAAATGATTGTAAGAAAAATCTTTTCCTTTATGCATTATTTTGTAATCACGTGGTACAATTTATACTTATGGTATATTTTAGACACTTGACATCTCATATACACTAATTTATTTTGGGGAGAATATATGCTAATGGTATCATCTATTTTGAAGGAGTATACTTTCATTGAACATTGAGTCACTATATGTTTATAAGGGAGAGAGTATTCACAGGGGAGGGAGTATTATCCATTTTTGATTATACCAAAGGGGGAGAGAAATATATACACATACATGCAAGCATTGCCTAATTTCATATGTTATATTCAATATGTTGTCATCATAAAAAAGATGGAGAATGTTGAATATTGAGTACCCCATGTTAGTTTTGATGAAGAGCAACATATTTGGTTCTAATCTTTTTTTGAGTGCATATGTGTAGATAATGTGCTTTCATGATCCAATATTAAAATCAAATATGGATAGAGCTAACAAAGACCATGAAGACCAAAGGAAGCTAAAACTATTGCATCAAGAAGCTTATGTCATATTTAATTTTTGATGTAATTTTATTTTATGACGGTTAGGTATTGGGGTTTCATACTAATATTATTTTGATGATGATCACAACTTTATATTATTGCTAATGTCTCTCATGTTTTAGTCTCATAGTTAACAAATGAAGAGTATCATTTTTAGAGACTAAATGCTTGGTGCAGGGATGAACATCAAGAGGAGCAATGCCAAAGCTTGGACTCAAGGGGTGCCAATGCTTGGAAGATAATGGGGAGCATCAAGGCATCACGCGATTGAAAATTAGACTCTAAGCGAAGCAATATAATCCATGTATTATTTTATTTATTGCTTTTCTCTTTTTTGTGTCTAGGTTTATTGTAATGCCTTAATAGATGGACTAACTCATTCTTGCATATTTATTTTCCATCTTAGTGAGCCTTAGGATTATCATAGAGATCATCCCAATAGGTTCACCATGCCTTAAAATCAAACTGGAGTATTTGGCTCTCGTACAGTCGACTGCTGAAGGCAGGACATGCGATTGGATGATCTCCAGGCGCCTGGCGAGTTGTCTACAGTCGACTAGTGTGAACAGCTCAAGTCAACATTTCTTGACTCTTTCTTAAGTTCTTGGAAACAGACGACTGGCGTTCATGTTACCTGCGCTTGTCTTCCATCAGGTGCCTGGGATTTGTTCTCCAGTCGTCTGTGTGGCATATTTTGTAACTTGCATTTTCTGGATTTCAACCCACTTTGCAAATCAGTCGACTGATGAGAGGTTTTCAGTTGCATGTCAAATTACAGGCACATAAGAATTGGTCATCTATCGTCTGAAGGCGCGAGTGCAAAAGTTGCATTTTTCTTAGCTCCTTTCCATCCCATGTGTCAGTCACCTGCTGAAGGATGTTCAGGCAGTTGCACCTTGTACAGGCGCATGTGTAGTATTCTACAGTCGCCTGTCATGGCTCAAATTATAGCCGTTGAGATTTTTATAGCCGTTGACCAGTCGTCTGTCAGTTATTCATCAGTCGACTGTCAGTTATTCATCAGTCGACTATCCGAATCGTAAACTGCCAACATCTAACCGTTGCAGATTTATTCATTTGGGCTTTTTGCTTAGGTTTGAGGGTTTATTTGGGGTTCCTATATATAGGAGAGGGCTTAGTTTATTAGAACTTCATGACACTATTGCAAATCATTAGAGATTTATTAAGCCACTCTCAAACTCTCTCATTTCCCTCTTAAAGCTCTTATTCTTCTTCATGCATTGAAGTCAAGCTCAAGGGAAATGACCCAAGTGCAATCAAGCTAAATCTCATCACTTGGAGATTCTCTTCCTTTCCTTCTTCTTTATAAGAGTAAGCTCATCATCAAGGCATTGGTAAGAGTATTTGTTTTACTTTGCTTTCTTTAAAACCCTAGATTTCTGTGTGAAAGCTAGTTATTCTATGTGTGAGAGTATAACCCGTGTGTATGGTTAGTTGAATCTCTCTTTGTAAGAGTTAGAGTCTCTCTGTGTGTGCGAGCAAGGATTTCTCTGTGTGAGAATCCAAAATCCTTTGTGTGAGGTATCTCTATTTGAGATTGTATTCACTACCTTGTGTATGATTCATTGTGGATATTTGGTATGGCTCGATGTAACCAATTTGGGAAACCAGGGTAAAATCTTGTGTTTGTGTTTGCTGATTATGGTGTTTAAATTCCTCTTGCATTTATAATTCTGCATTTGCAAGTTTAATTTTTAAATATGTAATTTGTGCCATTACTCTATTCACCCCCCTCTAGAGTGTGTTGTTAGTATTGAAAGGCATAGAAAGTCCTTACAATTGGTATCATAGCAAGGTTATAGCATACTGCAACTATGGCATTCAATGCTACATCCGCGTCTCGTGAAGAAGGTCACTCTACTGTTCGAATCCCTCTCTTCAACAGAACCAACTATTCAAGTTGGAAGATCAAGATGATGATCTACTTAGAGGGTCAAGACATATGGGACTTCTCGAAGTTGTCATTTGAGAAGCCTACTACACCCGTGGCTATAAGGACAAAAGCAGAGAATGACTCGATCAAATACAATGCGAGGGCAATGAATGCATTCCATTGTGCCGTCACTTACAACGAGATCAACCACATCTCCATGTGCGAAACGGCTAACGGAATTTGGCATACTTTGGAGATTTTTCATGAAGGGATGACAAAGGTAAAGAAATCTAAACAAAGCATATTTCATTCTAAATATGAGTTGTTTAAGATGCAGGAAGGTGAGAGCATCTCGGAGATGTTTAAAAGGTTCACAAACATTGTGAAAGCTTTTGGAAGGACTTGGGAAGGTGATCTCCCAAGAGGATCAAGTGGAGAAGATCTTTGACTCTTTTACACCCAAATGGGACTCAAAGGCCAACAATATTTTGGAGTCAAATGGCATGTCTAAATACACCGTTGAAGAGTGCATTGAAAATCTCATGGCGTTTGAAGTGAAGCTTCAACACAAGACGAAGATCCAACCACAAAGCCTGAGAAGCTGAAGAAGCAAAAGGGGGTTGCATTCCATGCCAAGGAGGAGCCAATCAAGTGGATGAAGAAATTTCGCCAAGAAGATTCAAGTGAAGATGATGGAGAAGATGAGGCTAGTGGAGATGAAATCATGGATCTTATCAAGCAACTAAGAGCATTCCTCAAAAGAAAGCAATGGAAATCTTCTTCAAAGTTTGCCTCTAAGTCTAACAATTAGATTTGTTTCAATTGTGGAGGAAAATGTCATCTCTCTACCGAGTGCCCTTCAAAACCTTCCAAAGAGAATTACAAAGGGAAAGGGAAGAAATTTTGGAAAGGCAAGTCCAAATTCAAAAACCAAAAGGAGGGGCTTCTCGGGACAATTGATGACTCCGATGAGTACACATCAAGTGATGATGAGGAAGATGACAAGGAGGTTGCCCACTTGTGCTTTGCGGCTTTTGACGATTCTTCATCAATCCCCTTAAGTTCAAGCGATGAAGAGGTATAGGCGTGGCTCAACCCCAACGAAGAAATGTGCTTCATGGCAAATGGGGAAGAGTCATCGTTAAGCTCCAGCGAGGAGGAAAGCGATGATGAAGTTGAGGAGGTGAAACTATCATATAAGGAGCTCAAATACTGCTACAATGTGGTCTCCAATGGGGCAAGTAAGTTCATCGACTCATATGCTAAGTTGAAAGCTAAATTTAAAAATGATATGAGTAGAGTGCATGAGTTAGAATCTACTAGTGTAAATAATAATGATGCTTTGCATATTTTTGACACTAGTGAGAGAGACACAGCTTTGCATATTTTTGACACTAGTGAGAGAGACACACTTCTCTCTCAAGTTAAGGAATTGAGCATAACTAACGATACCTTAGTAGTTCAAAACCTTAGCTTAGAAACTCGCATTCAACAACTTACGTTGAAATGCAAAGAGGAATCCCACAAGCTTATAAACTTTGTATATGCTAGGGATTCACTCCACGGTTTGTTGGATAAACAATATCCGGTAACCCATAGAGGAGGTTTGGGATACATTCCAAATGTGGTGTACAAACCCACCTCTCATTCTTTTTATGGTGCAAATTCAAGAAACATTGCTAATGCACCTAAGAAGAATCACAATGCTTTCTTGTATAACAATAACATGAACAAGAAGTATACAAATCACATGGTGGTGAGGAAAACTAAAAATACTTCATTTTTTTGCTAAGAAGCAAAATCTTCACTCTTTGCATGCCAAGAAATTCATTTCTACACCTAAGCATGCCACATCCACCCCTCTTGCAAAGGCTAAACCCTTGCCTAGAAAATCCTTAAGCCTTAGGATTCCTACAAAGGTTGGTGTGCAAGAGAGTGATAGTTACATCAACTCTCTAGTTAGGGATGTGATTACCTCATGTGATTATATTAGGAAATCAAACTTCTATTGGATTTGGTTTCCTAATGTTTAGGTCTCTCTCACATATACATATTGCATGTGTATTATGCTTAATGTTTATTTTTAGCATACCCATTGTTTGTGTGATGCTTCATGATTCTGAAAAATTTTCAACTTATTTTTCATGAAAATGGGAATTTGGGGAATACATTGTCATACATGCATTCTTTGAACCATGTGTATGACAATGAGCGAGTTAATATGTTATCTATGTATAAAAATAATTTAAAACATAATTAACTCTCATTTCGGGTTGTTTTTGAGATCACTATTTACAATTGGTTATTATTGGTCTCAAATTAAATCCTGGGATATTGCCATCATTTTAATGCAATATTTTCTTTTGGAATTATCACTTGTATCAATATTTCATGATTCTCTCTATGTCTATGCCTTGATATACTTTAGGCCCATGGCTCCAAGTATTATAAATTCAATTGATATAGAGGATTATCTTACAATTGGTATTATCTCGGTTGTTAAAGATTTTTTTAACTTTTTCTTAACAAATGGTATTAGAGCCTAGAAGTCAACAATTTGACCATTTATATGATCTTGAGGGAGCTTGGGATAGTGATTGATACCCACTAAATTTTTACACGTTGGTATCGTACATCTCTTAATTTCTTGATTATTTGTCATTTTTTATGATTGGTATCAATGACAAGATGTTATCTCTTGTTTGGTCGATGTGTTTTTGAAAATGACAAGGGGGAGAGAGATAGGATTATGTAAATCATATCTTCTATGGGGAGAGAGATATATGTATGGGGAGAGATATGTGGGATTATGTTAACCATGCAAGTGGAGAATGCTATTGATTTTATATCAATTGGTTTATGTAATCCATGCCTATTATATGCCACCATTGTTTCTTATTATTCAATTGGTTTACCTCATTTTACAATTGGTGCATATAAGTAGGGGAGCTCATCAGCATTGTGCTTTATTTTCTTTATGTTTACATAATGTGCGTCATTATCAAAAATATGGATATTGTTTCGTATTAGTGTTTCATACCAATATTATTTTGATGATGATCACAACATTATGTTGTTGCTAATATCTCTCATGTTTTAGTCTAATAGTTAACAAATGAAGAATATCATTTTTGGAGACTAAATGCTTGGTGTAAGGATGGACATCAAGATGAGAAATGCCAAAGCTTGGAAGATGATGGAGAGCATCGAGGCATCAAGAGATTGAAGATTAGACTCTAAGGGAAGCAATGTAATCCATGTATTATTTCATTTATTGATTTTCTCTTTTTGTGTCTAGGTTTATTGTAATGCCTTGATAGATGGACTAACTCATTCATGCATATTTATTTTCCATCTTAGTGAGCCTTAAGATTATTATAGAGATCATCCCAATAAGTGGGTGACCTCCAAGTGGAATGGTGCGCACAGCTCAAGTCAACATTTCTTTACTCTTTCTTGCGTTCTTGGAAACAACCGACTGACATTCATATTACAGGTGCCTATCTTCCATCAGGTGCCTGGAATTTGTTCTTCATTCGTCTGTGTGCCATAATGTGTAACTTGCATTTTCTGGGTTGCAACCCACTTTGCAAGTCAGTCGACTGATGAGAGGTTTTCAGTCGCCTGTCAAATTACAGGCGCCTGAGAATTGGTCATCTATCGTCTGAAGGCACTAGTGCGAAATTTGCATTTTTCTTTGCTCCTTTCCATCTCTATGTCAGTCGTCTGCTGAAGGATATTCAGGCGCCTGCGCCTTGTACAAGCGCCTGCGCCTTGTACAGGCACATGCGCCTTGTACATGCACCTGCGTAGTATTCTACAGTCACCTGTCATGGCTCAGATTATAGCCGTTGACCAGTCGACTGTCACTTATTCATCAGTCGATTATTCGAAGCGTAAACTGCCAAAATCTAGCCGTTGTAGAATTATTCATTTGGGCTTTTTTTCTTAGGTTTGAGGGTTTATTTGGGGTTCCTATATATATGGGAGATGACTTAGTTGATTGAACTTATTGACACTATTGTAAATCATTAGAGATTGATTAAGCCACTCTCAAACTCTCTCATTTCCCTCTTAGTGCTCTTATTCCTCTTCATGAATTGATGTCAAGCTCAAAGAAAATGATCTAAGTGCAATCAAGCTAAATCTCATCACTTGGAGATTCTCTTCCATGCCTTATTCTTCATATAAGTAAGTTCATCATCACGACATATGTAAGAGTATTTGTTTTACTTTGCTTCTTTAAAACCCTAGATTTTTGTGTGAGAGCTAGTTACTCTCTGTGTGAGCGCATCCAAAATCCTCTGTATGAGGTATCTCTGTGTGAGATTGTATTCACTACCTTGTGTATGATTCATAATGAATATTTGGTGTGGCTGGACGTACCTAATTTGGGGAACCATGGTAAAATCTTGTGTTTGCATTTGCTGATTGTGGTGTTTAAATTCCTCTTGCATTTATAATTCCGTATTTTCAAGTTTAATTTTTAAATACGCAATTTGTGCCATTACTCTATTCATCCCCCCCTAGAGTGTGTTGTTAGTATTGAAAGGCGTAGACGGTCCTTACAATGACTTGGTTGTATGTTAAAGTCTTTGTTGAAGCTCAGACACACTTAGAAATACACATAAATTTTTTTAAAATTTTGAAATTGTTTTGAAAATCATTTCCTAAGTTTTTAAAATACTTTTCTATGTTTTTATTAAATAGTCGACTACTCCTTGAACTAATTTTCATTGGGTACCCACTGTCCCATTAAATAGTCGACTATAGTTGTTTTGGGAGTCAACTATAGTTGTTTTGGGAGTCGACTACCGTTGTTTTAGGAGTCGAATACAATTTTTTGGAGAGTCGACTACAGTTCTTTTAGGAGTCGACTATAATTATTTGAAGAGTTGTCTACCATTTGTATATGAGTCGACTACTTTTGTCCAACATACAGATTCAACATAGTTCTGCGATTTGTAGAAAGTTGTCTATTTATCTGTTGGAGGGGTGTTTTTGCAAATGTTTTCAACGGACTGTCACCCCTATATCTGCTGTGATTGCTGAGGGTTTTATCAATTAGTATTGATTAATATTCTTAATAGAAAAATAGTTTTTAAGTTCAAGAGCTTTTAAGCAAGATCCTCATTTTGGCCTATATTCTAAAGAGTTTTCCAAATTTTCTTTAGCCAAGTTGTTGATCTTAGAGAGATTTTTTTCATCATTTTTGAGATTCACTATAGCCACACAACATCACACAAGAGCTTCAACATTTGGCTATAGGTAAAAGAAGGTTGTAAGGATTCCTTTTCTCGCTTGTTTGAGGTGTAGTCTCTTTGGAGACGTGTTGTCCATCTTGGACATATTTGTTCAGATTGGAACATGTTGTACTTATTGTACATGTTGCCTTTTTTAGACGTGTTTGTGGATCTGTTATCCTGGGAGTAGTCGCGTTGTTAGATGTATGAGAAGTGTCCTGAACCAGGATTAATAATGTTGTCCTGAACAGCTACTCTATTCTTTCATTGCAAGTTACTATGTTGATTAAGTTATAATTAGGTAACACAAATTGATAACTTAGGTATAATTCTTAGAGTGAATTTTATTAATTTAAGAATATTATTCACCTCCCTCTAGTGTTCTGGGGAGGTCCTAACACGTGGTTTTAAAGATTGGTTAAAGGATGGAGTCAACAAACAACAACACCTACCATGAAGGCCAATCCAACAATTGTTCACCTTTGCTTACCGGATCAAACTATGGGACCTGAAAGAATCAAATCAAAATTTATTTCAAGTCTATCTCATATGACTTGTGGACTATGGTGGAGCACCAATATGTTGAACCAATAAAGCCGAGAAATGAATGGACAAAAGCCGAGGATGAGAAAGATGCATTGAACTCCAAAGAAATGACACACTATTGTGCCATTGACAATGCAGAGAGAATCCAGGTGTCTCGTTCATCCACTACCCATGAGATATGGAAAATTCTTGAGGTGACCCATGAAGTTAGCCCAAAAGGTAAAACTTCTAAAACTTCTCTATATGTTCATAGGTATGAATCTTTTTAGATGGAATCAGAAGAACCAATTTTCGATACGTACCTTGTTGGCCTATTTAGACCAAAAACTAGGCCACACTTTTGATTTTCATGATGACAGACAAGTCATATGCTACTAATGTATTTGTTGAGTGACTTTCAGATCAAAACATGACTACATTGACCAACTGGCAAATTATTAATTTCCACATATTCAATTTGTCCTAAATATGCTCAAAGATCTTGTCCATGGCCAAAGCACATCATGATAATTTTCTATAAATTTTATATTCAAAATGATGGCAAAAAATTAAGTAGAAGATGGATGTGCAATTTTGTAATTCTACATTGGTCAAACATCTTCTACAAAAGTAAAAGAAAGAAAGAGGAGATAATGTGAGCAAAGACTTGGTAAAACTTATCTACAAAGTCAAATTATGAAGGAAGTAGAGTTCATGAAGGATTGCATATTGGGGTTACTATAAGAGTCCTAGTGCAAGTGGGATTCAAAGAGTTCATGTGCACAAACAACTCTAGTTGGCTACTAGAGTCAATATGCAACATAAAGTTTGAGTCCTACTAGGATTCATGAGCATATTAAATTCAAAGAAGTTCTACTTCATCAATAATTTATCCAAGTTCAATGCACCATGAAGATTTGATTGAAGATTTGAAGACCAAGTGTTCTAATTGAAGAGAAATTCATATCTATATAAAAGGAGTAGACCTCTCCCATGGAGAAGCATCCTATTGCATTCCATTGAGTCAAAAATATCCAGAGATCATCATCATCCTTGCTTGGCCGAATTCATCTTCCCTAAGCTTCAAAGAGATCATCAAGTTCGTGGAAGAAGGTGTTCGACAGATGACGTTGAAAAGTGCATAACTTTTGCCCCAGAGCTCAGATTGACGAACCGTTTGTGCTTAGACAACCACAACTTCATGCTATATGCAACTGTGTTATTTATCTTATGCTCAGCTAGCAAGCATAGATCTAGATTCGGTAGTTGTGTAAAACAGTCCAAGCAAATTTCAGGATTGCAATTTCAACCCCTAAACTTCAAAGCGCCATAACCTTTGATCCGGAGCTCCAATTGAGGAACTGTTTGTGCTGATAGGATTATGATCTCGCATACTACACTACGGTGATATCTCTCTGATTTATTACTTCAGTTTTAGATCACTTAGATTTATATTTTTGTGAGATTGTATTATCGAATAACTTCACCCAGAAGTTATCGTTGAGCTTATATTCTTTAAGTTAGATATTTTGTACGGTTCGATCACTAACCATAAGAGTGATCAGGTTAGAACAATTTGCTCACCACCTAGAAGTGTGATCATGTTGTAACGGTATGAACGCCACCTGTAAGTGCGATCAGGTTTCTTTTTGAGGGTTATCAAAAAGGGTTAAATAATCTGGGTTGAGGTCAGAGAGTAGGCGAGGAGTCAGCTTCGTTAAAATTTGTGATTGTGTGCAATTTGAATTATTCCGCTACGTTCTTAAAATTTTAATTTGTACCATACGCCTTATTCACCCCCCTCTAGGGTGTTTTTCAATTGGTATCAAAGCAGGATTCTTTTTATACTCATAGTCTAGTTGAATTCCGATCCTTTCTATGGCACCTGTCCTATCACATCTCACATTATCACAGATAATTTATAAGTACCAACGAAAATTTTTGATGCTTTGATTTCTCTTTTTGCACGTTCTGTGAATGCCCTAAAGATGAAAGGTGATGAAGAGATCGATGCCCTTACGCAAAAATTTAGAAATTTCTTGATGAATAATAAAAGGAAGTTTGGCAACGTATGTAGAAAAGAAGAAGAAGATGATGATTCAAATGCAACAAGAAAGGCCATAAGAAAGTTGATTGTCCTCTTCTCAAGATCATAAGGAAAGCAAAAGAAGTTGATGGACACAAGAGAATGCTTAAGCAAGGAAAAACAGCCACTTGGGGAGACAGTGATGCAGATGAGCTCTCTTCATAGTATGATAGGAGCAACAACAACGGGACATGCTTCATGGTGGGAAGCAAGCAGGTAAAATCTAAACTCTTATTTATTGAGGGTTATAGTTATAGCGAAGATATATTTCCTGATATGGAAGAAGCTTATGAATATCTGGTAGAAAACTTTAAAGAATTGGCACTTGATGCACTCTGGATTTAACTCCGAAAACTTACCGCAAGTGCACGGTGTCAATGCTTTGTAGTATAGAAAAATGTCGAACCCAAAAGGAGGCAGATGCTTATATAGTCTTGGATCTATTCCAAGTCTCAGAACAATGCTGGTTTGGCGTACTCAGAAAGATTGTCACGAATGATTACTATCTCAATTAATAATAGAATAAAAATTAGGGCAATATGAGTCACTATTAGGATCGTCGGATGTCGATGATAGATTACAATTTCTAAGTTGAATTGTCTTTATTAGGGCGAGATTGTCGCATCTAAAATGTAGAACTCATGACCAACTACCGTTGTGCCATTCGTCTAATGTATCTCATGCTTAGCCCCACCACCGTGGATGGCCTTACACACGATCCGTGCATTACAAACGACAATTATTCTCAATCTCTACTCACGCTACCATCGTGGGTTAGAGCTTCGATCTGTGATTTGATGGATCTTATTGATGCTACTACCGTAGGTCATCAATTAGTTATATATGATTTCGGTGTAAACCATCAAAGTACGTACCACTACCATGGATCACAAACTCTAATTTAATTCACTAACGTGCCTAATTAAGTTCATAGGATACCCGTCCAAGGTGTGTGCCACTACCGTGGATCACAAACCCTCTGTATCAACCAAAACACATCCCTCTTATACCAAAACAACGTAAAAATCCTAAATTTGCATCTAAATCCTAAGATCCTAGGGCTAATCCATTAGCCCTAGAAACGACTACTCATAATTCATAACGATATTGACAAAAGCATTTAGAATAGCAATAGAAATCATGATCGCAATGAAAGACATCGAAATAATCATAGAGAGATGAGAGATCGTTACCAAAGCACTGAAGACAAACAAAAAATCACAGAGAACTAAGATCAAAAGATTCCAAGCAAATTGCAATAATAAAAATATCAACTTTGTCTTCAAAATAATAGTGACGTCTCAAGAACTATCTAAAAAAACTAAGAACTTCTAAAATAAAATATCTCAATAGCCTCCTTTTAAATCTAGTGTAAAAAGAGTGCTTAAATACAATGGGGATGGACCCCACAAAAATCTGGAGAAAGGGCTTCTTGGGCCCACAATTAGTTGGGCTGTGGCGACCAACTCGGTCGAGTAGCGGCGCCGCTCGATCGAGTGATGACACGGTCTACCGCTTCCTCTAATCCTCGTTTGCTTATAATATATGCTGCTCGGTCGAGTAGCTGCAATACTCGACCGAGTCACTGGTCTACTCGGTCAAGCTACTATAAGTTGGAGATGCCTTCGAAATCAGCGTTTGTCTGGGCTTCAGTTCGACCGAGCTGCTGCAGTGCTCGGTCGAGTCACCTATGCGCTCTCATTCTTCGATTAGGAATGGGAATTGAGTTGTAGCTGCCCGAGTTGATTTGACCGAGTAGCTTTCCTACTCGGTCCGAGTAGTACGTGCACTTTTACTTGGGAGCTCCTGCTTGGCTCTGAAGGGCAGCTCGATCGAGTGCTGAACAGCTCGGTCGTGTAGTCTGGGAAATCAGAAAGCTTCACTCTTGATCTCCTCCTCTCCTTCTCTTCTCTCCTCCTCCTCCAATCTTCTTCTCCACCTCGTCGAACAACTACTGAACCTTGCTATAGATGCTTCGGATAGCTCGAATGTGTCCAAATATCATAATTGCTCCAAATCGCTCCAAAGTTCCTGGAAATCCACAATTCTATACGGAAATCGAATATATCGTGAAAAGCGCGATAATATATATAAAAGTGAACTTTGGATAGAGAAAATGCTATGAAAACAAGCGATAAAAACATGAAAAATATGGACACATCAGCATCTAAATTTGTTAGGCTTAAAAAATTATGTGATTCATTAAATGAACAACTTGCTATGGCAAATCATGAAAAAGAAGAGATGATTACTAAATGGAAGGAATTAAAAGAGATAGTTAATACTGAAACTGCATTAGAAACCAAGACTTTAGAATTAAAGGGAGCTAATAAAAATTAGCTAGGCTAGAACTTGAAAATTCTAAATTAGCTAAAGATTTAAATGAGAATGTCAGCACCTTAAATTCTAAAGACTTTGAGCTTAAATTTTTAAACAAAAAGGTCTCTACTTAAAAAGAAAAAAAATTTAACAATTAGAAAAAGATAAATGTAGCTCGATAAAAGTGAAATCTAGCACGCTAAATTCTAAAAAATTAAAATTTTGAAGCAAAAGGGCTTTAGCTATTCAGAAAAATTAGAACAACTTGAAAAAGAGAATTCTGTTATAAACGGGCTTTTGGAGGCCCCTCTGTGTATTGGGTATCCACCCATTATGTAGCCCTATTACTATAAATACAGGGCTACGGGGTTCCGTAGCTGCCAAGTTTACAACACGTTATCAGCACGCTCGAGGCTGAGCCAAACCTCTGCCGACAGACGAACGCGACGCGAACGGGCTTCCTTCACCGAACGTCGCTAGATCCGGCGGGTAGGATCTAGAGGTAATTCTTTTCCCTAGATCTAAAATCGTATGCGCATATGTTTAGATCCAAATACTTGGATCGATATCTTGATTAGTATAGATCTAATTTTTCTACCTAGATCTGCATGCTAAATCAATTGTTTAATGAAAAATCGCCGTTTTATTGTTAAAAATCAACTTTTTACGATAAAAACGCCGTTTTGAAGATCAAAAATAGATTTTTTTCTCGTAAAAATCGAATTTTATCATCTTCTTCCCCAAAAACCATTAAACCCTAGGGGGATTCTCCATCGCCATGTAGCCGGAAGCTGCCACACGAAACCCCCTACTCATGCCGTTGCCGCCGCCAGAAGCGGAGGCACCCGCCATCGCCTGTGACCATGGGCTAATTGACGTCCCCCTCGGTTTGTGCGTGCATGCAAGTGTGCAATAATATGTGATTGGGGGCGTGACATGACCCGCTTCCCTAAAATGGAGGCGAGACGTGAAAAGGTCCGCACGAGAGTGGAGCTGTGAAGCCCCAAACCCGATAAGCGTAAATAAAACATAAGCAGGTCCCTGTAACCACAACGGAACAACAATAATAATACAAGGAGAGACTGAAATAAAATCTCACATCTCAAATATTGTCCAACATGAAAATAAGTTCAACATCCAGAAAAGCCACCAGGCTAAAAGAAAAGAGTCTAAAGGCCCAGAACAAGGCCAACAAAAGCGACAACATAACTAAGTATGGGTGTTACGCACCGATGACAAACAACTGTCTAAACAAAAGTAAAACACAACGAAGACACTAGGACTGGTCCCCAGTGTCCACGTACTCCCCGTCCAGCACGGGCTCGGCGTCAGCAAACACCTCGTCCTCAACAAGGTACTCAGGCTCAGGATCTAACATGTGTTACCCAAAAGAGTAAAGGGGCACATGTCAGCAAGTCTAAAAGACTTGGGCAAGGAAACTGAAGGTAAGGCAACTAGCAACCTAGCAGTTATTGTATGATGCATGGCAAGTAAAGTAAGGCAGGGAAGTGACAAGTAAACGGGAGTACAAGTAGCAAGTGTCAAGTGGTAGTTGTGACATGCAATGTCGAGGAACAAGTACAAGGGATCACTCAATGAGTGCCCTATTGCCCGCAGGCTGTGCTCAAGTACAAGTCAAGGAAATCACGTCAAGTAAACACGTCGTGCACAGAGATTCCGCCTGTTGGCTAAAGTGGCTGATCGGGCCAACTCCTAAGCTCAAGTGACAGTTTATCTCTACCCCTCCACGTGTATCGAGCCAGGGCATTACCCCCGAACACGGAATGCTCGCTTCTGGAACACGAGCCAGGAAGTGTGAATAACATGTATGACATAGGGTTATGCCCACGTATAGTGGGTGCCTAGCCGGAAACTAGTAGGTCGGGCGTTGGCTATCAACCAACACATGGCCCGCTTCTGGAGCACGAGCCAGGAAACATAAGTATTGTAGCGTGTGCTACAAATGCGACATACAACATGGATGGCAATTTATTCGCGTACCGTCAATCAAAATTAAACATGACATGGTAGTTGTGCAACATGGTAAAACGACGGTCCTAGCTTCGTTGTCAAGCTAGTTTCGGAATTTGCGCCTAGGTGAGTATCATTTCGTCACCTAGTCTCTTTTACGCCTACAACAAGCAAATGGCCTAAAGCATGGCCTAAACCCTAGGTGGCAAGTTTCACTTGCCTAGCACAGGGGATGACGACCACTTCGTCACACGGATGCCAATCTACGGGGAAATCGCTGTTATGGGGGAACAATCATCAAACAACATGAAATTTTATTAGGGTTTCATAAAAAATATAAATAGGTTATGAAAACAACGGTAGATCGATTTCTTACCGAGAGGAGGCGGAGAAAACACTCCGGAGAACCCTAGGATCAGATCTGGAAAAGATTGGAGAAGTTTGGAGAAACTAGGGTTTTGGGGGATTTGGGGATTTTGATGGATTTGGTGAGATTTTGGGGAAGATGAGAGGTAGATAGAGTGGATGGATGGTTTGGATGATGGATTTAGGGCTTGGAATGAAGGAATGAACCTTGGAGGAAGATGGGGGCTCAAAGGGGAAGATTTTAGGGTTTTGGGTCGTGTTGAGGAAGAAGAAAACGTTTGGGTTAGGTTTAAATAGGATGGGCTGGCGGCTGCCCAGAAATTAGGGGTTTAACACAGGTTAGTCGGTCAAAGAGCAACCACTGACCGACTAGTTTGGCAACTAGTCGGTCGGTCAACCAACGCAGACCGACTAAGTGTAAACAGTAACTCCTGAACGAAAATAGGATTTAGAATTAGTCGGTACATGAACAAATACTGACCGACTAGTTTAGCATCTAGTCGGTCGATGAACGTTCTTAGACCGACTAAGAGTGAACAGTACTGATACTAAAATTTAGATGATGTGTTAGTCGGTTAAAGAAGCATTACCGACCGACTAGTTTGCAACCTAGTCGGTCAACCAACGTTCTTAGACCGACTACAATAAACAGTAGCTCCTGAGAAATTTAGAAAGCCAACTAGTCGGTCCAATAAGGATAGCCGACCGACTGGATCGTCATCTAGTCGGTCGGTGCCCCTTCTTATACCGGCTAATGAGCACAAAAAGTTCCGATACGGAGCGCGGGGCCCCGGGATCGATTTCTAAGACTTCTAGGCTTGATCTAATAGTAAGATACGACCGTTATGAAGTCCGTCACGAATGACATACTTCGAAATCGACAATCCTAAGGAAGAAACGAGAAAATACGACGAATCGATCGAAAATGAAAGCTACGGAGACGAAAACCACACAGGAGGAGAAAATCCACCAAAACATATATTATATTATAATAAATCCAGATACATGA
Organism: Scilla litardierei; assembly: GCA_030789695.1. Taxonomy (NCBI): domain Eukaryota; kingdom Viridiplantae; phylum Streptophyta; class Magnoliopsida; order Asparagales; family Asparagaceae; genus Scilla; species Scilla litardierei. The sequence continues at coordinate 85,202,916 of CM061134.1, read as the reverse complement.
AAAGCAGTCGTTACATCCTCCCCAACTTAAGAAAAATTCCGTCCTCGAAATTTCCAAATACTCACGAGTCCGGAAACAAAAGTGGGAAACGCTCTCGCATCTCATCCTCATTCTCCCAAGTAGACTCTCCAGGTGAGCCGTGTCGCCACATCACCCTCACAAGATTGACAATCTTGTTCCGAAGCGATTTCTGACGCCTGTCCAGAATCTGCACTGGATGCTGGTCATACGTCATATCGGGGCGAACGGTAATCTCCGAAAAATCTACAGCATGAGATGGATCGCTAATGTATCGACGAAGCTGCGACACATGGAAAACATTGTGAACTCCTTCCAAAGATGGTGGCAAGGCCAAGCGATAAGCTACCTCGCCAACCCTCTCCAAAACGTCAAACGGTCCAATGTATCGCGGGCTCAACTTCCCACGCTTCCCGAAACGAATCACACCACGATTCGGGGAGATCTTCAAGAACACATGGTCGCCCGGCTGAAACTCCAAAGGACGACGTTTAGCATCCGCCCAATGCTTAAAACGGTCCTGAGCAATCCTCAACCTCTCCCGAATATTCCTGACGATATCCACGGCCTCCACGATCATCTCAGGTCCCAACAACTCCCGATCACCAACGTCATCCTAACTTAATGGCGATCGACATTTCCTCCCATAAAGAGCGGCGAAAGGCGCCATGCCAATACTCGCCTGGAAGCTGTTGTTGTAGGAAAACTCCACCAAATGCAGATGGTCCTCCCACGAACCCTTGAAATCCAACATGCACGCCCTCAGCATGTCTTCCAAAATCTGAATCGTCCTCTCGGACTGGCCATCCGTCTGCGGATGGTACGCCGTGCTGAAACTCAGACGCGTACCCAAGCTCTTCTGCAAACTCTGCCAGAACTGAGATGTGAACCTCGTGTCTCTGTCAGACACGATACTCACGGGGACTCCATGAAGTCGCACAACCTCCTCCATATATCTCCTCGCTAGCGCCTCAGTGGACTGTCCCACTCGGAACGGAATAAAGTGCGCAGATTTGGTCAATCGATCTACAATCACCCAAATCGCGTCATTCTGCTTCGGACTCCGAGGTAGTCCAGTCACGAAATCCATAGTGATGTGTTGCCATTTCCGCTCCGGAATCGGAAGCGGTTGTAGCAACCCGGCCGAACGCTGAAGCTCCGCCTTCACTTGCTGGCAAACCAAGCACTTGGCTACACTTCGAGCCACACTCCTCTTCATACCATGCCACCAATAATTCAGACGAAGATCCTGGTACATCTTGGTGCCACCAGGATGCACAGAATACGGCGAACTGTGTGCCTCCACCATCAACTCCTCTCTGATATCCCCAGCTGGCACACATAACCTGGCTCCGAACCTCAGCGAGCCATCCTCATGAATCAAAAAGTCAGTCCACAGACCGACTTCCACCTGCTCCCGAATCTTCACCAGCTTTGGATCCTCAGCCTGGCCAGCCTTAATCCGATCCACAATCATCGACTGTACCTGCATGTACATCAACGACGAAGCCTCCCCAGGAAGAATAATCTCCACACCAGACTCGCAAAAATCCTGCTGCAATCTCCACTACGAGGTCAAAATCATCACCACTGGAAGCCTACTCAAAGCATCTGGAACCACATTCACCTTGCCAGGGTGAAACTGTAAATCAATCTCATAATCTGCCATAAGCTCCAACCATCGACGCTGTCGCATGTTGAGCTCCTTCTGAGTGAAAATATACTTCAAGCTTTTGTGATCGGTGAAAATCTTCACTTTCTCACTCAGCAGGAAGTGCCTCCAAATCTTAAGAGCAAACACAACGGCAGCCAACTCCAAATCATGCGTCGGGTAATTCTTCTCATGAACCTTAAGCTGACGAGACGCATACGCCACAACATGTCCATGCTGATGCAACACACAACCGAGACCCTTGCCAGAAGCATCGCAAAAGATCTCAAATCCACCGCTGCGATCAGGCACAACAAGAATAGGGGCAGTCGTCAACCTCTCCTTCAGAATACCAAAAGCACTCTCACAATCACCCGACCAAACAAAAGCAACATCCTTCCGTGTCAACCTTGTCATCGGCTCAGCAATACGAGAAAAGTCCTTAATGAATCGCCGATAATAACCAGCAAGTCCAAGGAAACTCCGAATCTCAGACGCAGACGACGGAACAGGCCACTCCCTGATGGCCCGAATCTTCTCGGGATCCACTGAAATACCATCTCCAGTCACCACATGCCCGAGAAAAGCAACCCTATCCAGCCAAAACTCGCACTTCGAAAACTTAGCATACAAACGATGCTTCCTCAAAATCTCCAACACCGTCCTTAAGTGCGAGGCATGCTCTTCCTCCGACTTCGAATAGATCAGAATGTCGTCAATAAAGATAACGACAAACTTATCCAAAAAGTCGTAGAAAATCAGGTTCATCAGATTCATGAAAACTGCGGGCGCGTTAGTTACGCCGAAAGGCATAACCACGAACTCATAGTGTCCATACTTCGTCCTGAACGCTGTCTTCGGAACATCTCCCTTCTTCACCTTCAACTGATGGTAACCACTCCTCAAATCCAATTTAGAAAACACCCTCGAACCTCCAAGCTGATCAAAAATATCATCGATGCGAGGCAACGTGTATTTATTCTTAATGGTCACCGCATTCAACTCCCGATAGTCCACGCACATGCGACGCGAACCATCCTTCTTCTTAACCAGCAACACCGGTGCTCCCCATGGAGACACGCTAGGATTAATATAACCCTTCTGCAAAAGCTCATCCAACTGCTTCCGCAACTCTTCCAACTCTGCAGGTGCCATACGATACGACGCCTTCGAAATCGGCTGCGCACCTGGAACAAGATCGATAGAAAATTCCAAAGCTCGATCAGGCGGCAAACCAGACATCTCCTCGGGGAAGACGTCGCCAAAATCTCGCACCACAGCTGGCCACTCCAGCTCCATCTGCATAGCCACCGCCTCCACCTGCCTGGCCCGAAATCTGACAGGACCAAGCGAACTGCTGCCACGACTGAACTCAAATACTGGATGTCCGGGAATCTCGAACACCACCTTCTTTCTCCGATAGTCGATCGTAGCATAGAAGCTCACCAGCCAGTCCATCCCAAGAACTGCATCATAGTTGATGATGTCGTGGACAATGAAATCAGCGAAAAGCTCATGTCCACAGACCACCAACGAGCAGGAATTGCAACCACGATGTATCGAGACCACGCCATTCCCTGTAACGATATTCCAACTCTTGGGAAGAGGGGACGTCAACAAGGAATGCTTCTCCACAAAGCTCCGAAAAATAATGCACATCGATGCACCAGAGTCAAAGAGGACTCGTGCAGGAAATGTGCAAACCAAAACCACACCTAATCAAGCAATTAACAATCAAACCCTAGTCTAGCAAACAACCATGTTCAAGCAAACAACACAATCTAACAATCAAAACCAGCTAGGAAAGTAACAGCTAGATTGAGGATTACCTGCGATAACCTCATCCACAGCCTCGCTCTCCGCAGCGGTCATTAGAAAAGCATGCCTCCTCGGCGGAACAGCCTGCCGAAAAGCCTGCCCTTGAGGGACAAGAGGCGCTCCACGTCCAGCAGGAACGGACGCTCGCTGCTGCAACGGCTGTGTTGCAACAGGTGCCTTCCAAGGCTGCTTCGACCTCGGACAATCCTTCATGACATGGGTAGGATCCCCGCAGACGACACACTGGCCCAGGAACCTCCTACACTGATCCTTGACGTGTCCGGTCCTACCGCAGAAATGGCAAGTCTTTTGAATAGGCCCTCCTGGCCTCTTAAACTGAGCAGACTGATTAGGCCTGAATCCAGGTCTAACCACAGCTCTCGCCTGTTCTACAGGCCTCTTCCCAGCACCAACAATAGACCCTCTCCTCTGGTTCACAAGCAACTCCTGCCTCTTTGCTGCTACCAGAACCTTCTGATAGGACTCCCGGTCAGAAGAGGTCACAAAACTCTGGAGCTCCGAAGCAAGCCCCTGCAGGAACCTCTGAGCTCTCTCCTCAGCGTCCTGCACCATCTTTGGTGCAAACCGACTCAGCCTCATGAACTCTTGGTGATAATGGTCCACCGACGAGCTCCCCTGCTTCAAATCGATAAAACGCTGCAGCATCTCCTCCCTGGCAGCTTTCGGAAAGAACTCACCCTCAAATCTAGCCTTGAAGGTAGCCCAAGCTATCGGCTCCACCAACATCTTCTCTTCCGCATTCCACCAATTCCGAGCATTATCCTTGAGTTGCCTCTTCGCCAAATCAACCCATCCAGCCGGGGTGATCTTGGCCATCTTCAGATTGTCCTCGATGTTCCGAATCCACTCATCGGCAGCCAGAGGACCCTTAGAACCATCAAAATATGCGGGACCCAGCTCCCGATATTGCTTCACTCCTGGCTCAGAGCGAGGGGCATCCAGAAGAGCCCGGGCAGCTCGAGCAAGTGGGGCATTCTGGACTTGCAGAAGCACGCCCTGCTGCACTTGCATCATCTGGAGCATCATCCGCATCATCTCACCGCTGGTGGGTTCCCGCTCAGGCTCCTCATCATGAGGGAGCGCACCACTGCCCCCACCACGGGTGAAACGCCTTCCTGCCATCTAATGACACAGAAAACGAATCAGATTAGACTCATAGCTTATGACATCGGACGTCGAACTTAATTTATTGGACATTCTAATATTATTATCGCTATTCCAAAAAAAATCGCAGTTACAGAAGGACCTGCATGGGCCACCAACAAAACCTGTCACGACCCGCTTCCCTAAAATGGAGGCGAGACGTGAAAAGGTCCGCACGAGAGTGGAGCTGTGAAGCCCTAAACCCGATAAGCGTAAATAAAACATAAGCAGGTCCTTGTTACCACAACGGAACAATAATAATTATACAAGGAGAGACTGAAATAAAATCTCACATCTCAAATATTGTCCAACATGAAAATAAGTTCAACATCCAGAAAACCCACCAGGCTAAAAGAAAAGAGTCTAAAGGCCCAGAACAAGGCCAACAAAAGCGACAACATAACTAAGTATGGGTGCTACGCACCGATGACAAACAACTGTCTAAACAAAAGTAAAACACAACGAAGACACTAGGACTGGTCCCCAGTGTCCATGTACTCCCCGTCCAGCACGGGCTCGGCGTCAGCAAACACCTCGTCCTCAACAAGGTACTCAGGCTCAGGATCTAACATGTGTCACCCAAAAGAGTAAAGGGGCACATGTCAGCAAGTCTAAAAGACTTGGGCAAGGAAACTGAAGGTAAGGCAACTAGCAACCTAGCAGTTATTGTATGATGCATGACAAATAAAGTAAGACAGGGAAGTGACAAGTAAACGGGAGTACAAGTAACAAGTGTCAAGTGGTAGTTGTGACATGCAATGTCGAGGAACAAGTACAAGGGATCACTCAATGAGTGCCCTATTGCCCGCAGGCTGTGCTCAAGTACAAGTCAAGGAAATCACGTCAAGTAAACATGTCGTGCACAGATATTCCGCCTGTTGGCTAGAGTGGCTGATCGGGCCAACTCCTAAGCTCAAGCGACCGTTTATCTCTACCCCTCCACATGTATCGAGCCAGGGCATTACCCCCGAACACGGAATGCTCGCTTCTGGAACATGAGCCAGGAAGTGTGAATAACACGTATGGCATAGGGTTATGCCCACGTATAGTGGGTGCCTAGCCGGAAACTAGTAGGTCGGGCGTTGGCTATCAACCAACACATGGCCCGCTTCTGGAGCATGAGCCAGGAAACACAAGTATTGTAGCGTGTGCTACAAATGCGACATACAACATGGATGGCAATTTATTCGCGTACCGTCAATCAAAATTAAACATGACATGGTAGTTGTGGAACATGGTAAAACGACGGTCCTAGCTTCGTTGTCAAGCTAGTTCCGGAATTTGCGCCTAGGCGAGTATCATTTCGTCGCCTAGTCTCTTTTACGCCTACAACAAGCAAATGGCCTAAAGCATGGCCTAAACCCTAGGTGGCAAGTTTCACTTGCCTAGCACCGGGGATGACGACCACTTCGTCACACGGATGCCAATCTACGGGGAAATCACTATTATGGGGGAACAATCATCAAACAACATGAAATTTTATTAGGGTTTCATAAAAAATATAAATAAGTTATGAAAACAACGGTAGATCGATTTCTTACCGAGAGGAGGCGGAGAAAACACTCCGGAGAACCCTAGGATCAGATCTGGAAAAGATTGGAGAAGTTTGGAGAAACTAGGGTTTTGGGGGATTTGGGGATTTTGATGGATTTGGTGAGATTTTGGGGAAGATGAGAGGTAGATAGAGTGGATGGATGGTTTGGATGATGGATTTAGGGCTTGGAATGAAGGAATAAGCTTGGAGGAAGATGGGGGCTCAAAGGGGAAGATTTTAGGGTTTTGGGTCGTGTTGAGGAAGAAGAAAACGTTTGGGTTGGGTTTAAATAGGATGGGCTGGCGGCTGCCCAGAAATTAGGGTTTTAACACAGGTTAGTCGGTCAAAGAGCAACCACTGACCGACTAGTTTGGCAACTAGTCGGTCGGTCGACCAACGCAGACCGACTAAGTGTAAACAGTAACTCCTGAACGAAAATAGGATTTAGAATTAGTCGGTCCATGAACAAATACTGACCGACTAGTTTAGCATCTAGTCGGTCGATGAACGTTCTTAGACCGACTAAGAGTGAACAGTACTGATACTAAAATTTAGATGATGTGTTAGTCGGTTAAAGAAGCATTGCCGACCGACTAGTTTGCAACCTAGTCGGTCAACCAACGTTCTTAGACCGACTAACGATAAACAGTAGCTCCTGAGAAATTTAGAAAGCCAACTAGTCGGTCCAAGAAGGATAGCCGACCGACTGGATCGTCATCTAGTCGGTCGGTGCCCCTTCTTATACCGGCTAATGAGAACAAAAAGTTCCGATACGGAGCGCGGGGCCCCGGGATCGATTTCTAAGACTTCTAGGCTTGATCTAATAGTAAGATACGACCGTTATGAAGTCCGTCACGAATGACATACTTCGAAATCGACAATCCTAAGGAAGAAACGAGAAAATACGACGAATCGATCGAAAATGAAAGCTACGGAGACGAAAACCACACAAGAGGAGAAAATCCACCAAAACATATATTGTATTATAATAAATACAGATACATGAAAAGCAGTCGTTACAGGGCGTGAGATTTAAATATTTATAACCGCAAGTGCACGGTGTTGTAGTGTGGCTTGGGGGTCGAACTCAGGGAGGCGTGGTTGTGCTTGTGTCAGAAAGGAACCGATTCACCCTAGGGGTGAGCTAGCCCGAATCGAATGATGGTTTGTCATGAATCGTAGGTAAGGGGTTAAACAATAATAAAGGAAACCCTGGACTTCGGTTTCCACCCTATCATGTGATTCTCACTAACACGGCTGACGGATAGGATAACGATCAAAATTAGGGTCTAGTGGTGAGACGTTGCCTCTAAGAGTGATACCAGCGTCCCATAGGCCCGATATTCCGGTCGGTGCCCAGGATGATATGCCGGACTACCTGGGTTCGGTCAGTGGGCATTCCCATGTCCATTAACACTGACCGACTCCGGGAGCACTAAGCTCGCAACGATAACACCCAACATCTCATCCTGCCGTTCCCACGCGCTAGGATTCGATGTCTACGCTAAGAGCGTGAGCTATGGCTAGGGAGTCAACCGCCAAGTTTATTCCCCCTTGGCCCAACGATCAAAGGCGGTCTTTTTCCCGCCGATGACAATGAAACACCCAGTGTAACCAATAGATTCCTATTCCCTATCGATTTCCTAGTCCTATGGACTTATCAGGGAGAACCCACGAAGGGGTTTCCACCAAAATCCTAGATTGGGAAACTACTCACACATATTAGTTAAAAAGCGATCTAAATGAAAATCGACCGTTAAAAATATAATCGGGCGATTGAGAACTAGTAAAAGCAATGCACATAACACTGTATTAAAGTTTGGTAAAGATCAGACAACTTACAAATATCAAATAAACTCAAGCCGTCACAAAATGGAGAGAAAACAGAAAAAATACAACAACCCTGTTTCTGGAAACCTAGGGTTTATATTTATAGACAACGACGTCACCCGATCGGGTGAAGAATCAACCGATCTGGTGACCTACTTCGTTCTTCGGCAGTGCACTTCAGGATTTCACCCGGTCAGGGGACACGATCGGTTGGCGGAAGCTGCTCGTCGTTTGGATCTTGAGCTCGTCAGGTGAACCGATCGGTTGATAAATCAACCGATCGGTTGGAATTGTCGCCTAAAAAGACAGAAACTTTGGGCGTTTTGGCACGGTCAGCTGGCGGCCGGGTGAGCTCTCCGAGTCATCTCTTTGGGGGAATCGGCTACAGATGAACCGATTGGGTGAAGGTCACCCGATCAGTTGGATTTCAGCTCCAATTTCCAGAGAAGTTCGTCTGTTGATCCGATCATCGAACTGGTCGATTGATGCTCTCGTAGCTTCAGCTGCTGTCCGGGTGGTGCACGCATGCATCACCCGATCGGTTGACTATGTCCAATCGATCGGGTGAGGGCTGAAAGATGGCGATCTTTGTCGTTTGACCCCCTAGATCACGAGTGACTCCTCCCGTTGCTCTGGGGACTTACGATATCTTCAATATATGTCCCCTACGCTGACAAACTCCTGCAAACACACAAAAACATGGAAAAGTGAAAGAAAACGAGAAAACACGAGAAAATGGATACGAGACGTCGAAAAATAGCGGAAAAACACAAAGAAGACGTGCGTGAATATATAAAATATACACACACGTCAAAATCCTCCAAGCTGAACCCTTCCTCATCCTCGAGGAAGACGAGTGAGAGTAGGAGCTCGGAGGGAGAAAATAGAGAGGAAGAGAGAAAGCGAGAACTCTAAATCCTAGATCGCCCGTCAGGGGCAACAAAATCAAAAACGACACACCAAGCGAGAAAACGCCAAATAACAACACTAAACCAAGGAATACGAGTCCAGACAGGTGTCGTGGGCCCACGCGATGAAGCGCGAGTGAGTGTAGTCGTGTGCTAGCAGACGGCGTCGCTATCTACATTGTGCTATAAGCTCCATATACACAAATCCAAGAAATGACCCAAACATCGATTCGATTTAGAATAAGGGGAGAATATATAGCTCAAGCATGCATGAGAAGAGTATGAGAATAGAAACGTATCATGTGTCAGGGACTCCATAGCTAGGGTCTTGGACATCACCACACTATCGCCTAGATAATAGCTAGAAATTCCCTATTCCAAGTGTTTTCGAAAGGGATGGGGGTTGAGATGATGTGGAGTAGGACACTCGGTGCAAATTCTCGTCTTCCCTTTATTCTCGGTAGGTAGGAAAATATTCAACAATTTTTTTTTGGGTTTTGGATATATGTATTTTTTTTTGGGTTTTTGGCTATACATATGTATATATATTTTATTTTTTTTCTTTTCTCTCTTTTTTTGGGTTTTTTCTTTTCTCTTTTTTTTTGGATTTTTGGATTTTGGGGTATATACATGTGTGTACTCTCCCAAGTGGGAGAACGATACACGACGAGAGGATTTGCACCAAGTAAAATAAAAAAGAAATAGGATTCTAAGCACTTGGACAAAGGAGATATTTTCGCTAATCAGAGCATAGGCTAAATGAGTTATCCTAGTTCTAATTATGGAATCCTGACACATGCGAAATGAAGTATATGATATATATGTTTTCATGCATACAGAAGCAGATAAGAAAGACAAATACTGTATATTCAAATCGAAGCATGATAATCTAGGGGTCATTCCTAGGACAGGTATATAAATCTAAATCACAAAGTAGAAGCACACCAAACAGGTAAGCACGACACACGACTCACATAAAAGCAAGTGGACCCATGATGCATGAAATGCAAGAGGACTCAGCTTCCTAGGGTTATTGAATGTGATTATCGAAGCCATACTAGGTGTGTGTGTGTGTGTGTGTGTGATTTTTGTGGTAATTCATCATAAGGTTCATCTCTAGGAGAAAGAGATAAAAAAGAAGAAAATAAAAAATAAAAACATGATGAAAATGACTCAAAAGACGAAGAAAAAGACGCAAATGACGCACGAAGTGCGACTCCCCTAAGCTAAAACTTGCATTGCCCTCAATACAATAGAAGTAAATACGGGAGGGCAATGAAAATGGGGGGGAATATGCACCGACTCAAATAGAAATGAAAAACACACATACAAAAATGGAAAATAAAGAAAATCACACCACACGACATACAAACAGAAAATAAAAATAGAAAATCACACCACATGACAAATAAACAAGCATACATAGAAAACATCACACGACAACACACGGAAAAATTGACTTCCCCCAAGCTAGACATGACGATGCTAGCAAAATGATATGATCATGAAAATGCAGATATATGCAATGGGGAGGTCAGAAAACAAAATGGAATCAAAAACCAGGAGAGGAATTGTCCTCGTCCTCCTCGGTGGAAGATGCGGGGGACGCGATGGAGTGGGTGGGAGAGGTGACTGGTGTGCGGAGAAGTGGAGAAAGTGGTCGGGGTGATGGATCGGTGGGTGTGGAGGTGTGAATGATGGGTGGAGTGGTGGTGGTGATGGTGAGTGGGAGTGAAAGGGCGACCAATGCGGTGGTAGATGGGGTGGATACGGCGGTAGAGGGGGTGGATACGGCGATAGAGGGGGTGGAGACGGCGACGGAAGAGGATGGTGGGGGAAGTGATCGCGATCGCACCTGCAATTTCTTGCAGCGCACATATGGAGTGACAGAAGTGGAGTGTAGTGGATCTGTGGGGGCGACAGTGGAGGGAATGGAAACAGTGGGAGTAGATGAGGTGGTGGGAGTGGAAGTGGTGATAGTAGGGGATGGTCGCCTAGGGGGTGATGGTGGAGGTGAAGAATGTGATGGTGGAGGGGAAAATCGTCGAGGGGGTGAAGGTGGTGGTGAGGGGTGGTGGTGTGGGAGGAGGTGGCCCGTGGACGTGAGTGAGAATGTGGAGGATGGTGGCCATGTCCCTCTCAAGCGCGAGGAAATATGGGTGAGTGAAGATGGAAGAGGATGGGACCGAGGAGGTGGAAGAAGATGCGGCAGCGCGCAATGAAGCTAACTCAGCCTCGAGATGGAGGCGAGTAGAGGTGCCTCGACGAAATGAGGAAGTGGTGGTGGTACGGACCGGAGAGGTGGCGACGGTGGTGATCGGGACAGAAGCTGGGATGACATGACTAGGATCAGGCCCAGAATCTCCCCGGGACGCAGGGATATCATGCACGCCTAAGTGGACGGTAGGGGAAAGTGGTCTGGGTGCGTCCAGGATGAAAGGAAGACGTAACCCCCCATAAAGTTAGGATCGGGAGAAAATTTCCAATCTGCCGCCAAAACAATGGGCATGCGAGCGGGGTTAGGCAGAATGGTATAGGCAGCAGGGGGTGTCCATAGTGAAAAGTGAAGAGGCCATCAGAGCGGGGTTTAATCATGTGAATATGCCGCAGGACATCTAGATCTAGACGTGAGGGTCCTGCGATAGTAGGAAGATCTCGGGGGATGACAATGTTAAACTGGGGAGCCGAAGCTATGATCGTGATAAGGCCCCCGCAACAAATCTTGCCCTTGCCGGAACGGCTAATCTCAAGAAGCTTGGAAATAAGCCAAGCACCAGCATGGAGGGAACGATAGGGGCCCTAAAAGAATTCCCGTCATCACCGCGAACAAAAGGAAAGGTCATGGCCCATAAAACGAAAAGATCAGGAATGGTCACGGTACCTGACTCATCCTTGGGGAAAAACGTGCATGATATGATTCGATGGGCCAGAGGGAAGATGGGGTAAATGATGGAGGAGGCCTTGGCCTTACCTCGGGGATATCGATCGTGTAGGGTGAGGCGAAACCAAAACTGATCGACGTCAAATTCGGGGGGATACCCGTAGGGATAGATAGCGTCGTCCCCAAGGATGGGGAAACCAAAGATGTTATTGATGGTGTTCAGATGAGTGCGAATGGTTTTGTTACGGACGTGGAAGATGACGATCGACCCCGACTCACAGACAAGGGTGGATAAGAATTCGAGTGTGAGTGAGGTGTAGGACACCGCGGTGGTGTTTAGGAAAGATAACCAACGTAAATTTAAGAAAAGAGTCTCGACCTCGGTGAAGACACTGAGATCGATAAGCGATTGGGTGTGGGCAAATTTGGTCGATACATGCCCTCGTGCATCAAGTCTATGATAAAAGTCCTTGTGTTCTTGAATCCTAAAGTGGTAGCCACGCGGGCCCATCAGTGGGTCCTCAGCTGGGATGATAGGTTGGGGTTGGGGTTGGGGTTGTGCAGGCTGTGCAGGAGGAGGGCGTGAGTGTAGTGGACGTGTAGTCTTGTGTCTCTTGGGAGACTCCTCCTCCTCTCGCATGATACACTTACCCTTATCTTTATCTTTGGCCATGTGAGTGTGTGTGTGAGTGTATGCAAGATGTAATGAATGCACACTAACACATGCAATCGAGCAAAAATGAAATTCTAGGGAAAAATATAAAATTGAGCTAAGGAGCGAAGTTACCCAATCGAGACAAAGATCCTTGCTCGTAGGTGACCCAATGCAACGCAATGGGAAGAAGTGTGAAGCCGTGGTGCTTCTTTTCAGCAATTTTTCAAAATGGGGGGAAGAGTGCGGAAATTAGGGTTTTGTGGGGGTAAAAATGAAAATGGAGAGAGAGAAATCGATGGAGGGAAGGAGATGAAGAGTGGAGGGAAGGATCTAAGGGGGTTTGTGGTTGGTTGAGGGGAGATCGAGGCCGGTTGGACGTTGGAGAAGACGAAATGGCGATAGAGAGTCGAAGTCGGGTGAGGGGGATAATGAACAGGGCGGTTTATTTATAGGGTTTAAGTCGAACCGATCGGGTGAAAACTCACCCGATCGGTTGACATTTAGGTCGAAAATTTTGCTGAAAAGAGGTTACAGGCGAACCGATCGGTTGAGAACTGAACCGATCGGTTGGCCGCTTCACAATTTTTCCCGAAAGTTGAGTGCTTCTCACCCGGTCGGTCACCCGACCACGCTTTGTATCACCCGATCGGTTGATCAACTCCCAAAATTTCCCGAGACTTCAGCCCAGCTCACACGGTCTGCCACCCGGTCTCACATTGCTTCACCCGACCTGTTTATTATAGAACAGATACAGCCATTGTCTGATACGTCTAACCCGATCGGTTGAATGAGGCTGCAAAAATTCACAAATGGCCTAAGTCTCTCGACGGAAGTTCCCAAGCGGCTGGATTTATTTATTAAAATAGTAATAATAAAGCTAAAAATAATCCTAAAACGAAGGTAGAAGTTTAGAGCATGGGTTGCCTCCCATGAAGCGCTTTTGTTTAACGTCGTTCGCTCGACGCCCGTAGATGATATTCAAGGTGGACGGGGGTGATGTCATATGATTGGCATCGCTTCAGATTCAGAATTGGTGGCCTTTGGTGACGTCGGCAGTGACAAGTAGACTTGTTCGATGACCCTCCCTCCGTTGATGGAATCCGGAGGCTTCTCCCTTATATTGGTGTCTACTGCCACTCGTTTCAAGATCCGAATCTCCTCACTGGTGAGCCCCATGGGCTCTTTCCCTTTCCTCCTCGCCGGAGGAGCTTTTTGAAATCCCAGAGGGATCGTATGCGACACACCTACTTTCCCAGCAACATCATCATTCTTCAGGCCGTCACGTTCTTCAAGGTCCCCTAAACTATCGGGGGGATTCCTTGGAAGAATTTCCCAGGCCGCAGCTTCCACAACTCTTTCTTCTTCTATGTCCAGCACATTGCAACTTGGATAATCAAGGGGGTTAGAGTGCTTCATTGATAGCCCCAAGTCAAATTCGACTTTTTCGTTGCCAATGTTAAGGGAAAGTTTCCCCTTCTACACATCTATTAAAATGCCGACAGTGGCCATGAAAGGTCATCCAAGAATGATGGGGGTGGGCGCATCTTCAGGCATGTCCATGACGACGAAGTCCACTGGCACATGCACCCTACTTACGTTGACAGGCAGGTCTTCTACAACCCCCACCGGATATTTGACCAATCTATCGGCTAATTGAAGCGTCATACCCGTGGGCTCCAGGTCGCCCATCCCTATCCTCTTATACATCGATAAGGGCATTAAACTGATGCTCGCTCCAAGATCGACGAGCGCGCGATGGATCTTTACCTCCCCGATCGCCCAAGGGATAGAGAAGCTCCCTGGGTCTTTAAGCTTAGGCGGATTTGCTCGCTGGATGAGTGCACTACACTCCGCCGTGAGAACTACCTTGTCCTTTCTAGAACCCTTTGTCACCAAATCCTTGAGAAATTTCGCATAGGAGGGTATGGTCTCTATAGCATCGAGGAACGGGATCTGCAAGCTCAAATCCTTAACCATGGCAAAAAATTTGCCATACTTTTCATCAATCTTGGCTTGGGCAAGCTGTTATGGAAAAGGCACAACGGGCTTGAACACTTTGAGGCTCCCTTCCTCGTCCTCCTTATTTTCTTCTTTAGGGACTCCCTCCGGAGTCGTAGTTTTTGGTGACGAAGCACCGTTGTCATTGGCTTTTTCAATTGTTCACTCTACGACCAACGGTGCTTCCAGTTCCTTGGTGGGCACTCTTGTGGGGATTTGTGTTCCGCTCCTCAAGACGATAGCGGACACATTCGCATGCTCGTGAGTGAGTGCCAAAGTCTGGTTCGCCCCCCTCGGGTTCACTTCCGGTTGTGGCGGCAATAGATTTTGCGACCTTGAAAGGTTCACCACCTGTAACCCCAGCTGGGTTACTTGGTCAGTGAGAGCCTGTTGCCCCATCTCCAGCTTCAAATTTATCTTCTCCAGGTTGGTGATGTATTGAGTCAAGAGGGACTCAACCGGGGAGATGACCCTCTGCTGGCCATAAGGCTGCTGCTGCTGCTAAATGGGCTGCTGGTTCCTGAGGGAAAACTGCTGATACTGTTGCTGCTGTTGCTGCATGGGCTGCTGATACTGTTGTTACTGAGGCCTAGCCGGATGATATATCTGTTGTTGCTGCTGCTGAGGCGGCTGCTGAAACGGTGTCCGGTAGCTAAGATTGGGGTGGTTCCGGTTGTTTGGAGAGTAGGCCGGATTGGAACTAGTCTGTGGTGGATATGGTGCATTTCCCATAGGATTGTAGAATAGTGCGCTCGCTTGGTCCAACGGTGGTGAGATGTCACTGGCGTTGCCCCCGGTTTGCTAGCCGCAAATGGCCGGGGGACCCGCGTGAGGGTTTAGATATTTGTAACCGCAAGCGCACGGTGTTGTAGTGTGGCTTGGGGGTCGAACACAGGGAGGCTAGGATGTGCTTGTGTCAAGGAGGACCGAAATCACCCCGTGGGTGAGCTAGCCCGAATCGGTTGATGGGTTGTCACGGGTAAGGAATGCAAGGTATGAACAATAAGAAAATAAACTCGGGACTTTGGTTTCCACTCCAACGAGCGACTCTCATCGATACGGCCTACGGGTAGGATGGTGATCGGAATTAGGGTCTAATGGTGAGACGTTGCCTCAGGAAGTGGTACCGGTATCCCATGGGCCCGATATTCCGGTCGGTGCCCAGGATGATACACCGGACTTCCCGGGTTCGATCAGTGGGCACTCCCGTGTCCATTAACACTGATCGATTCCGGGAGCACTAAGCTCGCAACGATAACTCCCAACATCTCATCCTGCCGCTCCCGCGTGCTAGGATTCGGCGTCTACGCTAAGGGCGTGAGCTATGGCTAGGGAGTCAACCGCCAAGTTTATTCCCCCTTGGACTAACGGTCAAAGGCGGTCTTTTTCCCGCCGATGACAATAAAACACCCCGCGTAACCATTAGATTCCTAATCCCTATCGATTTCCTAACCCTATGGATGCATCGGGAAGAGCCCCCGAAGGGGTTTCCGCCAAAATCCCAGATTTGGGAACTACTCACAAATATTCATTAAAAAGCGATCTAAACGAAAATGAACCGTTGAAATCATAATCAGCCGATTGGAATGCGAAGGTAGTAGAGCAATTAAGATAATACTAAAGTTTAAGAAAGATCCGAAAACTTACAATAGAAAAGTAATTACAGCCGTCACAATAGGAGAAAACAGTAAAAACTAACAGCTCCCCCGTTTCTGGAACCCTAGGGGTCCTATTTATAGGATCTCGTATCACCCGATCGGTTGACAAGTCAACCGATCGGGTGATCCGTTACAAATAATAAACAGAAAACGGTGGACTTTCACCCGGTCATATGAACCGGTCGGTTGAGTTCTTGGGGTGACCGGTTGGATCTTGGCGCCATCGGGTGAAGGGGTCGGTTGGGTGCCCGTGTCTCGGCTCCTCAGCATCAGCTACAGATGAACCGATCGGGTGAGAGTCACCCGATCGGTTGGAATTTGGCTTGAAAAGACAGAGAGTTGGCCCCGTTGAACCGGCCTGTGAACCGGGTGGTGCACGCGTGCATCACCCGATCGGTTGAAGATGACCAACCGACCGGGTGAGGGGCTGAAAGATGTAATCTTCGTCGTTTGACCTCCTGGATCACGCATGACTCCTCCCGTTTCTCCAGGGACTTGGGATATTGTCGTTAAACGTCCCCTACGCGGGCAATCTCCTGCAAACATGGAGAAACAAAGAAAAGTGAAAGAAAACGAGAAAATACGAGAAAACGAATAAATGACGGCGGAAAATACGGAAAAACACGAAAGAAAACGTGCGTGAATATATGAAATATATACGCACGTCAAAATCCCCCAAGCTGAACTCTTCCTCCTCCTCGAGGAAGACGAGTGAGAGTAGGAGCTCGGAGGGGAAAAATAGAGAGAAAGAGAGAAAAAGAAAACTCTATATCCTAGATCGTCCGTCAGAGCCAACAAAATCAAAAACGACACACCAAGCAAGCAAACGTCAAATCACATCACTAAACCTAGGAAAACGAGTCCAAATAAGTGTCGTGGGCCCACTCGGTGAAGCGCGTGTGAGTGCGGTCGTGTGCTAGCAAATGGTGTCGCTTTCTACAATGTGCTATGAGCTCATATACGCAAATCCAGGAAATGACCCAAATACCGATTCGAATTTGAAATTGCGGTGAATATTAGTTCAAGCATGCATGAGAAGAGTATAAGGATAGAAGCGTATCATGCATCGGGGATTCCACAACTAGGGTTAAGGAAATCACACCACTATAGCCTAGATACTAGCTAAAAAGTTCCTAAGCCAAGTGTTTTCGAAAACGATGGGGGTTGAGATGATGTGGAGTGGAACACTCGGTGCAAATTCTCGCCTTCCCTTTATTCTCGGTAGATAGGAAAAATAATCACACTTGAAATTTTTGGGTTTTGGGTTTTTGTATTTTTTTTGGATTTTGGGCTATACAAAATTTTTCTTTTCTTTTCTTTTTGGGTTTTTCTTTTATTTTCTCTTTTTTTTGGAGTTTTGATTTTGGGTTTTTGGCTATACACATGTGTACTCTCCCAAGTGGGAGAACGGTACACGACGAGGGGATTTGCACCAAGTAAAACAAAAAAGAAGTCGGAATCTAAACACTTGGGCAAAGAAAAATATTCTCGCTAAATAGAGCATGGGCTAAATGGGTTATCCTAGTCCTTAATTGTGGAATCCCGACACATGCGAAATGAAGTACACGATATATATATATATATATATATATATATATATATATATATATATATATATATATATATATATATATAGAGCATGCAGAAGTAGACATGGAAAATAAATTCCGCATATTCAAATCGAAGCATGATAATCTAGGGGTCATTCCTGGACAGGTATATAAAGTAAAATCGCAAAGTAGAAGCACACCAAACAACTAGGCACGACGCACGACTCACAAAAAGCTAAGTGGACACACGATGCGTGAAATGCAAGAGAACTCGAAATCCTAGGGTTAGTGAATGTGATTATCGATGCCATGCTAGGTGTGTGTGATTTTGTGGCGATTCATCATAGGGTTCATCTCTAGGAGAAAGAGATAAAAAGAAGAGAAGAGAAAAAAGAAAAAATAAAAAACACGATGAAAACGACACAAAAACGAAAAAGAAAGACTCAAATGGCGCACACAGTGCGACTCCCGCAAGCTGAAGCTTGCATTGCCCTCAATGCAATATGAGTGAGTACGGGAGGGCAATGAAGATGGGGGGGGAATACGCACCGACACAAAAAGAAATGAAAACAAGGAAAACACAGAGATGAAACTGAAAATAAAGAAAAATCAAAATCAAAATCAAACGACACGAAAATAGAAATAAAACCACACGACACGACACTCAAAAGGGGAGAAACAAGCACACACACAAAACTGAGAAAAAAATAAAACACGACAACACACCAAAATAGACGTCCCCCAAACTAGACATGACAGTGCTAGCGAATAAAATGCGAACGTGAAATGCAGAAATATGCAAGGGGGAGTCAAAAACAAACAAGGTGAAATCAAAAAGCAGGAGAAGGTGAGTCCTCGCCCTCCTCGGAAGAGGGTGTGGCTGGGTGGTCGGGGGAGGCTGGGGGTGTGCGGAGAAGTGGGGAACGAGGTGGAGGAATAGGGGCAGCGGTAGTGTGAACGATGGGAGGAGTGTCAGTGGAGGTGGGTGGTGGTGGTAGGACGGCGATCAAGGCGGTGGTGAGAGGAATAGAAATGGGAGAAGAAGATGTGGTGGTGACGGTAGTGGGTGGTTGATCGGTCCATATTTTACACCTTTTTTCTACATATTTGCATGTCATTTCGGTTGCTCATATTGCGATTTTCACGATTATTCGATGATATTGTGTTACTTTTCACTATTTCTTGTTTTTGTCGGATTTCAGGAAATATGGAGCGATCGTGAGCAAAAATGAGCTTTAGAGATTTGCACCCACTCCGGAGTGTCAACCATGGCCCTTTTGAGGGTTATTCTGCAATGGATGAGGAGTGGAAGAAGAAAGAACGTCGTAGGAGCGACGGGGGAGCGAAAAGATGAAGATTGGGCATTTTCAGCATGCCACTCGGCCGAGTGAAGGAGTCACTCGGCCGAGCATTGAGACCCCGCTCGGCCGGCCAGATCGGACACGCAACAGAGATGTATCAGCGTGCACTCGGCTGAGCATCGCACGCCGACTCGGCCGAGTTCGGAGACTCCGTCCGCCCGAGTGGCACCCAGACGACGGCAAGCAAAAATGTCCAACTTACTGTAATCCGTCAGTCTGCCCCAGAAGCCTGACTCGGCCGAGTGACGAAAGCCGTCCGCCCTAGTACCAAATGCCCCTCGACCGAGTGACATTTGCCACTCGACCGAGTGACTCCGAGGACACGAAGCGCCCAGATTTTCAGACATCCTCCAACTCTTTTGAAATCTGCTATCATTCCAGTGGGTAAATTATTTTTCTCATATTTTTTATGGATAGTAAACTTCATGACAATTCCAACGCCGCCAAGAACGCGCAAATCGGAGGTCAGATGAAATCTGGGGAATTTCTGCAAGTCGATGCTGCAGTGCTGGAATTTGCATGTCAGTGTCACTCGGCCGAGTGACATTTCCACTCGGCCGAGTGACCAGTTTTTGTCAGTTTTTGACAGTTTTGACAGAGTGCTGTTTTCTGGAGTTTCTGCAGGAAAGTTCACTCGACCGAGTGAGATTTCCACTCGACCGAGTGAGCTGTCCACTCGACCGAGTGAGATTTCCACTCGACCGAGTGAGATTTCCACTCGGCCGAGTCGTACCTGGCGCAGATTTCTGGGCACGCGCAGATTCAGTTTTGGGCCCGATTTTCAGGGGCTTTTTAGGCAGTTTTGCTAGGGTTTTTGGGAGAGTATTTAAGGGGTTTGTAGCCACCATTGGAGGGGATCCCCCATGTTTTCTTAGCCCCCATATATGTTTTTCTTAGGATTATTTTGGAGGTTAGGCCATGCCCTAGGCCCCCTCTTGGATCAAAAAGCTTGTATTTTGGATTGAAGATCTTCATCAAGCTAAGTATTTTCTTCTTTTTATTTGAATCTTTGTTTTTCTATCTTTTTGTATGCAAGCAATGATTTCTATTGATTCTCATATCCTTATTGCTATGCTAGAGTAGATTTGTTGTTCTAGGGTTTGGGGATGAACCCTATGGATCTAATTTCATATTTGTGATGAATGAATTTCTAAATTGCTAGAATTGCTAGGAGGTTAGGTTGTGATTGATTTACTACGGATAGCTAGGGATTTCCATCGATTTGGGATTTGTAAGAGATTGGATTCTAATCGATGGGAAGGCCTAGATATTCGATTTAGGTTTACAATTGGGTTTCTCTAGATTTGGTTTGCAAGAGATTGGACCAAAGCTAGGATTTTTAATTGTAAATCTATACACATATTCGTTTGCAAGAGATTGGACGAATACGAACTATCACAACCTAGATCGTAACTCGAGTTTGCACGAGAGTGGGCTCGAGGAGCGATTGAACGATGACGTCGATCTTCATGCTAGTGGCTTAGGTTAGGGTTTGCAAGAGATTGGGCTCTAATCTAGGTTGCTATAGACCGGCAATAGCGTGAGAGCGTGAGCTTGGTTCTATATTCAGTTACGACTAGTTCACCTCAATGCAAGTCTAGTAATATTGAGATTCACTATTTACGATGATGTATGACGATCCGTAGTGGGAATTCCCTAGCCCTAGACGTCTTTATTTGATTTTATATCCTCATACTTTGCCCGACGATTGTGACAGGATCGTCGCAAGGAAAATTCCCTCTTTCAGTATATTGTATTTGAATCGATATTCGAACTGATTTCTTTATCATCGACACCGACATCCACCACCATTTCCATTACATCATACCATAGCCATCTCCACCAATAAAACATTCGTAGTCAAACCAACCTAGGATAGATTGGAGCACAACACCACCTCCCTGTGTTCGATAACCCGCTCGCCACTTTGCCGTGCGCTTGCGGTAAAACTACAATCGTTCTCCGGGTGTGTAGCCGGGGCGCGATCAAGTTTTTGGCGCCGTTGCCGGGGAGGTGTTTCCGTTGGTGCCAATTTGTCACAATTAGGTTGATTAGACTACGAAAAAAAATAAATAAATAAAAAGGAAATTTTCACCCCTGCCACCATTATTATCATTTTTATATTCTTTTGTGCCACTGATATCTTTTCTCCAGGTATTTATCTTTGTTGATCAGGTGCTATGGATTATACTACATGGACCACAGATTTTGATCAGAATGCTCAGACGGGAGATTACTATTTTGATCAGAGTGCTCAGATGGGAGAATACTATTATGATCAGAGTGCTCAGATGGGAGAATACTATTATGATCAGAGTGCTCAGATGGGAGAATACCTTTTTGAGGAGATGCACTGGCCCGAGCTTGATGAGAGACAAAGGATCTTTTTTGATGAGATGCATGCACACCAGGTTGAAGTGCAAGCCGGGCTTGAAAAGGGTAACCTTCTATTGGAACGGGTGAAGAGGCAACTTGAAATGAATATGCTCATGCTTAAGGTTGAAGGGATTTCTAAAGATATCAGTTCTGCTTCTTCATTTTATGGGCAAGAAGCATCGCCAGACTTACTACCAGAGCCAGAATGTGCCGTCGTCGATCCCACTTCCTACGATACATCTATTGCATATGAAGAGTGGATGGACGAAGAGGCAGTGAAGGAAGCAGAAACTGAGTCATATGCGCAGCCAGAGGAGGACGCATTTCAGAGATTATTGGAGGGTCTCTTGGAGTCAGTGAGGTTCACCGGTTCAGAGAGAATTACGGAAGGTGATGCATTTGAGCTACGATTTGCAGATTTTGTTATGAACCGTGTTTCAGCTGCAGGAACAATTGAGGAGGACATCCATGTCAGACTTGAGGGGGATAGACTATATTTTCGGATTTCTTGCGGGCATTCCCCTCCACATGATACATCCCCACAAGCTGACACACATGAGCAGCTAGCATCACCATCCCAGGGAGAGCCTACATTGATAGTTGATGAGAAGGCAAATGAGCACACTATCGAGCCAGAGCATGCTTTTGAGGAGGCCTTACACACAGAGCCAGAGCTTATCACGAGGAGGTCATGCATCGGGACGAGGACACAGCCATTCATGAGGATCCCGAGCACTATCCTCCTCCATTAGAGCTTCCGCAGCCACCTCATCCTCCCACTGACGCAGAGGACTACCCCACAGAGCTTATGGCTCCCCTTCAGGGAGATCTCTTTACTCCCTCGCCCTTTATCTTTGATTTCCCTCCAGTGTATGATATTTTTTATGATTCATCGTGCCTTTTGCAGGATTCATGTACATACGATCAAGAGGTACGATGGGACGTATATGTGGAGGAGAGCGAGGAGTTAGCACCCATGGACATATATGAATATGATCAAGGGGTGCACTGGGATGAGTCCGACGATGATGAGGAGCATCTTGATGGGGTCCACACCTATGATCTAGATTTACCTGAGCAGCATAAAGAAGACACCGTGGAGACAGCTATCACGGCACGTGAGGATATTGGATTATTTCCAGGGAAGTATCGTCCACCACTATTTATTTCATATATTTCTATTAACGATCCTCTTTGGAATACTTTTATTATGAGGGTGAAATTTTTGCAGCGAACTGATGCATCCTATTCTCTGCAGGGTACAGGTGGAGTCCTTGTGGGAATGCTGGAGGATGCATTGCTAGAGTTCGTTGGTGTCCGTGGACATGTGCGCCTGGCAGAGCCACGGAAGGAGCAGTTGGAGCAGTTGCCTGCACCGGAAAAGATACTGGATCCGCCTTTTGCTATAGGTGATATCAATCCAGTAGTGTAGAAATTTTTATGCTTTCAATAAACCCGAATCCTCTCGACAGCGAGAGGACCGTATAGATTTGCTTGAATAAATATCACCTCATATGACGGCAACAAAAATTTTTACACCCCAAACCCATTATATATATTAATTGCCCTCTCCATATTTTGATGTGTCACATCCTTTTGCTCACCACATTCGAGCATTTCTTTCAAGTGAAACCTTACTTTCTTATTCGTATGACTTGATCACGCTTTGCAAAGCCATGACATTTTTGGTCAAGTCATTTGAATAGGATTGTTTGGTATAAGCTTGGGGGAAGGCGCTCTCATGCATCATTGTATGTGCATGTAGTTACATTAGGATTTCATGTCATTCATTTCATCATATTTCATTCACCCCCTTATTATTATCGTTGTTCATCATATTCTTTAATTATGATCACATTGAGGACAATGTGAAGTTTATGCTTGGGGGAGTGCATTTCCATGCCATTTAGACGCATTAGTTGCATTTTTACTTTATTTTAGGGCTTTTAAAATTTTTCAAAATTTTGCATCATCTTTTTGATTTTTCCATCTTATTTTCCTTTTATGTGCGTTCATGCATCATGTTGTGTGCTTGTTTTTCTTTTCTTTCCTCTCTTTTATTTCTTTTATTTCTTTATTTTCTTTTCTCTTCTTCCGCTAGATGAATTTCTTATGATGATATCTCTTATTGCTTTAGCAACCATCACGATGCTTATTATTCTTTGCCATGCTACTTAGAGTATTCCATAGTCTTGCTATTCACATGTGCTTGCAAATCTATTTCTCTTGATGACCCCTCTAAGTGATCGCATGATATTCATTGAAACTGAATGTATGGATTAGTGTTTAGTATGCTTTTGTTGGAAGTGCACCAAGATTCACGCATCATTAGTATATCTGAAGCATCAGTTTTATTGTCTTATTCACCTCCTGTTGCATGCTTGATATGATTGTGCACTTTACGGCTTGACTTCACTTTTCATTGAGATGATTGAGAATATCCATGCTTACATATTAGTTTTAGTTGAAGTATTATTTTATTGAACTGTTCGTGCACATCTTAGAGTGAACCGAGTGCTACATTATTTCTTTCTCCACATATATCTTTTTATTCTCTACATGTCACTTGAGTTCACCTCCTAAAGCTACTTATATCGCATCTATTTCCCGAAAATCCCCACGAAAGAAAAGTTAGCTCCAAAAAGTCCAAAAAGCCAAAAAGGAGCCAAAAACCAAAAATACAAATCAAATAGCTCCTACAAAAATCCAAAAAGAAAAGTGAGAAACAAAAAAGGTTCAAAAAGAAAAAAAAAGAAAAGAGGAAAATGTTTCTCTATCTCATTATTGGAGCCACAAAATACTTGGGAAAACCAAGGCAAAAATCCCATTTTCCTCTATCATATTCCTTTAGATGCAATGCCTCAAGCTAAGCTTAGGGGGGTGAACTCATTTGACCATATGAGTGAGTGCGACATTAGAGTGGAGAGGTGCACGAATGGGGAAGTTTGATAATGTTGAAACTTAGCACAATACCTTAGTTATGGAGATTTCTTATGAATCGATATAAATATGTGAATGCCATGATTTATTCTATCCTCCATTGCATGTTTGGTGTGATTCTTATAAGCTTCTGTTATGACTCTTGATTGAAAAGTGCATCGCCAATAATTGTATATTAAATTCTATGAAATGCATAATGTGGATATGAATTGATTGTATGAATTCAGAGAATCCCTTTTGTTGATCTGAAAAGCTTGCAAGTACCATGTTTATGAAAGATATGAAATCCTTATAGCATGTGATTTGTATTTTCCAAGTCATCGTGATGTGTAGCTTATGGCTTGAGATCTGAGAGTATAATCTAGCGACCCCTTCCACTTCGTATTCTTTTATTTCATTTCCCTTATTTTTCATCTCCCGAGTTCGTCTTTTTACTTATCTTCCTCGAGGACGAGTAAGAGGCAAGCTTGGGGGATTTTGATCGGTCCATATTTTACACCTTTTTTCTACATATTTGCATGTCATTTCGGTTGCTCATATTGCGATTTTCACGATTATTCGATGATATTGTGTTACTTTTCACTATTTCTTGTTTTTGTCGGATTTCAGGAAATATGGAGCGATCGTGAGCAAAAATGAGCTTTAGAGATTTGCACCCACTCTGGAGTGTCAACCATGGCCCTTTTGAGGGTTATTCTGCAATGGAAGAGGAGTGGAAGAAGAAAGAACGTCGTAGGAGCGACGGGGGAGCGAAAAGATGAAGATTGGGCATTTTCAGCATGCCACTCGGCCGAGTGAAGGAGTCACTCGGCCGAGCATTGAGACCCCGCTCGGCCGGCCAGATCGGACACGCAACAGAGATGTATCAACGTGCACTCGGCCGAGCATCGCACGCCGACTCGGCCGAGTTCGGAGACTCCGTCCGCCCGAGTGGCACCCAGACGACGGCAAGCAAAAATGTCCAACTTACTGTAATCCGTCAGTCTGCCCCAGAAGCCTGACTCGGCCGAGTGACGAAAGCCGTCCGCCCTAGTACCAAATGCCCCTCGGCCGAGTGACATTTGCCACTCGACCGAGTGACTCCGAGGACACGAAGCGCCCAGATTTTCAGACATCCTCCAACTCTTTTGAAATCTGCTATCATTCCAGTGGGTAAATTATTTTTCTCATATTTTTTATGGATAGTAGACTTCATGACGATTCCAACGCCGCCAAGAACGCGCAAATCGGAGGTCGGATGAAATTTGGGGAATTTCTGCAAGTCGATGCTGCAGTGCTGGAATTTGCATGTCAGTGTCACTCGGCCGAGTGACATTTCCACTTGGCCGAGTGACCAGTTTTTGTCAGTTTTTGACAGTTTTGACAGAGTGCTGTTTTCTGGAGTTTCTGCAGGAAAGTTCACTCGACCGAGTGAGATTTCCACTCGACCGAGTGAGCTGTCCACTCGACCGAGTGAGATTTCCACTCGACCGAGTGAGATTTCCACTCGACCGAGTCGTACCTGGCGCAGATTTCTGGACACGCGCAGATTCAGTTTTGGGTCCGATTTTCAGGGGCTTTTTAGGCAGTTTTGCTAGGGTTTTTGGGAGAGTATTTAAGGGGTTTGTAGCCACCATTGGAGGGGATCCCCCATGTTTTCTTAGCCCCCATATATGTTTTTCTTAGGATTATTTTGGAGGTTAGGCCATGCCCTAGGCCCCCTCTTGGATCAAAAAGCTTGTATTTTGGATTGAAGATCTTCATCAAGCTAAGTATTTTCTTCTTTTTATTTGAATCTTTGTTTTTCTATCTTTTTGTATGCAAGCAATGATTTCTATTGATTCTCATATCCTTATTGCTATACTAGAGTAGATTTGTTGTTCTAGGGTTTGGGGATGAACCCTATGGATCTAATTTCATATTTGTGATGAATGAATTTCTAAATTGTTAGAATTGCTAGGAGGTTAGGTTGTGATTGATTTACTACGGATAGCTGGGGATTTCCATCGATTTGGGATTTGCAAGAGATTGGATTCTAATCGATGGGAAAGCCTAGATATTCGATTTAGGTTTACAATTGGGTTTCTCTAGATTTGGTTTGCAAGAGATTGGACCAAAGCTAGGATTTTTAATTGTAAATCTATACACATATTCGTTTGCAAGAGATTGGACGAATATGAACTATCACAACCTAGATCGTAACTCGAGTTTGCACGAGAGTGGGCTCGAGGAGCGATTGAACGATGACGTCGATCTTCATGCTAGTGGCTTAGGTTAGGGTTTGCAAGAGATTGGGCTCTAATCTAGGTTGCTATAGACCGGCAATAGCGCGAGAGCGTGAGCTTGGTTCTATATTCAGTTACGACTAGTTCACCTCAATGCAAGTCTAGTAATATTGAGATTCACTATTTACGATGATGTATGACGATCCGTAGTGGGAATTCCCTAGCCCTAGACGTCTTTATTTGATTTTATATCCCCATACTTTGCCCGACGATTGTGACAGGATCGTCGCAAGGCAAATTCCCTCTTTCATTATATTGTATTTGAATCGATATTCGAACTGATTTCTTTATCATCGACACCGACATCCACCACCATTTCCATTACATCATACCATAGCCATCTCCACCAATAAAACATTCGTAGTCAAACCAACCTAGGATAGATTGGAGCACAACACCACCTCCCTGTGTTCGATAACCCGCTCGCCACTTTGCCGTGCGCTTGCGGTAAAACTACAATCGTTCTCCGAGTGTGTATCCGGGGCGCGATCAGTGGTGGTGGGAGAGATTTGGAGCGCACTGGCAATTTCCTCCGACGCACATATGAAGTGATGGAGGAGGAGGGAGGAGGTAGCGTGGGTGCAATGGAAGTGGTCGGGAGGGGGGAAGTGGATACCGGGATGGGAATAGATGAGGGAGGAGAAGAATGTGGTGAGGGAGGTGATGGATGTGGGGATGTGTGAGAGGGTGGAGGAGAAGATCGTCGAGGTGGTGAAGGTGGAGGTGGGCCGTGGATGTGAGTGAGAAGGCGAAGAATGGCGGCCACGTTCCTCTCAAGTGCGAGGAAACGTGGGTGAGTGAGAAAGGAGGACGGTGATGGGTTCGAGGAGGCAGAGGACATGGCGAGATCACGGAGGGCAGCGACCTCCCTTTCAAGACCAAGACGGGAAGAGACCTGGCGACATCCAAAGGATGTGGACTGACGTGAGGCAGAAGCGGTGCCGGCAGGTAAGGTGGAAGTGGTGCCGGCGGCGGTGGTCATGCCGGCACAGGAGACAAGGCCAGAAATGGCCGCTAAGAGGTGCTCAGAAGTGATGGGGCCCGGAACAGAAACAGGACGACTCGGGCCAGCCACCATATCTCCCCGAGACGCAGGGATATCCTGCTCGCCTAAGTGGGCGGTAGGGGACGGTGGTCTGCGTGCGTCCGCGGGAAGGAAAGGAAGGTGCAACCCCGCTAGGAAGTTCGGATCGGGTGGGAAGGTCCAATCTCCAACAAGAGCTATGGTCATGTGAGCGGGGTTGGGGAGAATGGTTTAAGGGGCTGGGGGGTGGCCATAATTGAAGATGATGCGGCCATCGGAGTGGGGTTTAATCATGTGAATGTGCCGCAGGATATCAATATCTAGCTGTGAGGGTCCTGTGGCAGCGGGAAGATTATTGGGGATGTGAATATTAAATTGGGGGGTAAGAACAAATGATAGTAATGATGCCCCCACAACAAAACTTCCCCTTACCGGCCCGGCTGATCTCGAGAAGCTTGTAAACAAGCCAATCGCCGCCATGGATGGGGACGGTAGGGGCCCTAAAGCTAATCCCATCATCGTCCCAGACAAAAGGGAAAGTCATGGCCCAGAGGATAAAAAGGTCAGGGATAGTCACGGTGCCGGACTCGTCCCTGGGAAAAAATGCAGATGATATGATCCTGTGGGCCAAACGAAATACGGGATGGATGATGGAGGAGGCCTTGGCCCTACCTCAGGGATAGCTATGGAGCAGTGTGAGGCGGAACCAGAATTGATCGACGTTAAACTCAGGCGTGTACCCATAGTGTCGGATGGAGTCATCCCCAAGATTGGGGAAACCAAATATATCGTTAATGGTATTCAGATTTGTGGTGACACTCTTGTTACGCACCCGGAATTTTATGAACGACCCGGACTCCCAAACAAGTGTAGAGAGAAATTCGAGGGTGAGTGACGGGTAGGATAAGGCAGAGGCTTAAGAAAGGCCAACCAACCTAAGTTAGCGAAAAGAGATTCGACTTCGGTGAAGACACCGAGATCGACTAGTGACTGTGTATGCGGGAACTTAGTTGATAGATGCCCCCGAGCATCGAGCCTACGATAAAAATCCTTGTGTTCCTGTTTCCTAAAGATATACCCATGTGGGCCCAACATTGGGTCCACAGGGGGGATAACAGGCGGGGGAGGGCCTAGTGTCAGTGCTCGTGTGTGGGGAGGGGGACGTGTTTGTTTTTGTCTCTTTCGAGATGGTTCCTCCTCCCGCAAAACCCCCTTCCCCTTGTCTTTATCCTTAGCCATGCGTGAGTGTGAGTGTGAATGAGTGCAAAAAGCAATGAATGCACACTAACACAAGCAAAATGAGCAAGCAAAATTTATAGGGCAAAAATAGAAATATGAGCGTAGGAGCGAGTGTACCCAAGCGAAATGGCGAAGCTTGCTCGTAGATGTCCCCACGCCGTGCAATGAGAGAAGCGTGGAGCCGCGGTGACCTCTTTCAGCAAGAATTTTTGAAATAGGCGTTGTTTGGGGGGAATTAGGTCAGAAATTTGAAATGAAGGGGAGAGAGAGTGAAAATGATGGAGCGATTGATGGAGGAGGTGGAGAGAGGGAGTATTGGAGGAGTAGAGGACGTGGGGGAGTGAAATCCGGCCGTTGGGGAGGAGGAGGAGGTGAATCGACGGTGGAATGGGCGATCGGGCGAGGGTGAATGCGAACGGGTGGTCGGGGGTATTTATAGGGTTTTAAGTCGAACCGATCAGGTGACTTGTCACCCGATCGGTTGACTGTTAGGTCGAAAAATCTTGCCGAAGAAGTGCTACAGGAGAACCGATCGGTTGACTTGTCAACCGATCGGTTGGCCGCTCCACTCATTTTCCCGAGAATTGAGGGTTGCTCACCCGGTCGCTTCAACCGATCACGCTCTAACTCAACCGATCGGTTGATATTTCCCAAAACTTTCCCGAGAATTCTCCCTAGATCACCCGGTCTGTCACCCGGTCTCTCCATTCTTCACCCGATCGGTTCATTTGGGGACAGATGCGGCTTGTATCTGATACATCCCAACCGATCGGTTGAGTTATCAACCGATCGGTTGGGGCCTTGTTTCCTGCAAAAACCAACAGATTGTCTAAGTCCCTGAACGGATGTTCTTGTGGCTGATTTTATTTATAAAAATAGATAAAATAAAGTCAAAAATAACACTAAAAAGTGGGGCAAAAGTTTAGAGCATGGGTTGCCTCCCATGAAGCGCACTTGTTTAACGTCGTTGGCTCGACGCCCGCAAGTGATGTTCACGGTGGTTGATACGGGTGATGCCCAAAGTTCGGCATCTCTTCTTCATCGGATCTTACGGCCTTTAGAGTAGTCAGCAGCTGGAGAATGATTTGCTCGACTACCCTCTCCTTGTTTTTGGGATCCGGGGGCTTCTCTTTCGTATTGGAGCTTACCGCCATCTTCTTAAGGATCCGGACCTCGTCTTTGGTGAGGTCCATGGGTTCTTTCCCTGTTTTCCTCGCAGGAGGAGCCTTGGGGAACCCGGGAGGGGTCGTACGTGCTGCATTCGCTTTCCCAGCAGCATCATTGTTCTTGTGGCCGTCTTGGTCTTCTGAATCCCCCAAGTTATCGGGGGGATTTCTTAAGAGAATCTCCCAGGAGCTCTCTTCAGCAGCTTTATCTTCTTCCACCTCCAGAAAATTACACCGAGGGTCATCTGGGGGATCGGGGTACTTCATGGACAACCCCAGATCAAATTCAACCTTTTCTCCGCTGACGTTTAGCGAAAGTTTTCTTTTCTTCACATCAATCAAAACGCCAGCAGTGGCCATGAAAGGCCATCCCAGGATGATGGGAGTGTGTGCGTCTTCAGGCATGTCCATGACAACGAAGTCCACTAGCACATGCACCCTTTTTACATTGACGAGGAGGTCATCCACAATCCCCACCGGATATTTGACCGACCGGTCAGTAAGTTGTAGGGTCATACCGGTGGGCTCCAAATCACCCATTCCTATCCTCTTATACATCGATAAGGGCATCAAACTGACACTCGCTCCGAGATCGACGAGTGCACGATGAATCTTTACTGCCTCGATCGTGCAAGGGATTGAGAAGCTCCCCGGGTCTTTAAGTTTCGACAGATTTTCCCTCTGGATGAGAGCGTTACACTCCACCGTCAACACTACTTTCTCCTTTCTAGACCCTCTCGTCACCAAATCCTTCAGGAATTTCGCATAGGAGGGGATTGTTTCGATTGCTTCCATGAAGGGGATTTGCAAGCTCAGATCCTTGACCATGGCGAAGAACTTGCCATATTTCTCATCGATTTTGTCCTGAGCTAACCGTTGTGGAAAAGGCACAACGGGTTTGAACACTTTTAGGCTCCCTTCCTCATTCTTCTTCTTCTCTTCTTCAGAGACCCCCTCCGGAGTCGTAGGATTTGATGACGAAGCACAGGCGTTGTTTGATTTTTCGATCGGTCGCTCGACGACCAACGGTGCTTTCGGTCTGTTAGGGGGCACTCTAGTAGGGATTTGTGTCCCGCTTCTCAGAACGATAGCAAACACATTTGCGTGCTCATGCACGAGTGCCGACGTTTGGGTTTCTCCCCTCGGGTTCACCTCAGGTTGTGGCGGCAATTGGTTTTGTGACCTTGAAAGGGTCGCCACTTGTAACCCCAGCTGGGTTACTTGGTCCGTGAGGGCCCGCTGACCCATTTCCAGCTTTTGATTGATCTTCTCCTGGTTGGTAATATATTGAGTCAAGAGAGACTCAACCGGAGAGATGGCCCTCTGTTGGCCATACTGCTGCTGCTGCTGGATTGGCTGCTGATTTGCTGATATTGTTACTGCTGAATCTGACTCTGCTATGGCCTAGTCGGCTGATATGTTTGTTGCTGCGGCTGTTGAGGTGGCGAGGGCTGGAATGGTGACCTGTAACCAAAGTTAGGGTGGTTCCGGTTGTTTGGAGAGTAGGCCGGGTTGGAATTGGTTCTTGGTGGATACGGCACATTTCCCGTGGGGTTGTAAAATAGTGCGCTCGCCTGATCCAACGGTGGTGAGACATCACCACCGTCGAATTCCCCAAAGACTTCGGATTCTACCGCAGCAATCTGTTGTGTACAGGCCCCACCGGCTCCTACCATTAGTGCGGAGATCTGGGTCAAAAGCAAGTCGAACTTGCTTGAAAGTTTGTCGACGTCCTCGACTCTGTGTATACCCCCAGACCTGGGTGTGGCTCTCTCGTCACACCACCGCTCATTGTTGGATGCCATATTTTCCAGAATATGTCCGGCATCTTCCTCGCTCCTTGACATGAAGGAACCCCCAGCCGTGGCATCCATAGAAGATTTTAGGTCATCCCTCAGCCCATTGTAGAACAGATTAATAATCTGCCACTTCGGAAGCTCATGGTGAGGGCATCTTCTCTGCATCTCCTTGTATCTCATCCAAGCTTCATGCAAGGACTCGTGGCTGGCCTGGGAGAAGGATGAGATCTCACTCCTCAACTTCATGGTCTTCCCCGGAGGAAAGAACTTCGTCAGAAAAGCGTTGGAGAGCTTCTCCCAGGTATTGAAAGTGTTGGGGTCCTTCCCCCTAAGCCATTGCTTGGCTTTGTCTCGCAACGAGAAGGGGAACAGCTTCAGACGGATCACCTCAGTCGTGACACCATTAATCCGGAAGGTGTCACATTTCTCCAAGAAGGAGTCTAGATGCTCGATCGGGCTCTCCATGGGTGCACCCGAAAACTGATCCTGCTGGATCCATGTCACCAAAGACGGCTTTAGCTCGAAGCTTTGGGCCGTAATAGCTAGAGGACGGATGGCGGAAGTGGACTCGATAGATGGCATCGAGTACTCCAACAGGGACTTGCGAGGTGGGGTGTTCTCCTCCATGGCTTCAGGATCCTCTCTTCTTCACTTCTCGACGGCCAAACGCCTAAGGGTGGCGTTAATCTCTGGATCAACGGGGATCAAGTCGTCGAGACTTCTTGAACTCCTGCGCATGAAAAACAACAAACACCCGTGAAGCGACAAGTGGGAGAGAGATAGATAAGATAAGAAATGAAAAGAAGAAAATAAAAAGGAAAAAGAAGAATGCGAAAATTATCGCGAGGTAGGGATAAGAGCTAGACACTAGGGTTCAAGAGATCCTAAAATAACAAGCACGTTGCCTCCCCGGTAACGGCGCCATAAACTTGGTGTTGCCCCCGTTTTGCTAGCCGCAAATGGACGGGGGACTCGCGTGAGGGTTTAGATATTTGTAACCGCAAGCGCACGGTGTTGTAGTGTGGCTTGGGGGTCGAACACAGGGAGGCTAGGATGTGCTTGTGTCAAGGAGGACCGAAATCACCCCGTGGGCGAGCTAGCCCGAATCGGTTGATGGGTTGTCACGGGTAAGGAATGCAAGGTATGAACAATAAGAAAATAAACCCGGGACTTTGGTTTCCACTCCAACGAGCGACTCTCGCCGATACGGCCTACAGGTAGGATGGTGATCGGAATTAGGGTCTAATGGTGAGACGTTGCCTCAGGAAGTGGTACCGGCATCCCATGGGCCCGATATTCCGGTCGGTGCCCAGGATGATACACCGGACTTCCCGGGTTCAATCAGTGGGCACTCCCGTGTCCATTAACACTGATCGATTCCGGGAGCACTAAGCTCGCAACGATAACTCCCAACGTCTCATCCTGTCGCTCCCGCGTGCTAGGATTCAGCGTCTACGCTAAGGGCGTGAGCTATGGCTAGGGAGTCAACCGCCAAGTTTATTCCCCCTTGGCCCAACGGTCAGAGGCGGTCTTTTTCCCGCCGATGACAATAAAACACCCCGCGTAACCGTTAGATTCCTAATCTCTATCGATTTCCTAACCCTATGGATGCATCGGGAAGAGCCCCCGAAGGGGTTTCCGCCAAAATCCCAGATTTGGGAACTACTCACAAATATTCATTAAAAAGCGATCTAAACGAAAATGAACCGTTGAAATCATAATCAGACGATTGGAATGCGAAGGTAGTAGAGCAATTAAGATAATACTAAAGTTTGAGAAAGATCCGAAAACTTACAATAGAAAAGTAATTACAGCCGTCACAATAGGAGAAAACAGTAAAAACTAACAGCTCCCCCGTTTCTGGAACCCTAGGGGTCCTATTTATAGGATCTCGTATCACCCGATCGGTTGACAAGTCAACCGATCGGGTGATCTGTTACAAATAATAAACAGAAAAAGGCGGACTTTCACCTGGTCATATGAACCGGTCGGTTGAGTTCTTGGGGTGACCGGTTGGATCTTGGCGCCATCGGGTGAAGGGGTCGGTTGGGTGCCCGTGTCTCGGCTCCTCAGAATCAGTTACAGATGAACCGATCGGGTGAGAGTCACCCGATCGGTTGGAATTTGGCTTGAAAAGACAGAGAATTGGCCCCGTTGAACCGGCCTGTGAACCGATCGGGTGACATTCACTTGAGCTCCGGCTGAGACCGGGTGGTGCACGCGTGCATCACCCGATCGGTTGGAGATGACCAACCGACCGGGTGAGGGGCTGAAAGATGTAATTTTCGTCGTTTGACCCCCCTGGATCATGCGTGACTCCTCTCGTTGCTCCGGGGACTTGAGATATTGTCGTTAAACGTCCCCTACGCGGGCAATATCCTGCAAACATGGAGAAACAAAGAAAAGTGAAAGAAAACGAGAAAATACGAGAAAACGAATAAAAGACGACGGAAAATACGGAAAAACACGAAAGAAAACGTGCGTGAATATATGAAATATATACGCACGTCAGTCACCACCTTCGAAGTCCCCCATGACTTCGGATTCCACCGCCGCAATATGCTGTGTACCGGCACCACTGGCTCCTCCAATCAGCATTGAGATCTGGGTCGATAGCAAGTCAAACTTGCTGGATAATTTGTCGACGTCCTCGACCCAGTGGATGCCTCCAGATCAAGGTGTGGCTCTCTCGTCACACCACCGGTCATTGTTCGATGCCATGTTTTCAAGAATTTGTCCGGCATCTTCTTCACTAATAGACATGAAGGATCCCCCAGCCGCGGCGTCCATGGAAGATTTCAAGTCATCCCTCAATCCGTTGTAGAACAGATTAATTATTTGCCACTTGGGAAGCTTGTGATGAGGGCATCTCCTCTACATTTCTTTAAATCTTGTCCAAGCTTCATGCAGGGACTCATGGCTGGCCTGGGAGAAGGAGGATATCTCACTCCTCAGCTTCATGGTCTTCCCCGGAGGAAAGAACTTCATCAAGAACGCATTTGAAAGCTTCTCCCAAGTGTTGAAAGTGTTAGGGTCCTTCCCCCTTAGCCACTGCTTGGCCTTATCCCACATAGAGAAGGGGAATAGCTTCAGACGGATCGCCTCAGTTGTGACACCATTAATTCGGAAGGTGTCACATTTCTCCAAGAAGGAGTCCAGATGTTCGATGGGGCTCTCCATGGGTGCCCCAGAGAATTGATCCTGCTGGATCCACGTCACCAAAGACGGCTTAAGCTCGAAGCTTTGTGCCGTAATAGCAGGAGGACGGATGGCGGAGGTGGACTCGATGGAAGGCATCAAGTATTCCAGCAGGGATTTATGAGGTGGGGGTGTTCTCCCCCATGGCTTCGGACTCTTCCCTTCTTCGCTTCTCTGCGGTCAAACGCCTTAGGGTGGCATTTATCTCAGGATCAACAGAAATCAAGTCGTCAAGACTCCTTGTGTTCCTGTGCATTAAAAGCAACAAACACCCGTGAAGCGAAAAGTGGGAAAGAAACAGATAAAATAGAAAATAAAATTAAGAAAATAAAAATGAAAAAGAAGAATGCGAAAATTATCGCGAGATAGAGATGTGAGCTAGACTCAAGGGTTCACGAGATCCTAAAATAACAAGCACGTTGCCTCCCCGGCACGGTGCCATAAAGCTTGACGTCCCCCATGGTTTGTGCGTGCATGCAAGTGTGCAATAATATGTGATTGGGGCGTGAGATTTAAATATTTATAACTGCAAGTGCACGGTGTTATAGTGTGGCTTGGGGGTCGAACTCAGGGAGGCGTGGTTGTTCTTGTGTCAGAAAGGAACCGATTCACCCTAGGGGTGAGCTAGCCCGAATCGAATGATGGTTTGTCACGAATCGTAGGTAAGGGGTTAAACAATAATAAAGGAAACATGGGACTTCGGTTTCCACTCTATCATGTGATTCTTGTTAAACGGCCGATGGATAGGATAACGATCGGAATTAGGGTCTAGTGGTGAGACGTTGCCTCTAAGAGTGATACCAGCGTCCCATGGGCCCGATATTCCGGTCGGTGCCCAGGATGATACGCCGGACTACCCGGGTTCGGTCAGTGGGCATTCTCATGTCCATTAACACTGACCGCCTCCGAGAGCACTAAGCTCGCAACGATAAATCCCAACATCTCATCCTACCGTTCCCACGCGCTAGGATTCGCTGTCTATGCTAAGCGCGTGAGCTATGGCTAGGGAGTCAACCGCCATGTTTATTCCCCCTTGGCCAAACAGTCAAAGGCGGTCTTTTTCCCGCCGATGATAATGAAACACCCCGCGTAACCAATAGATGCCTATTCCCTATCGATTTCCTAGTCCTATGGACGCATCAGGGAGAACACACGAAAGGGTTTCCACCAAAATTCCAGATTGGGGAAACTACTCACACATATTAGTTAAAAAGCGATCTAAATGAAAATCGACCGTTAAAAGCATAATCGGGCGATTCAAAAGTAGTAAAAGCAATGCAAATAACACTATATTAAAGTTTGGTAAAGATCAGACAACTTACAAATATCAAATAAATTCCAGCCGTCACAAAATGGAGAGAAAACAGAAAAATACAACAGCCCTTTTTCTGGAAACATAGGGTTTATATTTATAGAAAACGACGTCACCTGATCGAGTGAAGAATCAACCGATCGGGTGACCTGCTTCGTTCTTTGGCAACGCACTTCAGGATTTCACCCGGTCAGGCGACACGATCGGTTGGCAGAAACTGCTCGTCGTTTGGATCTTGAGCCCGTCAGGTGAACCGATCGGTTGATAAATCAACCGATCGGTTGGAATTGTCGCCCAAAAAGACAGAAACTTCGGATGTTTTGGCACGGTCAGCTGGCGGCCGGGTGAGCTCTCCGGGTCATCTCTTTGGGGGAATCAGCTACAGATTAATTGATCGGGTGAAGGTCACCCGATCGGTTGGATTTCAGCTCCAATTTCCCGAGAAGTTCGTCGGTTGATCCGGTCATCGAACCGGTCGGTTGATGCTCTCGTAGCTTCAGCTGCTGTCCGGGTGGTGCACGCGTGCATTACCCGATCGGTTGACTATGTCCAACCGATCGGGTGGGGGCTGAAAGATGGCGATCTTCGTCGTTTGACCCCCTAGATCATGCATGACTCCTCCCGTTGCTCCGGGGACTTACGATATCTTCGATATATGTCCCCTACGCCTGTAAACTCCTGCAAACACACAAAAACATGGAAAAGTGAAAGAAAACGAGAAAACAAGAGATAATGGATACGAGACGGCGGAAAATAGCGGAAAAACACAAAGAAGACGTGCGTGAATATATAAAATATACACACACGTCACTAACCCCGCTGCCCGAAGCGGCGGGCAGACCCGTCGCTCGCCACGGTGGGATAACCCCGCCGCCCGAAGCGGCGGTTACCCCCGCCACTCGAAGCGACGAGCAGACCCGCCGCCCACGACGGTGGGCTAACCCCACCGCCCGAAGCGGCGGTTACCCCTGCTGCTCGAAGCGGCGGGCAGATCCGTCAACCGTAGCAGTGGTTACCCCCGCCGCTCGAAGCGGCGGGCAGACCCGCCACCCGCGA
The DNA here is from genome assembly GCA_030789695.1 of Scilla litardierei. NCBI lineage: Eukaryota > Viridiplantae > Streptophyta > Magnoliopsida > Asparagales > Asparagaceae > Scilla > Scilla litardierei. The sequence goes on along the minus strand of CM061134.1, from coordinate 85,165,516 downwards.
CGGTGGGCAGACCCACCGCCTGAAGCGGCGGTAACCCCCGCCGCTCGAAGCGGCATGCAGATCTGCCGCTCGCAGCGGTGGCTACCCCCGCCGCTCGAAGCGACGGGCGGAACTGCCGCCCGCAGACGGCGGGCAACACCCACCGCCTACAGTGGCGGTCCGCCGCTCGTTGTCGCCAATAGCGACGGACGTGTCCCGCTGCCGCCAGTAGCGACGGACGGGTCCCGTCGCCTGCAGCGGCGGCCACCCCCCGTGCATGCGCGTGTTCGAAACCCTAGCCACCGGACACGGCCACACACGCGCCCGAAACCCTAATCGATGCACGGGATAGCACGGTAGATCGAACCTAAAAACCCTAACTAGGGTTTGACCAATTTCATTTCCGAAATATTTTTCAGATTTAATTACGATTTCTTTTTTGTTAAAAATCTGGATAAATTACACGTTTTTTATTCATCGCATTTTTCGTTGGATTATCTGATTATCATACGTTTAATAATTAGGAAGATCCTGCGACCGCTCTGCCGTTAGTCAACTAACCTAATGGTGTATGACGTTGCCCAGTGGTCCAATAATTATTAAACAAAAATATTTTCATTTCCACTATAAAAATGCATGTGATGATTAAATGCCTGTAATGACTAAACTGTCTGTGATGAACATCTTATTTAGCATGCCAAAATCTATATGATATATTAAATGCATGTAGCAAAACTGTATGTCTGCGATGAGATTACTTAATGCATGCAGCATATAAATAGCATGTGTATACATCATACTTGTTTCAATTCAGGTTAATTGAGCATAACTTTTTAGTTTACAAGCTTTATATTATATGTACGATGGGGTCATGATATGACGATATGTTTATGACAACAAACCAATCATGATTTCAAAGAGTTTAACATCATATCCACTTTAACAAAATGAACCTGACGTTCAAAATCAAATCAAAAGTCAACACCCTTTCACCCTAATAAAAAATTAACAAATACGATGGATTATGCAAAAACAATTTATGTGATTTCTTTTAGAGATGCACATTTTGCGGTAAAATAGATCTCTTAGACCTATGGGTTGTAAAAACCAATATTGACACCAGCAGTTGTCATAACACCGTTAAACTCTTTTAGAGTAATCTCACTCTACAAGGTATGATTCTTGAATCTAGCCTTATTTTTTTAAGCGTACGCCCGAAGTCGTGGCTTAATAGATAAGTGAGAAATTATAAATTTTGTGCCCACGTAATTGTTTCCCCTAGAGCATGATTCTATATCCACACAATACTTGAATGACTCAATAAAAATGGCCTGAAGACCATACTTGAGTTTTCAAATAGACTTTTAAAAGTCTCTCATAAACTGGAAAAGTGGAAATATAGAAACCTACTCATTTCTCTTGTATATGTCTACTTCGTAAGACCAATATTCATTCTTCCTTATAAACGACAATAAGGAAGACTGAAAACATGGGAAGTCTTGAATAAAAATGAGAAAGGGAAGATATGATAACCTCGACATGGAGTATGTAATGTCAACTCAATATCAGACCAGAAGTTCTGACAAGACCGATAATGCTTTTTGCAATATGAATGTGCATTAACCTATGTCATATAAAAATATATACATATCTAGTCTAAACGACGAAAGTCAAATTGACCGTATGTATATTTAGCAACTCCCCGAGGATAAATAAACTTTGAAAACAAATTTGATCTATTGTCATAACATAAGTCTAAAATGAGCACAATTGTAGACGTATATTTTCTAGAACAAACATCATACTATAAAACTTGTTGCTATAACATAATTATCAGTAGTATTCTCTTGCAGTATATATGTGCTTTTTACGCATTTTATTTTACTGTGAATGATTTGTTATCCCGAATACTCCTAAAATGAGGATGCCATTGACTCTCCTTACTTCCTCAAACGAATTTAAGATGATATACTATCATCATTAGAAGACTGAGACCTTTAGGCCTCTTGAGATTATTTGAGGGATAAAAGTGGACTCACACACTCCTTACATATTGACGAGCATTTATATTCTATATATTCACGCACGCCTTCTTTGTGATTTTCCGTTGATTTCCATCTTTTCATACCCGTTCTTTCGTGTTCTCTGTATCTTTTCACTTTCTTCATGTTTTTGTGCGAATACAGGAGATTGCCAGCGTTGGGGACGTTTAAAGAAGATATCATGAGCCCCCGGAGCAACGGGAGGAGTCACACATGATCCAGAGGGTTAAACGATGAAGACTGCTATATTTCAGCCCCCAACCGATCGGGTGGACACAGCCACCCGATCGGTTGATGCACGCGTATCCTACCCGGACGGCAACTAAAGAGAGCAGTAGCTCGCCCGATCGGTTAAGCGATCGGTTGAACCGAAAGAACTCTCTGTCTAATTGCACTGAATTCCAACCGATCGGGTGAAATATCACCCGATCGGTTCACATGTAGCCGCAATTCCTCGAACGACGACCCGGTCACGCCACCCGCTCGCCTCAGCGCCCGGTTGAAAATCTTCAAAGCTCTCACCCGATCAGTTAACTCATCAACCGATCGGGTGGCGATTTTTCTGTGGGTTTGGACCCGAACCATTAGGGTTTCGAAGGGGACTATAAATACACGGTGTTGGCCGACTGAAGGGGGATCTTCTTCAGTTTTTAGGGCGCTTTGCCCCTTTCTCTTGTGAGACTTAGATTAGTTTAGATTAGGTCTTTTGATCAATAAGTCTGGTAATGGATTGAAGATTCAAACTCAAGATAAGTATTTCTTTCTCTTATTTTCCATTGTTTTGTATTGTTTTCATTTTGCTCAATGGTGAATGTGTGTTTGGCATTTTGATTACTTTCTTTTATGTTCTTCACCATTGAGTAGCTCTCGATGAACCCTAATACGGGTTAGAGTAGGATTGATGCTTGGGTTGTTTCATTTGGCTTGGTTGCATGGCATGTGTTCGAGGAAATGTGTCAATGGGGATTCTAGTAATCTGAGTCCAATTCGTATGGTAACACACTAGTTGTGTTAGGGATTGGGGTCAGGTGTCTTGTCCAGTCAAGATCTGCTTCGATGTATTGCTAGAAATCACATTCGACCTATTTGGCCATTAGGGTTACACGGGGGTTTTTCATTGTCATTGGCGGGAGAAAGACCGCCTCTAACCGTCGGGCCAAGGGGGAATAAACTTGGCGGTTGACCCCCTAGCCATAGCTCACACCCCTAGCGTAGACATCGAGTCCCCGCACGTGGAAATGGCTTGGACGAAATGTTGGGAGTTATCATTGTGGCCTTAATGCTCCCGGCTACGGAAGGTGTTAATGGACATGGGAATGCCCGCCGTCCAGAACCGGGTAGGCCTAGCGTACTAGGCACCGACCGGAATATCGGGCCATGGACGCTAGGTACCACCCTTTGGGGCAATGTCTCACCCTGTACCAAGTCAAATGTCAAGTGTCATGAATGCTCTAGCCCGTGTTAGCGGGGATTCATTTCGTGTTTTTTTAATTATTTCTTTCTTTTATTTCCACACTTCCACCCACATTGTCCGCGTAGCTAGTACACAACCTAGGTGAGGCTAGTAGCCATTCAAGCCATCCACCTCCCTGAGTTCGATAAACCCGCACCCTACACTAACCGTGCACTTGCGGTAAAACGACACCGCGCCCAAACCGTAAACAGGGTGCCGGTCAATAATCTTGGGGGAGGGGATCCAATGACGTATGATAGAGTGGCTACCTATATGTGCATGATAACCTAAGCTAGGTAATTTCTGATACTTAGGGAGATGACTTAGAGTATAACAAAGTCTATGAATTGAAAAATCGGCATGAAATTCAAGAAAAGCCTCTCTTTCTATTCTTTTTGATTTGAAATGTGTGATATCTCTTATACTCCAATTAGAAGTAATCAATTGAAAAGTGTGTTGTCTATAATTACATATATCCTTTTATATGCCTCAGACGATGATGATTCTAAAATGATTTCATATTTCAGATGATTCACGGTGTTCTTAGTTTTTTTCCATCAAATGTACCCGTATGATGTGATATCGAAATAAAAGCTTTAGCTATTTTTCTTATTCATTGCTCGTGCTATTTGAGTAAGCAAATCCGAGTTCTGAGAGAATGATCTAGCACTTTCCCATCTTCATCTTCTTTTTCATCATCTTTGATTTATCTTTATTTTTATTCGCCATGTTCACTTTTTACTCATCTTCCTCGAGGACGAGTAAGATGCAAGCTTGGGGATTTTTATAGGATCATATTTTACACTTTATTTATGCATTTTTGCATGCCATTTCTATTGCTCATATCACGATTTTCATGTTATACGACAATTTCACGATACTTTTTATTATTTCTTGGTTTCGTCTGATTTCAGGAGATATGGAGCAATCGAGAGAGCCATGAGCGCATACACACGTCCCGAAGCATCATTGATGACAATATCGGAGAGCTAACAGCACTGGAAGATGAGTAGAAGAAGAAAAGAGGAAAAGAAATCAACGAGGAACCAAGAAGAAGGAGTTTTGAGTAGATAAACAGGCTACTCGACCAAGTGACCCGGCTCACTTGATCGAGTGAAGCTGATACGAGAATCAAGCCTAATTTAGAGCTGAAATGTACTCGACCGAGTTGGAATTTTCACGCGACCAAGTGAGGATTCCATCGACCGAGTGGAGCAAAATTTTGTGAAGGAAATCTTTGACACTTCTCTGTTTTTGGAGGATCTGCAAAAGACTCCACTTGACCGAGTAGAAACTCCACTCAACCGAGCAAGCAAACTACTCGCCTGAGTGGTCTGAGGAGCCCAGAATGCTGATATTCTGATTCCAAAGTGAATTCCTTACTTGACTGAGTGAGCTGTTCACTCGGCCGAGTGGCGCCGTCAGCCCAGATTGCAACTAGGGTTTGAGTCCAACCAGGGGCAGAATTGTCAGGATTTTTTCATCTTTTTGGGAGCATATAAATAGCCAGATAGGGAGGCAGCCCAAGGATAAACTCCATACTTTTATTTTCGAAGTTATAGTTTTAGTTTAGAGATTTCTTTTAACAAGAGATTGAAGACTTGGATCTTGATTTTATTATTGAAGCTTGTAATCGATATTGGTATCTCTAAAACTCTTGCAAGTTTACATTTTTATGATAGATCTCTTCTTAGATCTAAGTTTTTCAATGAATTCTCTTGTCAATCTTATTTCTCTTGTGATTTTCATGATAATTTGTGGGTAATTCTCTTGCTCTAGGGCAAAAGGATGAACCATATGGATCTAAAGTAAGATTTGTTATATTTGTTGAATTTCAATGTTGCTAGAATTGCTAAAGGTTAGATTGTGATTGGATTACTACGGATAGCTTGGGATTTCCATCGAATCTTGAGATCTCGAGAGAGGATGTTGATCTATGGGAAGTTGTAGTTATTCGATTTAGATTTATAATCGAGATTCACTAGATTTGGTGTGCGAGAGCGACCAATGCTAACATCTTTATTATATTTCTATACTTATATTCATTTGCACGACGGTGAAATGAGTACGAACTATCACGATCTAGATCCGAACTTAAGTTGCATGAGAGCGAGCTTGAGTTGGGATTGGATATAATTGTCAATCTTAATGCTAGCATTTTGAACAAGGCTTGCGCGAGAGCTAGTCTCTAATTTAGATTGCTATAGACTTGCGTAGCACGAGAGCGTGTGTTGGTTCTCTATTTAGTTACGACTAGTTCACCTTAAACCCAAGTCTAGTGATATTGAGATTCATAATTTGCATTGATTACTTGAGATCTATAGTTGGGATTCCCAAGCCATAGACATCTTTATATATTAAATTTACATCGATACTTAAACGATAGTGACATCAACTCTTTCAAAAATATTTTTCCACCAATTGCTTAGTAAATCATATAGATTACAGTTATTAGTTTCTCACCGTGATCGATACCCGCTTGCCACTTGACCGTGCGCTTGCGGTAAAACTACATTGTTTCCAGAGTTGTATTCCGGAACGACCATAGACATCGACTCAGTCCAAGCACCTAATGTACCCAACTGAAGATTTAGAGCTCTAGCAGGGCGACGATGCCCTAGCTCACCCGAGCAGCACCGCAGCTCGGTCGAGTAGGGCGATGCGACAGACACAAGTTAGGCCGAAGTTGGGCTTTTGGCTGATTTTTGTGGGGTCAACCCCCATTGTATATAAACCTATTTTGATTCCTAGGTTTTATGAGCATGCTTATTATTTTAGTTTTTAGTTTAGGAGAGAGTTTTGAGTCGTTGTTATTTTCTTTTGAAGAACCAAAACCAAGCTTGGGTTTTGATTATTTTATCGCTTTGGAATCTTTGCTCTTAATTCTCTGGAGTTCAGTTCCTATTTTCATTGGGTTGGTAACGATTTTTCATCTCTATCTCGTTGTTTTTATGATTGCGATAATGTCATGTGCTATTGATATTATTGTTTCTATCGTTATTTCCATGAATCGTGAGTAATTCTTTCTAGGGCTAATGGATGAGCCCTATGATCTTAAGGCTTAGATGTAAAGTTGTGATTTTTATTTGGTTTGGTGAATAAGGGATATGATTTGATTGATCCAGCCAAGTTTATAGTAAATCTTATTTAGGGTTTGTGATCCACGATAGTGGCACACATCCTAGATATTATCCTATGAACTTAATTTGGTTCGTTAGTGAATTCAATTGTATTTCGTAATCCACGATAGTGGCACGCACTTCGATGGCTTCCACCGACGCCCTATATTAATAATTGGTGATCTACGATAGTAGCATCAATGAGAGTCATCAAATTACAGATCGAAACTCTAACACACAATGGTGGCGTGAGTGGAGATTGAGAATAATTGATGTTCGTAATGCACAGATCGCATGCAAGGCCTTCCACGATGGTGGGGCTAAGTATATGATACGTTAGATGAGTGGTACTATGATAGTTAGCCACGAATTCCACATTTAAGATGGAAAAATCTACCCCTTAACCTAGAAATTATAACCTAGCATCGATGTTCGACAATCCTAGTGGTGACTCCTATTACCCTAGCTTTTATTATATCGATAATTTGTGATCAGAAATATCTGTGAAAACCTTCTGAGTACACCAATAGCTGACATTGCTCTACAACTCTGAAATATACCTAAGACCTTAAACCAATCGCCTCCCTGTCGGATCAACATCTTTCTATACTACAAAGCTTTGACACCGTGCACTTGCGGACTCTTTTCGGATTTATATTTCAGACGCATCAAGCTTTTGGCGCCGTTGCCGGGGAGGCAACAGTTTTTCTTAGGTTATTTTTCTTAGTTAAGAACTTGTTAGTTTCTCTTACCATTTCTTATCCCACCATATTTCTGTCTTATCTTGTACTAACACCTTCCTCCAGTCGATTTTCTCTAGAAATAAACAGGTATTATTGAGATGCAAGTGTATTGGTTTGGTGATTCTAATAGCAGCTCAGATGGGCATAATTCTCCTCCATATCAAGCATACAGTTCTCAAGATCCATATATGGAGGGAGATATGATCGAAGACGCATTAAGAGATCTACTGAATGCAGTCCGATTTATTGGTTCAGGAACCTACATGGCAGGTGATGAGTTCCAACAAATGGTTTTAGACTATATTGGTAATAATGTTTCTATTGCACGTAACATTGAAGACGACATTCACATTAGTTTAGAAGAAGATGTGATGCATCTCTGTGCTATTGAAACTCCACAAGCGGAGGCATACGAACCACCGAGTGAATCCCAATTCTTGAATATCCTGAAGAACATTGTGACTGACGTTTGGACCACCAGTTCAATTCGATTTCATGTAAAGAATCCTATTGTGCAATGGCTCTCAATCTTCATCGCAAGTCACTTCAAGGATGCGGAATTCTTGGTTGGCGTCCCCATTTCTGATGGAGTCTATATACAGTACGAGGGAGATGCTCTACACTTCTATGGTGATAATATCCTTCGGGCTGAGACATGCGATGACTTCATCCACAAAGAGTGCACAGAACCTGAACAAATTCACAGCGATATCATTAAGGGAAGCCCTCTTGACTCTACACCCGATGATTCATGCATAAATGAGAATCTTATTTCTATTGATAGGTGCATTGTGCAATCTAACCCCATGGAAGTGGACTCCGTAGACGTTTACTACGATGCACCATCATCACCATGCTCATCCTACAGATCCGCTGAGGAGAAATTTACCGTAGATGAACCAACAAATGAAGATGCATCTTTATCACAGGAAAACAATGACGCAGGTACATCGCCCCTTCAGGAAGAATTAAAACCCCTTCATCCAAATTTGAAATATGCTTTCTTGAGGGGAAAACTCCATATACCACGTTATTGTTAGTGCCTCTCTCACTGAACCGCAATTAGATAGTCTTCTAAAATCCCTTAGAGCACACAAGAAAGTGATATGGTATAGCATTGCCGATCTCAAGGGCATTAGTGAAACTCTATGCACCCATAGGATCCACCTCGAGGATAAAGAATCTACTTCTATTGAGCCTCAAAGACGGTTAAACTCTAACATGAAAGAAGTAGGAAAAAAGGAGGTCATAAAATTGCTTGAAGCTGATATCATTTATCCCATTTCCGACAATAAATGGGTTAGTCATGTCCAGGTCGTCTCCAAGAAAGGGGGTATGACCGTTGTGAGGAATGATAAGAACGAGTTGATATCCACTAGGACTGTCACTGGTTGGCAAATGTGTATTGACTATAGAAAACTAAACAAAGCCACCAGAAAGGATCACTTCTCCCTCCTATTCATTGACCAGATGCTTGAGCGACTTACTAAGCACAAATATTTCTGTTACTTAGACGGGTATTCCGAATTCTTCCAAATCCCATTGCATCGTGAGGATCAAGAAAAGACAATGTTACATGTCCTTATGGCACATTCACATATCAAAGAATGCCATTTGGACTATGTAATGCACCGGTGACATTTCAATGGTGCATGATGTCTATTTTCTCGGACTTCATTGCGAATATAATGGACGTTTTCGTGGATTCCTTTTTCGTTTATGGCACCGATTTCAACGCTTGCCTAGCAAACTTGACCAAAGTCTTAGAGCGATGCCATGACAATAACTTGACATTAAATTGGGAAAAGTGTCATTTCATGGTAACAGCGGGAGTAGTTCTTGGCCATGTTGTTTCTTCTAGGGGGATTGAGGTCGATAAAGCCAAAGTAGAAGTCTTCAAAGATCTACCGCCTCCAACCAATCTCAAAGGCATCCGTGGGTTTCTTGGTCATGTGGGGTTTTACCGCCGCTTTATCAAGGATTTTTCTAGTATTTCATGCCCCCTCACTGAATTTCTTGTGAAGGATACATCTTTTGTGCTTTCTGATGCTTGTTTGCAAGCTTTTAACAGGTTAAAAGAGGCTCTCATTTTAGCTCCTATTATACCACCTCCGGATTGGAGTCTACCGTTTGATTTGATGTGTGATGCTAGTGATCAAGCAGTTGGGGTTATGCTAGGGCAAAGAAAAGAGGGAAAGCTTCACGCCATTCATTATGCCAGCAAGACTTTGGATGACGCTTAAAAGAATTACACCACTCCATTTATTATGCCATTTATTCTCTCTCTCTCTCTCTCTCTCTCTCTCTCTCTCTCTCTCTCTCTCTCTCTCTCTCTCCCCCTCCCCCCCCCCCTCCCCCCAACTAATCGAAAAGGATATGCATAAGCATAAAAATATCATCTTCATTGAAAAGAATTTTAAGCATAATGCATGAAATAATATTAGCATATCGAAGAAACACGAGATTAATAATGACTTTCATATTATTGTTTATCCCCATTAACTCAAAGCACACACAACTTCATAAACATCAAAAGCATACATTCATTGCTTAAATATAAAAAGAAGATATCATGAAATAACTTAATTGAATCATTGGTATTTGCTTAGGGAACCAAAAAATCAAACCCATACATTGTCTATATTCATCTCTTCAAAATAACTATCAAGCATGATGTACGGAGGCAACCAACATAGGATACTATGGTGTTAAATTTCGGATCATTTGGAGTTGAAGTGCGCTAAGTGGTTACGTCATCTACTATATTTCATACGCATTGCTCAACAAACCCCTGAAATCCAGTAACTATCCGCTGGTATCAAAAATACTTTCATATTCTCATTCTCTTTTTTACTTTCTTTTTCGTTGGCCAATTTTGCCAATATAGTTTTTTTTGCTTTTATTTTTATTTTTCTATGTTGTTGTCTCAGAATAGTGATGCATGAAGGCATTGACATATTTGAATCTTACTTCTCAATTTTTCCAAAGAGAATCATATGTATAAAATTGTAAAGAAAATCAAAAGGAGTTCAAACTTTTTAGAACCAAAACATTATCCAACAATTTTCCATAAGTTACATGACTATATCAACTAAAAAAATTCAAACAATTTGGCATGCTAACAATGAACACTTAGTCATGCATGATTTGAGTATAGGGATTCTTCATTAATATAAAATGCCATCATCAAAATCATATTTAATGTTTCTAAGATTTTAAACAAATTTCTTACGAAAAGCGCACCAAAATTTAAACTACGTCAATGGTAAGCATGTATAAATATCGAAATGATGATGTCAATGACTTATGTATATTCATAAGCGAAAGAAGAATTAGCACATGATCCCATGATCTAATATGAACGTATCAGTGCATCAAGTATGTCATGAAAAATAACGAGGATAAAGAATATACCATGCCATGTGTATTTTCAACTTCTTAATCTCCATTTGTCCAAGTCATAAATCCAAGATCCAACAAGAATATTTTGATACATTAATTATTTTACCGTTTTCGCTGACACGATATATGCTATTACATGAATCCTGTTGATGCACCTATAAGTGAAGATGCACCTTTTGGTATCCATTTTTTGGATTCGGAATTGTTAGCAAATGACTTGCTTTGCTTTATATGATTTTAGGAATCCACATGAAATTTTCAGGATAAATACGTGCAAAGCAAACATGTGTCACATGTCCACTTTTATTGCACTACAAGCATGTATCATTTGAGTGCCTATGACAAGATGAAGACACGTTCACATCATGTATGCAAAATAGAAGGCTTATATGTCTATAAAATCTCTTTTTCATGGGTTTCCTCGGCTTTTTAGGAACTTACTTCTTTTTATTACCTAGGCAATGTTTCCCAGAATTATTATTAAACCCATCTAACATCTCTTTAGAGCTCTTGCGTGCTAGTGAATTTTTTATGGTGTTGTTGAGATTACGATTTTCACTTTCTAGTTCTCTAATTCCAGCCTCATAATTTTTCTCTTTTTTTCTCTTTAATTCACTAGCAATACTTTTTTCTTTAATTAAATTAGAATTTGTTGTAAACTTGGCGGCTACGGACCCTTATAGTAATAGGGTTATATAATGGGTGGATACCCAATACACAGATGGGCCTCCAAAAGCCCGTTAATAACACTTCCCCTTATCCATCCATTGTTGTAAGTCGTACATGAGCGCTTCAGGGTTCATAGAGCTTATCTGACTATGGGGGTATGGATCCTTCTGGATCCTAAGTTAAGAGTTCATGCCTTGTCAAAACCTTTGCCATGGAAAACCCAGTGGGAAAAACCAATGGCTACGGGATAAGAGTACAAGTCTCTGTAACTTCTCATGATCGATGTATATCGTCAGGGGTAGATACTTTTGGGTCCTAAGTTAGGGATAACTGCCTCGTTAAAACCTTTAGTTATAGAAAACTCAGTGGGAAAAACCAATAGCCAAGGAAAAAGAGTACAGTTTTCCATAACTTCCCTTGATTAGTGGGAGTATTTAGGGGTGGATACTTCTGGATCCAGAGTCAATGTGGTTGCCTCGTTAAAACCTTTAGCTATGGAAAACCCAGTGGGAAAAACCAATAGCTAAGAGAAAAGAGTACAACACTACATTTGACTCCCCTGATCTGTACAAGCTGCAGGCTTGCAGATCTCCTATGCAACTATACATCAATCTCTTACAGTGTTCCGATACTAAGTACAAAGTACAAGGCAACGCTCATCTATACAAGTCATCGCTCATCTATACAAGTATCGCTCATCTATGGCAGCTACTGAATCGGAGGGAGCTCTTCTGAAGAGGAGTGGTCTGCAGACTTGGTAAGTAGCACCACGTCTCTGACCCAGTCGTCACTGTGTCTGCGAGGTATTACAGGACCTGGTGTGCGTACTTATGATTTGCTTCTTGGATTGTTGAGTCTCTCGGGATGGTGGGATTTATGTTGCCTTGGAAGCATGCTTTACTGGTCTCTAGGAGTTGGTCGTTCCTTTGTTGTATTCATCGCGATGATCTGTAACCTGTATCTGCAAATATATTTAACATGTTGGATGATCCTTGACCCTTGGAGGTAGCGCAGAAGCTACATATCTCCGGTCCAGTGGTGCACTGTAGGCGCTGTATTGTATCTGGTTAAAGGATTTATTGCCAATGTTTTCTAAAGGTGCGTGCAGTTAACCAGATAAAGGAGTGTACAAAAGACACTTAAGTAAGGCACTTCAGGACCTAGGATATCTTTCCCCTCTTCCAGCGAACGGAATGGGTCTTAATGTGCATCCATGTAGCCAGTAGGTGTATTAGTGGATTGCGATTATATATGTTTCTTCATCAGCTGGATGATAATTTCATCAGCTGGATGATTATTCATCTTCTGGATGATTATTCATCTTCTAGATGATGGTTTCATCTTCGGGATGATGGTTTCATCTTCAGGATGATAGTTTCATCTTCAGGATGGTAATCCGTAAGGGTATGTTGTCACATCTTCCATAGCAACATAGCCTAAAATTTTCTTTGCCAATCGTATGGTTTTCGCAACTATGAGCAGGGAGCCTGATGCATCATTTTAAATAATTTTGTAAGTGAGTTAAGCTCATCTTACATGGTTACTTCCTGATTTCTGCGAAATAAACCTCTAAGCTATAGCGTTTTGCTTATAACATACGATTTTATTTATTTATACAATACTCGATAACCCACAGGTTTGATATCTTTTGATATCCGGACTTCGGGTCCAAAGACTTCACATTTCATAAGTGAGTCCAGCTCAACTTATTATTGCCTCGTTCCACATAATCTGGCCAAGTCTCTACGTTTGCTTCAGGAGACGGAGATTAGGAACGATATCTATGGAAAATTGAAATGTCAGTAATTGTCGACAAGTGTGTTTTATCCAAATACCTCTCCCTGTACGTACATTATTCAATTTATTCCAGATTCATCTCTTATGGAGGTTCTGTAAAGGGAGAGGATATGGAGATGAGCTCACTTTCATGTGGTGGTATTGTTTTAGGGTCTCCAGGAGTTATTTCTTGCTTTGGAGCCTTGTGGTATGTCCTCTCATCCATTGAGGGTATCGACTTCTGCTACTGGTAGATTGCATCCATTATATTTCGTATGTCAATCCTAGATGGATTTTTAGTTGCAGGGATGTGTGAATTTGACAATATTTATATTTTCAGTAACTATGTCTGATAACTGTTTAACAGTTTCATGAGTGTGGATCTTCAGGGTCTCATCACAATACATGATAATCAGATCATAGGTATTAATGTTTTAAATGGTCAAATTGAGCTTCAGGCTCATGGATGATTATAGTATTTTTGTTGAACCTAATACTGGGGAATTAAGCTTATGAAGGATCTTCAGGATCACATCAAGTTTTTAAAAGAGGGCCCATCAATGCACGTTTTAGGAGAAGTGATTTTAAGTGCTTCCCCTATTCAGAGTGCTCAGAATCTATTTATCTGGGGTAATTACTTCCGATAAACAGTTCTGTGTTCTGATGGTCCATAGTGGTGATATGGGGATGTATACTCATCATGGCACCATGATAAGATGTGCACTAAACGCTTCCCCCGTTAGGGGTTCTCGGAAACTGTTTATATGAGGTGATCAGGCTCATATAAATATGTTCTAAGGAGGCATTTTGATGGTTTGCATTGTAATTGCATGTTCCCGTATGGTCACCTACAACTGGATTTTTAATGGATAAGTAATCCATTTAAATCAGTTTAATGATTTACATATAACCCGTTTCTGGGTATGAGCACAAAACTTTAGGGTGTTCAATTTTCTTCCAGTTGTTAAATGTAATTGATTCCCAGTGGTATCCAAAAACAAATCCGCAATAAGCTCGACTTCAACGAAGTTGAGCATAGAACTGGGGATATGAACCCGTCAAGGCTCCATCTATAAGATGTGCAGTAATGCCTCCCCCGTTTGGGGATCTCGGAATATATTCATCCAGGATGGTTAATCCCGATGAATAAGTTCCACTGCGGCATTTTTGAGGGTGGTATGAGGGTAAATAAAAGCCCAACCAATATCCCAGTAAGGTAATATGTCCGTTGTGATTAATAATAATCTGGACCGCGGTTGGATAACAAGGTTTTGATTATGACCATTTTTAATAGGATATATGAATGAGTACACTAAGGTACATCATCAGCCATATGTGATGTCCCTGTGATGTGCGTGTCAGATGTGTGCAATATATGATTGGGGGCGTGAGATTTAAATATTTATAACCGCAAGCGCACGGTGTTGTAGTGTGGCTTGGGGGTCGAACTCAGGGAGGCGTGGTTGTGCTTGTGTCAAGAAGGACCAATTTCACCCCATTGGCGAGCTAGCCCGAATCGGTAAATGGGTTGTCACAGAAAATAGAATGCGAGGGATAAACGATATAAAGGGAAACCCGGGACTTCGGTTTCCACCCTATCGTGCGATTCTCGCCAACATGGCCTACGGATAGGAAAACGATCGGAATTAGGGTCAAATGGTGAGACGTTGCCTCTAAGAGTGATACCAGCGTCCCATGGGCCCGATATTCCGGTTGGTGCCCAGGATGATACGCTGGACTACCCAGGTTTGGTTAGTGGGCATTCCCATGTCCATTAACACTGACCGACTCTGGGAGCACTAAGCTCGCAACGATAACTCCCAATGTCTCATCCTGCCGCTCCTGCGCGCTAGGATTCGACGTCTACGCTAAGGGCGTGAGCAATGGCTAGGGAGTCAACCGCCAAGTTTATTCCCCCTTGGCCCAATGGTCAAAGGCGGTCTTTTTTCCCGCCGATGACAATAAAAAACCCCGCGTAACCGATAGATTCCTAATCCCTATCAATTTCCTAGTCCTATGGACGCATCGGGGAGAACCCACGAAGGGGTTTCCACCAAAATCCCAGATTTGGGAACTACTCACACATATTTACTAAAAAGCAATCTAAATCGAAATCGACAGTTAGAAACATGATCAGGCGATTGAAAAGTAGTAAGAGCAATGTAATTAACACTATATTAAAGTTTGGTAAAGATCAGACAACTTACAAATATCTGAAAAATTACAGCCGTCAAGAGAGAGAAAAAACAGCAAAAATAACAACTCTCTCGAATCTGGAAACCTAGGTTCTATATTTATATAAAACGACATCACCCTATCGGGTGAAGAATCACCCGATCGGGTGACCTGCTGTGAACTTCGACAGCCATCTTCGAGACTTCACCCGGTCAGACGACACGGTCGGTTGATGGAAGCTGCTCGTCGTTTGGATCTTTATCGTCGTCGGGTGAACCGATCTGTTGATAAATCAACCGATCGGTTGGAATTGTTGCCCAAAAGACAGTAACTTCGGACGTTCTAGCACGGTCTGCTGACGGTCGGGTGAGCTCTCCGGGTCATCTTCTTCGGGGAAACGGCTACAGGTGACCTGATCGGGTGAAGATCACCCGATTGGTTGAGTTTCAGCTCCAATTTCCAGAGAGATCAGTCGGGTTGAACCGGTCGGCGACCCGGTCGGTTGATACTTTCGTTGCTTTAGCGGCTGACAGGGTCATGCACGCGTGCATCACCCGATCGGTTGGCTCTGTTCAACCGATCGGGTGGGGGGCTGAAAGATGTGATCTTCGTCGTTTGACCTCTGGATCACGCGTGACTCCTCCCGTTGCTCCAGGGACTAATAATATCGTTGTTTTAAGTCCCTTACGTCGGTAAATTCCTGTAAACATTCAAAAACACGGAAAAGTGAAAGAAAACAAGAAAACACGGGAAAACGAATACAAGACGGCGAAAATAGCCGAAAAACACAAAAGAAAACGTGCGTGAATATATGAAATATAAACGCACGTCAAAATCCCCCAAGCTGAACCCTTCCTCGTCCTCGAGGAAGACGAGTGAGAGTAGGAGCTCGGAGGGAGAAAATAGAGAGAAAGAGAGAAAGAAGAGGACTCTAAATCCTAAATAGCCCGTCAGGGCCAACAAAACCAAAAACGACACACCAAGCAAAGAAACGCCAAATCACATCACTAAACCAAGGAATACGAGTCCAGACAAGTGCCGTGGACCCACGCGGTAAAGCGCGAGTGAGTGTGGTCGTGTGCTAGCAGTCGGTGTCACTATCTACATCGTGCAATAAGCTCCATATACACAAATCCAAGAAATGACCCAAATATCGATTCGATTCGAAATGTGCGGTGAATATATAGCTCAAGCATGCATGAGAAGAGTATGAGAATAGAAACGCTTCATGTGTCAGGGACTCCACAGCTAGGGACTCGGGCATCACCACACTATCTCCTAGGTAATAGCTAGAAACTCCCTATTCCAAGTGTTTTCGAAAAGCGATGGGGGTTGAGATGATGTGGAGAAAAAAAACGCTCGGTGCAAATTCTCGCCTTCCCTTTATTCTCAGTAGATAGGAAAATATTCACACACATTCTTTTTGGGTTCTGGATATATGTAATTTTTTTGGATTTTTGACTATACATATTTTTTTCTTTTTCTCTTTTCTTTTCTTTTTTTTGGGCTTTTTCTTTTCTCTTTTTTGGATTTTTAGATTTTGGGATATATACATGTGTACTCTCCCAAGTGGGAGAACGGTACACGATGAGGGGATTTGCACCAAGTAAAACAGAAAAGAAATCGGATTCTAAACACTTGGGCGAGGGAGATATTTCGCTAATCATAGCATAGGCTAAAATGGGTTATCCTAGTCCTAACCATGGAATCCCGATACATGCGAAATGAAGCATACGATATAAGTATATTCACGCATACAGAAGCAGATAAGAGAGGCAAATCCGCATATTCAAATCGAAGCATGATAGTCTAGGGGTCATTCCTGGACAGGTATATAAAACACAATCACAAAGTAGAAGCACACCCAACTCTAGTCACGACACACGACTCACATAAAAGCTAAGTGGACCCACGATGCATGAAATGCAAGAGGACTCGACTTCCTAAGTCTAGTGAATGTGATTATCGAAGCCGTGCTAGGTGTGCATGTGATTTTCGTGACAATTCATCATAGGGTTCATCTCTAGGAGAAAGAGATAAAAAGAAGAAAAGAAAAAGAAAAACACGATGGAAAACGACTCAAATAACGAAGAAAAAGAGACAAATGACGAACAAAGTGCGACTCCTCCAAGCTGAAACTTGCATTGCCCTCAATGCAATAAAAGTGAATACGGAAGGGCAATGAAAATGGGGGGAATACGCACCGACAGAAAAAGATATGAAAGACAAGAAAAACACACAAACGAAACTGAAAAGAAGAATAAAAATAAAAATCACACCACACGACACATAAACAGAAAATAAAAATAAATAGAATCACACGACATAACATAGAAAATAGACACAACAGAAAAACATCACACGACGGCACACATAAAAATTGACTTCCCCCAAGCTAGACGTGACGAGGCTAGCGATAAGATGTGATCATGAATATGCATAGATATGCAAGGGGGAGGTCAATAAAAGAAAAGAATGGAAATAAAAATAAAAAAGGGACCTGATGCGTGAGTGGGTCCTCCCCCAAGCTGTGGTAAAGCCGGCCCCCGTAAAGACAGATGTGCACTAAAAATAGGGGGAGGCAAAAACTGGATGGGAATATATCAAGCAGAGGCACCACCCTCTGGGGGTGGTGATGGGGCCCTGTGCTGAGGACCAGGAGTGGTGGGGGGTGGGATGTCAAGCTCGGAATCATCAGGTGAGTCAGTGCGAATGTGACGAATGAGGCTTTGAAGGACAGGTAGGTCACGCTCGATTGACTGCTGAGTTGCCTGACCACCAACTCCTGCTAGGAGGAGCATGGACATGAATCGATCAGCTTGGTCGTCGTCACGGAATGTTACCTGGTATTCGGTATCGCCAATGTAAACGGGGTCAGAGGGGCGTGGAGTGGTGGATGAATTGGTGGCGGTGGTGGGTTGGGTGGGGGATTGTGTGCGACGATCGCGCCGGGTAGGTCTAGGGTTGGACGTGCTGGCGTTGGTGGATTTAGCACGGTGAGGAGGCATTGTGCAAGAGTCGTGTGTGTGTGTGTGTGTGTGTGTGTGTGTGTGTGTGTGTGTGTGTGTGTGTGTGTGTGTGTGTGTATGCAAGATATGATGAATACACACTAACACAGACAATCGAGCAAAATGAAATTCTAGGGCAAAATATAAAATTGAGCTAAGGAGCAAAGTTACCCAAGCGAGATGAATATCCTTGCTCGTAGAGGTCCCAACGCTATGCAACGGGGAGAAGTACGAAGCCGTGGCAACTCCTTTCAGCAAATTTCGAAAATGGGGCGTTTTGGGCGGAAATTAGGGCTTTTGTGGGGGTGGAATCGAAGAGAAAGGGGGAGAGATCGACGGAGAGATGGAAAAGGAGAGGGGAGAGATCGATTGGGGGGTTTTGTGACCGGTTGAAGGAGAAACGAGGTCGGGCGAGGGAGAGGAAGTTGAATCGGTCGAGAGGGAATCAGGGTCGGGCGAGGGAGATGAACGGGTGAGGGGTCGGGCTTATATAGAGTTTAAGTCAAACCGATCGGGTGAAATGTCACCCGATCGGTTGACTTTTAGGTCGAAATTTTTGCTGAAAGTTGGCTACAGGCGACCCGATCGGTTGAGAACTCAACCGATCGGTTCGTCGCTTCAAAAAATTTCCCGAAAGTTTAGTAAAGCTCACTCGGTCTGTCACACGACCATGCTTTGCATCACCCGATAAGTTGATCATTTCCAAAAATTCCCGAGACTTCTGCTCAGCTCACACGGTCTGCCACCTGGTCACGTTTAGCTTCACCCGACCGGTTCGCAAGGAGAGTAGATACGGCCATCATCTGATACGTCTCACCCGATCGGTTGAATAACCACCCGATCGGGTGAGGGCTTGTTTCCAGCAAAAATTCACGAATGTCCTAAGTTTCTCGACTGATGATCTCGCGGCTGAATTTAATTATTAAAATAGAAAAAATAAAGGTGATAAAAATCCTTAAAACGAAGATAAGAGTTTAGAGCATGGGTTGCCTCCCATGAAGCGCTTTTGTTTAACGTCGTTTGCACGACGCCCGTAGACGATATTCAAGGCAGACGGGGGTGATGCCCTAAGGTCGGCATCGCTTCAGCTTCAGAGTTGGCGGCCTTCGGCGTCGTCGACGGTGAGAAGAAAACTTGCTCGATGACCCTACCCTTGTTGACGGGATCCGGGGGCTTTTCCCTTATATTGGCGTCTACCGCCACTCGCTTCAGGATTTGGATCTCGTCACCTGTGAGCCCCATGGTCTCTTTCCCTTTCCTCCTCGTTGGAGGAGCTTTCTGAAATCCGGGAGGGATCGTGTGTGCCGCATCCTCTTTTCCAGCAGCGTCATCATTCTTCGGGCTATCACGTTCTTCTGAGTCCCCCATGCTATCGGGGGGATTTCTTGAAAGAGTTTCCCAGGAGCTTTCCTCCACATCTCTCTCTTTTTCTAACTCCAGCACATTGCATCTTGGATCGTCCAGGGGATCGAGGTGCTTCATTGACAACCCCAAGTCAAATTCAACTTTCTCGTTGCCGACGTTAAGGGAAAGCTTCCCATTCTTCAAATCTATCAAAACGCCGACAGTGGCCATGAAAGGCCGTCCAAGAATGATGGGGGTGTGTGCATCTTCAGGCATGTCCATGACAACGAAGTCCAAGGCACATGCACCCCACTTACGTTGACAGGGAAGTCATCTACAACCCCCACCGGATATTTGACCGATCGGTCTGCAAGCTGTAGGGTCATTCCAATGGGCTCTAAGTCACCCATCCCTATCCTCTTATACAGCGATAGGGGCATCAAACTGACGCTCGCTCCAAGATCGACGAGCGCACGATGGATCTTTACCTCCCCGATCGCACAAGGGTTAGAGAAACTCCCTGGGTCTTTAATCTTAGGCGGATTTGCTCTCTGAATGAGAGCGCTGCATTCCGCCGTCAATACGACCTTCTCCTTTCTTGACCCTCTTGTCACTAAATCCTTTAGAAATTTAGCATAGGAGGGAATCGTCTCGATAGCTTCGAGGAAGGGGATTTGCAAGCTTAGATCCTTGACCATGGCAAATAATTTGCCATACTTCTCGTTTATCTTGGCTTGGGCTAGCTGTTGTGGAAAAGGCACAACGGGCTTGAATACCTTGAGGCTCCCTTCCTTGTTTTCTTCTTTTCCTTATCAGGAACTCCCTCCGGAGTTGTTGGCTTTGGCGACGAAGCACTGACGTCATTCAATTTTTCAATCGGTCGCTCCACGACCAACTGTGCGTCCGGTTCCTTTCGGGGCACTCTTATGGGGATTTGTGTTCCGCTCCTCAACACGATAGCAGACACATTCGCATGCTCGTGCGTGAGTGCCAAAGTTTGGTTTGCTCCCCTCGGGTTCACCTCCGGTTGTGGCGACAATAGATTTTGCGACCTTGAAAGGTTCGCCACTTGTAACCCCAGCTGGGTTACTTGGTCCGTGAGAGCCCGGTGTCCCATTTCTAGTTTCAAAATTTTCTTTTCCTGGTTGGTGATATATTGAGTCAAAAGGGACTCAACCAGAGAGATGGCCCTTTGTTGGCCATATTGCTGCTGCTGCTGAACTGGTTGCTGATTCCTGGGAGCATATTGCTGATACTGTTGTGGAGGCTGCTGCTGCTGAAACTGCTGCTGCTGGGGCCTAGCCGGCTGATATATCTGTTGTTGCTGCTGCTGCTGAGGCGGCGGCGGCTGATACGGTGCCCGGTAGCTATTCGGAGTGAATATTGCGTATTTAACCCCCTAATTAGTCCTATTTTGTGCCCATATGATGCTTAAATGTTCTCTAATACATTCATATTTTTAATATCATCAATTATTAGAGAAAGTAATTGAATAGTGCACAAAGCGTGAATTTTATTGAGTATTTCTGCATTTTTATATTTTTTCTAGCATCGTCTCGATCTCACGATTCCAACGACTATTTATTTGTATTTTTCTGAGATCTGTGCTAATTACTATGTATTTTTGAATGCAGAATACTATTTAAAAGGAGAAATACGCACCAAAATACGAAAATACGGTCGCCGCACGATTATTGGCGGACACGCGGCGTCAATCCAACGTTTCCCGCTCAATCCAACGAGCCTCAGCGAAGCAGCGACGCGGCCTAATATCCGCCGTCCAAACGAGATCGAACGGCGGAACTTTTCGCTCCATCGCACGCAGCGGAGCGCACCAACGTGGCCACGTGGCGCCATCGCAACAACGCACAATTCCATCGAACGGCCATCAGCGTTGGGAAAACGCGGGTGACGTGGCTCGTTATCGAGCGTTGATCGAAGATCCAACGGACCCACGGCGCCCCGCGTTTTGAAATGGGAAGCGAAATCCTCTGGGCGACGTGGCCGCTTCGTGGCCGTCCGATGGTGATTCAACGCTCCGGATTGAAGACGAAGAAACTCCGAATTGAGTTCGAATTCGAACGAGCGGATGCGGGCGCACGGTTATTGATGCACATGTGGCGCTCCGTGAGCCGATCCCACATGAAATCAACGGCCACGATGTAGAGCGGTTATTGGGTTTGGTTTTAAGGCAAATGGGTACGGGTTTGAACCCGTTAAACGCCCCAAACCCGCAATGCTTATTATTTAAGCGTATTCTAGGGCTTTGGGGCGTATTCTGGCGTATTTTGGGACTTTTGGAGCGGCTACTGTGCGTATTTCTCCAAGGGGAAAATTCTGAAAAATCCCAGAGGCTATTCTTCTACTGTTCAAGAGGAGTTTTGGGTTCTAAAGTGGAGATTTGGTGACAATTTCTTGAACTTATACCCCGTATTTGGTGTATTTCATTGTATTTTGGCTATTAAAACGATGTATTTGGCTATCAAATCTGATTGTTTTTGCACCATGCGTGGCTAAGATCTTTGTGCTATGGTTGTGAAGTAATTAGGAGTATTTAATTGATGAATTTCATGTCTTTAGCCGTATTATCACGTCCAAATTGCTAGTAATGTTGATTTCTACAACGTATTTGTTGGGTATTTGCTTATTGTCGATATCATTCATGTTCCCTATGGCTAGGCCATGACAAGGCTAGCCAATTTGTGTTCACTAATCTGAACTTATTATTGCTTTTATCGTTTAATGAAATCAATGTTGCTAGTGATGCGTATACGGCCACTTTGACTAGTTTTCATCGTTTCATCTTCCGACGCCTTCGTGCCCTGACCGGACGAAGCGTTGAGTTATATAAAAGACATGATATTTCAGCGATTATTAACTCCTAATGAACTCACAACCGTAGCACATCCACTTTACATGTGTCGGTGTTGACGTAGTTAGGGTGTCGTGATTATTGATTTCTATATCTTTTCGCCCTATTTTAATTGTATAATTCTTTGGCACGTTTTCATACGCTTGATCGCCATACTTTCCGACGTTCTCGTGCCCTGACCGGACGAAACGTTGAGTTATAGAAAAGGTATTGATATTCATTGATTGCACACACCCTAACGAAATCAAACTCGACACATGCTCCCCATACTTGTATCCCTCTCCAAGTTACCGTAAATATCGTAGGATTTTCATTTCTTATTCCATACTCTTGATCCTATATCTTTGTGTTCGATAGGTGGTTGGTTATCATCGTATTATTACTCTTTTCAGATTGACGATCGTAGTTTTGCAGGTCAGTTGTCCCGTGGATTCGATACCTGGACTCACTAGGATATTACTTGCACGATCTCCTGCGCTTGGGAGTAGTTCTCACATCATTTGAGACGAGGCAAGTTTTTGGCGCCGTTGCCGGGGATAACAGTACTTGTAAGCTACGATTTCAGTCCGTTTGGAGGAACATTCGGTGAGATCCTTCCATCTTATAGTCTAGGATATATTTTTATTTTATTTTTTTTCTTATTCTTATTTTTATTTTTAGTTTTCTCTTTTAAAAATGGAGTATATGGAATACATGAAATTCTATTGCACGAACAATTTGTATGATGCAGAATATTATAAGGCACACAAACATAGGATGGAGAAGCTCAAGATTGTTAGTTTTAATCAGACTGATTGTGAAACTTTCTTTCAGGCCTGGAGGAGGTTCACAGACATAATATCAAGCTATCCGCAGCATTAGTTTACGAAGAAAGAACTTATGGAGTCATTCCGAGGTGGGCTACGACCACAGCTACAGGAGTTCCTGGGAGTCATGACACCGACAGAGGCGTGGAAGTACATGGAGTCTTTACAAGAGAACGAAGAAATCACGAAAGAGACTTCAGAGTGCGATTCAACGGAGCCTTCAAGCCTTGATCAAGGAGAGCAAAGCGTAGACGTACCTTTGCAACACTTGAAAGAGGAAGTTCAATTGCTTATTCAGACACAGGAGGCCACGTCCCATCAATTCCAAGAGAAATTCCTCGCTCGGAGTCGGCAGATTCAGCAATCTATTGAAAATATTAAGCTGATTTCCACTTGCTTAGAAGAAAATAAATCTTTTGAAATTCAATTTCCAGAATCTAATGTGAGTTTATCTTCTATTGCAGGTATACCGAGCGAGCCATGTCACGATGAAGTCACGAATGAAAACATTGACATGGCAGGAAGTGTGTGCAAAGTAGAGGATGAGCAAGCAATTTTGGATGAACAAGAAGAGGAGACGACTAGGGACATTGGTTTAAAGAATATCTCTATGGAGCCCGAACCATTCCCTTCCCCAGTTTTTTCCCAAGATTATTTACCACTCTCCACATTGACTGAGCATCATACCAAGCGTAGTGCACATTTTTCAGGGAGTTGTCATCACCATGCTCTATTTTACTTCACCTATTGTGATGACTATATTTGGAATATGTTTATGGCGAAGAATTTTAAAATAATTTGGACTGACATAACTCATCTCTTGCAGGACATTGGTAAACAGCTTATAGAGATGCTTGGAGTTGTGTTGCTGGAGTCGAATTTAGCTAAAGGAGGAAGATTACTTACCGAGGAGCGCAAGGATCAAATTAAACAACTTCCTCCGCCATTAAAGATTCAGGATCCGCCATTTGAACACGGTGTGTTCCTTCCAGTAGCGTAGAATTTTATTTTCTTTCTAGGATGCTTGCTTGAATAAACGCGTACCCCTTTCGACATTGAGGACAATGTCCATCTTTAGTTGGGGGTGTGTGTATGAGACCTTAGGATTTTTTTTTTTGAAAAGCATGGCATAAGGAAAGAATGACCCACCAAATCTCACCATTTTAAACTCCTTCGTATACCTCAAATGCAGATGATTATGCATTAACTGAGTTCTATAATTTTTTATGGCTTGAATTAATTTTTTTTTCCTTCACGAATTACCGTTAATATGCTATTCATGAAAATTTTTCAATTGCCATGATTAATATCTCGAAATAGTTTGAATTTATTTCATGCATGCTAATGTGATGAAAAAGCTTGAGTATACACGATTTTTTTTAAAAGTCTTCAAGTTGAAGAGGAATTTGGCCTTGGTTATTGATGTTTATATTCAAAGAATGGGGTGTTGAGTTGCTTACAAAGAAAAAAGAGAAAAAGATGAAGAAGAGAAAAGAAAAAATTGAATGAAAAATGAATGAAGAAAATGAATAAGTATGGCACTAATACATAACTTGGTTGGCTCGAGAAGTACAGTCCGAGGGGTCCTTTTTGGCCTAATGCCCTATTATCGTCTGATTTGGGAGCCATTGACAGGAAACTCACTCATTTGATGGAGCGATCCAAGTTATACATTTTTCTACGAATGTTGCTTGATGCGCGTTACGTGGAACTAAAGAAAAAGAGAATGGTGAATATACTAAGCAACTTCACTACCCATATCTTGAATAATTATTTTGATATGCCAATTCCTTGGAAACAAGAAAACTAGAGAAAATCGACGTGTTATAATTTCGCTTGCGCAAAACGATGCTTGTATGTTATTTATTCATACTAAATTAGAGAAAATATCATGTGATTGATTTTGTTCATGGATGTGTATATTGATGGTCAAGATCATGTTGGAATGCGTATTATTGAGCCATGTCATGATCAATTTGAAAGAACTTATTGTTTTATTACTCATCCATATTTATCGCTCTTTTTGCTAGGGACTAGCAAATCGCTAGTTAGGGGGTGTGATTCGGAGTGAATATTATGTATTTAACCTCCTAATTAGTCCTATTTTGTGCTCATATGATGCTTAAATGTTCTCTAATACATTCATATTTTTAATATCATCAATTATTAGAGAAATTAATTGAATTGTGCACAAAACATGAATTTTATTGAGTATTTCCGCGCCGAAGGCGCCCGCGCCGAAGGCGCCCGCTAAATTTTTATACTCTAATTTGTTATTCTGCGCCGAAGGAGTACCGAATTTATTGTTTCTTGCCGAAGGCGGTCGTGCCTCTAATTTTTTTTACGCTAATTTGTTGTTCTTTTAAATTTTGGCTATAGAAATATTTTTTGGGGGACAAAGTTTTCGCGGAAAAAAATCTTAAATGCACCGTGCCCACGGGCACGGGTTATGACTTACATTCATATTTTTAATATCATCAATTATTAGAGAAAGTAATTGAATTGTGCACAAAGCGTGAATTTTATTGAGTATTTCTGCATTTTTATATTTTTCATGATAAGGTCTCGATCTCACGATTCCAACGACTATTTATTTGTATTTTTCTGAGATCTGTGCTAATTACTATGTATTTTTGAATGCAGAATACTATTTAAAAGGAGAAATACGCACCAAAATACGAAAATACGGTCGCCGCACGATTATTGGCGGACACACGGCGTCATTCCAACGTTTCCCGCTCAATCCAACGCGCCTCAGCGAAGCAGCGATGCGGCCTAATATCCGCCGTCCAAACGAGATCGAACGGCGGACTTTTTCGCTCCATCACACGCAGCAGAGCGCACCAACGTGGCCACGTGGCGCCATCGCAACAACGCACGATTCCATCGCACGGCCATCAGCGTTGGGAAAACGCGGGTGACGTGGCTCGTTATCGAGCGTTGATCGAAGATCCAACGGACCCACGGCGCCCCGCGTTTTGAAATGGGAAGCGAAATCCTCTGAGCGACGTGGCCACTTCATGGCCATCCAATGGTGATTCAACTCTCCGAATTGAAGACGAAGAAACTCCGAATTGATTTCGGATTCGAACGAGCGGATGCGGGTGCACGGTTATTGACGCACACGTGGCGCTCCGTGAGCCGATCCCACATGAAATCAACGGCCACGATGTACAGCGGTTATTGGGTTTGGTTTTAAGGCAAATGGGTACGGGTTTGAACCCGTTAAACGCCCCAAACCCGCAATGCTTATTATTTAAGCGTATTCTAGGGTTTTGGGGCGTATTCTGGCGTATTTGGGGGCTCTAGGAGCCGTATTCTCCCAAGGAAAAATTCTGAAAAATTCCAGAGGCTGTTCTTCCTGTTCTAGAGGAGTTTTGGGCTCTAAAGTGGAGATTTGGTGACAATTTCTTGAACTTATACCCCGTATTTGGTGTATTTCTTTGTATTTTGGCTATTAAAACGATGTATTTGGCCATGAAACTTGATTGTTTTTGCACCATGCGTGGCTAAGCTCTTTGTGCTATGGTTGTGAAGTAATTAGGAGTATTTAATTGATGAATTTCATGTCTTTAGCCTTATTATCACGTCCAAATTGCTAGTAATGTTGATTTCTACAACGTATTTGTTGGGTATTTGCTTATTGTCGGTATCATTCATGTTCCCTATGGCTAGGCCCTGACAATGCTAGCCAATTTATGTTCACTAATCTGAACTAATTATTGCTTTTATCGTTTAATGAAATCAATGTTGCTAGTGATACGTATACGGCTATTTTGAATAGTTTTCATCGTTTCATCTTCCGACGCCTTCGTGCCCTGACCGGACGAAGCGTTGAGTTATATAAAAGACATGATATTTCAGCGATTATTAACTCCTAATGAACTCACAACCGTAGCACATCCACTTTATATGTGTCGGTGTTGACGTAGTTAGGGTGTCGTGATTATTGATTTCTATATCTTTTCGCCCTATTTTAATTGTATAATTCTTTGGCACGTTTCTATATGCTTGATCGCCATACTTTTCGACGTTCTCGTGCCCTGATCGGACAAAACGTTGAGTTATAGAAAAGGTATTGATAATCATTGGTTGCACACACCCTAACGAAATCAAACCCAACACAAGATCCTTATACTTGTATCCCTCTCCAAGTCACCGTAAACATCGTTTTCTTTTGCTATTTGATACTCTTGATCTTATATCTTTTTGCTTGATAGGTGGTTGGCTAACATCGTATTATTACTCTTTTCAGATTGACGTTCGTAGTTTTGCAGGTCAGTTGTCCCGTGGATTCAGCTAAGGTTGGGATGATTCCAGTTGTTTGGAGAGTAGGCCTGGTTGGAGCTAGTCCGTGCTGGATACGGTGCATTTCTCGTAGGATTGTTGAATAGTACGCTCGCTTGGTCCAACAGTGGTGAGATGTCACCACCGTCGAATTCTCCATAGACTTCGGCTTCCACTGCCGCAATATGTTGTGTACCGGCACCACCGGCTCCTACCATCAATGCGGAGATCTGGGTCGATAGTAAGTCAACTTGCTGGATAATTTGTTAACGTCCTCGACCCTGTGGATACCCCCAGATCTAGGTGTGGCTCTCTCGTCACACCACCGCTCATTGTTTGATGCCATATTTTCTAGAATTTGTCCGGCATCTTCTTCACTCCTGGACATGAAGGACCCTCCAGCCGCGGTGTCCATCGATGATTTCAAATCATCCCTCAATCCGTTGTATAACAGTTAATTATCTGCCACTTGGGAAGCTCGTGATGAGGGCATCTTCGCTGCATCTCTTTAAACCTTGTCCAAGCCTCATGCAGGGACTCGTGGCTGGCTTGGGAGAAGGAGGAGATCTCACTCCTCAGCTTCATGGTCTTCTCCGGAGGAAAGAACTTTCTCAGAAAAGCGTTTGAAAGCTTCTCCCAAGTGTTGAATGTATTTGGGTCCTTCCCCCCTAAGCCACAGCTTGGCCTTATCTCGCAGAGAGAATGGGAATAGCTTCAGACGGATCGCCTCAGTTGTGACACCGTTTATCCGGAAGGTGTCACATT
This sequence comes from Scilla litardierei, assembly GCA_030789695.1. Taxonomy (NCBI): domain Eukaryota; kingdom Viridiplantae; phylum Streptophyta; class Magnoliopsida; order Asparagales; family Asparagaceae; genus Scilla; species Scilla litardierei. The sequence continues at coordinate 85,137,076 of CM061134.1, read as the reverse complement.
TCTCTAAGAAGGAGTCCAAATGTTCGATGGGGCTCTCCATGGGTGCCCCCGAGAATTGATCCTGCTGGATCCACGTCACCAAAGATGGCTTAAGCTCGAAGCTTTGCGCCGTAATAGCAGGAGGACGGATGGCAGAGGTGGACTAGATGGATGGCATCGAGTACTCAAGCAGAGACTTGTGAGGTGGGGTGTTCTCCCCCATGTCTTCGGGCTCTTCTCTTCTTCGATTCTTGGTGGCCAGACGCCTTAGGGTGGCATTTATCTCGGGATCAACAGGAATCAAGTCGTCAAGACTCATTGTGTTCCTGCGCATTAAAAACAACAAACACCCGTGAAGCGAGAAGCGGGAAGGAAACAGATAAAATAGAAAATAAAAATAAGAAAATAAAAGTGAAAAAGAAGAATGCGAAAATTATCGCAAGATAGAGATGAGAGCTGGACTCAAGGGTTCATGAGATCCTAAAATAACAAGCACGTTGCCTCCCTGACAACGACACCATAAAGCTTGACGTCCCTGCGATGTGCGTGTCAGATGTGTGAAATATATGATTGGGGGCGTGAGATTTAAATATTTATAACCGCAAGCGCACGGTGTTGTAGTGTGGCTTGGGGGGCGAACTCAGGGAGGCGTGGTTGTGCTTGTGTCAAGAAGGACCAATTTCACCCCATGGGCGAGCTAGCCCGAATCGGTAAATGGGTTGTCACAGAAAATAGAATGCGAGGGATAAACGATATAAAGGGAAACCCGGGACTTCGGTTTCCACCCTATCGTGCGATTCTCGCCAACACGGCCTACGGATAGGAAAACGATCGAAATTAGGGTCTAATGGTGAGACGTTGCCTCTAAGAGTGATACCAGCGTCCCATGGGCCCGATATTCCGGTCGGTGCCCAGGATGATACGCCGGACTACCCGGGTTCAGTTAGTGGGCATTCCCATGTCCATTAACACTGACCGACTCTGGGAGCACTAAGCTCGCAACGATAACTCCCAACGTCTCATCCTGCCGCTCCCGCGCGCTAGGATTCGACGTCTATGCTAAGGGCGTGAGCTATGGTTAGAGAGTCAACCGCCAAGTTTATTCCCCCTTGGCCCAATGGTCAAAGGCGGTCTTTTTCCCGCCGATGACAATAAAACACCCCGCGTAACCGATAGATTCCTAATCCCTATCGATTTCCTAGTCATATGGACGCATCAGGGAGAACCCACGAAGGGGTTTCCACCAAAATCCCAGATTTGGGAACTACTCACACATATTTACTAAAAATCAATCTAAATCGAAATCGACCATTAGAAACATGATCAGGCGATTGAAAAGTAGTAAGAGCAATGCAAATAACACTATATTAAAGTTTGGTAAAGATCAGACAACTTACAAATATCTGAAAAATTACAGCCGTCAAGAGAGAGAAAAAACAGCAAAAATAACAACTCTCTCGATTCTGGAAATCTAGGTTCTGTATTTATAAAAAACGACATCACCCGATCGGGTGAAGAATCACCCGATCGGGTGACCTGCTGCGAACTTCGATAGCCATCTTCGAGACTTCACCCGGTCAGACGACACGGTCGGTTAATGCAAGCTGCTCGTAGTTTGGATCTTGATCGTCGTCGGGTGAACCGATCGGTTGATAAATCAACCGATCGGTTGGAATTGTTGCCCAAAAGACAGTAACTTCGGACGTTCTGGCACGGTCTGCTGACGGTCGGGTGAGCTCTCCGGGTCATCTTCTTTGGGGAAACGGCTACAGGTGACCCGATCGGGTGAAGATCACCCGATTGGTTGAGTTTTAGCTCCAATTTCTAGAGAGATCAATCGGGTTGAACCGATCGGCGACCCGGCCGGTTGATACTTTCGTTGCTTCAGCGGCTGACCGGGTCGTGCACGCGTGCATCACCCGATCGGTTGGCTGTGTCCAACCGATGGGGTGGGGCGTTGAAAGATGCGATCTTCGTCGTTTGACCCCCTGGATCACGCGTGCCTCCTCCCGTTGCTCAGGGGACTAATGATATCGTCGTTTTATGTCCCCTACGCCGGTAAATTCCTGCAAACATACAAAAACACGGAAAAGTGAAAGAAAACAAGAAAACACGGGAAAACGAATACAAGACGGCGAAAAATAGCGGAAAAACACAAAAGAAAACGTGTGTGAATATATGAAATATAAACGCACGTCAATTATCTATAAGCATGGCAGCATCAAATAGAAAATATAATCGTTTCCCATATATTTTTGTAGCACCATATGAATAAAAATGAAAATAAGAAAGAAATAAGAAGGGATTTTGTATACACAATAAAACTTTCCCTATTTTTGTTTTTCTTCCTTTTTTTTGTTTTTTTGTTTAGACACACACACACACATGAACAATCCCGAATAAAGATACAAGTTAGAAAATTTTCTTTCCTTTTGAGATTGTAGGATTCATGGAGCTTATTCTTTTTAGCACGGTGAAGATGCAATATAGGACTCACAAAAGGGGAGATTCACCAATGACTATAAGTGTAGAAATGATTTTCAAGATATGTGGAGAAAGAATATAAGATAACGCTCGGTTCACCCTTTTGTATGTGCACAACAACTTCAGCAGGGTAATGTAATCTACTCAGTTTGATATCAAAAAGTAAACAAATCTAATCATATCAAACGAAAATCAAATCATTCAACCTGGAAGTTCGATACACGTTTCATGCAAATAAGAAGTGATAATAAGTTGCAAAGCAGTACTCCAAGTATAGGCAATCAATGCGTGAAGCTTGGTGCGTTTTCAATAATGAGTATACAATAATATAATTTCCAAACTTAGCCAACGCTAAAATTCATTCATAAACAAATAAAACACGATGGAAGTTCTTTTTCTCAAATGCATGACCATATATCGCATTTGACAGCAGAAATAAAAAACAATTGCATGGCAAGAGATACGTGCATATAAGTAAAGCGACTCCAAGCTATAATCATCATATGAAATTCATCTCTAGCAAAGGAAGTAAAAGAAATAGAGATAAAATAAAAACTAACTATACACATGCAAAACACTCCAAAAATAAAGAAAACATGATGCATATTAATACAAATGAAAAAGGGCGTGAAAATAAGCGAAAAATAAAGAGAAGTAAAAAAATGAAGATAAAAATGAAGAAAATAAAAAGTGTGTGTACACTCACTCCCCCAAGCTAAACATCACATTGTCCTCAATGTGCAAAATGTAGCACTAGGACATATAAGATAGGGGTGGGTGGGTGTGGATGCAGTATGATGCAAAATAAAAGAAAATAAAGAAAATAAAAGACGATGATGTAGGAAGATATATGCCCTTGAGGAAATTTATCCTTAGTAACATATTGTTCAAAATATAAATGGTACTAATTATCCTAGTATAAATTCAATGAATTAAATGCTTGGATAATTTTCTTAGACTTAAAGTGGGGTCATTACATATTTAGATGTAGATCTCGATTATGAGAAGTGAATGACCGATAGGAACTTAAGTCTTAAAATGTTCATGGTCATAGATGTGTCAAGAAAAGAATATCGGCACATTGGACAGATCATTGTGTCTTTGTCTTACCCAAAAAGGTAATGATGATCTCATAGTCATTCGATAAGGCGAAGTCGGAGACAAGGCACATGTGCTCATTAGAGAATTAGTCCACTAAACGACCCAATGAATAGTTATTAAATGGTTAAACTTTAACTAACTTCTCATTAATAACTCTATAGTGATGATAGAGAAGTTGGTCCTTAAGACCTGAAGTCTTTGTACGAACCTGTGCGTGAATAATGTCACTTAGATATATGATCTAGCTTCGATGCCAGGCTTGCTGAAAGGTCTTAGGTTGGATGACACCTGAAGCATACGAGGTAAGTAAAAGACTTAGATGTAATTCGTCTCTTTCGTTAAAGGGAAGTTAGTGTCACGGGCTCAGTACGGTTCTTTGTACTAAACCTCGGCCGGGGTACGTTGTAAGATGTACACCGTGTATATAACAAAGACCGAAGTATGCTGACCGATGCTGGCTAGTAAGGTTGACGGTTTACCATATCTTAGGCCATGCATGGACATAGTTATGACGAAGGGACTAAAACTGCGGTATTCATCACTGACACAGTCAAAGTGATCCCGACGATACTTTTGTCGATGGGTCAATCACGTAATTATGATGTTGAAACAGGGATGACACGTGCTGCTTGTGGTTACTGTCGTGGGGTTTTGAGTCCCAACCTATAGTAGGGTCTTGCTATAGGGTCTCACACCGAGTTCGGTGTACGTCTTAGTAATAGAAAGAATTTAAGAGGAGTGCACTCTGGTGCACAAGGATAATTGAAGTCACTAAAGAGTTATTGACATTAAGTCGATCTATATTAAATAGGATTTAATAGGGTCGCATAAGTTTTTTGACATTAAATTAGATTTAATAATGTAGCAAAATGTTTGCGACTTCAGCATTAGTATAATGATGTATGGGATTAATGCATGTGATGCAAAAGGATTTAAAATGCATCGTAAATAGTTTACGATAATAATTTAGATCATATAACACATAGAAATAGATAGATGGCTCTTTGGGAAGGTCCCATTCGAACTATGCTTTCCAACGAATCTGAAATCGGCCAAATCAAAGTTGTAGAACTCAAGAAACAGCCCGAGAGGCCAGAATTGGGCAAAAGCCCAGTTCGGGCCCAAGCCCAGCTTGGGCAGGCGGGTCCAGATCTGCTAGGCTACAGTCCAAAAACCCTAGGGGTTGTGACGGCTATGAATTTCAGCTAATTTGTGACTTTTTGCTCAACTTTGTTCAATTGTTTGAGGGGTCAAACAGAGTCGGAATTTGTCGCCGTTTGTTTCTATGCGTTCACTGTTCATAGCTCATAGAAATGATAGGTTGTATCACTTCTGAAGCTCAACGGTGAGGAAAAATAAATTAGTTAAAGTTTAGCCTTTGAGAAAGACAAACTAACTTAATTAATTCTCCTATTCACTAATAGTCCCACATTGCTCGTGTGACGAGCAAGGGGGTCTGGCTCCTTATATAAATAGGGGTCGACACACTTTAGAAAAACTTGCATCAAGTCTTTGAATTGAGTAGCTCCAAAAAGTTTTGAGCACGCTCAGTACAAGACAAAAATTATTCTCTCTTTTTTCTTCCGTTTCCTTCGCTCGTGTTCTAGCAAAACGACGAGAAAGATTTGGATTCGATCCGAAGTCTAAGACGTTGGATCGCACTCAAGTTAAATATTCTTCGGCAAGTAGTTGGCCCATTGGCGCGGTGTCAGCTCGCTTCAGGTGGATCAGTTTGAGAGCGCAGATGCGGCTAGCTTGGGGAGCAGAAGGCGGTTCGGTACACTTTGCCGGTACAAGCAAAGTTTCGGGTATGTAGTTTAAAAGCTTTCATTTAAATATATTGCAGTAGCTTAGATCTATCATGGGGTGGTCAGATCCACCTCAAGATAGTAGAGATCATGGATAGGGTCTTGAATCCTTATGGTTTTCGTTAAATAGTTTAACGATTTTTTTCCGCTGCTTATTTGATTTGCTTTTATCGTCCGTCCGACGTAGGATGTGATCTAAGGACTGCAATATTTTTTAAAATGATTGTATGCTTTAAGATACATATATTTTAACTTTATGCGATATCGTTAAAATAAAAACCCTTAATTTGAGATGCTTTAAAAATTGTTTTATGTGATAAAATTTTTTGTATCATGATATTTAGATGATGATTTTAAAATGAAGGTTTTTGAAATAAAAATTATGTGATAATTTTTATGAAACTATTGTTTTTATTAGATAAAGATTTTATGTTTTAAAATCATTCTTATAATTTAGGTGTTAAATTTTAATTTGCATATTAATTATTTATAGGATAAATTGTAATCTGTTGTGCTTGTTTAATAATTATTTGATAATTATTAAATTGTTAGAAACTTTTTATGCGATAATTAAGTGGCGAATTGCATGCTAATTTTATGTGATGAAGTTAGATTATGTTTTTAATGGCCATTCTAAATTCTTGCTAATTATTTGATAGTTCAAGAAACCCTTTTAGCTTAGTCATTAAAAACTCCTTTAAAATTTATGCGATGAATTTTATAATAACATGCTTTGTTTAATAAACTTTTACAACTTTTAAAGACCTAATTCCTGATTAGGGTAGCCCCTTTGTGACGACGATTATTATTTTAATCATAATAATAATAATTTTCATTAAAGGCTACACTTTAAAGTGTTGTAATTTGTATTTATTAAAATCCTAATAACGATTTGGATAGCACGTTAATACAAATGAAACCTTATAGTTGATAACGACTTAATAAAAGTTATTATTGAATCCTAATAAATTTTGAATTTTAAGGATTCCACTAGTTGATAGGATTAACTAGTTCTAATAAAAGGTTTTTAGTTGACGGTACACATATATAAATGATAAGTTTCATTCAATGGACCATGATCCGGTCAATGTGCTTGGCTAAGTTTGTTGTATCACCCAAGCTAGACTGAGGATAAGTGATCATGGCTTAGTCAATTCCCTGGCCGTGTTCGCTGGACCGCGATGACGCGAATCATGATTATATATCACCCTCAACTATACCTAAGTCTAATACGTTAATAATCTTTTTCAAGATAAAATGTAACCCTCCTTATTTTAGAGTTTGGCAACTATACGATCCATGTTACATTTGTTGATTACACTCAAGCTGTGACAGGGCAACCTTATAGAAACCAACTTCTTATTACATATGAAGTAGTCTAGCCTTGACCCAACCCGTCGTGTCGTGAATATACCGAGCGTCGACGCAAGTTAAGCAAGACACGAAAACAAGGGTCTGACTAGCCTAGTCATTATGATTTGGATGAGCACACTCATGATCATAAGTGGTTAAGGGTAAAATTACATAGGGAGTCATATGTGATATGATTTATGAAGAGTTCATCTACCGACTGCAGAGTCAAACAACTTGTTGAGCACACTCAAGGTTGTGAGACTCAGGGTGGATGGATCACTCTCCCACAAAGTTTTAATTATAATAAATTGTTTATTATTATGGCTTAAAATTCTATAAAAATAGTGGGAGAATATAATTTAATAAAAATCTCTTAAACTATACAAGAACATATGCTAATTCAATGTCTATTAATAATGCAGGATGGAGTCAGGATTAAAATTCATAATCGAGAAGAACATGCTAGATGAGACGAAATACAAGGATTGGTTGAGGAACATAAAGCTGGTCCTCTCACTAGCTGGGATTGGCTATATACTGACGGAGGACGCTCTGGAAAAGCCCGACGAGGATGCCACCAACGAGGAGAAGAAAGCATACAAGCAATACCAAAGGGATGCAGAGAAGGCTAGGTGCCTTACTCTGGCCTCTATGACCAATGACTTGCAAAGAAAACAGAACATATGTATGTTCAGAGTATACTTTTGAACATAGAGGAATTGTATGGCAAGCGTTCTAGAGCTGCCAGGTTTGAGGCCACCTGCAACCTTTGGGGAGCGAAGATGACAACGAGCCCTATGCAGGATCATGTTATCAAGATGATCAGGTACATAGAGGATGCAGCCCAACTAGGATTTGTCCTCGAAAATTAAATGAGCATGGACATAATCCTTAGATCTTTGACCCCTGACTTCAACATGTTCATTATGAGTTTCATAATGAACATCACTGAAGTGGATCTTCCTGGTCTCATGAACATGCTCCGGCAGTTCTAGGAAATCGAGGAGAAGCCAACAACAGCGTTGGTTGCCAGATCTGCCCCTTCTCACCTGCCTAAGGGCAAGAGTAAGAAGAGGTAGACCCTCAACCTGCAAAAGAGAAGAAGGGGAAAAGGAACAAAGGGGCGACGTCGAAATCTGACTGCTTCCATTACTACATACCGGGTCATTGGAAGAGGAACTGTAAGGTCTACCTTACAGAGAAGAAGGTGCATTGTGATGCCTCTACCTCAGGTACAAATCTTATTTAAGAGCATATAAATTTTCATAAAGCTTTGATACACGGTATGCGATACCAGTATGATAACTAAGACACAGGTGCATGAAGCAAAGAATGGAAGAAGTTTCCAAAACGATTGACAATCAGAGTAATCGTTACTGCTGGAGCCATCTAGGGACTTTAGAAGATATCAATAAGTAGTTGATACTTTTTTATTTTTGAATAAAATATCGATGTTTTATTTTAAAACAATGATTGAGTGATTGTCACTCAAAGTATCTGTGATGAACAAGTTTTTTCATTCTGGATGAAATCGTTGATATCTTGGTAATATATGCTCTGGTGGTAATATGATTTGTTGTGAATGGCTATTTAATTTGCTGTGTATGCTTATCTGAGTTGTTGAGTTTTTTCCTGAGCTGTCATGGGTGCTTCTGAATTAATGAGATTAATTGGAGCTATTTAACTAATCCTAAGTAACGAGTAAATCCCATGAGCGTATAAATTATATGTGATCTTAATTATGCACACAATGAGAATAGTTCTTGTTGGACTGCATTTAATACATCAAGTTAGAAGATTAATGCAGTTAAAGGAAATAACAGTGTAGGAAGTTTTGATTGAGTAAGTTGTCATCAAGACTCCTATAGATGGATCTTGATATGACTTATTCATCAAATCAACCTAACACTGGTACATTCTATTTTAATTAATTCAGCACAAATGGGCTGGTTATACTTAATAAATATTCTAAATAAGATTTAGAAATTTAAGTTGAAGTATTTAACCAGACGGTTCTCAAAGTCAGTGAGAGTGAGCATATTACTTAGTTCCGTTTTTTGACTAAGTAAAATTTCAAATTATAAAACCATCTATATGTGACATCAAATCAAAAGAGTTTTGATTATGTCAAAGATATAGAAACATTGGTGTCATTAATGTACTGGACATAATTGACACAAGAATAATTGGAATATGCTATGATATGACTGACTTGTAGGAATGATAAACATTACATCAAGTTGTGTATGCTAATCGTTAGCTATACAAGAAGGAAAATCGGTGTATGAGATCCAAAGATAGTTTCGAAGGATCACCCCTGTGTGATCAAATGGTGTATTAATAATAAGACTCCATAAAACTGCATAATAGATACATTTTAGCAGATCCCTTTTAGGTTTGACATATGAACGTCCGTAGTGACTGATATGCTATATCGGTATGAGATACCGAGATAAATAGCCTAAGTGAAAGTGGGAGATGTAGGAAAATATATGTCCTTGAGGCAATTTATCCTTAGTAACATCTTGTTCAAAATATAAATGGTACTAATTATCCTAGTATAAATTCAATGAATTATATACTGAGATAATTTCCTTAGACTTAAAGTGAGGTCATTACTTATCTAGATGTAGATCTCGATTATGAGAAGTGAATGAACGATAGGAACTTATGTCTTAAAACATTCATGGTCATATATGTGTCAAGAAAAGGATATCAGCACATCGGACAGACCATTATGTCTTTGTCATACCTTGAAAGGCATTGATGTTCTCATAGTCATTCGACCTGGCGAAGTCGGAGACAAGTCACACATGCTCATTAGAGAATGAGTCCAATAGATGACCCAATGAAGAGTTATTAAATGGTTAAACATTAACTAAACTGTCATTAATAACTTTATAGTGATGATAGGGAAGTTGGTCCTTAAGACCTGAAGTCTTTGTACAAACCTGTACATAAATAGTGTCACTTAGATCTATGATCTAGCTTCGAGGCCAGGCCTGCTGAAAGGTCTTAGGTAGGGTGACACCTGAAGCATACGAGGTAAGTAAATGACTTAGATGGGATTCGTCTGTTTCGTTAAAGGGAAGTTAGTGTCACATGCTCGGTACGGTTCTTTGTGCTAACCCTCGGCCGGGGTACGTTGTAATATGTACAACTAATATATAACAAAGACCAAAGTATGCTAACCGATGCTGGCTAGTAGGGTTGATGATTTACCATACCCATAGTCTAGAAACCCTAGGGGTTGTGATGGCTACGAGTTCCAGCCGATTTGTGTCTTTTTGCTCAACTTTGAGAAATTGTTTGAGGGGTCAAACGAAGTCGGAATTCGTCGCCGTTTGTTTCTAAGTGTTCACCATTCATAGATATTCAAAATGATAGGTTGCGTCACTTATGAAGCTCAACGGTGAGGAAAAATAAATTAGTTGAAGTTTAGCCTTTGAGAAAGGCAAACTAACATAATTAATTCTCATATTCCCTAATAGTCCCACATTGCTCGTGCGATGAGCAAGGGGGTCCGGCTCCCTATATAAATAGGGGTCAACACCCTTTTGAAAAACTTGCACCAATTCTTTGAATTGAGTAGCTCCAAAAAGTTTTGAGCACGCTCAGTTCAAGACGAAAATTATTCTCTCCTTTTTCTTCCGTTTCCTTTGCTCGCGTTCTAGCAAAACGATGAGAAGTATTTGGATTCGATCCGAAGTCTAAGACGTTGAATCGTACTCAAGTGAATTCTTCTTCAGCAAGTGGTTGGCCCAGAGGCATGGTGTTGGATCGCTTCGGATGGATCGGTTCGGGAGCACAGAGGCGGCTAGCTTGGGGAGCAGAAGGCAGTTCGGCACACTTTGTCGATACAAGCAAAGTTTCGGGTATGTAGTTTAAAAGTTTTCATTTAAATATATTGTTGTAGTTTTGTCACGTCCCGCTTCCCAAAAATATGGAGGCGAAGCGTGAGAAGGTCCGCTCAGACTTGAAGCTACAAAGCCGCAAGTCCGATAAGCGTCAATTATCACGAAGTAGCAGGTCCCTGTAATATGACTCGGAAACAACAATAAAAATAATAGAAAAGAGGCAAATAATAAAAATTACTCATCTCAGAGTCCAGATATAATTCAACAACCAGAAAAGCCACCAGGAAAACGAAAGAGTCCAAAAAGGAAAGGCCTAGCATGGCCAACAACAAAACAACTAACACAAAGGCGCTACTCACCACCAAACCAAACAACAGTTAACAAGGAAACTGTGAAGGAAACTAAGACTGGTTGCCGGTGTCCTCGTACTCAACGTCAGCAACGGGATCGGGCACGAACTCCACGAACTCGTCGCCCTCAACAGCAGTCTCTGGCTCAGCAACTAACATGCGTCACCTAAAGAGAAGGGGCACATGTCAGCAAGTCTACAAGACTTGTGCAAGGAAACTAAAGAAAAGTGGTAACAACCTAGCAGTTCTAGAGTATAGTATGACATATCATTTATGCAAGAGAACAACAGCAGTTTATGTTATGGCATGATTATAGCATGGCAAGTAAATATGGCATGGCAAGTAGACGATTACATGACAAGTACATGAATTGTAAGCACGTCGTGCACAGAGATTCCGCCCTTTAGCTAGAGTGGCTGTACGGGCCAACTCTTACACTCAAGTGACCGTTTATCCCTACCCCTCCACGTGTGTCGAGCCAGGGCATTACCCCCGAACACTTAATGCTCGCTTCTGGATCACGAGCCAGGAAGTGTTTTTAACACGTATGGCGTAGGGTTATGCCCGCATAACGGGTGCCTAGCCGGTAACACGGAAACACGGATTTGTACAAGGATTTGTAGCGTGTGCTACGATGCAATTGCAACATAACATGTAAAATGGATGCACATGACAATTATTTGAAATGAAATTGCGTACCGTTAAAAAAAATTAAACATGACAGGCAATTGTATGACATGGCATGACAAGGGAAATTCTAGCTTCATTGTCAAGCTAGAATTGAATTTGCGCCTAGACCGCTATCATTTCACAGTCTAGTCTCTTTCACGCTAAAACAAAGTATTGGCCTAAAAACATGGCCTAAAGCAAGGTTGGCAAGTTTCACTTGCCTGGTATCAAAGTTGTTGTTCGACGAGAATCACGAGATCGGTATCCTACGGTAATTGGGTTCGCTGTTATGGCAAAATAGAAAATTAGATTGAGAGTTCTAATCCAGTTTGTATTGGAATCCTACATCGGCTAATAATCCATTTTTAATTAGGGTTTTCTAATTTACAGTGTGGGTTACAGAGAATTAAAGATAGATCACTAACCGTTTTTGTAGCGGAAGAAAGACGATTACGAATCTGCGGTAGAAGAAGATCTCGCCGGATTTCGGATTGCCGTCGCCAAAACCGAGCTTAGCACGACAACGGAAAAGCGATCCAAGGGAGATGTTGCGGCTGAAAGGATCTCCAGCGGCTGATCTAAAATGATCTGGAGAATGGGGAATTATAGGGCAACTCTGGAGCAAAAGAGGATTTTAGGGGTTTGGGGTCGGTCGGCGGCCAACGGGGGTGATCGCCGGCGCAACGGAGGGTAAGGGGAAGCTCGGGAGGATGAAGAATGGCAAGAGGAAAGTTGGGGGATGATTGGGGAAGAAGAAGAGCTTGGAGAAGTGAAGAAAGAATAGGAATGGTCGGGGGTTTAAATAAAAAGAAATGGCGGGGGCTACAACTTAACCTAGGTTTACTGGGCAATTTAGTCGGTCAGAGAAGGGTGGTCGACCGATTAGTTTGGGATCTAGTCGGTCGGTCGTCCAACTGACACCGACTAAAATCAAACAGTGAACAGTGTTTGTACAGGGAAGGCATGATTAGTCTGTCTGTGAAGACCCGTCGACCGATTAGTTTGAGATCTAGTCGGTCGGTGAACGTTCATGAACCAACTAAGGGTCGAATAATGTAGATAATGAGTACCGACAGTTTAGTCGGTCTGAGTACAAGACCTGACCGACTAGTTTGGTAACTAGTCGGTCGAAGAACGTGCTTGGACCGACTAAACGTAAACAGTAACTCAGTCGAAATTTACTGACAAGAATTAGCCGGTCTGAGAAGGGTTGCTGACCGACTAGTTTGCAATCTAGTCGGTTGGCTCTCCTTCATGAACCGACTAAGATGCACGAAAAGTGCCGAAACAAAGCGCGAAGCTTCGGGAAGATTCCTATGGCCTCTAGGATCACCCTAGCACTAAGATTAAGATGCTATGAAGTTAATCGTAAGGATTTATAATGGGAAAAACACACAAAGAGGGAAACATCCAATATTATTCATATAAAAGTCATTACAAAGAAAACCGGTCGTTACATCCTCCCCACTTTAAGAAAAATTCCGCCCTCGGAATTTCCTAACACTCACGTGTCAGGGAACAAAAGTGGGTAGCGCTCTCTCATCTCGTCTTCTATCTCCCAAGTAGACTCTCCTGGCGAGCCGTGTCGCCACATCACCCTAACAAGATCGACGGTCTTGTTTCGAAGTGACTTCTAACGCATGTCCAAGATCTGCACTGGCTGCTGATCATACGTCAGATCAGGGCGAACGGTGATCTCTGAGAAATCCACAGCGTGAGATGGATCGCTGATGTACCGACGAAGCTGCGACACATGGAAGACATCGTGAACACCTTCCAGAGATGGCGGTAAGGCTAAGCAGTAGGCTACCTCGCCAACTCTCTCCAGAATGTCAAACGGTCCAATGTATCTTGGGCTCAGCTTCCCTCGTTTCCTAAAGCGAATCACTCCTCGATTCGGGGAAATCTTTAGGAACACATGGTCACCTGGCTGAAACTCCAACGGACGCCGTGTAGCATCTGCCCAATGCTTAAAACGGTCCTGAGCAATCCTCAGCCTCTCCCGTATGTTTCTCACAACATCAACAGCCTCCACGGTCATCTCAGGTCCTAACAGCTCCTGATCACCAATGTCATCCCAGCTCAGTGGCGATCGACATTTCTTCCCATATAGCGCGGCAAAAGGTGCCATGACAATACTCGCCTGGTTGCTGTTATTGTAGGCAAACTCCACGAGATGGAGATGATCCTTCCAAGAACCCTTGAAGTCTAATATACACGCCCTCAGCATGTCTTCTAAGGTCTGGATCGTCCTCTCGGACTGGCCATCCGTCTGCGGATGGTACGCCGTGCTGAAACTCAGACTCGTACCCAAACTCTTCTGCAGACTCTGCCAGAACTGAGACGTGAACCTCGTGTCTCTGTCCGACACGATACTCACAGGGACTCCATGAAGTCGTATGATCTCCTGCACGATTCATGTTACATCACTATCTAAACTAGGAAAAAGAAATTAAAATGGAGAGTAAAATATTTACCTCCATATATCTCCTCGCTAGTGCCTCAGTGGACTGTCCTACTTGGAAGGGAATAAAGTGCGCGGATTTCGTCAATCGGTCTACGATCACCCAAATCGCGTCATTCTACTTCGGACTCCGAGGCAGTTCAGTCACGAAGTCCATAATGATGTGTTGCCACTTCCACTCCGGAATCGGAAGCTTTTGTAGCAACCCCGCCGTATGCTGATGCTCTGTCTTTACCTGCTGGCAAACCAAGCACTTGGCTACGCTCCAAGCCACACTCCTCTTCATACCATACCACCAAAAATTCAAGCGAAGATCCCTGTACATCTTGGTCCCACCAGGATGCACAGAATACGGCGAACTGTGTGCCTCCACCAACAATTCCTCTCTGATGTCCCCAGCTGGCACACACAACCTGGCTCCAAATCTCAATGAGCCATCCTCATGAATCAAGAAGTCAGTTCGCAGACCGGCTTCTACCAACTCCCGAATCTTCACCAACTTCGGGTCTCCAGCCTGTCTAGCCTTGATCCTATCCACGATCGTCGACTGTATCTGCATACACATCAATGAAGAGACCTCTCCAGGCAGAACAATCTCAATACCGGACTCGCAAAAATCCTGCTGCAATCTCCACTGCGAAGTCAACAACATCACCGCTGGAAGCCTACTCAGTGCATCTGGAACCACATTCACCTTGCCAGGGTGATACTGCAAATCGATCTTGTAGTCCGCCATGAGCTCCAACCACTAACGCTGTCGCATGTTGAGCTCTTTCTGAGTAAAAATATACTTCAAGCTTTTGTGATCGGTGAAGATCTTCACCTTCTCACTCAGCAAAAAGTGCCTCCAAATCGTGAGCGCAAACACGACAGCGGCCAACTCCAAATCGTGTGTCGGGTAATTCTTCTCATGAGCCTTAAGCTGACGAGAAGCATACGCAACCACATGCCCATGCTGATGTAGTACGCAACCGAGACCCTTGCCAGAAGCATCGCAAAAAATCTCGAATCGTCCACTCCGATCAGGCACAGTAAGAACAGGGGCAGTCGTCAACCTCTCCTTCAGAACACCAAAAGCTCTCTCGTAGGCATCAGACCAAACAAAAGATACATCCTTCCGCGTCAATCTGGTCATCGGCTCAGCAATACGGGAGAAATCCTTGATGAATCGTCGGTAATAACCTGCAAGTCCAAGGAAACTCCAGATCTCGGACGCTGACCGCGGAACAGGACACGCCCTGATAGCCTTAATCTTCTCGGGGTCCACCGAAATACCATCTCCAGTCGCCACATGCCCAAGAAAAGCAACCCTATCCAGCCAGAACTCGCATTTGGAATACTTCGCATACAACCTATGCTTCCTCAAGATCTCCAATACCGTCCTCAAGTGCGCAGCATGCTCCTCCTCTGACTTCGAGTAGATTAGAATGTCGTCAATGAAGATAACGACAAACTTATCTAAAAAGTCATAGAAGATCAGGTTCATCAGATTCATGAAAACTGCGGGCACGTTGGTCACACCGAAAGGCATAACCACGAACTCGTAGTGTCCATATTTCGTCCTGAATGCTGTCTTCGAAACATCTTCCTTCCTCACCTTCAGCTGGTGAAAACCACTCCTCAGATCCAGCTTAGAGAATACCCTCGATCCTCCCAGCTGATCAAAGATATCATCAATACGAGGCAACAGGTATCGATTCTTGACGGTCACCGCATTCAACTACTGGTAGTCCATGCACATGCGACGCGAACCGTCCTTCTTCTTCACCAGCAGTACCGGTGCTCCCCACTGAGACACACTGGGATTAATGTAACCCTTCAGCAAAAGCTCATCCAGCTGCTTTCGTAATTCCTCTAATTCTGCTGGTGCCATACGATACAGCGCCTTCGAAATGGGCTGTGCTCCCAGAATGAGATCGATCGAAAACTCGAGAGCTCGATGGGGTGGCAATCCAGACATCTCCTCAGGGAAGACGTCGTCAAAGTCACGCACTACCGCAGGCCGACACTGCTCCATCTGCATAGCAACGATCTCCACCGGTTTGGCCCGAAACCTGACCAGACCAAGCGAACTGCTACCTCGGCTGAACTCGCACACCGAATGTCCAGGGATCTCGAACACCACCTTCTTCCTCCGACAATCGATCGTGGCGTAGAAGCTCCCCAGCCAGTACATCCCGAGGATGACATCATAGTTGATGATGTCGTGGACAATAAAATCAGCGTAGAGCTCATGTCCACAGACCACCAAAAGGGCAAGAGTTGCAACCGCGATGCACCGAGACCACGCCATTTCCTGTGACGATATTCCAACTCTTGGGAAGAGGGGTAGTCGACAAGGAATGCTTCTCCACGAAGCTCCGGGAAATAATGCACATCGATGCACCTGAGTCGAAGAGGACTCGTGCAGAAAATGTGCAAACCAGAATCACACCTAACAGACAATCTAACAATCAAGTTCTATTCTAGCAGACAAACATATGCAAGCAACCAAACATAATCTAATAACTAAAACTAACTAAGGAAAGAAACAGCTAGATTGAGGGTTACCTGCAATAACCTCATCCACCGCCTCGGTCTTAACAGCAGTCATCAGAAACGCCTGTCGCCTCGGTTGCTGAACAGCCTGCCTCTGCGGAACGAGAGGCGCTCCACGTCCAGTAGGTACAGGTGCCTTCTGCTGCAACGGCTGAGCTGCAACAGGTCCCTTCCACGGCTGCTTGGACTTCGGGCAGTTCCTCATGGTATGCGCATGATCACCACAAATCAAGCATTGTCCCAACATCTTCCGGCACTGATCCTTGACATGCCCCGTCTTGCCACAGAAATGACAAGTCTTCAGAGTAGGAGGTCCTCCGGGCCTCTTGAACTGTACCGGCTGAACGGGCCCGAACCCTGGTCTCATCACTGCCCTGGACTGCTCCACAGGCCTCTTCCCAGCTCCAGAAATATGTCCTCTCTTCTGGCCCATAATCCGCTCCTGCCTCTTTGCCGCAATCAAAACCTTCTGATAGGACTCCGCATCAGAAGAAGTCACATAGCTCTGAAGATCCAAAGAAAGCCCCTGTAGAAACCTCTGGGCTCTCTCATCAGCATCCTGCACCATCTTCGATGCGAAAAGACTCAGCCAGGTGAACTCCTAGTGGTACTGATCCACCGTCAAGCTCCACTGCTTCAGGTCAATGAAGCGCTGCGCCATCTCCCTCCTGGCAGCCTTCGGAAAGTATTCCTCATCAAATCTGGACTTGAAAGTAGCCCAAGATATCGGCTCCTCCAGCAATTCCGCCTCGGCATCCCACCAGTTCCGAGCGTTATCCTTGAGCTGCCTCTTCGCCAAGTCAACCCATCCAGTAGGGTCGACCTTCGACATCTTCAAGTTGTCCTCCATGTTCCTGGTCCATTCATCCGTAGCAAGAGGTCCTTCGGTCCCATCAAAGTAAGCAGGGCCCAGCTCCTGAAACTGCTTTGCTCCGGGCTCAAAGCGAGGGACATTCTGAACAGGCTGCGCTACTCGAGCAGGTGGAACATTCTGGGCATTCTGCAGCATCCCCTGCTACACCTGCATCATCTGATGCATCATCCGCATGATCTCCCCGTTGGTGGTCTCCCCATCCAGCTCCTCAACACGAGGAGGCACACCACCACCAGCATGGGTATTCCATCTCCCAGCCATCTATTGACACAGAGAAAACGAAACAAATCAGACTCTCAGCCTTATGACTCGGTGTTGAAATTGTTTATCGGACATCCTATAATTCTTATCGTTGTTCCGATTAAGTCACAGTTACAGAGTGTGGAAGACCTGCATGGGCCACTAAAGAAACATGTCATGCCCCGCTTCCCAAAAATATGGAGGCAAAGCGTGAGAAGGTCCGCTCAGACTTGAAGCTACAAAGCCGCAAGTCCGATAAGCGTCAATTATCACGAAGTAGCATGTCCCTGTAATATGACTCGGAAAAAACAATAAAAATAATAGAAAAGAGGCAAATAATAAAAATTACTCATCTCAGAGTCCAGATATAATTCAACAACCAGAAAAGCCACCAGGAAAACGAAAGAGTCCAAAAGGAAAGGCCTAGCATGGCCAACAACAAAACAACTAACACAAAGGTGCTACTCACCACCAAACCAAACAACAGCTAACAAGGAAACTGCGAAGGAAACTAAGACTGGTAGCCGGGGTCCTCGTACTCAACGTCAGCAACGGGATCGGGCACGAACTCCACGAACTCGTCGCCCTCAACAGCAGTCTCTGGCTCAGCAACTAACATGCGTCACCCAAAGAGAAGGGGCACATGTCACCAAGTCTACAAGACTTGTGCAAGGAAACTAAAGAAAAGTGGTAACAACCTAGCAGTTCTAGAGTATAGTATGACATGGCATTTATGCAAGAGAACAACAGCAGTTTATGTTATGGAATGATTATAGCATGGCAAGTAAACATGGCATGGAAAGTAGACGATTACATGACAAGTACATGAATCATAAGCACGTCGTGCACAGAGATTCCGCCCTTTGGCTAGAGTGGCTGTACGGGCCAACTCTTACGCTCAAGTGACCATTTATCCCTACCCCTCCACGTGTGTCGAGCCAGGGCATTACCCCCGAACACGTAATGCTCGCTTCTGGATCACGGGCCAGGAAGTGTTTTTAACACGTATGGCGTAGGGTTATGCCCGCATAACGGGTGCCTAGCCGGTAACATGGAAATACGGATTTGTACAAGGATTTGTAGCGTGTGCTACGATGCAATTGCAACATGACATGTAAAATGGATGCATATGACAATTATTTGAAATGAAATTGCGTACCGTTAAAGAAAATTAAACATGACAGGCAATTGTATGACATGGCATGACAAGGGAAATTCTAGCTTCGTTGTCAAGCTAGAATTGAATTTGCGCCTAGACTGCTTCATTTCACGGTCTAGTCTCTTTCACACTAAAACAAAGTATTGGCCTAAAAACATGGCCTAAAGCAAGGTTGGCAAGTTTCACTTGCCTGGTACCGAAGTTGTTGTTCGACGAGAGTCACGAGATCGGTATCCTATGGTAATTGGGTTCGCTGTTATGGCAAAATAGAAAATTAGATTGAGAGTTCTAATCCAGTTTGTATTGGAATCCTACGTCGTCTAATAATCCATTTTTAATTAGGGTTTTCTAATTTACAGTGTGGGTTACAGAGAATTAAAGATAGATCACTAATCGTTTTTGTAGCAGAAGAAAGAAGATTACGAATCTGCGGTAGAAGAAGATCTCGCCGGATTCCGGATTGCCGTCGCCAAAACCGAGCTTAGCACGACAACGAAAAAGCGATCCAAGGGAGATGTTGCGGCTGAAAGGATCTCCAGCGGCTGATCTAAAATGGATCTGGAGAATGGGGAATTATAGGGCAACTCTGGAGCAAAAGAGGATTTTAGGGTTTTGGGGTCGGTCGGCGGCCAACGGGGGTGATCGCCGGTGCAACGGAGGGTAAGGGGAAGCTTGGGAGGATGAAGAATGGCAAGAGGAAAGTTGGGGGATGATTGGGGAAGAAGAAGAGCTTGGAGAAGTGAAGAAAGAATAGGAATGGTCGGGGGTTTAAATAAAAAGAAATGGCGGAGGCTACAACTTAACCTAGGTTTACTGGGCAATTTAGTCGGTCAGAGAAGGGTGGTCGACCGACTAGTTTGGGATCTAGTCGGTCGGTCGTCCAACTGACACCGACTAAAATCAAACAGTGAACAGTGTTTGTACAGGGAAGGCATGATTAGTCGATCTGTGAAGACCCGTCGCCCGATTAGTTTGAGATCTAGTCGGTCGGTGAACGTTCATGAACCGACTAAGGGTCGAATAAGGTAGATAATGAGTACCGACAGTTTAGTCGGTCTGAGTACAAGACCTGACCGACTAGTTTGGTAACTAGTCGATCGAAGAACGTGCTTGGACCGACTAAACATAAACAGTAACTCAGTCGAAATTTACTGACAAGAATTAGCCGGTCTGAGAAGGGTTACTGACCGACTAGTTTGTAATCTAGTCGGTTGGCTCTCCTTCATGAACCGACTAAGATGCACGAAAAGTGCCAAAACGAAGCGCGAAGCTTCGGGAAGATTCATATGGCCTCTAGGATCACCCTAGCACTAAGATTAAGATGCTATGAAGTTAATCGTAAGGATTTCTAACGGGAAAAACACACAAAGAGGGAAACATCCAATATTATTCATATAAAAGTCATTACAAAGAAAACCGGTCGTTACAAGCTTAGATCTATCTTGATGTGGTCAGATCCACCTCAAGATAGCAGAGATCCTGACTAGGGTCTTGAATCCTTAGGGTTTTATTAAATAGTTTAAATATTATTTTTTTGCTGCTTATTTGATTTGCTTCTATCGTCCGTCTGACGTAGGACGAGCATAGAATATGCCCTAAGGGTCCATCAAAACCCTTCAGATGATGCTTGCAAATGGTATATGCAAACAAGCGTGCAAAGTGATGAATGGATGCATCATGGTGGATGATATATGCAAGATAGATACAAGATGGTGGCCTAGAAATACATACTCTCCCCCAAAATTTATATATATCTTGTCTTGGGTTGCAAACTCTTTCTTGCAGACCCCTTGCTGACATACATTCATGTTTTTGGATGTATGTCAGATTCTGAGCTTGAGTGCCCGGAGGATCTATACGTGATGCCTGACTTGGAGAGCCAGGAGTTCGCCCCTAACGCAGAGCCTCTCCCAACGGAGGACTACTGGACCCACACTTTACTGCTTTCATTAGTTTACTTTCAGACATTGTTGTTTCTTTGAGTATGTTTTTGTCGCTACTTTAGCCCTACTATGGCTTGTCGTTTAATTTCGTATATGGACTTAATATTTCTGGATGTGGCTTTTATCTCTTTGAATGTTTTCTGATTGTTCTGAACGCAAATGCAAGGACCTCCTCTGTGTTTTTATCACAGACGCTTATTGGACTCGAGCTTCACCGCTCCAGTTCAAGCGGACCGCGTAACGTTCTCTCTTCCGGTGTTTTTTGGGAAGCGGGGCGTTACATCATCTTTATGTCTGGTTGGGGACATCGATTCGACAAAATCAGAGGTACACGAATTCTCTCTACCAGAACTTATGAACATTTGTGAAAATATGAACTTAGAGATCAATAATCTAGAACCTTTGTAGAATCTTTAAAAGAACCCGACTTTGAATTACAGCAGGATAATTTTCATATTTCGCAAAATGAAGATAAAATGAAATCTGAGATTGAGGATCTTAAAGCTACAATTTCAAAACTAAAAGGAAAAACTAGTTTGCATGAAACTCTTAAATGTGAATCTTGTGCCTTGCTAAAACTAGAAGAAAGCAAGTCCAACGAAAAGATTGTGAGTCTTGAAAAGAAGGTTGAAAACTTTAAGAAAAATGAAGATGAAAATAAAAAGGGCTTTATTAGTAAAAGTACCATGCTTGTGAATGAAAACTTCTATTTAAAATCCAAGATCTCTGATTTAGAATTGAGTATTAAGAAATTTGGTGTAGGGAAGAAATCTATCGACATCATTCTTGGTTATCAATAACATGGAAATAATAGACCAGGTCTAGGATATGGAAATCATTAAGATGAAAAGAAGATTGTTCACAATGGAGCTGTTAAAAGGAAACCTGCTCATGCTAAATGTTATACATGTGGTTCTATTGGTCATTTATATAGGAACTGTTTGTATGGAGACAAGAAAATCAAAATTAAATAAGTATGGGTTCCTAAAGGCACTATATCACTAACCATCGTGGACCTATTTGGTTGCCTAGGTCACACATGTCCTGTTTTTCTTATGTATATGTGCACAGCTTGGCTAAGAAACAAAAGTGTGAGTGGTATTTGGATTCTGGCTGCTCAAGACACATAACAGGAAGTTACGACAAGTTCCTTAGCCTCGTAAAGCAAGAAGGGGGAAGTGTTACACTTGGGGACAACGGAAAATGCAAGGTAATTGGGAAAGGTGTTGTAGGTAACGACACTTTTCAACTGAAGGATGTCCTATGGGTTGAAAATCTTAAACACAACCTCATCTCTATTAGCCAGCTCTGTGACAAAGGTATGAACGTAGTATTTGATGCAAAATTTTGTAAAATCATTGATACTGTCACAGGTAATGTTTTGATTACGGCTAATAGGAAAAATAATGTTTATACACTTATTATTGAAGAACTAACAATAGCAAAATGTTTGATTGGCAGGGAAGACGAGGCAACACTGTGACACAGAAGATTGGCACATGCTGGAATGAAGTTGTTGCAGAAACTGGAGAACAGAAATCTAGTAAAAGGACTGCCACATCAGAAATACCAGAATAGTAAGTTGTGCGTAGCATGCACGAAAGGTAAGCAAACACGATCTACCTTTACTGGAATGAGAGAAATAGCAACTACACGCATCTTAGAATTAATTCACATGGATTTATTTGGACCAACTGATGTTGCTAGTTTAAATGGAAAGAAGTTTTGCTTAGTATTGGTCGATGATTTTTCAAGATTTACATGGGTTTATTTCTTAGCCAAAAAGTCAGACTCTTTTGAAAACTTTCAAAACTTTTGCAATCAAGTTCAAATGAGAAAAATCTTTCAATTATAAAAATTGGAAGTGATCATGGAGGAGAATTTGAAAATATAATCATTGAAAACTTTTGTTTAGGAAAAGGAATTATGCATGAATTTTCTTCTCCTAGAACACCGCAACAAAATGGAGTAGTTGAAAGAAAGAATAGGACTTTAAAAGAAATGGCTAGAAGTATGCTGAATGAGTATGAATTACCTATGTCTTTTTGGGCCGAGGCAATAAATACTGCTTGTTATAATCTTTGAAAACTTTTGTTTAGGAAAAGGAATTATGCATGAATTTTCTTCTCCTAGAACACCGCAACAAAATGGAGTAGTTGAAAGAAAGAATAGGACTTTAAAAGAAATGGCTAGAAGTATGCTGAATGAGTATGAATTACCTATGTCTTTTTGGGCCGAGGCAATAAATACTGCTTGTTATATTTGTAATAGAGTCATGTTAAGACCAATAATAAAGAAAACTGCCAATGAACTTTAGCATGGAAAAACTCCTAATATTTCATAGTTTAGAGTATTTGGATGCAGATGTTTCATATTAAACACTGGAGATCAACTTGGTACATTTGAATCCAAATCAGATGAAGGAGTGCTTATAGGATATTCGTCAAGGAGCAAAGCTTACATGATTTATAATAAACGCACTTTGACTATTGTTGAATCAATTAATGTTAAATTTGATGAAACTGAGAATAATTCTTTGAATTGCAGGGAATCTGAAGGTGATGCAATTGCAGAGAATGATAGCGGTTCAAGGGACATTGCTGAACCTAGTCAAACACAAGAACCTACTTAAAAAGAAGAGAACCAAGAGGAAGAACCACTGAACAGAGGAGTGCTGAGATACAATCCAAATCATCCACCAGAACTGATCATTGGAGCACCCACTGTAGGTATACGAACTCGTTCCTCTATTAGTAATCTTTGTGCTTTATGCATTCATGGGGATTTTATATCCAAAATTGAGCCAAAGACTATTGAATCTGCTTTTCTTGAGGAAAGTTGGGTAATGGATATGCATGATGAATTGAATGAATTTGATAGAAATAATGTTTGGAATTTAGTGCCACGACCCATAAATTATCCTATTGTAGGTACCAAATGGATATATAAAAACAAGCTTGATGAATCTGGAAGAGTAATCAGGAATAAGGCTAGATAGGTTGCTAAAGGTTATAATCAAATTGAAGGCATAGATGTTGATGAAAATTTTGCACCAGTTGCTAGATTGGAAGCTATAAGAATTTTACTAGCCTTTGCAAGTTATAAGAAACTCAAGCTTAAACAGATGGACGTTAAAAGTGCATTCTTGAATGGGTACCTGAAAGAAGATGTGTTTGTTGAATAACCCCCTGGTTTTGAAAGTCATGATTTTCCACATCATGTTTTTAAACTTCAAGAAGTGTTATATGGTCTTAAGCAAGCTCCTAGATCTTGGTATGATCGTCTTAGTGCTTATCTTTTGGAAAATGATTTTAAAAAGGGTAGTGCAGACAACACACTTTTTATTTTGCAAGATCATAATCAGTTTCTCATCGTACAAATCTATGTTGATGATATTATTTATGGTGCTACTGATGGTCTTTTATGTCAAAAGTTTGAGAAGGTCATGCAGGATCAATTTGAGATGAGCCTTGTTGGAGAACTGAAGTACTTTTTGGGATTCCATATGAAGCAAACTGAAGAAGGCATCTTCCTATCGCAAATCAAGTACATCAGAGAACTATTGAAAAAGTTTGGGATGGAGAAGGCAAAAGGAATTGGAACTCCCATGAGTCCCACGACGAAGCTGGAAAAAGATGAAAAAGGAATCAACGTGGATCAAAAGCTTTATCGAGGTATGATTGGCTCTCTCCTTTATTTAATAGCGTCTAGGCCTGATATAATGTTTGCTATATTTTTGTGTACACGTTTTCAAGCTTGTCCAAAAAATTCACACTTAATTGCCATAAAAAGGATCTTTTGGTATTTGATTCACACACCTTCTTTAGGCCTTTGGTATCCTTCATGTGGTTTATTTGATTTAATTGGATTTGCTGACGCTGATTATGCTGGTAGTATGATTGATAGAAAGAGCACTAGTGAAACATGTTTTATGCTAGGACATTCATTAGTTTCTTGGTCTAGTTGTAAGCAGAACAGTGTTGCTTTATCCACTACTGAAGCTGAGTATATTGCCCTTGGCAGTTGCTGTGCCCAAGTACTTTGGATGATGCTAACCTTGTCTGACTACGGTTTGGACCTTAGAAAAGTTCCATTAAGATGTGATAGTAAGAGTGCTATAGATCTTTCTATCAATCCTATTCATCACTCTCGAACAAAACACATAGACATAAGACATCATTTGGCAAAAGAAGATGTATCTATTGAATATATTTCTACTGATTCTCAGTTGACAGATATTTTTACAAAACCTTTGTCAGAAGATCGCTTTTGTCGTCTACGTCCAGAACTGGGCATTATTGATCATGTTTAGAGTGAAAATATTTTTTTTGGTGTGCTTTTATTTTATTTGTGTGGTGTGCTATAAATAAAAAAATTAAAAAAATGAAAAAGAAAAATATAAAAAAAAGAGGAACTATAATGTCTATCTCCTCATTTTGCACTTTTCATCAGAATCGTCTTTGATGCAAAACATATGTCTTATGGATTTTGAATATTATATTATTAACAATGCTTGCATTCAAAGACTACATGCTTAATTAGGTCATATTCATTAATGAGTAACTAAAGTCTTTCATCTTCAAATCACACTTACACAGATCAAAATGTTTTTGATATGGCTTTGTAATCTTGAATAAGAAAAGTGGTCGTTGGTGGAATAAATTATGTTTAACTAATGGGATATGATGTTTCAAGGCATGGGTAAAAAGAAGAGCTCCCATCAAAATATATATACGTGTATAAAAAGAATAACAAGACAAGTGTCGTATACACAGAGCTTCGTATGAAAAATGGATACGATCCCTGTCCTTGATACTACCCTCGGACATCCAACTTATGCTATAAAAGTCATTTTCTTAGCGTTGGTGTTAAGTCCATCAAGCACTGCCATTTCACATTTAAAAATCCTTACAGGTCATGTTTGGAATTGGTATCTTGAACTCATATTACATGAAAAGGGGAAACTCAATCTTTGAAGTTCATATATTCAGTTGAAAAGTTGGATATGACCGGCTGTATTCCTAGTTACATCTCCATATGTACTAACTTTTTGATCATCACACTTGAGCACGAAGATGAATTATGCTAGTTATGATTTAGTGCTTATTGCTTATTTATTCATTATGGTCATCGATGTATTGCTTTTTGTTCTGCTTTATAATGTTTACTTTTCCATTCATCATATGCTGTACAAGTATGACAAAGCAGACCAAAGTGAAAGTAAAGTAAAGTATGGTGCAGTGTCTGTACAAGTGTAGAAAGTAACGTGCAAGGAATGCGTAAAGTAAAGGTGACTGTACTGGCAAGTAAAGTGAGGCAAGTATGGTAACTGTACTGGTAAGGAAAGTAAAGTGCAAGTACTGTAAAGAAAGTAACTGTGCAAGTTACACTAGAACTACGTGACTCAAGTAGGAGAGTACAATATGTGACCGTTCAGTTCATCTCTTGCCTGGGTGCTACCCAGACGAATGCCGGTACCCAGGCAGCAGGATGGTTTGCCGAAACACAGGCAGCTAGACAGGAGGCCGAAACACAGGCAGCTTGACATGTAGATCGAACTCTAGTCACTCCCGTACTCTCGCAACTGTGAGTTACCCCGAAACCCCGGTGACGTGTCAAGTACAAGTTTTTCACAAGATTGTTCCACAGGATGTTCCACATGTTAGTCACACCAGGTCAACTGGTTGACTTCCTCATTGAAAACCAGCAAGTAGGATAAAGACAAGCCCAACACCAAAAGTTGTTACTTCCGTGCTTTGAGCACGTGGTAGTGTGGCTAGCACACAATTTACTCAAGTTGGTAGTTGTGTGCTACAACCACCAAAGTTGAAAGTTGGCAAAGTAATCTTTGGTAGATTACTTTCATTTTAGTTCTCTAGTGTGGTTCAAGTCAAATAGCCGTTCGAGGCTATAAGTGGTGAAGTGTCACAAGTTCATACGAGCACAGAAGTCTAGTTTTCTAAAGTTAGAATATGTCGTGACTTACAATATTCGAGCTCGTCGTGGCAAGACGAGGTTGGAGCTGGAAGAGCTGGTGCACGAAGATGGGTACCTGAAATCACAAGAACAATTGGTTAAAGCGTACCCTATTTTCTATTTATTAAACTCGATCGTTTTGATTTTTATAACTGACTGAAACGTTGTCGAAAACGGTTCTAAATTTTTATATAGACTATATATGGTAAAAACAGTTTTACTGCAAGAGGGAATATTTTTCGGAAGCTTATTGTAATTTTTAGAATTTTTTAAAAGTTTAAAAACAATTTAAAAACCATTTTCCAATTAGTAACGTATTTATTCATGAATTTATTCTGGGTGCAATCTACATCGGAAAGTTGCAAATGAGGTGTCAAAATGACCGTCTCGGAGAGTATTATCACATATATTTTTCTCAAGTATTAGTTTACGTTAAAATAAGAAGATACTGATTTTTAAATGAAAATAACGGATTTAACTTATAGGCTTAAAAATTAATTCCGAGAAAACTAAATGTCAGATTGAGATGAAACTAGCGCCATTGGGTCCAGAATGTCATTTCTGATTTTCTGGAGCTAGCCTCACATTTTTCTGGGGCTTATATAATTACTTATGGATTTAAAACCATAAACACATATTATTAAATAATTAAAAATACGAAAATAATACGAAAATACGTTATTACCTTGTATTTACAAGTTTGCCCTTACGAATATTACTTACGCTACGTTCGTTCGTTCGTCGTTGCATGGGGGCATCGGCGTCACGGCGGCGACGACGTCGGAGGGCGAGGCGGAGCACGGCGAGGCGATGCTGTCGGAGGAGGAGGAGGCGGCGGCGGGGCTCAGAGCTCGTGGGTCTGTTGACGTTTCTCCGGTGGGCGCTTGGGGATGGCGAAGGCTGTGACGACGGCAGCGACGTTCGGGGGGGGGGGGTCGTCGGAGCGGTGGAGCGAACGGGGGAGAGGTGCAGGCGAAGGCGGGGCTCCGATGGTGCTGGGGGGTTTCGACGTGGCAGTGGCGTGGTCGGAGCGGCGATGAAGCGGCTGGCACTCGCCGGAGGAGAAGAGAGTGGGGGAGAGGGTGCGAGGGCGGGGTCTTCCGCTTGCTGTTGGGGCATCGGAGGACGACGGCGATGAGGTGGCGACGCTCGGGGAGTATCATCGGAGCTCAGGGATGCGAAGAGCTCGGTGGCGAAGGCAAGCTTGGGCGTGGGTGGAGATGATCGGAGAAGAAAGGGGGGGAGCGGGGTCTTCGCCTTGCATGAAGAAGAGGGAGAGAGAGATCTGAGAGAGAAGAGAGAGAGATACGGTGTGTGAGTTAAACCAAGGGGGAGGGGTTTAATTATATAGGGTGAGAGAGAGATTGAGAGGGGGTAGATGAGGGGGGTTAGATGGGTAGCTGTGGGTTATGGGTAGGGGGTAGATACGGTTAGGGTAATTAATGGGATTAGGAGGGTAATTAGCTATAGATAAACTCCATTAGTAAAAGTCATTTGTGAAAATACAAAAGTGAAATTACGAAAATGCCCCTACTAGTAAACGTGTCCAAAAAATTACGAAAACATACCCACGGGATCGTATCGTTGCGAGGGTCGCGAATACGAAGACCGTTCCAGGGTTTGGGCTACGGAAATACTAGTTTTTGGCCAAAACGTTTAGAAAGCGGGTTTGCGGGTTCTCTATTGAAATGATATCAGAAAATTACGAAATTAATGTGGGAAGCCCCAAATGATCATAGGATGCTACTGCAGAAGTTTGAAAACGTTTTGAAGACGTTTGAATAGAAAATAAATTCATTGACCTAAAACTGCAATATCTGAAAACGAATTTTTATCAGATCTTTTGGAGGTATTTGATGAAATCCAATTTTACTAAAATACTCCATGACTAGTCTGGTACTTCAAAACATTTTTATAGGAAATTTTTGAAATCAGTTTTGTTATAAAACTCTTGACTACATTTATAAAGAGATTTTAAAATGTTAAAAATACGTTAAGCACGTAATTGAAGTGTTGAAAAATACAGGTCGTTACATATGCTCTTTACTCGCTTATGGATTTTTTATGAAAACAAAGGGGGAGAGAGCTATTAAGATTGGGAATGGGAACATTAGCACATTACATGATGATACTTTGTTTGGGAATCAGATATAGGGGGAGCATGACAATAGGGGGAGCATATTTTGGCCATGCTTGCCTGAATTTAATTATTTTTCCATTCATGCTCACAATTTCATGCTTAACACTCACACACTTCACAAGTTTTTGGTGTAATCTTAATGTTTGGTTTGTTTTCATCAAAAGGGGGAGATTGTTGGAAACATCCTCCTAGACTATGTTTGGTGATAACAAACCCTAATGAACTGTTCTAATATGTGTGTTAAGTGTGTCTCAGGTCCCTATGCAGTATGACAATCATGTTTGGTCAGGTTACACATGTACGTACTCAAGTACGTTGAAATACAAAGCTGAAACTACATTTGGAATTACGAAAGCTGATCAAACAATGCATTATAGCTATGAAACTCTATCCTAGAGTTAATCATAGGCTATAAACATCATGGGAATTTTTTCAGGAATTATGGAAATTTTTTGAAGCCAAAATATGGGAAAATACAAAGAAATACAGAGTATACAAAGAAGGAAATTTTCCTAAAAGTGGTGAAATGAGGTGAAACAATTCTAACATGTAAATATGGGGCTCTGGGGATTTTGAGAATTTTTTCCGAATTTTATGGAATTATTTGGAGGCCCAATACTCAAGAATACAGTGAAAATATTCAGAAAATCGACATACGGTACTGTTCAGATAGAGGCGTCGTATCCTGCGCTGAGCCGCCGTCGACGTGGCTGTATCACAATCGTCGGATCAACATCCAACGGCCTCAATGCTGCCGACTCAAGTCAGCGATGACGGGCGCTGAGTCAGCGATGGCAGGCGCAGACGCGCTGAATCCGCTGCGACGTGGCCAAATCTCGACTGTTCATCCGTGATCGAACGGTTGCCGACACGCCATTTTCACGGATATGGGTCCCAGCGGTTTAAAACATGCGACGCCGACGTTAGCGGATCCCCTCGCACAGTACTCAGACCCGTTAAGTTGCAACTATATATACCCATGTACACTCTTCATATTTTCATCAATAAGTTGAGTTCTAAAGATCCAAATTGAGAAACCTTTGTGGCGTTACGACCGTGACTTCATCCCCGACGTACTGATACTAAGTTGGGTAGCCAGTTCCTCCTATGCATCTAATGGCATCACGTTAATCGAGGAGCTTCTATCGACTACTCTCACGGGGACTGCGACTTCTTCCTCTACAGAACTCCGATGGACATTCTGAAAGAAGCGTTGCGGAGCTACTGACATGCTGAAAGACAAGCACCAGAGGGATCTTCACAAATGAGCTTTCTAAACTCTTGATCTTATATTATTGTGAATACATTGTTGTATTTGTCGTTGGTTTTTGGGTTTTACACTTTCTTCCGCTAAACTGTTTTGAGTAATCCGAGTTGTTGGGGCATATCGGATTGGGAGAGCATCATAGTATTGTTGTCTTTTTGGGATTTGGTGAGCTAGGGTTAGTCAGAGTGGTTAGAGTTGGGGCTCTAATCGTGTGTGACTGTAACTACTTAAAGAAACAATTTTTAATGATGTTGTTCCGGGGTGGATGTAGGTCTTGGGAGACCGAACCACGTAAATCTTCCGTGTTATCTGCTTGCTCTGGTTGTTGTGTTATCTACTTTACTATTGCTTCTACTTATCTGTTTTATTTAGACTTAAATATTTTTATCTTGCGATAATTTGGTCATCGGCCTATTCACCCCCCCTCTAGGCCCTATTTAGATCCTACACGGGGGTGAGGATTATGGCTCGGGGAGAGGGAGGTGGCACTTGGGGGTTGGAGAGAGGGTTTGGTTAAAGGGGGAAGCAGTGTTCGGGGAGGATGTGTTTAGTCAAAAGGGGGGAGAAGCTGGAGGAGCCAAGGGGCCACTCGAGAGAGGGGGGTTTAGGGCTTCGCTCGCTCGAACTCTGGGAAAGAGTTCGAGCGAGCGGTTCGCTTATGATATAGGGGCACCCGAGTCGTCGAGAGCTTGACCGCTTGGGCGAGTTGATTGGAGCACGGCCGCCCTTTTGCCTTAGGCTAAGGACGCATCTTGGCTCGATCGCTCGATCGAGCAAGTAGGGTCGCTCGACCGAGTGGTTTGAAAATTTTCCTTGCCAAATGCTCCCTCTATCGGGGTCTCGCTCAGTCGAGCGCATGATCTGGAATTTTAGGATTTCCAGCTTTTCTCCATCACGTATTTCTCGTCGTTTTTGAATCGGAGCTCCATGCTCATGCTTTACTCTCTCGTTTGGTGTCATGACCGTCAAGTCCCTGCCAAAATAAACAAGTATCAGCTATTTATAGATTTTAGAATTTTTGTAATAAAAAGTCTCACAAAATCTAACTAAAACTGAAATGCGGGGAAATAGGTCAGGTTGCCTCCCACCAAGCACTTATTTATGGTCGTTAGCTCGACCATTGATACTTAGCGAGGCTAGATATTGGGCACACACGAGATGCATCCGTCGTTCTTCCCAACCAACCCATGCATGGCCAGTTGGTCAAATGCCTCATTCGGACCCTTAGCGGTCCGCTCATCCTCTTTCGTCTCTGGTCCTCGTCTCTCTTTGGGGCACCCCATTGATGGTGCAGTTACCAGGTTCCTAATCTTCATGACATCCAGGTAGTGATCCTCCATGGAGAGCATAGCATGCTCGCGCATCATCAATCCTTCGTCGGGATCCTCGTCCAAGACATACGAGTAGGCTTCCACTACTTTGTCATGCAGAGGGTCTACACCATGGTCCTCGCTCAGTTTCAGGGGGTCCGAAAAGATTTCTTCATCTGTGAACTCCTCCACGAGCTCATCTTCAATCAAGTCCAGGTATCTGACATCTGGAGCAGGCTTCCTCTCCCTCATCGGCTTGGTTAACCGAAATTCGGCCTCAATATTTCCGACATTGAGGGAGAGTATGCATTCTCGCACGTCTATCAAAACTCCATTTTTCACCATGAACGAGCAACCAAGAATAATCTGGGACCCGCTATCTTCTGACATGTTCATTATGACGAAATATACCGGCACGGTCACCCCGCCAGAAATATGTAAGATGAAGTCCCTAGCCACTCCTACCAGGTGTGTCACCGATCTATCTGCAAGCTGGATCGTCATGGCTGTCGGCTCTAGCTCCGTCCCAGTGTTGAGGCACTGAAAGATGGACAATGGCATTAAGCTGATGCTGGCCCCAAATATATCAAGGCTCTCCTGATGTGGATGCCGCCTATAGAGCATGGAGCGATGAAGCTTCCGGGATCTGGTAGCTTCTTCGGTAGTTTATTGCTCTTCAAGAATGAAGACGGCTCCTCCACCAACATAACTTGCTCCACCTTCCTCTTCCCAGAAATGAGCTCCTTAAGGAACTTGGCGTATGATGGTATCTCCGTGAGGGCATCCATAAAGGGAATGTTGAGCTCCACTCCCTTCAAGAGCTCAATAAACTTGGCATACTTCTCTGCCATCTTGGCCTTTGCCAACCTACTAGGGAATGGAACTGGAGCGAGGTGATCCTTGGGTTTCTCCACAAGCTTTCCCCTTTCCTTAACTGCTTCTTCGTCCACTGGAGGGGTTTCCTTCTCTACAACAATAGGTTGCTCCTCAGCCTCAATATCTCCACCATCAACCACTGGTGGGTGCTCATCTATCACCTCCTCAGGTGATGCAGTTGTGGGAATCATCACTAGCGTTTCCAGATCCTTAGTTGATATGCTGCTACGGGTGGTGATGGCTGCTACGGGTGGTGATGGTACATGCACTTTCCCTAGTGTTCTTCTCAGATTGAGCGGGAAGCTTACCTTGGGCTTGTGAAATCTGACTCAATTGCCACTTTAGCTGATCCACTATGGTGGAGAGCTCCTTGCTGCGAGCTGCATGGTCATGATTGAGCTTTCCCTACTCCTCTATGAATTTCTACAAGGTGTCTTCCAAGGAGGATTTTTGCTGAACTAGTGGAGGTGCACGCAAGGCTAAGTGCTGCTGAAGTTGCTGTTGATACCATGGTGACCTATATGTGGCAAACGGCCTCTGCCTTGACTGATGATGATGATGATGATGATGATGATAAGTCTGCTACTGCTACTGATGGGGCTGTTGTTGCTGATAGGGCTGCTGTTGTGCTCCGTTGTTGTTCCCATATTGGAAACCAGTATGATTTCTCTAGCCAGGTTCCTATAAGCTCCCATGTTGCCTCCTCTTTCATCTGATGTGTAATTGGCATCCTCTGCTGCTAAAGGAGGCGGATGGTAAGAGAGATTCCTGCCATTGAGTTCTTGATCTGTGTACCTCTCATAAGTGGAGAACCATGGTCACGGAGGAAGCTAAAACGGTGCTGGGCTTTATGAAATCCCGGATCAATTCTAGTGGAGCAAGTGGAAGCAATCATATGGGAGTCTCAACCATCACCACTCTTCCCCTTCTATCTGCTATGAGTCGCCTTGCAGTCGCCTCTATCTCATGATCCAAGGGCAAAAGATCTTATGTTTACTGAGAACGTGTCAACATGCAAAATAGAGTCACTCAATAAAATCGTGGAACTCGTTAACAAAAAGGAGAAAAGATAGTAAGAAGAGAACAAAAAGAAAAATAAAAAGAAGTGGTGTAGTGTAAAGTGTGGATGGAACCAACACTCTCCAACCAAAAGCTAAAGTAAACCGTTGCCTCCCCGGCAATGGTGGAGGCAACGGTGCCAAAACTTTTTCCTCACCCGTGATGCCTGGACAAGAACACTGCAAGTTGGCAGTGCGTTATAGTATATATAGAATGTCTAACTCTAGGGATGCGGTAGTCTAACCCTTAGATTTTTGTGTGAAGGAGGAGAATGAGTGGTTGGGGTTGTCATGTGTGATTTGATTGGTTGGTTGAGGAAAATGGAACTAACTAAATATCAAACGTCTAAGTCCTTCAGGATTCCCTACTAGGGCCTTCGGTAATGGATTTCAGGTCAATTGGTTCTCCATCAGACGATGGATTAGGGTAGGAGTGTCACATCTAGAGATAGGAACAAGCATTAGACTTCTGTTGTCACGCTCGTCTAACGCATCTCTATACGGAGCCATGCTTTCGCTATCAGCTTCATACGGGAATGTGTGCATTACGCTTGATACTTGGTCCCACCTCGCGATCCGTAGGGACTTGCGTGCTCTATGGAATGTGTCAACATCCTATGGTTAGTTCTAGCGGTTGGGCTACGTTCGTAATCATCTGCTAGCAGATTGGAGACTAGTGGTCACACCGGTTCTCGAGTCACCCCTGTGAGCGCGAGCCCCAGAAAACGGCCACTAATCCCAAATCGGATTCGTGGGGATTCTCCCTAAGATATGGAGTTGCTTTTGCGGTCCTCTAATCCTAGGGCTAATCCCCCAAAATCCTTGTTCAAATCACCATAGGGAGACCCTAGATTCATCCAACGAATGTCTAACCTAACATCCAATCCCTAAGCTCCTAGGGATCCTCCCTAAGTCCTAGAAACCCACTACTCTAGCATGGCTATGGCTACAAAGGTGAGGGCAATGGAGAATGGCATAATTACTTGGGCAAACGTTATGAAATTAATATCAATACGAAGAGGGAGCAATAGAGAACAACATACCAAAAAATCAAAGAGAAAGGAATAGTTACCAAGATTTAGATTGCAAAATAAGATCCAAATAAAAAGAGCCTCTCCAATAGCTCTTAAGTTTCCAGCAGTAAAATAAGACTCAACCTAATCTAAAAACTGCTTGGTTTATATACAAAACCCATAAGTTTCGGGTTTTATAGGAAAACAACCCGAAACCCATTAAAAAAAGTCAAAAACTTAGCCTGCCAACCTAGCGCTCAGTCGAGCGGGGTGCTCGCTCGACCAAGCGATGCCTTGTGGAGTGTCATCTAGGGAAGCTTAAGAGGGGGGCGTTCGGTCTAGAGGGGAAGCCGCTCGACCGAACGCCATCTTGAGGAATCGATGTCGCTCGGTCGAAGATGAGGCCGCTCTGTCAAGCGGGGAAGCTGCTCGACCGAGTGCATTAAGTGCCACTTTAACAGAGAGCGGGTAGGCAAAATAGAGGGCTTAATTGACGACTGGCTCGGGTGAGTGACTTGGTCGCTCGATCGAGCAGATCGAGGCGCTCACCCGAGTGACTCCTTTGCCACTTCGGCCTCTTCGTCTTGGTGTCTCATCACGGTCGAGCGCATCATGTGCTCCACCGAACGATCTGGAAAATCTCCCTCTTTTTCTCTCTTCCTCTCTTGTCCTTCTACTCTCTTCCTCTCTTCTCTTTCTACTCCTTCTTCTCTTGTCCTTCTCCTTCATCTTCTTCCTCTCCATCTTCTTCTCCTATTCTTCCCTTAGCCCCCGTTGAGTCGCCGTGGCAAGGTGATGCGAGCTTGGCATCGAAGTTGTGTCCAAAGTCATGTATCGCTCTGAATCATGCTGAATTCCCTGAAAGTGTATAAAACATCACAAGAATAAAATATATCTAGAAAAGCACGTTATAATACGAAAATACGAATTCTGGCGATCGAAACGATATGGAAATGCATGAATAAAACATGGAAAATATGGACACAACAGACTGATAGGCTCATATTTTACACTTTATTCTGCATTTTTACATGCCATTTCGATTGCTCATATCGCGATTTTCACTATTATACGAAAATTTCACGGTACTATTTACTATTTCTTGGTTTCTTCTAATTTCAGGAGATATGGAGAAATAGGGAGCGATTTGGAGCCATGAGCACATATACACGTCCCGAAGCGTCATTGATGATGAAATCAGAGAGCTAATGGTGCTGAAGGATGAGTATAAGAGGAAGAGATGCAAAGAAGTTAATGAGAAACAAGAAGAAGGAGTTTTGAGTAGATAAACAGGATGCTCGGCCGAGTGACGCGGCTCACTCGACCGAGTGAAGAGGCTCACTCGACCGACTGAAGCTGATACGACGAATCAAGCCTGATTTAGAGCAGAAATGTACTCGACCGAGTGGGAATTTCCACTCGACCGAGTGAGGATTCCACTCGACCGAGTGGAGCAAAATTGTGAAGGAAATCTTTGACACTTCTCTGTTTTTTGGAGGATCTGCAGAAGACTCTACTCGACGAAGTAGAAACTCCGCTCGACCAAGTGAGCAGACTACTCGATCGAGTGGTCTGAGGAGCCCAGAATGCTGATATTTCGATTTCGAATTGGATTCCTCACTCGATCGAGTGAGCTGTTCACTCAGCTAAGTGGCGCCGTCAGCCCAGATTGCAAACTAGGGTTTGAGGCCGACCAGTGGCATAATTGTCAGGAATTTAGCACCTTTTGGGGAATATATAAATAGCGAGATCTGGAGGCAGCCAATAGAGAGACTCCATACTTTTATTTTCAAAGATTTAGTTTTAGTTTAGAGATTTCTTTTAACGAGAGATTGAAGACTTGGATCTTGATTTTATTATTGAAGCTTTTGTCACGCCCGCTTCCCAAAACGGCGGAAGCGAGACGTGACGAAGGTCCGCATGGGCCGGGGCTGAGAAGCCTAGACCCATTAAGCGTCAACCAAAAATTTCAGGTTCTTGCATATGTATAATTCAGAACAACAAAAGTACAGAGAGAAAGGATGCATTCATTTTAGAAAGAGACAATATCCAGTTATGACAAGTCTAAAAAAGAGAAGCCTGAGCATGGCAACAAACTGCAGAAAAAGGAAACTAATGATGTGAAGCACCCAACCTAGGCAAAAAGGTAAAGTGGTGCTAGACACCTAACTTACAAGTAGTAACCACTGTAAGACAGCGACGAAAGTGACATCTAAGTCTGTTCCTCGTCGGGAAACGTACTCCGGGTCGACGCCCTCTGGATCCAAGTACTCAGATACGTCCGGCTCATTCACGTATTCTGGCTCAACACCTGACGTACAACACCCAAGAGAAAAGAAACTGTATGTCAGGTAAATTCTACAAGAAAGGGTGAGAGACTCTTCTGCAAGTGTAAGGTAATTTAAAAGCAACATTTTACTGGTTGATTAACATGTTGTTGTGATGACATGACAGTTATAATATGCAAGACGTAAAGCGAAACAGGAAAGTAAAACGTGACAGGCACACGCTACGGCTACGGGACTAAGCTAGATGGGACAGGACAAGACAAGACAAGACAAGACATGTGTGACTCGAAGGATTCATGCCTTACGGTTCGAGGGAGATCAAACCCTCTCTCCGTGCGACCGCTCAACCCTACCCCAAACCCAAGTGCTCAAGATAGGACCACTCGCTCTAGCTTGATGAGTGCCTCTATCCCCACGGTTCGTAGCGTATCTTCCGCTCCCTTGGTGGGCGACGAACGTTCCGTAGGTGAAATCGTAACATAGGTCCACTCGCTCTAGCTTGACGAGTGCCTCTATCCCCATGGTCCGTAGCGTATTGCTCACTCCCTTGGTGAGCGACGAACATTTCGTATATGAAACCGTAACATAGGTACACTCACTCTAGCTTGAAGAGTGCCTCTATCCCCACGGTTCGTAGCGTATCGCTCACTCACTTAGTGAGCGATGAACATTCCGTAGGTGAAACCGTAACATAGATCACTCCCTCTAGCTTGGGGAGCATCTGAAACGTCCGAAGGCTTTTGTAACAGGACACGACATGACAAGTATAAGGGATTGTTCTTCTAGGGGGTCCACACGCACGCACATGCAGGAAAACCCTAAGGTGTCAGTTGTTGTTGTTGTGCTTAGACTTTGTCGTCAAGTCTAAGCTGTAAAGGGGTCCCGGACGCTTCATTTCACAACCAGATCTCTTTAAATGTTCTTTAACTTCCTAAGAAGGGGAAGGCCAAAAATTGGCCGTAAGAACACAAGTGTAAACACTTGCCTGCGGTGGCGAGTGCGTCGTCTGTCTGGAGCGTCGCGTCGAAGCGGTGCGTCAGCGAGGGTCCGTCTGAAATGGTCAACGGCAATGTCAGGACACATTTTTCATCATTCCTATTAGAGTTCATTTCTAGGTTCAACGGGGCTATCTTAGTAGTCACAATCACGATTTTGTTTTGGTTCAGTCTAATCGACGATCTATCCTATGTACACAGATATTCAGTTCTTTGTCCGTGTCTAATATTTTTCAATGTTTTAAAGGAGCAGAAATGAAATTTAATTGTTGTTGACGATTTTTAGATTAAGTTCTCGATTTGCTACGGTGTTGGTTCTTACTATGCGTTAAGGGACAAACCTTTTATAACGATCGTGCGTGGATCCGACGTCGGGTCTGGAAACAGTAGCGGATCGCGTTGCGACTCCAATTTCCGGAACGTCTCGTTACTGGTCTTTAGTGTTCACGTGGTCGAATGGAAACGTGACTGTCTCTGCGTCATTAGATTATAGTTGGTTAAGTGTTTCAAGGAATTATCCTGATCATAATGCACAGTTCACAACTTAACTATTTAAGTATACTGATATATATTTAACAACATACTAACCTTCATTACGTATGGTTGTGGATTTATAAATATGTAACACACCAAATCATATTTACCCATCTGCCATAGCACTAACCCACTCAAAAGTTAACTAACTTTGATAACCTGCCTACTGATCACTTATATAATGAAGGATTCTTATAAAAGTAACCTACGAATTAAAAACCCATCGTTTAGATAGCATCAAATTATAAACTATATAAATATCTTACTGTCACATTATAATAGTTATACTACTTAGCCAATAGTTCACGCATGCAGTGTACTATTCAAGAAGAATTAACTCACCGTTTATCTTTGCAGTGCAGCTACGCGTCTTGGACGACGACTCCATGGCAGGGGGTGTTTGTCGAAGTTGAGGCAGCTGTCGATCGTGGGGATGGAGGCTGCTGCTCGAACGTTGGCGGGCGGTGATAGGCAGCAGGTGGCGGTCGACGCCGGCGATGTGGAGATCGATGGGGCTGATAGGGTTGTGGGCCTTGGGCTTAAGGGGAGAAGAGTGTTGCTGATGGAAGGGAAAACAGGGGAGGGTGCGGAGGTTGAAGGAGGGGGTGACCGCGTGTCGAGGTTAACGGAGAGAAGGTGGTTGGGGATCTAAGGGATGGACGGGGGTGAGGGTTGAGGAGGAAGGCTGCCAGAGTTATACGAGAGGGAGGGGTTGAAGTAAGAGGGTCAGTGGTGTTTGAGGCAAGAGTAGGGGATCCATGACTTCGCGACGGTGAGGCATCGATCGGCGGAAGAAAACAGGGGAGGGGATCGGGGACAGAAGCGGACGAAGGGTGGACTGGCCATGGGGGCTGGTAGGGCTGACGGTGGCTGAGAGGTGGCGGCTGCTGGCTTGGGGAGGAGGCAAGAAGTCGGAGGGTGTTCGACAGTCGATGGGGTTCACCGGCGAAGGAGTCATTGGGGACCATGGGGTGCTTCAGTTATGTGGAAGGAAGGCGACAAGAGCGATCTTCGAACGGGGACTGGAAACGGCGCTGTGCAAAGGTCTGAGGGCTCGAAGCAGGCTGAGCTGCTCAGGCAGAACAAGAGGAGGCTGTCGGCTTCCAGGCGGACTTCCGGAGGACTGACGACCGGAAGGGGAAGAGCAGGGGATGGGAGGTCGGGCTTATGGGGCGACGCATGGATTGGGGAGATCCGATGGTGTGGTTCGGCGATCAGGCGGCGGGCTGCCATGTGGCAGTCGGCGGCGAGAGTAGGGGAAGAGCCTCGGGATTTATTTTGAAGGGAGGAGAGAGGGGTTTGCATGAGTTGTTGCAAATTAATGGCTGAATGGGCTTTTGATGATGGGAAAGAAGAGAAAGTGGGTGACGTGGGGAGTGATTAGAGAGGGGGGTTTATTTGGGTTGTTGACGTGGGAGAAGAGGAGTGCAGCTAGGATAGGGTTAGTTAAGATTTTATAGAGGATTAGTTTTGATTTGATTATCCTTGAACTAATAGCTTATGCTCCTTAGTTATTAGGTTATAAAAATAATGAATAGTTATCAGTATATTTATATTTTTTTCGTATCTCTTTTTTTCATTTAAAAACTTATAGATTTCCATAGCATTTGAAATTCAAGTTAAAACAAAATGATGTTTTATTAATAATAATGATGTTGTAGCAAAATGGTCCCACGACCTCCAAAAATTAAAAAGAAGATACCTGAGTAATCGCGCCTCCGAGGGGATGATGAATACGGGGTCCGGTCGCGCGTATGAGCTCGGAGATCAAAAATAAAAAAACAAAAACGTAAAAACTCACACGAAACAAAAGACGTACTAAAATACGTACGACCGGAAAGTGGCCGTTACATTCTACTCACCTTAGAAATGATTCAGCCCTCGGAATCACTTATACTAATAATAATAATATCTATATACACTTATGCCTACAACTCCCATATTCCACATAATGATCGCTAATCCTATAACTTCAATCATCGTTCCTTAAATAATCCTTCATAACTTGTCTCTCCACTGGCTAATGCTACAACTAGAATCACACTCTAGCACTTAACTATAAATCCACATCACCGTCTACAAATCAACAATCATCTCGTCCCCAATATATTATCCATCATATTGACTCATAAATCTATTCTCCAAAATCAATGAACCATCAAGCCACATCTTATCCTTACCCTTAACATCTAATCTCCCAACCATACTAAATCCATCTACCTACCATCCATTCATCTCAACATGTCGCGTCGTTTCCAATGTCTTCTCACGTCAGCTTAATAATCAAGTCTTTATGATGTAAATGTTCTACTCATTCTCATGATTAACTCATACTATATCTCCATAGCTACTCCAATCTACCACTCGTCCAAGTTTCAGATCCGATAAGTACTCATCTCCCTGTGCACAATCTCATCCAACTAGAATTCTCCATTGCGTCCTTTACACATTGGTATAACTAAAGTAAATAGATAAGCCTTGGACACCTCATTCTTTTCATCGAACAGAAATCTAATCTAATATCCTTGCGTTCTAAAAATCAATTAATCATCGCTACAACATATCTCATCTCACTCTATGCCTACCTGCAAACATAATCCTATAACAATAATAGCTAGTACTAACAATATCATAACAATATAAATAACACTCCCGATATGAATTTAAGAGACATTAAATAAAATAACCGCAACAAGATTAACATGACAATTATAATGAAACAAAGGCAAGACATTCCTAGCATGCAGTTCTAAGCAGTTTCAAGAAGTAAGATAAGTTTTGTTTGAGTTCGTTAGCATGTCAATTTCATGAGATCAAGTTAGCGTTGCAAGTTCCATGTCAATAGTTCACATCTATCATAGGGTTCTTGCCTTTAGGTTGTGATGAGTAAGTCATTCTTCTCACGGGGGCTTACCGTGGTTTGACGCTAACCCACCACATGCGGGTGGTGCTCTTGAAGAGAGGACCCCTTCATACGCCGAGTGGCCGCTCAGCCCTAACCCCACCCCAATTTTGTGCTGGAACACGAGCCAGCCTAGTCGACTCACACGTCATCACAAATTCACGATTCCGCCTTCGAGGCGCACGATTTTCACGATGTCTCAACTTGTTAAACATTTCAAGACTTACAGAAATTTAATGTTATCAATATTAATTTGTTATTGTGACAATTCCAATCAGTAGAAGTGGGTTGAACAATTTTTATAACAATCTTAAAATAATGTTGAACATGGGCGTTTGTTGAACCTGCTACAGAAACTAGTTTTCTTCCTTGTTGTTTAAAACTTAAGTATATCGTGTGATATGCCGTTGGATCACAAATTCGTCCAGATTGTCGTGGCATCATTTTCATGCGTCATTTCACATATATTTTTCAAGTTAAACAGCAATAAGTAAAAACGACGTAAAAGTCCTAAAACTTCAAAAATTCATATCTAATTGCACACTTGCCTGTTTTTGGCATTCTTGGTGTCGTCGGAAACGTCTCGAAGGGTACTACGCTACGGTGATGACGGTTCGCTGGGTTGATAAAACATATAATCAGATTAAGCATTTTTTTGATCAAAACAACGTTATAAAGAGCTCCTACGACGTCTAATCAATCGATTTTATTAAGTCTTCTAATTTACGGTGTGGGTTATAAGTTGATTAAGGGTAGATCTACTAACCGAAAGTGCAACAAAG
Source organism: Scilla litardierei (assembly GCA_030789695.1). Taxonomy (NCBI): domain Eukaryota; kingdom Viridiplantae; phylum Streptophyta; class Magnoliopsida; order Asparagales; family Asparagaceae; genus Scilla; species Scilla litardierei. The sequence goes on along the minus strand of CM061134.1, from coordinate 85,095,116 downwards.
GATCAGGACGCAACGATGGCTAGCGGCGACGCGTACGGCTCCGAAACATCGACGTTGAGCGTCGAGGGTCCGCCGTCGATGCGCGGGAAGGTGGCAGCAGCTGTTCTGAGCACTGCAGGTGGTTGTCAATGTTTGGAGAAGTGCCGACGGTAGTTTGTGTGCGGTATAGGCTGCCTGCAGGTTGCACACGGCTGCTCTTGGGTTTTGTCGGAGAGAAGAGGGCTGGCGGGTTGTGATGCGTGGAGGACAAGTTTCGCTCGGACAAGGGGAGATCGAAGCTCGGGAAGATGGTGGTCAGTCTGCTGTTTGTGTGAAGGGGTGAGTGTGTGTTCTCGCAGATGAAGGAAGAAGCCCTGGGGATCTCGAACTTGCACAGGAAAGGGCGGCTTGGTGTTCTGTGCGTGCGCGAGGGATGAAGGAGACTGTGCGGCTATTACGAGGCCTTGGGGGGTTGACACATGAAGGAGGGAGGCATGAGGCGGCTGTTGGGCGTGTGGGGGAGCAAGGGGGCATGTGTGTGAGCTGTGCTCGGAGGCTGGCTATGCGCGAGTTGATGTGGGTGGCTGTCGCGTTGGCTTAGGGAAGAAGAGGGGCGATGGTCTGAGAGCTCGCTGTCGGCGGTCCTGGTTGGAGGGGAGGAGAGCTCACGAGAGGGAGGAGGCCGCGGGTTTGGGTTGTTTTGTTGCGTGCGTGGGGGAAGATGGTGATAGGGGGCGGCTGTGTATTGTGTTGAGGGAAACTAAAGTGGGCCTAGGGTTTATAATATGGTATGGGGGAGTAGGATGCTGTGTTTACCCTAGGGTTTATAATATTAGAATAGTTGGAGATGAGCAGCACGTGAACCCTTGGGTTCAAAAGTCTCATATTTTAAGCTTTTGTGTGTAGGGTTTTGAAATGGCAGCATGCGAATAGGTTAGCTTAGGTATAGTTTTTTTTAAGTTTTCTAATGTTCCCATCACTCTTTTGTTTTGCTTAAGGCTGTGTGCGTGGGTGGTTCGGCCATTGGTAGGGTCCACAAGATCGGGCTAGTGTTTAGGGAAAAGATTTGAATAAATCAATGGGTTTTATTAGGATGGGATTTTATTAGGAAGGTTTTTGAAATACTAATAATGGAATTTAATCAAGAGGAGTAAGGCCAATTAATTAGGGGAAATTAGAGTTAGTTAATCGGTTTAAATGAGTTTTTAATAGGAAGGCTATTCAAACATTTAAACAAGGTTTAAATTCGAATTTTGAATTTTGAATCAAAATTTTTAAAACAAATTTTAAGAAGAGACCTTTAAAATAATTTACTAGAAGGAATAATAATAATAATAATAATAATAATAATAATAATAATAATAATAATAAGTGTGAAGAACAGAAATGGATACGGGTACGGGTATGGGAACGTCCAACAACGGATACGGGAAAAATAATACACTAGATAAATACAGATAATGGTAACGGTAAAAATCGGTCGTTACAGATGAGTGAGCAACTTCCTCTTATGGTTCATCCTCATCATCGTCATCCCACGTCACAGCAAGTAATCTTCCTTTTGATTCTGTCGGGCATCCTTTAAAGTTGGACAATTCTTCATGAAGTGTCCTTATTTCCTGCATTTGAAACACTGTACAGACTTAGTAGTATTCTGTTCAGAAGAAAAGTTTGAAGGATTAAACTTATTAAAGCGAATGAACCTTTTCGACATTTCAAACTTTCCATGCGGTGTCTTGATATATCTCCTGAAGCCTCTGACCATCAGTGCTTGCTCATCATCAAGATCATCGTCACTTTCTTCAGCTTTAAATGCTATGGACTTAGCAACTTTGGCTTCTCCCTTTTCCCGTGACTCGATGGTTTTCAGCTCCAGCTCATGGGACATCAGGTTCCCAATCAAATCATCCAAGCTCAAAGGATGATCTTAAGTTGGGGAGGATGTAACGACTGGTTTTCATGTATCTGGATTATTTATATTATATATATGTTTAGGTGGATTTTCTCCTTATGTGTGGTTTTCGTCTCTGTAGCTTTCATTTTCGTTCGTTTTGTCGTGATTTTATAGCTTCTTCCTTAGATCGTTGAGTTTTGGAGTAAGTCATTCGTGACGGGCTTCATATCGGTCATATTTTATTGTTAGATCAAGCCTAGGAGTCTTAGGAATCGATCCCGGAGCTTCGCGCTCCATTTCAGAACTTTCTGTGCACGTTAGCCGATGCAAGAAGGGGAACCGACCGACTAGATGACGATTTAGTCGGTCGGCAAACCTTCATGGACCGACTAGTGGGCTTTGTTATTTACTCAGGAGTTACTGTTTATCGTTAGTCGGTCTAGGAACATTTGTCGACCGACTAGGTTGCAAACTAGTCGGTCAGCAATCGTTCTTTAACCGACTAGCTTTATGATCATTTTTGATACCAAGTACTATTCATTCTTAGTCGGTCTAAGAACGTTCATCGATCGACTAGATGAGAAACTAGTCGGTCAGTAGTTGTTCTTTAACCGACTAAATCTAAACCCTATTTTTGCACAAGAGTTACTGTTTGGACTTAGTCGGTCTGCATTGGTCAACCGACCGACTAGTTCACAAACTAGTCGGTCAGAGGTTGCTCTTTGACCGACTAATCAGTGTCGAAACCCTAATTTCTGGGCAGCCACCAGCCCTTCCTATTTAAACCCCCAAACATTTTTCGTTTCTTCTTTCTCTTCTCCTGAACCTCATTCTTCCCCATATCATCATCCATCTAACCCTAGCCCCCTCCTTCATCAAGAGCCTCTCCCCCTCTCCATTTTGGCCGGCCACCACCTCTAGGTCACCGGAAAACCCCCAAAAATCCCTAAAACCCCCTTTCTCCAGATTTCTCCCCATTTCCAGATCTGAACCCTAGTTTCCCGGATCATTCTTCCGTCACCGTGCTTGCTCGACATCGTTCTTCCGTTTCCTAAGGTAGTGATCGATCTCTTAAAGTTCTCATAACCCGTTTTGTGTTTATGTGAAACCCTTATGAAATGAATGTTGTTTTGATGATTATTTCTCCATGACAGTGACTTCCCCATAGATTAGTGTCCGTGGGACGAACCTTCGTGATCGTCATCATCGGTGCTAGGCAAGTGAAACTTGCCACTTAGGGTTTTAGTCCATGTCTTAGGCCATTTGCTTGTTGTAGGCGTAAAAGAGACTAGGCGACGAAATAATCTCGCCCAGGCGCAATTTCAGGAACTAGCTTGACAACGAAGCTAGATCCGACATTTATCATGTTGCACAACTACCATGTCATGTTTAATTTAATTTAATGGTACGCGAATTAATTGTCATGTCATTGCATTCCTTAAGTGTTCCCGTGATTGTGTAGCTCCGCTACACCTTGTGAAATGATTGAGGCTAGGCACCTTCTTTTAGCGGGCACAACCCTACGCCAAATTGTGAACATAATAACAAGCTCTTGTGCGGGGCAACCCTGGCTCATTTACTGGGCTCGTGTACAGTGACCCTGGCTTGTTTACGTGTGGGATAGGGGTAAGGGTTAAGCGGCCAATCAACTGGGAGTCTGCCCGATCAGCAACTTCAGTTGTAAGGCGTAAACTCAGGGTTTGGGGTAGTGTTAAGTGGCCACTCAGTGTGAATGTCAAACAGTTCAGCTGTAAGGCGTAAACATCTACAACCAACTTGAAACGTGACTAGTGAAAAGATTGAGATTGTTAGTAGCATGGCTACTCCTGACATGCCCTGATAATTGTTCTCTTGCACTTATTGTTTCGCCATGTCTTACTTGTGCACTCATACCGTAACTGCCATGTCATGCATACTAAAACTGCTAGGTTGTTAGTTTACCTTTCTTTCAGTTTCCTTGCCCAAGTCTTTTAGACTTGCTGACATGTGCCCCTTTACTCTTTTGGGTGACACATGTTAGATCCTTAGCCTGAGTTTGTCGTTGAGGACGAGGTGTTTGCGGACGTCGAGCCCGAGCCTGTGTTTGACGAAGACTTCGTAGACACGGGTGATCAGTCGTAGAGACTGTTTGTGTTGTTGTTTAGACCGTTTTGTTGTCGGTGCGTGGCGCCAATACTTTGTTATGTTGTCCCTTTTGTTGGCCTTGTTCTGGGTCTTTAGACTCTTTCTTTTAGCCTGGTGGCTTTTCTGGATGTTGAACTTAAATTTTTTATGTTGGACAAATTCTGAGATTTGAGATTTTATTTCTGTCTCTCCTTGTGTTATTATTGTTGTTCCGTTTATGGTTACAGGGACATGCTTATGTTTTATTGACGCTTATCGGGTTTGGGGCTTCACAGCTCCACTCCCGTGCGGACCTTTTCATGTCTCGCCTCCATTTTAGGGAAGCGGGGCGTGACAGGTTTTGTTGGTGGCCCAAGCAGGTCTGTTCTGTAACTGCGATTGTCGAAATAACGATAATAATATTAGAATGTCCAATAAACTAAGGTCGACATCCGAGTCATAATCTATGAGTCTAATCTGCTTCGTTTTCTGTGTCATTAGATGGCAGGAAGGCGATTCACCCGTGGTGGAGGTAGTGGTGCGCCCCCTCATGACGAGGAGCCTGAGCAGGAACCCACCAATGGAGAGATGATGCGGATGATGCTTCAGATGATGCAGGTGCAGCAGGGCATGCTCCTGTAAGTCCAGAATGCTCCACTTGCTCGAGCTGGTCGGGCAATCCAGGATGCCCCTCACTCCGAGCCAGGAGCGAAGCAATTTCGGGAGCTGGGTCCTGCTTATTTTGATGGGTCCGAGGGTCCTCTGGCTGCCGATGAGTGGATTCAGAACATTGAGGATAACTTGAAGATGGCCAAGATCACCTCGGCTAGATGGGTTGATTTGGCGAAGAGGCAACTCAAGGATAATGCTCGGAACTGGTGGGATGCGGAAGAGAAGATGTTGGTGGAGCCGATAGCTTGGGCTACCTTTAAGTCCAGGTTTGATGAGGAGTTCTTTCCGAAGGCTGCTAGGAAGGAGATGCTGCAGCGCTTTATTGATCTGAAGCAAGGGAGCTTGACGGTGGACCTGTACCACCAAGAATTCACTAGGCTGAGTCGGTTCGCACCGAAGATGGTGCAGGATGCTTATGAGAGGGCTCAGAAGTTACTGCAGGGACTTGCCTTGGAGCTTCAGAGTTTTGTGTCTTCCTCTGATCTGGACTCTTATCAAAAGGTTTTTGTCGCTGTGAGGAGGCAGGAGCTGAACCTGAGCCAGAGGAGAGGACATGTTACTGGTGCTGGGAAGAGGCCTGTGGAGCAGGCCAGAGCGGTGGTTAGGCCTGGTTTCAAGCCTAATCATCCGGTGTAGTTCAAGCGGCCAGGAGGGCCTATTCAGAAGACTTGCCATTTCTGTGGCAAGCCTGGCCACATCAAGGATCAGTGTAGGAAGTTTCTGGGCCAGTGTTTGTTTTGTGGCGATGCTTCTCATGTCGCGAAGGATTGTCGGCATGCGAATCAGTTGCGGAGGGCACCTGTTGCAGCACAGCCGTTGCAGCAGAGAGCGTCCGTTCCTACCGGTCGTGGAGCGGCTCTTGTCCCTTAGAGGCAGGCCTTTCAGCAGGCTTTTCCGCTAAGGAGGCAGGCTTTTCTGATGACCGCTGTGGAGAGCGAGGCTGTGGATGAGGTTATCACAGGTAATCCTCAATCTAGCTGTTCCTTTCTTATTTGGCTTTGTTTGTTAGATTATGTTGTTTGCTTGAACATGATTGTTTGCAAGACTAGGGTTTGATTGTTAAATTGCTTGTTAGGTGTGCTTTTGGTGTGCACATTTCCTGCACGAGTCCTCTTTGACTCAGGTGCATCGATGTGCATTATTTCTCGGAGCTTCGTGGAGAAGCATTCCTTGTCGACGTCCCCTCTTTCCAAGAGTTGGAATATCGTTACAGGGAATGGCGTGGTCTCGGTGCATCGTGGTTGCAATTCTTGCTCGTTGGTGGTTTCTGGACATGAGCTTTACGCTGATTTCATTATCCACGACATCATCAACTATGATGCGGTCCTTGGGATGGATTGGCTTGCAAGCTTCTACGCTATGATCGACTGTCGAAGGAAGAAGGTGGTGTTCGAGATTCTCGGACATCCTGTATTTGAGTTCAACCGAGGTAGCAGTTCGCTTGGTCCGGTCAGGTTTCGGGCCAGGCCGATGGAGATTGTGGCTATGCAGATGGAGCTGGAGAGGCCAGCTGTGGTGCGAGATTTTGATGACGTCTTCCCCGAGGAGATGTCTGGATTACCACCTGATCGAGCTCTGGAATTTTCTATTGATCTTGTTCCGGGAGCGCAGCCGATTTCAAAGGCACCTTATCGTATGGCACCCGCTGAGTTGGAGGAGTTACGGAAGCAGCTGGATGAGCTTTTGCAGAAGGGTTATATCAATCCTAGTGTGTCTCCGTGGGGAGCACCGGTCTTGCTGGTGAGGAAGAAGGATGGTTCGCGTTGCATGTGCGTGGACTATCGGGAGTTGAATGCGGTGACCATCAAGAATAAATACCCGTTGCCTCGCATCGATGATATTTTTGATCAGCTTGGAGGTTCGAGGGTGTTTTCGAAGTTGGATCTGAGGAGTGGTTATCATCAGCTGAAGGTGAAGAAGGATGATGTTTCGAAGACGGCGTTCAGGACGAAGTATGGACACTACAAGTTTGCTGTTATGCCTTTCGGTGTAACCAATGCACCCGCAATTTTCATGAATCTGATGAACCTGATTTTCTACGAATTTTTAGACAAGTTTGTCGTTATCTTTATTGACGACATTCTGATCTATTCAAAGTTGGAGGAGGAGCATGCCTCGCACTTGAGAACAGTGTTGGAGATTTTGAGGAAGCATCGTTTGTATGCTAAGTTTTCGAAGTGCGAGTTTTGGCTGGACAGAGTTGCTTTTCTGGGGCATGTGGTGACTGGAGATGGTATTTCAGTGGATCCCGAGAAGGTCAGGGCCATCAGAGAGTGGCCTGTTTCGCAGTCAGCGTCTGAGATCCGGAGTTTCCTTGAGCTTGCTGGTTACTATCGGCGCTTCATTAAGGACTTTTCCTGTATTGTTGAGCCGATGACCAGATTGACGCGGAAGGATGTGCCTTTTGTTTGGTCGGGTGATTGTGAGAATGCTTTTGGTGTTCTAAGGGAGAGATTGACGACTGCCCCTATTCTTGTTGTGTCTGATCGCAGCGGTGGATTTGAAATCTTTTGCGATGCTTCTGGCAAGGGTCTCGGTTGTGTTTTGCATCAGCATGGACATGTAGTGGCTTATGCATCTCGTCAGCTCAAGGTTCATGAGAAGAATTACCCGACGTATGATTTGGAGTTGGCTGCTGTTGTGTTTGCTCTTAAGATTTAGAGGCACTTCTTGCTGAGTGAGAAAGTGAAGATATTCACCGATCACAAAAGCTTGAAGTATATTTTTACTCAGAAGGAGCTCAACATGCAACAACGTCGATGGTTGGAGCTCATGGCGGTTATGAGATTGATTTGCAGTATCACCTTGGCAAGGTGAATGTGGTTCCTGATGTGCTGAGTAGGCTTCCGACTGTGATGATGTTGACCTCGCAGTGGAGATTGCAGCAGGATTTTTGCGAGTCTGGTGTAGAGATTGTTCTTCCTGGGGAGGCTTCTTCGTTGATGAGTATGCAGATTCAGTCGACGATCGTGGATCGGATCAAGGCTGGTCAGGCTGAGGATCCGAAGCTGGTGAAGATTCGGGGGCATGTGGAAGCCGGTCTGCGGACTGACTTTTTGATTCACGAGGATGGCTCGCTGAGGTTTGGAGCCAGGTTGTGTGTGCCAGCTGGGGATATTAGAGAGGAGTTGATGGTGGAGGCACACAGTTTGCCGTATTCTGTGCATCCTGTTGGGACCAAGATGTACAAGGATCTTCGTCTGAACTATTGGTGGTATGGCATGAAGAGGAGCGTGGCTCGGAGTGTAGCCAAGTGCTTGGTTTGTCAGCAGGTGAAGGCGGAGCATCAGCGTACGGCAGGGTTGCTACAACCGCTTCCGATTCCGGAGTGAAAATGGCAACACATCACTATGGATTTCGTGACTGGACTACCTCGGAGTCTGAAGCAGAGTGACGCGATTTGGGTGATCGTAGATCGATTGACCAAATCCGCGCACTTTATTCCATACCGAGTGGGACAGTCCACTGAGGCGCTAGCGAGGAGATACATGGAGGTAAATTCTTTTACTCTCCGTTTTTATTTCCTTTTCCTAGTTTAGATGGTGATGTAACGTAAATCGTGCAGGAGGTCGTACGACTTCACGGAGTCCCTGTGAGTATCGTGTCAGACAGAGACACGAGGTTCACATCTCAGTTTTGGCAGAGTTTGCAGAAGAGTTTGGGTAGGCGTCTGAGTTTTAGCACGGCGTACCATCCACAGACGGATGGCCAGTCCGAGAGGACGATTCAGATCTTAGAGGACATGTTGAGGGCGTGCATGTTGGATTTCAAGGGTTCGTGGGAGGACCATCTACATCTGGTAGAGTTTTCCTACAACAACAGCTTCTAGGCGAGTATTGGCATGGTGCCTTTTGCCGCGCTATATGGGAGGAAATGTCGATCGCCATTGAGTTGGGATGACGTTGGTGATCGGGAGCTGTTGGGACCTGAGATGATTGTGGAGGCCGTGAATGTTGTCAGGAACATTCAGGAAAGGTTGAGGATTGCTCAGGACCGTTTTAAGCATTGGGCGGATGCTAAACGCCATCCTTTGGAGTTTCAGCCGGGCGACCATGTGTTCTTGAAGATTTCCCCGAATCGTGGTGTGATTCGCTTTGGGAAGCGAGGGAAGTTGAGCCCGCGATACATTGGACCGTTTGACATTCTAGAGAAAGTTGGCAAGGTAGCCTACCGCTTAGCCTTGCCACTGTCTTTGGAGGGAGTTCGCAATGTTTTCCATGGGTCGCAGCTTCGTCGATACATTAGCGATCCATCTCATGCTGTGGATTTCTCGGAGATTACTGTTCGCCCTGATATGACGTATGACCAACAGCCAGTGCAGATTCTGGACAGGTGTCAGAAGTCACTTCGAAACAAGGTTGTCAATCTTGTGAGGGTGATGTGGCGACACGGCTCGCCTGGAGAGTCTACTTGGGAGAATGAGGATGAGATGCGAGAGCGTTTCCCACTTTTGTTCCCGGACACGTGAGTGTTGGGAAATTCCGAGGACGGAATTTTTCTTAAGTTGGGGAGGATGTAACGACTGGTTTTCATGTATCTGGATTATTTATATTATATATATGTTTTGATGGATTTTCTCCTTATGTGTGGTTTTCGTCTCCGTAGCTTTCATTTTCGTTCGTTTCGTCGTGATTTTCTAGCTTCTTCCTTATATCGTTGAGTTTTGGAGTAAGTCATTCGTGACGGGCTTTATATCGGTCATATTTTATTGTTAGATCAAGCCTAGGAGTCTTAGGAATCGATCCTGGAGCTTCGCGCTCCATTTCAGAACTTTCTGTGCACGTTAGCCGATGCAAGAAGGGGAACCGACTGACTAGATGACGATTTAGTCGATCGACAAACCTTCATGGACCGACTAGTGGGCTTTGTTAATTACTCAGAAGTTACTGTTTATCGTTAGTCGGTCTAGGAACATTTTTCGACCGACTAGGTTGCAAACTAGTCGGTCAGCAATCGTTCTTTAACCGACTAGCTCTATGATCATTTTTGATACTCAGTACTATTCATTCTTAGTCGGTCTAAGAACGTTCATCGACCGACTAGATGAGAAACTAGTCGGTCAGTAGTTGTTCTTTGACCGACTAAATCTAAACCCTATTTTTGTACATGAGTAAATGTTTGGACTTAGTCGGTCTGCGTTGGTCAACCGACCGACTAGTTCACAAACTAGTCGGTCAGAGGTTGCTCTTTGACTGACTAATCAGTGTCGAAACCCTAATTTCTGGGCAGCCGCCAGCCCTTCCTATTTAAAACCCCAAACGTTTTTCTTTTCTTCTTTCTCTTCTCTTGATCCTCCTTCTTCCCCAAATCATCATCCATCTAACCCTAGCCCCGTCCTTCATCAAGAGCCTCTCCCCCTTTCCATTTTGGCCGGCCACCACCTCTAGGTCGCCGGAAAACCCCCAAAAATCCCCAAAACCCCTTTTCTCCAGATTTCTCCCCATTTCTAGATCTGAACCCTAGTTTTCCGGATCATTCTTCCGTCACCGTGCTTGCTCGACATTATTCTTCCGTTTCCTAAGGTAGTGATCGATCTCTTAAAGTTCTCATAACCCGTTTTGTGTTTTTGTGAAACCCTAATGAAATGAATGTTGTTTTGATGATTGTTTCTCCATGACAGCGACTTCCCCGTAGATTAGCGTCCGTGGGACGAACCTTCGTGATCTTCATCCTCGGTGCTAGGTAAGTGAAACTTTTCACTTAGGGTTTTAGGCCATGTCTTAGGCCATTTGCTTGTTGTAGGCGTAAAAGAGACTAGGCGACGAAATGATACTCGCCTAGGCGCAATTTCAGGAACTAGCTTGACAACGAAGCTAGATCCGACATTTATCATGTTGCACAACTACCATGTCATGTTTAATTTCAATTAACGGTACGCGAATTAATTGTCATGTCATTGCATTCCTTAAGTGTTCCCGTGATTGGGTAGCTCCGCTACACCTTGTGAAATGATTGAGGCTAGGCACCTGCTTTTAGCGGGCACAACCCTACGCCAAATTGTGAACCTAATAACAAGCTCTTGTGCGGGGCAACCCTGGCTCATTTACTGGGCTCGTGTACAGGGACCCTGGCTTGTTTACGTGTGGGATGGGGGTAAGGGTTAAGCGGCCAATCAACTGGGAGTCTGCCCAATCAGCAACTTCAGTTGTAAGGCGTAAACTCTGGGTTTGGGGTAGTGTAAGCGGCCATTCAGTGTGAATGTCAAACAGTTCAGCTATAAGGCGTAAACATCTACAACCAACTTGAAACGTGACTAGTGAAAAGATTGAGATTGTTAGTAGCTTGGCTACTCCTGACATGCCCTGATAATTGTTCTCTTGCACTTATTATTTCGCCATGTCTTACTTATGCACTCATACCATAACTGCCATGTCATGCATACTAAAACTGCTAGGTTGTTAGTTTACCTTACTTTCAGTTTCCTTGCCCAAGTCTTTTAGACTTGCTGACATGTGCCCCTTTACTCTTTTGGGTGACACATGTTAGATCCTGAGCCTGAGTTTGTCATTGAGGACGAGGTGTTTGCGGACGCCGAGCCCGAGCCTGTGTTTGACGAGGACTTCGTGGACACGAGCGATCAGTCGTAGAGACTGTTTGTGTTGTTGTTTAGACCGTTTTGTTATCGGTGCGTGGCGCCAATACTTTGTTATGTTGTCCCTTTTGTTGGCCTTGTTCTGGGCCTTTAGACTCTTTCTTTTAGCCTGGTGGCTTTTCTGGATGTTGAACTTAAATTTTTAATGTTGGACAAATTCTGAGATTTGAGATTTTATTTCTGTCTCTCCTTTTGTTATTATTGTTGTTCCGTTTGTGGTTACAGGGACCTGCTTATGTTTTATTGACGCTTATCGGGTTTGGGGCTTCACAGCTCCACTCCCGTGCGGACCTTTTCACGTCTTGCCTCCATTTTCGGGAATCGGGGCGTGACAAGCGGCTTCCCCGCTTGATCAAGCATCCCCCTCTCAAGCTCCCCCGGATGACACGCCACAAGGCAGCGCTCGGTCGAGCAAGAGGCCCGCTCGACCGAGCGCTAGGTTGGCAGGCTACGTTTTTGAATTTTTTAAATGTGTTTCGGGTTGGTTTTCCTGTAAAACCCGAAACTTATGGGTTTTGTATATAAACCAAACATTCTTTAGATTATGTTAAGTCTTATTTTACTGCTGGAAACTTAAGAGCTGTTGGAGAGGCTCTTTTTATTTGGATCTTATTTTGCAATCTAAATCATGGTAACTATTCCTTTCTCTTTTTTAATAAGTTGTTCTCTATTGCTCCCTCTTCGTATTGATATTAATTTCATAACGTTTGCCCAAGTAATTATGCCATTCTCCATTGCACTCACCTTTGTAGCCATAGCCATGCTAGAGTAGTGGGTTTCTAGGGCTTAGGGAGGATCCCTAGGAGCTTAGGGATTGGATGTTAGGTTAGACCTCCGTTGGATGAATCTAGGGTCTCCCTAAGGTGGTTTGAACAAGGGTTTTGGGGGATAGGCCCTAGGATTGGAGGACCACAAAAGCAACTCCTTATCCTAGGTAGAATCCCCATGAATCCGATTTGGGATTGGTGGCCGTTTGCCAGGGCTCGTGCTCACGAGGGTGACTCGAGAACTAGGGGTGACCACTAATCCCCAATCTGCTAGCTGATGGCTACGAAAGTAGCCCGACAGCTAGAACTAACCATAAGATGTCGTCGCATTCCGTAGAGCACGCGAGTGCCTTCGGATTGCGAGTCAGGACCAAGTGTCAATCGTAATGAACTCATTCCTATATGAAGCCGATAGCAAAAGCACGGCTCCATATAGGGATGCATTAGACGATTCTGACGACAGAAGTCTAATGCTCGTTTCCATCTTCGGATGTGACACTCTTAACCTAATCCATCGTCCGACGGAGGACCAATGACCATAAATCCATTACCAAAGACCCTAGTGGGGAATCCCGTAGGCCTTAGACGTTTCATGTTTAGTTAATGCCATTTCCCTCAACCAACCAATCAAATCATACGTGAAAACCCCGACCACACATTCTACTCCTTCCACAATAAGGTAAGTGTTAGACGACTACCTCCCTAGAGTTCGACATTCTATATATACTATAACGCACCGTCCACTTGTAGTGTTCTCATTCGTGCATCACGTGCGAGGAACAATGTCACACTTGGTCGAGCTGCAGGGGCCAATGCTTGGCTCAAATCTTTGCTCTGCATCTTGATTAGCTCGACCGAGTAGTGAAGCTACTCGATCGAGCGACTTGGTCTGCTCAAACAAGCTACAGGTGCCTTAGGGCCTTCAAAAATCGGTGTTCTGCAAAATAATTAGCCCGACCGAGCAGTGCTTAGTCGAGCGGCTACTCTTTGCTATCTCAGCGGCTAAGTGTCGAAGACGTTCATCTTGTGCATCCTTGCTCGACCGAGTAACTCAAGTGACTCGACTCGAGCGACCGTTCTTCTCTTGGGGTTGCGCTGCTTCTTAGGCCATGGTTGCTCGGCCCGAGTGGAACACATCCACTTGGTTGAGCTAACAGGGGATGCTAAAGGCCTTTGCATTCTTTAGCTCTTTTTCTTATTCCTTCATCTTCTCCTCCTCGGATCTCTTTCACTACCTCATCAAGCATCAAGTAGATCTTGACATTGATGCTCCGGTAAGCTCGGATGTGTCCATGTCTTTGATTTTCTCCGAATCTCTCCAAAGTTCCTGAAAATCCACAAATCTCCACGAGAATCAAATATATCGTGAAATGGCAACAATGTATAGAAAAGTGAACTTTGACGATGAAAATGCTATGAAATCATGCAGTAAAAGTATAGAAAATATGTACACATCACGTATCTAGAAAGCTAAATTATGAAGGAAGTAGAGTTCATAAAGGATTGCATATTGGGGTGACTATAAGAGTCATAGTGCAAGTGGGATTCAAAGAGTTCATGTGCACAATAAACTCTAGTTGGCAACTAGAGTCAATGTGCAACATAAAGTTTGAGTCCTACAAGGATTAATGAGCATTTTAAATTCAAAGGAGGTCTGCTTCATCAATCATTTATCCAAGTTCAATGCACCATGAAGATTTGATTGAAGATTTGATTGAATCTTTGAAGACCAAGTGTTCTAATTGAAGAGAAAATCCTATCTATATAAAAGGCGTAGAGCCATCCCTTGAAGAAGAATCCTATTGAATCCAATTGAGTCAAAAATATTTAGATATCATCACCCTTCTTGCTTGGCCGAATTCATTTTCCCTAAGCTTCAAAGAGATCATCAAGTTCGTAGAAGGAGTTTGACGGACGACGCTGAAAAGTGCAAAAGTTTCTCCACAGAGCTCGGATTGACGAACCGTTTATGCCTAGATGACCACTACGCAATGTTGATATTTATCTTTTACTCATCCAGCAATCACAGATCCAGATTTGGCAGTTGTGCAGAACAGTCCCTGTAGATTTTAGAATTGCAATTTCAACCCCTGAACTTCAAAGCGCCATAACTTTTGATCCAGAGCTCTGATTGATGAACTATTTATGCTAACACGATCATGATCTTACATACTACACTATGGTGGTAACTCTCTGATTTATTACTTCAGTTTTAGATCAGTTAGATTTATATTTTTGTGAGATTATATAATCAAATAACTTCACCCAGAAGTTATTGTTGAGCTTATCTTCTCTAAATTGGATATTCTGTATGGTTCGATCATCACCCATAACAGTAATCATCTTTGGACAGTTTGGTCACCACCTGGAAATGTGATCAGGTTGTAATGGTAAGATCACCACCCGTAAGTGTGATCAGGTTTCTTTTTAGGGTTATCAAAAAGGGTTAAATCCTCTGGGTTGCGGTTGGAGAGCAGGCGGAGTGCCAGGTCGGTTAAAATCTATGATTATGTGCACTCAGAATTATTTCGGTGTGTGCTTAAATTTTTAATTTGTGACATACACCCTATTCAAACCCCCTTTTCAAATCTTCACTTCACGGAGATCATACACACTCTTACGGGACTTGATAAGAGCAACTTACAAAGTGACCATGTGACCAATCTTCTTCAATCTCTCTCACACAAATGCGAGAGGAAGGTTTCAACCAATGAGGAAGGAAATGATCTTTGAAACTCACTTTGGAGGGTCTAATTGAAAACCTCACGGCATATGAGCTTCAATTGAAACAAAGGAAGGATAAGGAGCAAACAAAGGATAAGACACTTGCTCTCAAAGCCGTCAAGTAGAATGAAAGCTCGGGAGATGAAGAGGATGATCATGTTGTTCTCATGACCAGAGAATTCAAGAACTTTCTCAGACGTATGTCCAAATTCAATAAGCAAAAAATATCTAACACAATTATTTGCTTTGGATGTAATAGGCCAAGACATGGCATAAAGGAATTCCTGCTACAACAGAATAAGGGCAAAGGGAATGCAAAAGAGAATTCAAGGGCAAAGAAGCCTAAAAATAAGGCCTATATGGCATGGGATGAAGAACACTACGCAATAACCGATGAGTCCTCTAGTGAGGGAGGAGAAGAAGAAAAAGAAGAGAAGAGCTATATGTGCTACATGGGCATCACAAATAATGAAGTGGAGGTAAATTCTGAATTTGGGGCCTCCGATAATGATATTGTTGTAAGTGATGATGATATGTTTCCTAAACTTCCTGAGAAGTATGAATCATTGCTTAGGGAGCATATTAAATTTAAGAAGACTCATATAGATTGCATGCCTCATGTAGAAATTGAATAAATAAAAGAAGAGAACCTAAAATTGATTGTTAGAAATAGGTTGCTTATTGATGAGGTTAGTACCCTTAGTAGTAGGCACAATGACTTAGATAAGATTTTGATTCCTATTAAGAGCAAGTATGATGACCTATATAGGAATTTGGATAGGTACAATAGGTGTAAGGAGAAACTAGACGATTTGATTAGTTCTCAAAAGGAAGTCTAGTAGACTATATTTGGCCTAGATTATGATGAGACTCACGTTAGGCCTAAAAAGGATCAGGCTGGGGTACATCGTTCTAGAAATAGTTTCATCAAAGTTTGAATACTCAAGCGTGGGACTGTTCAAATAAAAGATGAGTACGTTTCTAGATTCATGCATGATGTGCATTTTTAGAAATTATAAATATATTTGTGATGGAAAATCTGGACCCAAATGGGATTGTTTCCTCGTTGAGTGGTATATCTACTTTTGTGACTAATACCTTGGGACTAAAAGAAAAATGGTACCAAAAATGTTTGTTTGATTTTCAATTGCTCAATTTTAATGGGATTAGTAATTGGCTCTTAATAGATTTTCCTTAAAGTATGGACTTTGGTGGATGTTCCTAAAAGGGTAAAACCCATAGAGAATAAAATGGATCCTAAAGAAGATGATCGGTCTAGATGAGAATGTAAAAAAACATTCAAGACAAGGGTAATGGCAAAATGGTATCGTCAAAGACTTGGTATAGACTATGATGAAACTTTTTCACCAGTAGCCATGCATAAATTCATTCAAATTCTTCTTACCAGCTTATTATGACTACGAATTCTAGTAAATGAACGTAAAGACAATTTTTCTAAATGGTGATTTAGACGAATGTTTACATGACTCAGACAAAAGGTTTTGAAGTCAATATGAGCAGGCTTACAGATTGTTTAATTCTATTTACAGATTGAAGCAGGTGTCAAGGAGCAGGAACATCTGATTCGATGAGATAGTCAAAAAGTTTGACTTCATCAAGAATTTGGATGATCCATACATTTATCAAAAGGTCAGTGTGACTGCTCATTCCTTGTATTGTACGGGATGGTTTACTGTTGATTGGTAACAACATAGAGATGTTGGAATTAATCAAAGTATGGTTGTCACAAAAAATTTCATGAAGGATTTGGGAGAGATATCATATATATTTGGCATAAAGATCTATAGAGATATAACAGAAGCGATGCTAGGATTGTCCTAGTTTAGAAACAATAGACACCGTGTTAAAGTGGGTTAGCCTGGGAAATTCCAAGTGTGGAATTGTTCCAGCTTGACATGGAATAACTCTCTCCAAGATTACGTCTCCCAAGACAGATAAGGAGAAAGCATGCATGAGTAAGATTCCTTATGCTTTGGGTGTAGGATCAATCATGTATTCCATGCTATTTACTAGACCAGATGTCGCATACACATTCGGTGTAATTAGATATTAATCAAATCCAGGAGATAAACATTGGACTACCGTAAAGAATATACTTAATTACTTGAAAGTACTAAAGATATGTTCTTAATATAAGGAATGATCTGTAATATTTAAATGGAAGAATATACTGACTCAAGTTTCCAAAGTAACATAGATGACATCAGGTCGGTGTCAGGATATGTTTTCACTCTACTTGGTAAACCTTTATCTGTGTAATCATCTATGTCACTTCTGTGGTTGATGTTGTGTTATATGATATCTATAATATAAAACACAACTTTTTGTGAATTCTAGGGCTAACTAGGACAAGATGACTAGGACAAACATGTTGATAGAAAGAAGGCTTAGACTTGATGAGTGAATGGTTATGATGATAGTATGTGAAAATTTTTGGGTGGAAACTTTTGGAGGGTGAACTAAATTTTTAGTGCAACATTATTGATATTCGTTTAAATTTATTGCATAAAAAGTTGTGCTCTACCTTTGAAACTTGGGCCATCCTCTTTCAAAATTTTAATGGTGAGAATTTAATGCACGGCCCAGATTTAATCTTGATGAGTGAATGTTTGGGATGATAGTATGTGAAATATTTTTGGATGGAACTTTTGGATTTAATCTGGATCTAATTTTGTACATATTTTTGAAATGTCCAAGACTTCACATCTCTCACTTGAAATAGTGAGAGAGAAAATGAACTATGCTTGAATGGAATTTAAAAGTTTAATATGTTAAATGCTTTGCAATGTACAATTTAATTGAATGGCAGAGGAAAATGAATGGCTCAATTTGTCCCACAGATCCTAAATTGTGAGAAAGTAAGAAGAATTTAAATGCTTGAATAGTTTTTGATTTAAATGAACCGGGCCAGCGCCGAATCTACATTTTTGTTCGTTTAAATTTTAGAGGGGAGAATAATTCTTTGGAAGAACAAATATTTTGAGGGAATATCTTAAATGAACCATGCTGAAGGCGCCCACTAAATTTTTACGCGCATGCCGAATTTGTTGTTCCACGTCGTAGGCGCACACGTCGAATTTGTTGTTCCGCACCGAAGGCGCCCATGCCAAAGGTGTCCATGCCGCTAAATATTTTTACGCTAATTTTTTGTTCTTTTAAATTTTTTATACTAATTTGTTGTTCCATGCCAAATGCACCCGCGTCGAAATTATTATTCCGTGTCAAAGGTGCCTGTGTCGAATTTGTTGTTCCGCACCCAAGGTGCCCACGTCGAAGGTGCCCATGCCGCTAAATATTTTTACGATAATTTGTTGTTCTTTAAAATTTTTGTTGTGGAAATAATTTTTTGGGGAACAAAGATTTCGCTGGGGAAAATCGTAAATGAACTATGCCCGCGAGCACGGGTTATGACTAGTACATGGATATAGTCCTAGGACGTATGTGAAGAACATTAGGATCATGATGAGATCATGATAGTGAGACCAATGTGTCCACCGAACATATGTCCAGAAATGTTCTTGTTTGGAGGAATATTGGGACAAGACATCAATATTCCAATTAGACCAGTGTTCATTAATCAATACCATCAGATGGCAGTGGTAATTAGCCTCATAGCCACTCAAAGTGAAGATATTGGTAGATAATGCACATGTGCTTGTTGGAGAACATTTCATTTGAATGACTCTCGAGAAGCTTTTGTATAGTTATCATACTTTGTATGTCAAATAGAATGCTCTCAGGTTACAGCATGTGTAGCATAGTCCTTAGACCAGAGATGTGATAAAGGACCTTGCATGTGGAAGATTATACTTAGGCAGTAATCAAACATTGGCATCACAACTAATGTGTAGGTACATGCTGTGTATGGTTGGAAGCATGAGAAGGGAGTGTCCATCTATATGGATTTGTCCCCTCAAGTATGGAAGGTTAGTGTCGTAATAGACTAAAATAGATCCATAATAAACATTGGTCTGGGTGGAAGATGAACTTGTTAATGAGTTAAAAAGTGTCATCCAAACGGAAACTATGAGATCATATTTGACTCAAGGGAGTAAGATGTAATTGGGTTTTAACACTAAATCATACCCTAGACACCTTAGCGACATAGTTTTAACAAAGAGATCGGACTACATGGAATCTGTCATTGTAAGGCCTAGATTATGTAACGACTGGTTTTCATGTATCTGAATTTATTATATTATATTATATTTTTGGTGGATTTTCTCCTTATATGTGGTTTTCGTTTCCGTAACTTTCATTTTCGATCGTTTCGTCGGGGTTTCTCATTTCTTCCTTAGGATCGTCTATTTCGGAGTAAGTCATTCGTGACGGACTTCATATCGGTCATATCTTATCGATAGATCAAGCCTAGGAGTCTTAGGAATCGATCCCGGAGCTCCGCGCTCCATATCAGAACTTTTGGTGCACGTTAGCCGGTGTAAGAAGGGGAACCGAACGACTAGATGACGATTTAGTCAGTCGGCAAGCCTTCATGGACCGACTAGCGGGCTTTCTAAATTTCTCAGGAGTTACTGTTTCTCGTTAGTCGGTCTAAGAACGTTGGTTGACCGACTAGGTTGCAAACTAGTCGGTCAGCAATACTTCTGTGACCGACTAACTCTTCAACTATTTTTGGTATCAGTTACTGTTCCTTCTTAGTCGGTCTAAGTTCATCTCTCAACCGACTAGTTGTCAAACTAGTCGGTCAGCAGTTGTTCATTGACCGACTAAATTTAAATCCTAATTCTGTACATGAGTTACTGTTTACACTTAGTCGGTCTGCGTTGGTCAACCGACCGACTAGTTCCCAAACTAGTCGGTCAGTGGTTGCTCTTTGACCGACTAATCTGTGTTAAAACCCTAATTTCTGGGCAGCCGCCAGCACATCCTATTTAAACCCCTCCCAAACGTTTTCTTCTTCCCCCTCTCGACCAAAAACCCTAGTTTCTCCCCCATTGAGCCCCCTTCTACCTCAAACCCTTATTCCTTCATCCCAAGCCCAAAATCCATCATCCAAACCATCCCTCAACACATTTTACCTCTCATCTACCTCAAAATCTCATCAAACCCCCAAAATCCCCCAAAAACCCTAGTTCTCCAAACTTCTCCATCCATTCCATATCTGATCCATAGGTTCTCCGGAGTGTTTCTCCCGTTTCCTATACGGTAATAATCGATCTCTTGATGTTTTCATAACTCGTTGTGTTTTGTGAAACCCTAATGAATAAATGTTGTTTTGTTGGTTGTTCCTCCATAACAGCGACTCCCCCGTAGATTAGCATCCGTGAGACGAACCCCCGTGGATCGTCATCCCCGGTGCTAGGCAAGTGAAACTTGCCACTTAGGGTTTAGGCCATGTTTTAGGCCATTTGCTTTTTGTAGGCGTAAAAGAGACTAGGCGACGAAATGATACTCGCCTAGGCGCAAATTCCGGAACTAGCTTGACAACGAAGCTAGGACCGTCGTTTATCATGTTGCATAACTACCATATCATGTTTAATTATGATTAACGGTACGCGAATACATTGTCATCTATGATATCCATGTTGTATGTCGCATTCGTAGTACATGCTACGATACTTGTGTTTCCTGGCTCGTGTTCCAGAAGCGGGCGATGTGTTGGTTGATAGCCAATGCCCGACATACTAGTTTCCGGCTAGGCACCCACTATACGTGGGCATAACCCTACGCCATACATGTTAACCACACTTCCTGGCTCGTGTTCCAGAAGCGAGCATTCCGTGTTCGGGGGTAATGCCCTGGCTCGATACACGTGGAGGGGTAGAGATAAACGGTCACTTGAGCTTAGGAGCTGGCCCGATCAGCCACTCTAGCCAACAGGCGGAATCTCTGTGCACAACTTGTTTACTTGACTGTTCACTTGACGTGAACCACTTGACTTGTACTTGTCCGTGTTTTACTTGTCGTCCGTGACATACTTGCTACTTGTACTTCCCTTACTTGTCACTTCCATACTATACTTGACATGCTTCATACTATAACTGCTAGGTTGCTAGTTTACCTTACCTTCAGTTTCCTTGCCCAAGTCTTTTAGACTTGCTGACATGTGCCCCTTTACTCTTTTGGGTGACACATGTTAGATCCCGAGCCTGGGACCGTTGTTGAGGACGAGGTGTTTGCTGACGCCGAGCCCGAGCTTGTGTTTGACGGGGAGTACATGGACACTGGGGACCAGTCCTAGTGTCTTCGTTGTGTTTTCCCTTTTGTTTAGGCTGCTGTTTTGTTGTCGGTGCGTGGCACCTATATTTTGTTACGTTGTTGCTTTTGCTGGCCTTGTTCTGGGCCTTTAGACTTTTTCTTTAGCCTGGTGGCTTTTCTGGATGTTGAACTTAAATTTTAATGTTGGACAATTATGAGATATGAGTTTTTATTTCTGTCTCTCCTTGCGTTATTGTTGTTGTTCCGTTGTGGTTACAGGGACCTGCTTATGTTTATTGACGCTTATCGGGTTTGGGGCTTCACAGCTCCACTCTCGTGCGGATCTTTTCATGTCTCGCCTCCATTTTAGGGAAGCGGGGCGTGACAGATTATCTCAGAGAGATTCCAGTCTCAGACCAACCAGATAATGACAGATTTGAAACGAAGGTCGGCACGCTCCACTAGGGACGCTAATGATCGGTGACATGATGTGATGGTGTCACTACTGAAGTAGGAATTATGATATTAGAGTATCACATAAATGATGAAGCTTGACAAAAAGGGAAGCAAGAAATGTTGTGTATATGTGATATAAAGCAAGATCACAAGTGTTGTGATCAGCTGGAAGAAAGAAGATGAAACAATTAACTTAGCAGTGACTAGTCGACTAGTGGTTTAGCGGTAGTCGACCAGTGGTTTAGCGGTAGTCGACTAGTTAGATGGCTAATCGACTAGTTAGGCCACTGCATAAGTTGACACAGTCAGCTGTCTAATCGATTGGTGCTGATGAAATATGATTTGAAATTCGAACTGGGTGCACGATTTGATCTAATAGTCAGTCCTAATCCAAGCCAAGCTCCTATTCTAGTTTCACGATAAAGGTTTGATAAAATTAGAACTTCTAGAATTCATCTCTTTTTTGCATGTTTATGGATGAGGTTGTGTTCAACTCAAACTCCTAACCATATCTAATTACGGGATGACCTTATCACTATTAAAGGGGGTACTCCCTAGCGCTTTTGAGATATATAAAAATTTGCATCAATCAAGCATATTCTCTACGGAGAGAGTCTCATAATGCAAGAGATATTCACATCTCTTTATAGAGAGAATCTCTTGCATGAAATCAAAGGTTTTCCTTCTCCTTGTTTATTGCTCTAGCAAGGCGTAAAGGACAATTCGAGTTTTTTGGGTCTTGTGGATCATGGAGACGTTCTTCATCCCGTGAAACATCTAAGGCGCTGGTTGGAGAGAAGAACAAGATGCTTACGGTCTTTACCGAAAGAGATTTAGGATTCGCGAGTATCGCTTAAGTATACTCGTACAAAGATATGATCTTTATTGTTTTATTTCAGTTGTAGAAATGCAGTAGATCTTGGGCATGTCGATTTCTAGGTAGAAAATTTTAATTTTCTGTCTTCCACTGCATGATCTAAATTGTTTAGATTAGTAGCATCGTTCAGTGAGGTCGTCCTCTAAGGGCTGTGTTAGGGACAAGTCAGGCTGACCTCTTAATTCAAGCTTAAAAGGTCTTTTGGGGGCAAGGGTAACTCACGGTGGGTCACTTATGTCGAGCTCCGCTAGCCCCGCTTCTAGCGGGCCCTAGTCCAAAACGTCTTCTACAATAAGCTACTACTTTCTATTTCACAGACATGAAAACACCCGGAAACACTTTTCATTTGACATCATCCCGTCCGCTATCTAATTATATAATTAATTTTACTGTCATGGACTCATGGGCTTTTGTTTACAGTCTGTCTATTGCATTTCACTACATGCATTGTCCTGTGATCGAGTAAGAGTCATAAAGACCAGTAATATCACGTGCAGCTACGGGTTTACCATTATTAAGTCGTGGTCTATCGAACTAGTACACTGTCTTATTAGTTGAGGTCACAATGGTCCACTGCAGTTATCACTTTCCCTCCCCTCTTCTTCCCTCCAACACAATTTAGGGTACTTACAGTTAATACCAGGGTCACCTCGTTTGGTTATTGTGGTTGGCGTCGCAGAGTAAGTAAGATCTGCATGGTCTTCTCCAACTATAATGACTTGCCAGAAGGAAGGTCTAATGACAAACTAATAGAATGTCATTTTGCAGCATATTTCTCGTCTACGAGAGCCAGCGCCCCTCATCTCTGCGACATGCAAAACCTCGTGAGCCTGAAGAGCGATTATACAATAATTTCTTGATTGGATTCATGCATGACGTGCACAGAGCTGCGGGATAGAGCGACACAAAAGCCTCGGAGAGAAGATGATGACAACAGCCTGGGGAGAGAAACACTCGGGTATGGGACGCATGGCTTGGGGTCATGTCGGAAGATAAAGATAGATCCGAGATACCTCAAAATGTGGTACAATGGGACCAAATGTCTTCTTGTTCTTATCTGCTCTCTGCAACTCTTGTGATTTTCAGCCTGCATTTGAATTTGGATGTGATGGAGTCTCATAATTGTCCACTTTAACGTTAGTGAGTTAATCATAAACATGCGATGATGACGGTGCAAAGCATAACGTGCTCTGAGCCACGCTAATTGTTTTACTAATTTCAAACTACTTTAATCTTTTTAAAATATATTTTTAAGGGAATCATGTAGATCAGGTGGCACCTGATCTATTAAATCAGGTGAAATACACAAAAGGGAGGGACATATTGAAAGTACAAGCCCATGTGAGACTTGTACTTTCCAAAATTATGTGTTTTGACGCCTAATCTATTAGATCAGATACCATCTTTTCTACATTATTCTCTATTTTTAATATGCGCAAACCTGCTAGTAATGTATTGAGGATATGGAGTCAACGTGAAAACAATACACAGTTTGTAGCGCAACTATTATTTTAATATTAATTCTGTTTGCATGACTATATGTGTCCCCATAAAAAGAGATATGTAGCTGCATCAAACAAGATAAACTATCGCTTTGTAAGAACCTAACTTTGTAGGAGCAGATAGGCCCAACCGAAGGAACTGGCCCACAAATCTAGATGAATGTGGCTAATAGGCTTGAAACCCATATTGCTTCAAAATTATTAACCAGTTTAAGTTATAAATTCTAACATATTTAACCGTTTGTCCATTCATTTTTTTATCGGAGATGAGACTAAACTCACTCTTTAGTCACTTTAACATACCACCCATATAATCACTCAGAAAGATACAGGATACGAGATATGAATAATAACATCCCCTGTAGATTATGCTTCTACTCGGGCCGCCAGCAGCGGGGCCTTGAGGAGCTGGATAGCTAGGGACACATCAGAGTCATACGCATCCTCAAAGATCGTGTGGCCTCGGCTTAAGGTGTCTTCCCGACCAGACCCCGGTCGCAGCTCAGTATCACAGCTCAACAGGGACAACCTCCACAAGGCCGGCTCTCTCAGCAGCATAGCTCAATAGGGACGTCCTCTACGATTCCAATTCCCTCAACAACACAACTCAACAGAGACGAACTGCTGTGGGGTCGGTTCCCTCAACTGTGGCCCTCCATGAAGACAGCCTTACTGTCATGTTTCGCTTCCCATTATACTTAGGAGCGGGAACACAAGTGGGTCAGCTTGTGCTTAAAGCAAAGAAGAAGTACTTTTTTCTTTCTTCTTTGACTTAAGCACAATAAGCATCTGTGTATTTGTCACGACCCGCTTCCCATAAACGGAAGACGATGCGTGAAAATTCCGCTCAGACTTGAAGCTGTGAGGCTCCAGTCTGTAAAGCATCTGGTATAACCAATTAACGGTCCTTGCAATTGCGAAACAGAACAAAAATAATAATAAGAGAAAGAGAGATAATAAAGTTATTCTAATCCCAGAATGTCCACAATTAAATTTCAATATCATAGAAAAGCCACCAGGCGTAAAAGAGTCTAAAAGGGCCCCAAGCATGGCCAACAGAAATAAACGAACGTACAGAAAAGGAAAGGCGCTACTCACCGACAACCTAACAAGAACTAAGCAGAAAGCAACACAAACGAAGTCTCTACGACTGGTCGCCGGTGTCCTCAAACTCCACGTCAACAGTGGACCCAGGCTCAACATCAACAAACACCTCGTCCTCAGCAACGGGCTCTGGTTCAGCAACTAACATGCGACACCCAAAAGAGACGAGAGCGCATGTCAACAAGTTTACAAGAGACTTGTGCAAGGAAACTAAAAGAAAGAGAAACACCCTAGCAGTTCTAAAGTATGCGATGACATGGCAGTTTAAGGTATGGATGCAACAAGTAAGAAAGTGCAACAAGTATGACATGGCAAGGGTAGCAAAGCTACTAAAACATTCACAAGGATTTACAAGTCAAGTAAACACGACGTGCACAGAGTTTACGTCATTTGGCTGGAGCGGCTGTACGGGCCAACTCCTAAGCTCAAGTGATCGCTTAAACCTAACCCTCCACGTGTAATCGGGCATTGGCTTTTGACCAACACATGTAGCCCGCTTCTGGTTCACGAGCCAGGAAGTGTATTTGGCTTAGGGTTGTGCCTGCAACGCAGGTGCCTAACCTCCACAGGGAAGTACAAGTAGCGTGTGCTACGAAAGCAACATTCAAGCATGGAATGACATGTTATGATGCATGACATGGCAAGAGTACAAATAAAGTGCGTACAGATGTGGAAATTAAATGTGACAGGCATGGCAGAGTACAAATAAAATGCATACAGATATGGAAATTAAACGAGACAGGAAAAATGTATGAATGACATGGCTGTGTGTCAGATCTAGCTTCGTTGTCAAGCTAGATCTTGAAATTGCGTCTAGGCGATTTATCATTTCGTCGCCTAGTCTCTTTTACGCTAAAAACGATGGATGGCCTAAAACATGGCCTAAAACACAAGTTGGCAAGTTTCACTTGCATGTAATCAGCTATTCTGCAAACACCGTTCAATCAGTCCAATCTACCTATGTGCTCGGATTCACCAACCTACAGTCCCAGATTAGATTATCTTCATTAGTGATTTACTAAGTAATCAAAATGCCGATTTTAATCTTGATTTGCATGCATTTGTTGGGGGTCCTAAGAGATCAGAAAAGTACCCTTACACACCGCGAGAGCTACACTGGCTTCGGGTAGCGACGCCAGGGGTTGGAATAAAGAAAGCTCTCCTAATCCAGATTCCAAAATATGATTCCACAATCGCCAATCCTTGGACAGCGACAAGATCAGCGAGAAGAGTTCAAAACAGCGAGCAAAGTGAACAGTTGACGTTCTACGGCTCACGGGAAGCCGTAACAATGGATGGGGACGAAGGGGTCGATGTACACAAAAACTACGACGTTGAGCGTCGTAGGGGCTGATCGTGACGTCGAGGAACACCTCTAGGCGAGGTAGGGTGCTGACGAAAAGATCCAACAGCGAGAGAGAGCGACGAGGAGGCGAAATGACGCGCCGAGACGTCGTTAGAACGCGAAACATCGAGAGCTTGCTGTTTCGAAGCTTGGACGGCCTGTGGGGGCTACCGTCGGCAGTGCAGAGGTCAGAAGGGGTCGACAGGGGTGGCTCACGGCAGCGACGGAGCCGGAACAGGGTGCGGCGGCGGTGAGATGCTGCTGCCGCAATCTCACCCATGCAGCGGCTTTCCGGCGAACGAGGGTGAACTCCGGTAATGGTCGGGGGTTAACGGCAGCGCAAGGGTTGGAGGGAGGTCGGGGCGGCGTCCTAGGGGCTGTCGACGGCGGTTGCGGGCTGAGGAACGCGAAAACTAAAGGGGCGGCGAGGTTCTGTGTTGCGTGCGGAAATAATTTGAGAGCGGCTGCGTTTTTGAGTTGCTGGGTATGAAATATAACCTAGGTTACTATTTATAAGGGGGCTCACATGATAGGGGTCAGGGGTATAGGCTAGTTGTTTAATATTTGTTATTAGGGGTGAGCATCGGATAAATCCGATTTTTTTAGCCAATCCGGATCCGAATCCGAATTATTTCGGTCAGAGGGAAAAGGTCCGAAGCCCGATTCCGATTTATCGGGTCTGTACCGAAAATGTTCGAATTTGTAATCGGAACACAACATTCGACCTGAATTCCGATTCCGATATCGGTTCGGATGAGAACACCGATCGTCACACACTCACCCAGCTCCAAACCCAATTGCAGCGGTGGCTGACCCAACCTATAACTTAAAGAACACTTACCTCCTTTTTTTGCCCGATGTGGGACTAAAGAGTCCTCGTGCTTATTTTCCATCTCTAGCCAACCATGTACGCCTAAATGTTGTCTTCAGCTCCTCGTCTGCTGTCATCTTTGCCTCCTAACATCTCTTGTCCACCGTTACTCTTTGGCCAGGTGTGATGATTATCAACAATGATCTGGAGGTTGCCGTTGCACAGCATTGATCGACATACTCAGCCTCTGAGAATGACGTGTCATGATCTTGATCGAAGATCAATACGAAGGTTTTTGCTTGGGGATTTCTATCACTCAGACCAGAATCTGCTGACCTTGCACCTAGTGACCATAATTCTAACACCTGCTAACACCAGTAGCTAAAACAAATCTGACTCCCAACAGCCCGCATCCAAACAGTAATTTATATACATTGGGAACCGATGAGTAATAAATTCCAGGTTACTCCACCAAACTCCCTTGCGTGCTCCCATGGCCAACGAGTACAGAGTCAAATCCCATTTCAGACCAACGGTTAGTCTGCCTCCAATTTATTGTCCACTAGTTTCTCTTGTTTGCACAATGTGAATCAATCCACACGCACCTGCTCTCTTTTTTTAGCGCCGACCTATGTTGGTGTTTAGTCCCACATCGGTGGGACTAAAACATTCACAATGTTTAAATATGCCATTGGGCAAAGGGTTACAAACAAATAAATCGGATTCGGATCGGATATGTATTTCGCTGGTTGGATCCGAATTCCGATTCCGAATTAAATCGGTTTGCAAAATTTTGCCCGAATCTGAATCCGATTTCTAGTTGACCGAATATTCGGAACCGGATTCGGGTACGGAAACGGGTTCGGAATCGGAACCGGGTTTTTTGCCCACCCCTAGTTATAGCCCAAAAAATATAAAACCCTCATTCTCTCTCAATCAGGCTGGGCGTGCGTGTGTGCTCTAGTGGGTTCGGCCCATGCATACAAGTGGCTAGGCTAAGGTTAAAAGGGAAGGATATGGCTTGGGTCATGTCGGAAGATAGAAGATAGATCCCGAGATACCTCAAAATGTGGTACAATGGGACCAAACGTCGCCTTGTTCTTATCTGCTGTCTGCAACTCTCGTGATATTTAACCTGCATTTTGAATTTGGATGTGATGGGGTCTCATAATTGTCCTCACTAACAATACTGAGTTAATGATAAACATGTGATGATGACAGTGGAAAGCATAATGTGCATTGAGCAATGCAAATTGTTTTACTAATTTCAAACTACTTTAATTTTTTTGCAAATATCATTTTAATTTGCACAAACCTGCTTGTAATGTATTGAGGATATGAGAGTCAACGTGAAAACAGTGCACAGCTTGTAGCACAACTTGCGTTTTCATATTTGTTGGATGAAAATAAACTCAAGAGAGGGAGAGATCATTTCATTGCTAAGAATAAGTAACCATCGCTAAGAGCCATGGTGCTCTATTTATTTATCTCATAGTGGGGAGGCCAAAAGCCTCTAGTAGACCAAGGGTCCCCATTACTCTAAGTAATGGGGGACCTAATGAATGGGTAATGAAGGAGGGGAGGCCAAAGGCCTCCCTCATTCATAACACTCCCCCTTACACATTCATCACTTCGGTCTCAGCTACTGAGGCAAGGGGTGGATACTTCTGGATCCAGAGTAAGTGTGTTTGCCTCGTTAAAACCTTAGCTGTGGAAAACCCAGTGGGAAAACCCAACAGCTTAAGGAGAAAGAGTGCAACCCACAGGTTACTCCCCCTGATCCGTACAAGCTTCAGGCTTGCAGGTCTTTCAACTGTCGCATACCAATGTTCTTTACAAGCTTTACAAAAGTACATTTAGGCAATGCCTTAGTAAAAAGATCAGCTAAGTTGTTGCATGACTGGATCTGTCGAACTTCAATCTGCTTGTCGTTCTTCTGCTCGTGCGTCCAGAAAAACTTGGGAGAAATGTGCTTTGTCCTGTCGCCTTTGATGTAGCCCTTCTGAAGCTGAGCAATGCACGCGGCGTTGTCTTCGAATAGGGCAGTAGGCTCCAGATCACCGGTCTTCAGGCCAGTGGATTGGAGGATGTGTTGGACGACGGCGCGTAGCCAAAAACATTCTCTGCTCTCTTCATGGATCGCGATGAGCTCTGCATGGTTAGAAGATGTAGCAGTAGTGGTTTGTTTTACCGATCTCCAGGAGATAGCAGTTCCTCCGTAGGTAAAGACAAAACCAGTCTGTGATTTTTCCATATGCGGATATGAAAGATAGCCTGCATCGGCATAACCAAGTAACTGGGAGGAGGCACCTCTCTGGTAGTAAAGTCCAAGGTCTACGGAACACTGGAGGTATCGCAGAAGATGCTTTACTCCATTCCAGTGGCGCTTTGTAGGCGCTGCACTGTGTCTGGCTAGGAGATTGACTGCAAACGCTATATCGGGACGCGTGCAGTTAGCCAGATAGAGAAGTGCACCAATGGCACTTAGGTAGGGTACTTCTGGACCCAGTATCTCCTCCCCCTCTTCCAGAGGCCGGAAGGGGTCCTTTTGTACGTCTAATGATCTCACGACCATAGGGGTACATAAAGGATAACATTTATCCATTTGGAACTTATTTAAAAGCTTCCTGGTATAATTGGATTGATGTAAAAGGATTCCACCTCGTAGGTGTTCAATCTGCAAGCTAAGGCAATACTTCGTTCTGCCTAGGTCTTTCATTTCAAAAGTGTGCTTTAGCCTTGCAGATATCTCATTAATCTCTGCTGGAGAGCCTATGAGATTTAAGTCATCAACGTAAACTGCTATGATGACGAATCCTTTTCCCGTTCTTTTGATAAAGATGCACAGGCAGACTTCGTTATTAGTGAATCCTTGCTGCGCAAGGAAATCACTGAGTCTGTTATACCACATTTTGCCTGACTGTTTTAGTCCATACAAGGATCTATGTAGTCTAACAGAGAATACGTCCCGAGGTATCTCTTTCATCTCTGTGGGTAAGTTAAACCTATCTGGTAGTTTCATATAGATCTTTTTATCTAAATCGCCATAAAGATATGCAGTCACAACGTCCATGAGCTGCATTTCTAGGCTTGCCAGAGATGATAGACTTATTAAGAACCTGAATGTATTAGTGTCCATTACCGGGGAGTATGTATCTTCATAATCGATACCCGGTCTTTGGGAAAAACCCTTTGCTACAAGACGCGCCTTGTAGCGGACGATCAGATTTTGTTCATTTCTTTTTCTAATGAAAACCCACTTATATCCCACAGGTCTAACACCTACTGGTGTTTGGACTACAGGTCCAAAGACTTTGCGTTTCGAGAGTGAGTCCAGCTCTACTCTTATCGCCTCGTCCCACTTTGGCCAATCATCTCTGCGTTTACAATCCGCTAGAGAAAGTGGTTCGACGTCATCGTCGTATTCAGCGACGTGATCGGCAATAATGAACGCAAAATCGTCGACGACGACTGTGCTA
The DNA here is from genome assembly GCA_030789695.1 of Scilla litardierei. Taxonomy (NCBI): domain Eukaryota; kingdom Viridiplantae; phylum Streptophyta; class Magnoliopsida; order Asparagales; family Asparagaceae; genus Scilla; species Scilla litardierei. Next base: position 85,064,631 of record CM061134.1, on the reverse strand, counting down.
TGTCGGTCCAGTACCTCCCCAGTACGTATAAAGTTTAATGATGTTTCTCCTAATGTTTCCTCTGCGGGGGAAATTAGGAGGGGAGATGTAGCTGTCCTGAGCTCAGTATCCTGTGGAGGGATAATCTTATTTTCACCAGGAATCTTCCTCTTTCGAGGAACTTTATCTTTTGAACCTGGTGGCCGTCCTCTTTTCAATTGAGGTACAGCCATTTCTGCTGCGGGTGGATTGCATCCATTTATAGGGATGTCAATCCTAGCTGGAGTGTTAGCAGCAGGGACGTGTGAACAGACAATCTTCTGGCTGTCCGTGAATTTATCCGGCAATTGGTGTACTGTATTCTGGATGTGAAGGATCTTCAGGATCTCATCTTCACACAGATTTGTACGCGGATCATAAAAGGACAAAGACTTATTTTCCCAATTAATGGTCTCCGAAGCTTCAGGCTTCTTGGAATGTTTGCCCAACTTTGGAAAAGTTTTCTCATCGAATTCACAATCAGCAAGACGTGCCTTAAATGCGTCCCCCGTTGGGGGTTCTAGGTATCTAATAATCAAGGGTGAATCAAATCCAACATAGATTCCTAGACGACGTTGAGGACCCATTTTGGTCCTCTGAGGTGATGCTATTGGAACATAGACCGCACAACCAAATATTCTCAAATGAGATATATCTGGAGTTGAGCCGTATGCTAGTTGCATCGGGGATAATGTATTGCTTCCAGAGGGGCATATCCTGATAAGAGATGCGGCATGCAGAATAGCATGTCCCCAAGCATCCACCGGCAATTGGGATTGCATAAGCAATGGACGTGCAATCCATTGGAGTCTCTTTATAAGAGACTCTGCTAATCCATTCTGGGTGTGAACATGAGCTACTGGATGTTCAACTTCTATACCCGTTGCCTGGCAATAGTCTTCGAAGACTTGAGATGTGAATTAGCCCGCATTATCAAGACGTAGTTTCTTGATATGGTTATCGGGGAAATGAGCACGTAACCTAATTATCTGTGCCAACAGCTTTGGAAAAGCTAGGTTACGGGTGGACAAGAGGCACACATAAGACCATTTTGTGGATGCATCTATTAGTACCATGAAGTACCGAAATGGGCCACTTGCGGGGTGAATAGGCCCGCAAATGTCACCATGTATCCTCTCAAGGAAGCCAGGAGACTCTAAACCCACTTTTAGGGGAGATGGTCTCGTTATTAGTTTCCCCTTGAAACAAGGGGGACAAGGAAATTCACCTTTCTGAAGAATCTTCTGGTTCTTCAAATCATGTCCACGGGATTCAGATAAGATGTGTCGCATCAGAATGGATCCAGGGTGACCAAGTCTGTTATGCCATAGTTAAAATGGTGGCATTGGCTGGAACGTCTGGTGCTCAGTCATATTGGCTTCAACTGGTTGAATGTATGTTTGGTAGAGACCCGACGGGAGTCCCTTAAATATTTCACAGATGGTCTTCTGGCCATCTTTACGAAGAGTGACATACATGTATTCAACCTTATTTTCATCTCTAGTTTCTAAGTGATATCTGTTTAAACGGATGTCCTTGAAACTTATGAGATTTCTATTTGATCTTGGAGAAAATAGTGCATTATTGATTTTTAGTCTTGTGTTATTTGGGAGCAATAATATTGCATCACCAGATCCTTCGATTATTTTGGACAGTCCTGAAATTGCAATGACAGGACCATCATATTTACTTATGCTATTGAAATAGCATTCATCGCGAAGGATAGTGTGCGTCGAGGCACTGTCCACTAGGCACTCATACATCATCTATATAAGCAAAAAATGATAATTTATTGATGGAAATGTAAAATGCATACATTCAAAATAAAAGATCGTCTTTATTAAGCATACTAGAGATGAAGCTACAATTTATTCTTTGAAAAGCATAGATAAAGATGAGGCTCAATCGAGCAGGTCGTCATTTTCGAAATCCTTGGAAGTGAAATTCGTCGGATTTTCCACATTTGCCATGTTTGTTTCAGGCGGAGGCTTCTGGCTCGCCTGATACAGTTCCTGGAAGTGGCGAGGTGCGACAGTTTCTGGACCAATGTCCAGTCATGCCACAACGATGACATTTGTCCTCCCATGTCTTCTTTGGATTTGACACTGTATCAGTGTTCTTACGCATCCAAGTGAAGTTTTTCTTCCCTTTGTTATTCTTGCTTTGGGGAGGAGCATTGGCTGGTTTCATAGGGGCATTTCCTTTGTTCTTTCTACCCCTCTTCTTGTTCTTCCACTTCGGGGGGTGAACACTGTGGGCTTTGGGAATAGGAGCTGAGCCTGCCGGGCGCTGGTTATGAGTGGCCAGTAAAAGGTCTCTATTCTGCTCTGCCCTCAGGAGGCAAGAGAGCAGGTCAGAGAACTTCGTGAAATTGCGTTCACGATACTGCTGCATGAGGATAGCATCTTTCTCGTGAAACGAGGTAAATGTCTTTTCCAACATGCGGTGCTCCGAGACTTCTTCACCACACAACTTCAGTCGTGAGGTGATGTTGTGAAGTGCTGAGTTGTACTCAGCAACGGACTTGTAGTCCTGAAGTCGGAGGTTCTCCCACTCATAGCTGGCACGCGGGAGTATGACATCAATTTGATGTCTGTAGCGTGGCTCTAACGCTGTCCATAACTCCAGAGGATCCTCTACCGTCAAGTATTCGGCCTTCAGGGTCTGATCTATGTGTCGTCTGATATAGATAATGGCTTTCGCCTTATCCATGTCAGAGACAGGGGTAGAGGTACTGCCAGCTGAAGGGGCCGCTTCTGGGGCTTTGCTAGCAGATGCATCGGATGCTGCGGGAGCCGATGATTGGGCCACTGCGGGGGCCAGGATGGAGTGCAGGAGCGCCATGGAGCGCAAGTGGAACTTCAGGTCCACTCGCCAGCTCAAGTAATTCTTGCCAGCTGCATCGAGCACCTCGAAATCGACGCTTGCCAATTTAGCCATTTTATCTATGCAATTTAAAGATAAGCATGAATTAAAATAAATTCAACAATCCATGCATAAAGAAATTAATAAGTAAAAATGCGGGGATCAGCCATATACCCAAAATAATAAACAGTCCAAAGTCCGATTACAGTCCAAAGAAAAGAGAATGAAAAATACAACTTTGGAAACCCCGGGTGGGTCCCTATTTCTGCATCCGTCTTCTTATGCTGTTGCACCGAGCCTTGGCTATTTATACAATTTCCTCACTTACAAATTCTCTCAAAAAAAAGAAAAAGTGCTGGAAATGTAAATAGGTATGCAATGGCCGATCCCGAAAGACACATTTTTACTTATTTTAAACATCCACGCAGTTTATATGCAACATGCATAAATTAAACAACAACGCATATATCTCAAACACAAAAAATATGGAAAAAGTAAACTAGAAAATATAATTATCTCGTAGACCACGTGGAAACGTCATACACCGTTAGTTTAGTTAACTAACGGCAGAGCGGTCTCAGGATCTCTGAGATGATTATATTGTTTTTTTATTGTTTTTTTTAATTCTAGTAAACCATACATAATAATTTGCAAGAGAGATGTTTAAATAAATAGAGGAACATATAAATGTAATTATTGAATTTACAAAGTTTTTCTCATAAATTTCAATTTGCAAATATAATTCTTCTTTAAAATTATGAAGAAGCCGAATTTGTGTAGAATTTTGTGGCTTCGGGCCAAAAATTATTTTTAGTATAAGCGCTTGTGGTCCGTTCCGCAGTTCTGCAAAGTTGTTTACCGCAATTATTATGGCTTCGGGCCAAAAATAAGCTATTAGCCTCGGCTTCGGGCCTCGGGCTCGGCCTCGGGGCTCGGGTCTCGGGCTCGGCCTCGGCCTCGGACCTCAGGCTCGGCCTCGTGTCTTGGGCTCGGCCTCGGCCTCGGACCTCGGGCCGCCCCCTTGCAGCAGGAATTTCCTTGCAGCGGGCCTCAGACCTCGGACCTAGGACCTCGGACCTCGGCCTCGGGGGGCGACGGCGCGGAAGAACCCCCGCTGCAGGGGGGATCGGCCTCATGCCGCCCCCCTGCAGCGGGGGGGCGGTGGCGTTGTGGGAAGGCCCCCTCCTCCGTCAGGGGGGAGGGGAGGATTTCATTCCGGTTCTTCTTCCCACCGAAGAATTTTAATGGCAAAAGGAAAAAATTTTCATAGAAAAACCTTTGTAATTTGGAAATTTTTTTTCTTTTATTAGACTAAATTTTTTTACTTGTATATTAAAACAATGTAAAAATTATTTAGTCTAATTTTATCTACAGGATTATAGGGTTTTACCTCTAGATCAATGATCTAGGGAAGAACGCGACGATGATCCGTAGAAATAAAAATCCAAGCTCCCGAATGCTTTGAGGATGCCGCAACGCTCCAACGAACCGCCGCAGCAACGTTAGATTCCTTGCGCGTAGGGATGAATTTAGATGAAGATTTTTGCTCAAGAATGGAGAACACGTGCTGATAACGTGTTGGATGAAAATAAACTCAAGAGAGAGAGAGAGAGAGAGAGAGAGAGAGAGAGAGAGAGAGAGAGAGAGAGAGAGAGAGAGAGAGAGAGAGAGAGAGAGAGAGAGATCATTTCATTGCTAAGAATGAGTAACCATAGCTAAGAGCCATGGTGCTCTATTTATTTATCTAATAGTGGGGAGGCCAAAAGCCTCTAGTAGACCAAGGGTCCCCATTACTCTAAGTAATGGGGGACCTAATGAATGGGTAATGAAGGAGGGGAGGCCAAAGGCCTCCCTCATTCATTACAATATTAATTTTGTTTGCATGACTAGATTTATCCCCATAGGAAGAGATACTTAGTTGCATCAAACAAGATTCAAAACTACCGCTTTGTAAGCACCTAACTTTGTTGGAGCAGATTGGCCCAACCAAAGGAACTGGGCCCACAAACTTAGATGGATGTGGCTATTATGCTTGCAACACATATTGATTCAAAATGATTAACCCTTTTAAGTCATAAATCCTAAAATATATAACCATATGTCCATTCATTTTTTTATCGGATATGAGACTAAGCTCACTCTTTAGTCCATTTAACATACCACCCAATTAATCACTCAGAAGGGTATGAGACACAAATAATAACATCCCATATGTAAATCATGCTTCAAATGGAGCCGCTAACATCGGGGCATGACTGAGCTGGATATGTAGGACCCATCGGAGTCATACACATCCTCGAAGATCATGTGGACTCGGCTTAACGGGCCAGCCAGACAAAACCCCGATAGCAGCTCAACAGGGATGACCTCCAAGAGGCCGGCTCTCTCAGAAGCACAACTCAACCGGAACAATTTCCTTGAGGCTGTCTCCCTTAGCAGCATAGCTCTACAGTGATGACCTCCACGATGCTGGCTCCCTCAACAGCATAACTCAACAGGATGACCCCCCCAAACCCCCCCCCCCCCGCCCCGCCCCGCAGGGTCGGCTCCATCAATTATGGCCCTCCAAGAAGACATCATTGCCACCAGAGGTCAGCACATCACTAGCATACTCTTATAGGGATGACCTTGGCACCCAAGGTCGGGCCCTTCAACTTTATGGCCGGAGCACTCACCCACTTATAGGATTTGCTCCGTGATCATCGGCTCGATTTCAGGCGGTTGGGCAACACCCTCTCCAGATCGTTATCAATGGATCTGTCCATCGTGTATGTAATGACCGCTTTATTAGAAGGGAACATGTTCTGCTTTGCAAAAGAGCACATGGCTAGCTTTATCAGTGGAGTAGTTACGGTGGGTACGACCCATATCGTGACAAGCCATCTAAAGTGTTTTTTACAAGGGATGTGGGAAATCTTCTAACGAGACGTAACTGCTCCCCGGCCTATAAAGCCAGATGAGCATCCTCTGTGTCAGGTATCTCTTAATCTCTGGATCAATCCTAGCATTGTCTATCTCACCAAAAACCCCTAGTGGCGGCTACACTCATCCAACGCTCAATTCTTCCTCCGCTTGATAATAACTTAAACATTGGAGACGAATCGAAGGGCCACCCATCTCTGTTTTTTGACGTATTTTCTATTTGTTTCTGGTGGTGTGGAAGGAACCTCTCTCCTGGCTCGGCAAAACCCGGTCCGGTCTCTCTGTTGCGTGAATACTCGTCCCAGCATCCGCACCCGGCTCCGTAAGATTCTGAGCTTCCACAGTTGGTGTGATAGTAAGGGCCTTGTGACAACTCATATCTCACATGCTCTCATCCTGGCAACCTCTCCGCATCTACTTCATTGTCTCATACTTCTTCATTGTCCCAAATTCATCTTCTTCATCACCACTTTCTTCTACATCCTTTCCAACATCATGGTGAATGGTAGAAAGGTCGTGAACCCAGCGAGTAGCTGAAGTCCATACTACAGATGACATCCAACCCACTAGTGGCCCGTCTCCACAGATGTACACAGCTCTCGCAGCGTCTCCTCCTACTCCCACAGTGGTTGACTACCTGGCTATCACGATGCAGCTCCATAAGATATAGAAGGCTGAGGCCTATTCGAATAAAACCAACGAGTTCTTTTAGGAGATGGTACTCAGCCTGATCCGAATGTGGTCCAATGCCCCAGTGACTTCCAACCATAGCACGTCCCCAACATAAGGAGTGTAAGGAAGAGGTGGACAAAAGTTCGATGACCTGGTTAAACATCTGAAGACCTAAAATGAATATATGGGGGCAAGAGGTCACTCTCCAGCTCTTATGTGCAAGACCTTCTTGAGCTACCTAGTTGGGGGTGGCTCTTGGATCGGGATCCAAGCCTAGAGGGGGGTTGAATAGGCTTATACAATATTTTTTGCGAATACAAAAATAATTTCCTTCTCAAACAATCAATCTCAGAGAAAATAATGTGTAAGTAAAGAAATCACAGAGTACATGAGAGAATTTCCATGATTCGGTCGCCCCAATGACATACTCCAGCCCCAAAGCAAATACTAGATTTAATAGTATCAAGATACAAACTATAAAGAGCTACACGCCCCAACTCTAAGCTCACCAAATAATGTACCCAACTCACCAAAGTGTCAAACACTACATATCTTGTAAACTCTTTCTCTTGACTAGCCACAACTAATCAGGAGCCCAAAACCCCATAACTCCAAAACGAAAAGTGTAAAATAATACAAAGATCTATCAACTCAATCACAAATAATAATAAGATGAAGAGTTTAGAGCGCTCATTTTGTGATGATTGAATAGTCCATGTTGATAGGCTCGTCGTCAGATTTGCACTGGCGCAAATCGTGTCTCAATCCGATGTCTGGATCTCAAGATATAGCCCTCCGAAGTTCACTGTGCAAATCTGCCGGAATCTGGTCTGTTAGTAAATCAATTCTCTGTTCTGTAGAATTGACAGCAGTCTGTGCGTAAAGTAATCAGATAGTACGTCTTCCAGAAAATGCAGTAAATTGTCCGAGCTCAGAAAAATCCGAATAAATACTCGTTGGAATCGTGGGCTCGTCTTCTTCGACATAAAAAAATAAAGGACAGATTTGATTCCTTTTGTAGAGAGGAATTCTAAGTCTTTGAAGTGCGTAGTAGAGCTTTGAATTTAATGTAGAACTTTTTCCTTGTGCTTTGTAGATCCCATTGCTTGGTTGATTGAAGATGATGTGGTCTTGTACCCTTGGCTTTTGATGCTTGATGGTGTAGTCGTGCGGCAAGGAGAAGCACTTGGAGCCTTTTCTTCTTTGAAGATGATGAGAGCTATGAACCTATTCAGAATAAAACTCACGCTAAAATATAAATCACTGATTTAAAAAAAGATTAAAATCAGAAAAATATCACCATAGTTTAGAGCTTTGAGTTGTGATCGTCCCGGTGCAAACGGTTCGTCGATCCGAACTCTGTGGAGAGAGTTATGCACTTTTCAGCATCGTCCGACACCTTCTTCTTCCTACGAATTGATGATCTCTTTTTGAAGCTTGATGAGAAGAATTCGGTCAAGATGAAGGAAAATAAGTCTAGGGCCGGCCTGTTTGCTTGTTCTCTCTCCTTGTGGAGTTTTCCTTGTAGAAATAGGGATTGTATTTATAGTGCTTGGACCCAAGAAATTCGATTGAATAAAAAATCCTTGAAATTGATTTGATATCTCCAAATAGATTTTTTCTCATCTTATCCCTTTGGTCCAATGGACTTGGTTAATATCCTATTCAAAATAGAACTCCTTTTGTATCCAAATGAGATCTAATTTGAATCCAAATTCAATCAAATTTGACCATATCAAATCCCCTTAATCCAAATTGATTTGGACTTAATTTTGATATCTTTTTGAATTTAATTTCTTATCACTCCTCATCATGTTAACCAAGGCCAATTCTCGCAATTTACGAGATTGCCATCTCTCCATCTTTTGCTTGAATTTACGTCATTACCATTACTCCCAATTTGCCAGATTGCCAATGATTACTAATCACATCATTATCATTGATTGCTCCATGTTTATTTCCACCTGAAAACACTTAACCAACACATCAAACATATTCACGAAGGTTTGTTATCATCAAACAAGAAATCAATGATCGTTATATCCAAGTACGCGTGTATCCAACAATCTCCCCTTTTTGATGATGACAATCCACAAATAAGATTTGATCAATAAGCTGTATAAGATGTCATCGCGATATGTGTTTATGAAGTGTGGTGATGCATGTCAACATGATATATATCATATGCAAGATGCTCCCCTATTGACCTGCTCCCCCTACTAAATTGCTCCCCCTTTCAATATGCTTATGCCATGATCATACATTATTCTTCCCCTTTTGTTATCATCAAAAGAGCAATATAGAGTTTCATGTCATATGCAATATAAAAATAAAGTATTATTAGTCAAGACATATGATCACATTAAGACAATTAAAAACAACCACTTGATATTCAATTAATCTCATTATAATGATTAATACACCTTCGTACTCGTGTGATGATTAAGAGTTAAAACATATAGGGAGATGTTTCATGAAAATCAACCTATACAAATCAACTTTTCAAAGAACATATACTCTTTTAAGATTGATTTTTTCCACCTCATTAATAATGAGTTCAAATTATTAACACCCAAAACATAGCCTATAAGGACTCTTAGATGTGGGGTGGCATTGCTTGACGGATATAATACCAACGCTAAAGTTTAATCTTAAAGCATATGTTGGATACCCGTGGGTTATAACGTTGCCATGGACCGTATCCATTTTTCATACGGAGCTATTTTTATTTTCTTTTGTATTATTTGCAATATTCTTCCATTGTTTATTCTTTTCTTTTCATGAGCTCTAATTTTTATCCAAGGCAAGATACTTCATATCCCGTAGAATAATATGTTTTTCATTATTTTTAATTCATCCACCGACAAACACTTTCCCAAATTTCATGAGAACAATTCCATATGTGCAATAGCAATTAATCTCGTGAAAGTGTATGGTGAAGGTGTAGAAATCAAGTTATTCAATTTATTGAACATGTCATGATCATTTAGAAAGTCTAATATGCAATTAAAGTGATGTCGATAATACAAGATTTCTATATGGATATGCATATCATTCAAAAGTATAATTTTGATAAACAAAAGAGAGATAAAAAATAAGCTCAGTCTTTATAAACTCTGCACTTTCTCTTTTTTTTTTAATTTTCAAAATTTCAATTTTTAAAAGTTTTTGGGCTTTTTAACAATTTTCTATCACACAAAGAAACTCAAAAGCATAGAAAGAAAACACTCCAAAAAATTCTTACTCATAAATCACACCAAAAAATGGACACACCAGAAAATCCTATGAAGGTACGCAATGCGCTCAAAAAGTAGTCATACCTTCTTGTTGTCGTTTGGCTAAGGAACTTCAATGAAATGCACGTCCAATCCATAGTTCCTCGTCCATCCATCTTTCCTACACGGAAGATGTTATGTATGACCTTGGAATCCAACAAGGTTCACTCATGTTAGTCAACAAACTTTTAGGAACCCATATTTGTTTGAACTTCATATTTTTTTCCTATAAATGCAATGATGAGAAGTATGGCCAACACATCCACAAGTAAAGCACTTTGCAAGAATATTCTAACTTCATTGGCTCACTGTGAACTTTCTTATTTTTATGATTTTCAACATATTTCAAACCATATCCAAGTCCTCGCCTATTATTGCCATATAGTTGATTTCCAATAATAATATCTAACGATTGTTTTCCCACACCAAATTTCTTTATGGTCAATTCTAGGTCCGTGACTTTTGATTTCAAATAAAGATTTTCGTTCACAATCAAAGTGCACTCACTAATGAAAGCCTTTTTATTTTCTTCTACATTCTTTTTCAAGTTTTCAGCTTTCTTCTCTATTTCAATAGATTTTCCTTTAATATTTTTATTTTTATTTTCAGTCTTGGTCAATTTTGATTTAAGTTCTTTCTTTACATTTTTTAACATACTCATTTTTACATTAAGCTCTCTATTTTCAGTTTTCAGCTTATTCAATTTTTCTTGAGCTCTTCATTTTCATTTTTCATATGGTCATTATTTCTTGGCACACTTTATTTTCAGTCTCAAGTGTAGGACATGTTTTACGTTCTACCTTTTCATGCACACTATATTTTTCCTTTTTCATTTTTGCAATGGTATCTTTAAATGCATCATTTTCATCTTTTATTTTTTCAAGATATAGTGACATATTATAGTTATCTTGCTGCAATTCTTAATTAGCATCTCTAAAGGATTACACAACATATCTAGTTTCACAAATATTCAGGAGCTCAATCTTAGTGAAGGATTTTACCTCATCGAGATCTCCAACTAAGCATAGAGAGGAGTGGGCAGTCTCTTCCTGAACCTCATCCTCACTATCATCATCCTACATAACTACCAATGATTTTTCCCTTTGTTTCTATAGTTTTGTTCTTCGCTTGTGGCAGACCTTCATGAAATGTCCCTGCTTCCTGCATTTAAAACAAAGCACTGAATTAGCAGTATTCTGCTCAGAATAATTATTTGCAGTGTTAAATTTATTGGAACGATTGAACCTTTTTGTCATTTCAGTTCTTCCCTGCGGAGTCTTGATCATGTATCTTTTGAATCCTCTAACCATCAGTGCCTGCTCCTCATCAAGTTCATCATCTTCTTCTTCTTCAGCTTTAAAAGCTAGTGCCTTGGGAGTCTTAGCCTCAGATTTCTCTCTTGATTCAATGGTCTTTATTTCAAGTTCATGTTACATTAAGTCCCCTATCAATTCCTCTACGCTCAGCTGTGTAAGATCCTTTGCTTCTTGGATGGCTATGACTTTGGGATCAAATGAGCTTGGCAGCGCTTTCAAGATCTTTCTTACTTGTTCCAGGCTCGAATATGGTTTCCAAGAGCATTTGAATTATATACAATGTCCGTAAACCTTGCAAACATCTCCTTGATGGATTCCGTAGGAAGCATGCAGAAGCTTTCATATTCAGTACTCAATAAGGCCAGTCTGGACTTCTTCACCTGCGACGTTCCCTCATGTGTCACCTCCAACGTGTGCCAAATCTCCTGCATGGTTAAACAATGAGAAATACGGTTAAATTTTATTTTTTCTAAAGCACATATAATAGCATTCATAGCTCTACCATTTAAGGAATAAATTTTCTTATCAGCATTTATCCCAATTATTTTCAGGTTTTAGAATTTCAGAGTTTTCAATTTTAACCAAGGGAGGTTTGTAGCCTTTCTCAACAATGTTCCATACATCATAATCAACAGACACCAACTAAATTTTTGTTCTTGCTTTCCAATAAGCAAAGTCTATACCATTAAACATAGGGGGTCTGACAGTGGACTGTCCTTTAACAAAGGCTGAATAGAAATATTCATGGTTCTCCAACTTAGATCATATAGCATGCTTTGATACCACTTGTTGGATCAGGATCAAAGCCTAGAGGGGGGTGAATAGGCTTATAAAATATTTTCGCGAAAACAAAAATAATGGTCTACTCAAACAAACAATCTCTGAGCAAAAAATGTGCAAGTAAAGAAATCGTAGAGCAATCACAAAGTGTGACGTCCCCTAGTTTTCACGCATACAAGGATGCTATATGATTGGGGATACCAGATTTAAATATTTATACCGCAAGCGCACGGTGTTGTAGTGTGGGTTGGGGGTCGAACACAGGGAGGCGTGGTTGTGCTTTTGTCAAAGAGGAACCGGTTCACCCTACGGGTGAGCTAGCCCGAATCGATCGATGGTTTGTCACAAAATGAATACGAAGAATGAACAATATAAAAGGAAACCTAGGACTTCGGTTACCACCCTATCATGTGTTCTCACTATTAGTCGTAAATACGAGATACGGAAATACGCTTCCGGAATGGCCAATAACGACCGCGATAGAAGGGCGACTCCGAGATCGACTCCAGACGTCCATTTTGACCAGCAACTATTACGACCGACGGATAGGAGTATGATTGGAATTAGGGTTTAGTGGTGAGACGTTGCCTCTAAGAGTGATACCAGCGTCCCATGGGCCCGATATTCCGGTCGGTGCCCAGGATGATACGCCGGACTACCCGGGTTCGGGCAGTGGGCATTCTCATATCCATTAACACCGACCGACTCCGAGAGCACTAGGCTCGCAACGATAACTCCCAACATCTCATCCTACCGTTCCCACGAGCTAGGATTCAATGTCTACGCTAAGGGCGTGAGCTATGGCTAGGGAGTCAACCGCCAATTTTATTTCCCATTGACCCGACGGTCAAAGGCGGTCTTTTGCCCACCGATGACAATGAAACACCCCGCATAACCATCTAAATTCCTAATCCATATTGAAATCCTAGTCCTATGGACGCATCAGGGAGAACCCACGAAGGGGTTTCCACCAAAATACCAGATTTGGGAACTACTCACACATTATAGCTAAAAAGCAATCTAAATGAAAATCAACCGTAGAAATCATAATCATGCAATTGAAACGAAGTAGTAGCAATGCTATTAAGACTATATTAAAGTTTCACAAAGATCAGAAGACTTACAATAACAATAAAATTCCAGCAGTCACAAATGGAGAAAAAGACAGAAAATAACAAAAGCTGCGTTTTCTGAAACCTAGGGCAACTATAAATAGAAATCAGCGTCACCCGATCGGTTGAAGCATCAATCGATCGGGTGATCTGCTTGATGCTTCGGCCATCGGCTTCGAGAACTTCATCCAGGCGCTGAGGAGAGCGGGTGAAGCAAGCCGGTCGTCGTTTGAAGAGATGCGGCATCAGGTCAACCGATCGGTTGAGAATTCAACCGATCAGTTGGAAATATGCCCAAAAAGACAGAGACTTCTGATGAATAGACACGGTCAGCGAACCGTTGGTTGAGCCCTCCGGGTCGTCACTTGGAAATTTCGCTACAGATGAACCGATCGGGTGAGATGTCACCCGATCGGTTGGAATTCAGCTCCAAATTCCCGAGAACTCTGTTGTGTTCAACCTGGTAATTGAACCAGTTGGTTGGGCTGCACTTTGCTTCAGCTTCCGTCCGAGTCAGATACGCGTGCATCACCTGATCGGTTGGCTGTGTCCAACCGATCGGGTGGGGGCTAAAAATGGCAATATTCATCGTTTGGTCCCCTGGATCGCGCGTGACTCCTCTCGTTGTTTCGGGGACTCATGATATCTTTGTTATATGTCCCCTATGCTGGTAATCTTCTGTAAACACACAAAAATACGGAGAAGTGAAAGAAAACTAAAAATGTCAAGAAAACAAGTACTGGACGACAGAAAACAACGGAAAAACACAAAGAAGACGTGCATGAATATATAAAATATAAACACACATCAAAATCTCCCAAGCTGAACCCTTCCTCATCCTTGAGGAAGACGAGTGAGAGTAGGAGCTCGGAGGGAGAAAATAGATATAAAGAGAGAGAAAGAGAAATCAAAATCCCAAATCGCCCGTCGGGGCCAACAAAACCAAAAACGCCACACCAAGCAAGCAAGCGACAAATCACAACACTAAACCAAGGAATACGAGTCCAAACAAGTGTAGTGGGCCCACGCGGTGAAGCGCGAGTGAGTGTGGTCGTGTGCTAGCAGACGATATCACTATCTACATTGTGCAATAGGCTCCATATACACAAATCCAAGGAAAGACCCAAATATCGATTTGATTTGAAATAAGCGGTGAATATATAGCTCAAGCATGCCTAAAAAGAAAGTAAGAGTCGAAGTGTATCATGTGTCAGGGACTCCACAGCTAGGGACTAGGAAATCACCACACTATTGCCTAGATAATAGCTAGAAAGTCCCTATTCCAAGTGTTTTCGAAAATGATGGAGGTCGAGAAGGTGTAGAGTAGAACACTCGGTGCAAACTCTCGCCTTCCCTTTATTCTCGGTAGGTGTGAAGATATTCACACTGGAATTTTTTTGGGTTTTGGATATATGTATTTTTTTGGATTTTTGGCATATACATATTTTTTTCCTTCTTTTCTCTTTTCTTTTTTTGGGTTTTTCTTTTCTCTCTTTTTTTCGGATTTTTGGATTTTGGGGTATATACATGTGTGTACTCTCCCAAGTGGGAGAACGGAACACGATGAGGGGATTTGCACCAAGTAAAATAAAAAAAGAAATCGGATTCTAAACACTTGAACAAAGGATATTTTTCTCGCTAATCAGAACATAGGCTAAATGGGTTATCCTAGTCCTAATTGTGGAATTCCGACACATGCGAATTGAAGTATACGATATAAATATATTCATGCATATAGAAGCAGACAAGAGAAGCAAATACCGCATATTCAAATCGAAGCATGATAATCTAGGGGTCATCCCAGGACAGGTATATAAATCAAAATCACAAAGTAGAAGCACACTATAAGCTAGTCACGACACACGACTCACATCAAAGCTAAGTGGACCCACGATGCATGAAATGCAAGAGGACATGTATATGAATGTGAGTATCGAAGCCATGCTAGGTGTGTGTGTGTGTCTCTGTGGCAATTTATCATATGGGGTCATCTCTAGGAGAGAGAGAGAGAACAAAAGATGAGAAGAAAAAAGAAAAACACGATGAAAACGACTCAAAAACGAAGAAAAAGACACAAATGACGCACGAAGTGCGACTCCCCCAAGCTGAAACTTGCATTGCCCTAAATGCAATAGAAGTAAATACGGGAGGGCAATGAAAATGGGGGGGATACGCACCGACTCAAAGAGAAATGAAAAAAATAAGAAAAGCACACATACGAAACTGAAAAATAAAGGAGGAGGAAAAAGAAATACAGATAATAAAAGATAGAAAATCACACCACATGACATATATAAACAAGCACACAATAAAAATATCACATAACAACACACAGAAAAAACGACTTCCCCCAAGCTAGACATGACAATGCTAACGATAAGATATAATCATGATGATGCAGAAATATGCAAGGGGAAAGATCGGAAAAGAAAAAAAGTGAAAAAGCAGGAGAGAAAATATCCTCGTCCTCCTCGGTAGAAGATGTGGGTGATGCGGGGGAGTGGACGGGAGAGGTGACGGGTGTACAGAGAAGTGGGGAGAGTGGTCGAGGTGGTGGTGATGGATGGGTGGGTGTGGAGGAGGTGTGAATAATGGGTGGAGTGGTGGTGATGATCGTGGGTGGTAGTGAAATGGCGACCAATGCGGTAGTGGATGGGATAGGTACAGGGGTAGGAGAGGATGGTGGGGGAAGTGATCTCGATCGCACCTGTAATTTCTTGCGACGTGCATATGGGGTGATGGAAGTGGATGGTGATAGATCTGTGGGGGCGACGGCAGTGGTCGTGAGTGGAGGTGAAATGGAGGGAATAGAAACGGTGGTGGCAGGGGGTAATGAATGTGATGGTGGAGGTGAAGATCGTCGAGGAGGTGAAGGGGGTGGTGAGGGGGGTGGTGTGGGTGGAGGTGGACCGTGAATGTGAGTGAGAATGCGGAGGATGGCGGCCACGTTCCTCTCTAGTGCGAGGAAACGTGGGTGGGTGAAGATAGAAGAGGATGGGACCGAGGAGGTCGAAGAGGATGTGCCAGCACGCAGTGCAGCTAACTCAGCCTCGAGACCGAGGCGAGCAGAGGTGGCTCGACGAAAGGAGGAGGTAGTGGTCGTACGGACCAGAGAGGTGGTGACAGTGGTGATGGGGACAGAAGCCGGGGTGGAACTACTAGGTCCAGCCTCGGGGTCTCTTCGGGACGCAGGTATGTCCTGCTCGACTAAGTGGGCGGCAGGGGAAGGTGATCTGGGTGCGTCCGGGATAAGGAAAAGAAGACATAACCCCCTAGAAAATCAGGATCAGGAGGGAATGTCCAATCTGCCACAAGAACGATAGACATGCGAGCGGGGTTGGGCAGACTGGTGTAAGGAGCAGGGGGTGACCGTAATAGAAAGTGAAACAACCGTTGGAACGGGGCTTGATCATGTGTATGTGCCGTAGGACATCAAGATCTAGACGTGTAGGTCTTGCGGCAGAAGGAAAGTCTCGGAGGATGACGATATTGTACTGGGGATATGAAGCTATAATGGTAATAAGGCCACCGCAACAAAACTTGCCCTTGTCGGCGCGGCTAATCTCAAGTAACTTGTGATTAAGCCAAGCACCAGCATGAATGGGAATGACAGGGGCCCCAAAACCAATCCCGTCATCACCGCAAAAAAAAGCAAATGTCATGGCCCACAAAATGAAAAGATCAGGGATGGTCATGGTCCCGGACTCATCCATGGGGAAGAATGTGCAAGATATGATTCGGTGGGCCAGAGGGAATACATGGTGAATGATGGAGGAGGCCATGGCCTTACCTCGAGGATAATGGTCGTGTAAGGTGAGGCGAAACCAAAATTGATCGACGTCGAAATCAGGGTGATACCCGTAGGGACGGATAGCGTCGTCCCCTAGAATGGGGAAACCAAAAATGTTATTGATAGTCTTCTGGTAGGTGCGAATGGTTTTGTTCCAGACGCGGAAAATGACGATCGACCCCGACTCACATTTAAGGGAGGATAGAAATTCGAGTGTGAGGGAGGGGTAGGATACCACGGTGGCGTTCAGGAAAGCTATCCATCCTAAGTTGCCAAAGAGAGTCTCGACCTCAGAGAAAACTCCGAGATCGATAAAAGTATGGGCATGTGCAAATTTGGTGGATAGGTTTCCCCGTGCATTGAGTCTATTATAGAAATCTTTCTGCTCAACACTCAAAAAACGGTAACCACGCGGGCCCATCATTGGGTCCTCAGGAGGGATAATTGGTTGGGGTTGGGGTAGTGTTGGCTGTGTATGAGGGGGGCATGAGCGTGGTGGACGTGTGGTCTTTCGTCTCTTGTGAGACGACCCCTCCTCATGCATGATGGCCTTGCCCTTATCTTTATCCCTAGCCATAATAGTGTGAGATGCAAGTGTATGCAAGATATGGCGAATGCACACAATCAATGGCAATTAAGCAAATATATGTTACTAGGGCAAAATTGAAAATGGAGCTAAGGAGCGAAGTTACCCAGTAGAGGAGACAATCCTTGCTCGTAGATCACCCAACGCTGTAAAATTGATGGGAGTATGAAGCCGCGACACACCTCTTCAACAAATTTTCGAAATGGGGGAGAAGGAGCTAGGGTTAGGGCGTAGGTTAGGGTTGAATGAAAGAGGGAGAGAGAGGAATTGATGGAGAGAGAGAGAGAGAGAGAGAGAGAGAGAGAGAGAGAGAGAGAGAGAGAGAGAGAGAGAGAGAGAGAGACAGAAGGAGGGAGTGGAGAGATCGATTGAGGGGGATTGGTGGTCGGTTGAGGGAAGAACGAGGCCGGTTGAGGTTTGGAGAAGTCGAAACGACGGAGGAGAAGTTGAAATCGGGTGAATAAAATGAATCGGGTGAGTCGGGGGTATTTATAGGGTTTCAGGCGAACCGATCGGGTAAGTTTTCACCCGATCGGTTGGTTATTATTTCGAAAAATTTGTTGAAAAGTGGCTACATGAGAACCAATCGGTTGAGAATTCAACCGATCGGTTGGCCGCTTCACGATTTTCTCGAGAGTTCTGTGTACTTCACCCGGACGGCCAAACGATCACTGCTTCTATCAACCCATCGGTTGATTTAATCCCAAGTTTTCCCGAGACTTCTGCCGTTCCCACACGATCTGCCACCCGGTCTCGGTTTGCTCCACCCGAGCGGTTCGCTGAAGAACAGATATATGCCATCTTCAGATACGTCTAACCCGATCGGTTGAGAGATCAACCGATCGGTTGGGGGCTTGTTTCCTGTAAAAGTTCACAAATAGCCTAAGTCTCTCGACGAAAGTTCCCGTCGCTGAATTTATTCAACAAAATAAGATAAATAAACCTAAAAATAATCCTAAAAACAAAGACGATGGTTTAGAACATGGGTTGCCTCCCATGAAGCGCTGTTGTTTAACGTCGTTTGCTCGACGTCCGGTAGATGATTTTCAAGGAGGAGGGGGTGATGCCCAATGTTTGGCATTCCTTCAGATTTTGGAGCGGTGGCTTTTGGTGTCGTCGGCAGTGATAAGTAGACTTGCTCGACGATCCTCCCTCCGTTGATGTTTGGGGGCTTCTCCCTCACATTGGCGTCGACCGCCACTTTTCTTTAGATCCGGATCTCATCAGCGGTAAGCCCCATGGGCTCTTTCCCTTTTCTCCTTGTCGGAGCAGCTTTTTGGAATCTTGGAGGGATCGTCACGGAGGAAAAAATTTCTCCAGAAGCTTCTTCTTCCACCTCAGCATGTTCCTTTATGCTCCACAGGCTATTGGGGGGATTCCTTGAGAGGATCTACCAGGCTCCAGCTTCCACAGCTCTTTCCTCTTCAATGTCCAGCATATTGCAACCAGGTTCATCCGGAGGGTGCTTATAGATAGCCCCAAGTCAAATTCGACCTTCTGGTCGCTAACGTTAAGGGAAAGCTTCCCTTTCTTCACGTCTATTAGCATGCCAGCAGTGGCCACGAAGGGCCATCCAAGGATGATGTGTGTATGAGTGTCTTCGGGCATGTCCATCACCACGAAGTCTACCGGCACTTGCACTCCATTGACATTAACATGCAGGTCATCTACAATTCCCACCGGATATTTGACCGATCTATCAGCTAGTTGAAGGGTCATACCCGTGGGCACCAGGTCTCCCATCCCTATCCTCCTGTATAGTGACAGGGGAATTAGACTGATGCTCGCTCCCAAATCCACGAGTGCCCGATGGATCTTCACTTCCCCAATCAAACAGGGAATGGAGAAGCTTCCCGAGTCTTGTAGCTTGGGCAGATTCTCTCGCTGAATGAGAGCGCTGCATTCCGCCGTGAGAACGACCTTTTCCTTCTTGGAATCCCTCATCACCAAATCCTTTAATAATTTCGCATAGGAAGGAATTGTCTCTATGGCTTCGAGGAAAGGGATCTGCAAGCTCAAATCCTTGACCATGACAAAGAATTTGCCATATTTTTCATCAATCTTAGCTTGGGCAAGTCGTTGTGGAAAAGGCACAACGTGCTTAAATACTCTCAGGCTCCCCTACTCATCCTTCTTCTTCTCTTCTTCGGGGACTCCCTCCGGAGTCGTAGTCTTTGGTGACGAAGCTCAGTCGTCATTCGATTTTTCAATTGGTAGCTCTACGACCAACGGAGCTTCCGGTTCCTTAGCGGGCACTCTTGTAGGAATTTGTGTCCCGCTCCTCAAGACGATAGTGGACACATTTGTATAATCATGCGTTAGTGCCAATGTCTGATTCGCCCCCCTCGGAATTACTTCCGGTTGACCCGGCAATTGATTTTGCGCCCACTACAGGTTCGCCACTTACAACCCCAGCTGGGTTACTTGGTCGGTAAGGGCCCTCTGCCCCATCTCCAGCTTCAAGTTGATCTTCTCCTGGTTCTTGATATAATGGGTCAAGATGGACTCAACAGGGGATATAACTCACTGCTTGCCATATGGCTGCTACTGCTGCTGCATGGGCTGCTGGTTCCTGGGGGGATACTATTGGTACATTTGTGGGGGCTGCTGCTGTTGCTGATACTGCTGCTGCTGTTGCCTAGGTGGCTGATATACTTGCTGCTGCTGCTGCTGCTGGGGCAGCTGATATACTTGTTGATGCTGTTGCTGAGGCTGCTAACAAGGTGCCCGGTAGCTCAGATTGGGGTGGTTCCGGTTATTGGGAGAATAAGCCGGATTCGAGCTAGTCCTTGGTGGATACGACGCATTACCCGTCGGGTTGAAGAAAAGTGCGCTAGCTTGATCCACTGGTGGTGAAATATCACCACCCTCGAAGTCTCCCAGGACTTCAGCTTCCACCGCCGATACTTGTTGTGTGCTGGCACCACCAACTCATACCATAAGCGATGAGATCTGGGTTGATAGCAAATCGAATTTGCTAGATAACTTGTTGACGTCCTCGACTCTATGAATGCCTCCAGATCTGGGCGTGGCATGCTCATCGCACCACCGCTCATTGTTTGATGCCATGTTTTCTAAAATGTTGTCGGCATCTTCTTCACTTCTCGACATAAAGGACCCCCCAGCCGCAGCATCCATCGAAGACTTCAGGTCATCTCTCAACCCGTTATAGAACAGATTAATTATCTGCCACTTTGGAAGCTCGTGATGAGGGCACCTCCACTACATCTCTTTATATCTCGTCCAAGCTTCATGCAGGGACTCGTGGCTAGCTTGGGAGAAGGAGGAGATCTCACTCCTCAGCTTTATAGTCTTCCCCAGAGGAAAGAACTTAGTCAAGAAAGCATTCGAGAGCTTCTCCCAAGTATTGAAGGTGTTTGAGTCCTTTCCCCTAAGCCATTGCTTGGCCTTATCCCGCAGAGAGAAGGGGAATAGCTTCAGTCGGATAGCTTCAGTCGTGACACCATTAATCTGGAATGTGTCACACTTCTCTAAGAAGGAGTCCAGATGTTAAATAGGGCTCTCTTATGGGTGCCCCAAAAAATTGATCCTGCTGGATCCACGTCACTAACGACAGCTTAAGCTCGAAGCTATGTGCCGTAATAGCCGGAGGTCGGATTGAGGAGGTGGACCCGATGGATGGCATCAAGTACTCCAGCAGGGAATTATGCGGTGTGGTATTCTCTCCCATGGCTTCAAACTCTTCTCTTCTTCTCTTCTCTGTGTTCAGAGGCCTCAGGGTGGCTTGATCTCTGGGTAAACAGGAATCAAGTCGTCAAGACTCCTTGTATTCATGTACATGAAAAATCACAAACACCCCGTCAAGCAAGTATGGGATAGAAACAGATAAGAACAGAAAATAAAAATTAGAAAATAAAAATGAAAAAGCAGAATGCGAAAATTATCGTGAGATAGGGATATGAGCTAGACTCAAATGTTCAATAGGTCCTAAAATTAACAAGCACGTTGCCTCCCCGGCAATGGCGCCATAAAGCTTGACGTCCCCTAGTTTTCATGCATACAAGGGTGCTATATGATTGGGGATACCGGATTTAAATATTTATACCGCAAGCACACGGTGTTGTAGTTTAGCTTGGGGGTCGAGCACAGGGAGGCGTGGTTGTGCTTGTGTCAAAGAGGAACCGGTTCATCCGATGGGTGAGCTAGCCCAAATCGATCGATGGTTTGTCACAAAATGAATACGAAGGATGAACAATATAAAAGGAAACCTAGGACTTCGGTTTCCACCCTATCATGTGTTCTCACTATTACGGCCGACGGATAGGAGTACGATTGGAATTAGGGTTTAATGGTGAGACGTTTCCTCTAAGAGTGATACCAGCGGCCCATGGGCCCGATATTCCGGTCGATGCCCAGGATGATACGCCGGACTACCCGGGTTCGGTCAGTGGGCATTCCCATGTCCAATAACACCGACCGACTACGGGAGCACTAGCTCGCAACGATAACTCCCAACATCTCATCCTGCCGTTCCTACGAGCCAGGATTCGATGTCTACGCTAAGGGCGTGAGCTATGGCTAGGGAGTCAACCGCCAAGTTTATTCCCCCTTGGCCCGATGGTCAAAGGCGGTCTATTTCCCATCGATGACAATGAAACACCTAGTGTAACCATCTAAATTCCTAATCCCTATCGAAATCCTAATCCCATGGACACATCAGGGAGAACCCACGAAGGGGTTTCCACCAAAATCCCAAATTTGGGAACTACTCACACATTATAGCTAAAAAGCAATCTAAATGAAAATCAACCGTAGAAATCATAATCAGGCAATTGAACGAAGTAGTAGCAATGCTATCAAGACTATATTAAAGTTTCACAAAGATCAAAAGACTTACAAATAACAATAAAATTCCAGCCGTCACAAATGGAGAAAAAGACAGAAAATAACAAAAGCTGCATTTTCAGAAACCTAGGGCAACTATAAATAGAAATCGGTGTCACCCGATCGGTTGAAGCATCAACCGATCAGATGAGCTACTTGATGCTTCGGTCGTCGGCTTCGGGAACTTCACCCGGGTGCTGATGAGAGCGGGTGAAGCAAGCGAGTCGTCGTTTGAAGAGATGCGGCATCAGGTCAACCGATCGGTTGAGAATTCAACCGATCTGTTGGAAATACGCCCAAAAAGACAGAGACTTCTGATGAATAGACATGGTCAGCGAACCATCGGTTGAGCTCTCTGGGTCGTCGCTTGGAAATTTCGCTACAGATGAACCGATCGGGTGAGATGTCACCCGATCGGTTGGAATTCAGCTCCAAATTCCCGAGAACTCTGATGTGTTCAACCGGTCGGTGAACCGGTCGATTAGGCTACACTTCGCTTCAGCTTCCGTCCAGGTCGGATACGCGTTCATCACCCGATCAGTTGGCTATGTCCAACCGATCGGGTGGGGCCTAAAATGGAAATCTTCGTCGTTTGGTCCCCTGGATCGCGTGTGACTCCTCCCGTTGCTCCGGGGACTCATGATATCTTCGTTATATGTCCCCTATGCTGGCAATCTCCTGCAACCACACAAAAACATGGTGAAGTGAAAGAAAACTAACAATCACAAGAAAACGAGTACGGGACAATGGAAAACAATGGAAAAACACAAAGAAGACGTGCGTGAATATATAAAATATAAACACAAGTCTAAGTGCACGAGAGATTTACCCTGGTTTGGTTGCCCCACCGACCTACTCCAGCCCAAAAGCAAATACTAGATTTAATAGTATCAATATACAAACTATAAAGAGCTACGAGCCCCAACTCTACGTTCACCAAGTACTGTACCCCACTCACCAGAGTGTCAAACACTACAAATCTGGTAAAAGCTTTCTCTTGACTAGCCCCAACTAATCAAGAGCCCAAAACCCCAAAACGAAAAGTGTAAAATAATACAAAGATCTATCAACTCAATCACAAATAATAATAAGATGAAGAGTTTAGATCGCACAGTTTGTGATGATTGAATAGTCCTTGTCGATAAGCTCTTCGTCAGCTTCGCGTTGGCACAAACGGTGACTCAATCCGATGTATGGATCTCAAGATATAGCCATCCGAAGTTCGATGCGCAAATCTGCCCAAATCTGGTCTGTGCGTAAATCAATTCTCTGTTCTGCAGAGTCAACAGCAGTCTATGCGTATAGTAATCAGATAGCACGTCTTCCAGAAAATACAGTAAATCACCCCGAGCTCCAAAAAATCCGAATAAACACTCATGGGCTCGACCTCTTCGACAAAAAAAATAATAAAGGACAGATTTGATTCCTTTTGTAGAGAGGAATTCTAAGATCTTTGAAGTGTGTCGTAGATCTTTGAATTTGATGTAGAACTTTTCCCTTGTGCGTTGTAGATTCCCTTATTTGGTTGATTGAAGATGATGTGGTCTTGTACCCTTGGCTATGATGCTTTATGGAGTAGTCGTGCGGCAAGGAGAAGCACTTAAAGCCTTTTCTCCTTTGAAGATAATGAGAGCTATGAACTTATTCAGAATACAACTCACGCTAAAATAAAAATCACTGATTTAATACAGAGATTAAAATCAAAAAAATATCTCCATAATGTAGAGCATTGAGTTGTGATCGTCCCGGTGCAAATGGTTTGTCAATCTGAGCTATGTGTATAGAGTTATGCTCTTTTCAGTGTCGTCCGTCGAGCACATTCTTCTTCCTACAAATTTGATGACCTCTTTGAAGCTTGAGGAGAAGAATTCGGCCAAGATGAAGGAAAATAAGTTTAGGGCCGGCCTTGTTTGCTTGTTCTCTCTCCTTGGGGAGTTTTCCTTGTAGAAATAGGGATTTTATTTATAGTGCTTGGACCCAAGTAAATGGATTGAATAAAAACTCCTTGAAATTGATTTGATATCTCAAAATATATTCTCTCTCATCTCATCTCTTTGCTCCAATGAACTTGATTAATATCATATTCAAAATACAACTCCTTTTGTATCCAAATGAGATCTAATTTGAATCCAAATTCAATCAAATTTGACCAAGTCAAATCCCCTTAATCCAAATTGATTTGGACTTGATTTTGATCTCTTTTTGAATTTAATTTTTTATCACTCCACATCATGATGGCCAAGTACAGTTCTCGGAATTTACGAGATTGACATCTCTCCATCTTTTGCTTGAATTTATGTCATTGCCAATACTCCCAATTTGCCAGATTGCCATTGATTGCTCCATGTTTATTTACACCTGAAAACACTTAAAAACACATCAAAAATATTCACGAAGGTTTGTTATCATCAAAAAATCAATGATCGTTGTATCCAACTACGCGTTATATCCAACAATGGCCTGGTGTTGTTCTACAAGGATGCACACCCTCAAAAAGGTAATCCACAAACTCACCCCCAAGTGCAAGGGTGTTAGAGCAATATATTCCCGATGAGTTCGGGGTCGAATCCACATGGAGGCATTGCTTATACTACCTATCGATTCCTAGGTTGATTAGGCTTCGAATTTATTGTGGAGGTGAATTACGAAGGAGGTCGTAATGGTGACGAAGGTGAAATGCGATGGTTTCGCGATCAGCAAGGCACAACCGACAACTCCACAAAAAAAGAAAACAAATAAAACAAAGGAAACAATTGAGAGAAAGAATGCTAGGATGTCGGGAATCACCGCTAGGACTTTCGGGCTTTGGTATCAGGTTAATGACCCTTTTGTCGAACTACGAATGAAGGAAGGAGTGCCACATCCGGAAATGGGAACGAGTACTTAACTTTCGTCATCCTACTCGTCTAACATATCTATATGCTCAGCTGCTTTCACTATGCTCAGCTGCTTTCGTCATCCTACTCATCTAACACATGGATACGTGCATTACACTTGACACGATTCATGTTCCACAGATCTGTATCCACTCTCATGATCCACGGATTGCGATCCTACACTGTTGTGTCCATATTTTCCATATTTTTAACGCGCAATTCCATATCGTTTCGATCGACCGAGTTCATATTTTCGTATTATATCGGACTTTTCTCGATATATTTGATTCTTGCGATGTTTTGTATACTTTCATGGAATTCGGTGCGATTCGGAGCGATATTGGACTATGGACACAATGTTGGATGCCAGAGCTTACGTCGCCTCACCATAACGACACAAAAGAGCTAAGGGAGCTAAGGGAAGAGAGAAAGAACTGGAGAATAGAAGGAGAGGAAGAAAGATAAGAGAGAAGATGGAGAAGAAGAGAATTTCCAGATCGCTCAGTTGAGTGCATGATGTGCTCGACCAAGCTATGACTCGAGAGAGGGGAGCAAAGAGGCAAGGGGTCGCTCGGTTGAACGACCCAGCTCGCTCGACCGAGTGACCCCTCTCGCTCGACCGAGCTATCCCATGCAGAGAGCTCCAAATTGACCTTCGAGCTCTCTTTAAAACTTGCACTTAAGCTCGACCGAGCGACCCAGCTAGCTCGACCGAGCAACATCAACACCAACCGAGCGGCCTCTTCTCTAGCCCCCAAAGCGAAGCGATACATGGATGGAGCTCGGTCGAGCGACCACTTCGCTCGACCGAGCGGTAGGTCGACAGACTACCATTTTGGCAGTTTTTATTGGGTTTTGGGTTGTTTTCTTTGTAAACCCCAAAACTTATTGGATTGTATATAAGTAAACACAGTTTAGATTAGGTTTTGGAAGCTTTCTTTTAATCCAGAAACCCTTGAGCTATTATGGAAGGATAAGTTTCTTGAGCTATTGTTTTGCAATCTAAATCTTGGTGAATATTTCTTGCTCTTTAATTTTATTATATTTTGCATCCTTATTCCTTCCTCTACGTTTTGATATTAATTTTGTGATGTTTGTTCAGTTTATGATGAATATCTCCATTACTCTCACATTTGTAGCTATTGCCATGGTAGAGTAGTGTTCTTCTAGGGCTTAGGGATGATTCCTAGGATCATAGGGATTGGATGTTAGGTTAATCTTAGTTGGATGAATCTAGGGTCTCCCTATGGTAGTTTGAACAAGGGTTTTGGAGGATTAGCCATAGGATCAGAGGATTGCGAAAGTGGCTTCATATCATAGGAAAAATCCCAACGAATCTGATTTGGGCTTAGTGGCCGTTTCTAGGGCTTGCGATCATGAGAGTGACTCGAGAGCTCGGGACGACCACTAATCCTCGATCCGCTCGTCGATGAATACGAAAATAGCCTGACTGTAGAACCAACCGTAGCGTCGTGTCGTCGTCCATAGATCTCGCAAGTGAATATGAATCGCGAGGCGGGACCAAGTGTCAAGCTTAGTGCATGATTCCTGTATAAAGCCGATTGCGAAAGCACGAATCCACACAGGAATGGGTTAGACGAGTGCGATGGCGAAAGTCAAACGCTCATTCTTATCCATGGATGTGACACTTCTACCATCACTCATCGTCCAATGAAAGACCCGTTGACCTGATATCCAAGATCGAACGGCCTAGCTGGGAATCCTGAATGCCCTAGACCTTTATTATCTAGTAGATCACATTCCAACCAACAATCAACCCAATTTCACGTGACAACCCCCGCCCAAGCACTCTTACCCTTCCAAAAAGCAAAACACAAAACCACCACCTCCCTAGAGAACGACAATCTTTTTATACTGCAACCACAGTGCACTTGCGGTGAATCGTGTGCTCTCGGGCATGAGCACGGGAGTCCAAACAAGTTTTTGGCATCGTTTCCGAGGACACGCACCACCACACATGATCCAACGCCTTCACCACCCCCATCACCCCCACATGCCTAGAAGAAACGCTTAGCTCATCACTCCTCGTTTGGGACACGAGTCCCCACGAGTGAGCCCGCACCACCCCTACCACCTCCATCTCCACCACCCCCCATCCTAAAGGCAAGGCCCTAGAGACTTACGGCATTAAATTCATTGACGATGTGCATCGTCATAAATTCGCTGAACTCTCTAGGCGTTAGGTTATTTCGACCAAATTCACCGACCTAGGAGCCCTAAAACAGCTAGGTCTTTTGCCCGGTGTTAGACAGCTTTATAAGAATCTGGGCTAGGACCACTTCTTAGGGTTGCAGGCAAAGACATACACTTGCCTCACCCTAGAGGACCTTAGTTCCCTACGTCATACCAATAGGGGGATAGAGTTCAGCTTACTTGACGCAGATATGGAGTTCACTTATGATGGACTCCGTCTCATATTACAGTGGCTTGATGTTCCCTCTGTTGATACTTCCTAGCACCCCTACATGGAGACTTCCCCGCCATTTACTCCACAAACTCCTGGGAGAGGATCTCTGGCATGCCCGCTTTCAACACTAGCTGCTCCAAGTCTTCCTCCATCATTCACCCCTGCTTGAGACTCACCCAACGCCATATTTCCACCACCATGCATTGCATGAATGAGCTCGGAACCATGTCTTCTGTCCAGCTCGTCCTCCTGTAGGCCCTTACTCTCCCACTTGAGACAGGGCTTGATGGTGCCATGCATCCTGTGTATCTAATAGACCATGCCTAAGTATTCTGCGACCGGTTGATTTGGGCTGCTTCCCTCCAGAAGGGCCACATTTGTTGTGGTGACTTCTTCACCATCATCGCCCTTAGGCACAATCAAGTCATTCCCGAGGACACTTAAGAGGCACCGGGCCCTACCACCCCGTCTTTGAGCATGCTCCCTCACATGCACATTATTAGGCCCCCAAGGTGAGTGGCATTGGGTTTATCTTCATGGGTGTTATAACGCCGATTTCATGGTCCTCCCAAACCCTGCCACACCTGATGTGGTCCCTCAGTAGGTTAAGTGGATCCTCCCTATCTAGGAGTGTATCCCTCCTATCTATGAGCTAGAGCCCGGTGATGAGCAGGTTGCCCAGTAGCATGCTCATTAGCCGGGAGCCGCCCCACCACATGCTGAGGAGCCACAGCCCACCATACCCTTGACCGAGCTAGTAGTGGCCCCTTCTGTCCCCACATCTGTTGAGGACCCTGTGCTATCCTTCGAGATCCCTGCATCCTCTGGTTAGTTGCTTCATTCTGATGAGGCAGTCGATCTTCCTGTCCACACATCACCACCACCCAATACCACATTAATGCCTGCATCCCTTTCTACCCCTATCTCTAGCACTGTCTCTGCCATTCTTACATAGAGCATAGTGGTTTCTGTCACACTTCTACTTCCACCACCTCTTTCGTGTCTGCACTTACTGTATCTGTCCCCACCTGCACCGTCACTGTCTCCACAGCCCCAGCTTCTGCATAGCTCACACTCCCTCTGCACCACATTTTCCCCACACGGGGGCACACTTCTAGAGGCGAACTCAGCAGCTCTCGCACTCCCGATATCTCTGCTAGATTATATGGAGTGGAGCATGCTTGGTTGAGCTTCGCAGATCCGTGGACATGCTTGAGCAACTTGCACGGCAGAACGACGAAAAGCTTGATCACATTCTTGAGCTTCTTCAGGCACCACCTCCACCCCCACCTAGTGGCGGTGTCGCCTGATTATATCTTCTCGCTGTTCCCGCGTCTCCCCCTTTTATTTTAGTGCCCATCTGTCCTCACGGGGCCCAGCTTAGTCCATCTTGGGGAGACACATTTTATGGTGTCCATCATCATGTCCATCATCATCCCCATCATCATCATTTGCATACCATGTACATATGCATTGCATTTTTTTTACTTTCTAGGATTTTTATTTTCACCTCATCCCACCCATCCCACCCATAGCGTCATTCTCCCTCTCTACGCGCGTGTTCTTATCAGTGAGGACACTGCTGTGTTTAGCTTGGGGGATGAGTGTTATCGCTTTATTTTTCTTTTATTTTCACTTTTTATTCTCATTTCCTTCCATTTCCACCCCATTTTTCTTTTTAGCATCATCATTTTATTTTTTCTCCTTTTAAGTGTTTGCATGCATGTTTTTCATTTCTTTTCTTTTCCCTTTTCTATTAGACTAAATATAATTCTCCTATGATTGCACTATAAGCTACGCACACTCCACTTATTGCTTTACACACTCACGTAGAATTTTATCAAGTCTATTGCGCTTCATTGCAATTATATAATGGATTTTAATTTGAACTCTGTTATGTCATGAATTAGAGATACATCCTCGATTATAATCTAACTTAATATGCTTTTCCATGAATAGATTTCATTTCTCCACAATGAGTATTCTCGAAACAGTTAAGCTGAATATTGCATGACTAATTGAAAAATTGCTTGATTGTGTGATAATGAGATATTTTCATAGTGAATGGTAATTCAATAGAGTTTGGATAACCCACGACACTTGAGTAGCGTTGACTAGATGTTTTGACACCAAGCCATGTCCCAAATTCTATATTTTTCTCTTTTTTTGTATATAGCCAATAACGGTCTTCGATCGTGCTTTTGCATTCCATCGCGTTAACGTGAGTTTGCAAAAATCGCAAAAAAATGAGAAAATAAAAAATTCAGAAAAATATTACATAAATAAAAGGCCCGAGGGGTTGATCGTAACCCGATGCCCTAAGACTGTCTGGTCTGGGATGCATAGGCCACCTTTTATATATATTGAGTTATCTCGTGTATAAAAAGAAAGAAATATATATATATATATAAAATTTGTATAGCCAAAAACAATTGTAAAAAAATCCAACATCCTTACCCCCACTTTCTTTATAGAATAGGGACATGGCAAGGTTGATGACTTCTAGGATTCACGAAAGAGTTTAGTGTGGTGATTTCCAAAATCAATTGAATTCACAATCTTCATTTATGAAAAAATCAATTAAATATATCTTGCATACTAGAAATGATTGATCACGACACTATACGCTGGATAGAGAGTGAGTTGTGGAGATTTGAACTCAAATCATGGATTTGGTACATTAATTATATGCTATGATAGGAATTTCCCTCTAATTCCCTATCGTATATTCTATTTTGAGTTCGCTTGCTTCATTGAAAATCCATTCTATATAATCCATACTAGACTTGATCAATTCTCGTGTGTTGTGTGCTTTTAATTATTAAATTGAAGTGTTGTCGCGTGCTTATGAGATGAGGATATAATTTAGTCGCTTTCTCGTATCTTTGACTTCTTTTGCGCTTTGTTATTTTCACTCTCCGGTGAACTTCTTATTCGTATTCCTCGAGGACGAGCAAGAGTTAAGCTAGGTGGATTTTGTTGTGTCTATATTTTCCATATTTTTATCATGCAATTCCATATTGTTTTGATCGTCCGAGTTCATATTTTCGTATTATATCGCAATTTTCTTGATATATTTGATTCTTGCGATGTTTTGTATACTTTCAGGGAATTTGGCACGTTTCGGAGCAATATTGGACTATGGACACAATGTTGGATGCCGGAGCTCGCATCGCCTCGCCACAACGACTCAATGGAGCTAAGGGAGCTAAGGGAAGTGAGAAAGAAGTGGAGAAGAGAAGGAGAGGAAGAAAGATAAGAGAGAAGATGGAGAAGAAGAGAATTTCCAAATCGCTCGGTCGAGCCTATGATGCGCTAGACCGAGTTATGACTCAAGAGATGGGAGCACAGAGGCAAGGGGTCGCTTGACCGAGCGACCCCTCTCGCTCGACCGAGTGACCCCTCTCGCTCGACCAAGCTATCGCCTGCAGAGAGCTCCCAATTGACCTCCAGCTCTCTGTGAAACTCGCACTTAAGCTCAGTCGAGCTACCCAGCTAGCTCGACCGAGCGACATCAACACCGACCGAGCGGCCTCTTCTCCAACACCTAAAGCGAAGTGTCACAAGGGTGGTGCTCGGTCAAGCGACCACTTTGCTCGACCAAATGGTAGGTCGACAGACTACCTTTTTGGCCGTTTTTATTGTGTTTCGAGTTGTTTACTTTGTAAAACCTGAAACTTATTAGGTTGTATATAAGTAAACTCAGTTTGGAATAGGTTTTGGAAGCTTTCTTTTAATCCAGAAACCCTTGAGTTATTGTGGAGGGAGACGTTTCTTGAGCTATTGTTTTGCAATCTAAATCTTGGTGAATGATTCTTGCTATTTAATTTTATTATATTTTGCATCCTTATTCCTTCCTCTACGTTTTAATATTAATTTTGTGATGTTTGCTCAGTTTATGATGAATATCTACATTGCTCTCACATTTGTAGATATTGCCTTGGTAGAGTAGTGTGTTTCTAGGGATTAGAGATGATCCCAAGGATCACAAGGATTGGATGTTAGGTTAATCTTAGTTGGATGAAACAAGGATCTCCCTAAGGTAGTTAGTTTTGGAGGATTAGCCATAGGATCGGAGGATTGCGAAAGCGGCTCCATATCCTAGGGAAAATCCCCACGAATATGATTTGGGCTTAGTGGCCGTTTCTAGGGCTTGTGATCATGAAAGTGACTCGAGAGCTAGGGCGACCATTAATCCTCGATCCGCTTGTCGATGACTACGAAAGTAGCCCGATCGCTAGAACCAACCATAGCGTGGTGTTGTAGTCTGTTGATCACGCGAGTGAATACGGATCGCGAGGCGGGACCAAGTGTTAAGCTTAGTGCATGCATTCCCGTTCGAAGCCGATTGCGAAAGCACGGCTCTGCATAGGGATCCGTTAGACGAGTGTGATGAAGGAAGTCAAACGCTCGTTCTCATTCTCGGATGTGACACTACTACCCTCCCCCATCGTCCAAGGAAAGACCCGTTGACCTGACATCCATAACCGAAAAGCTTAGCGGGGAATCCTGAATGCCCTAGACCTTTATTATTTAGTAGACCTCATTCCAACGCATAATACCCAATTTCACGTGACAACCCCCGACCAAGCACTCTTACCCTTCTGAAAAGCTAAACACAAAACCAACGCCTCCCTAGAGAACGACAATCGTTTTATACTGCAACCACCATGTACTTGCGGTGAATCGTGTGCTCCTGGGCATGATCACGGGAGTCCGAA
The DNA here is from genome assembly GCA_030789695.1 of Scilla litardierei. Taxonomy (NCBI): domain Eukaryota; kingdom Viridiplantae; phylum Streptophyta; class Magnoliopsida; order Asparagales; family Asparagaceae; genus Scilla; species Scilla litardierei. The sequence continues at coordinate 85,032,425 of CM061134.1, read as the reverse complement.
TACACCATGGTTGGTTCTAGCAGTTAGGCTACTCTCGTAGTCACCGACTAGCGGATCGGGGGTTAGTAATCTCCCCTAGAGCACGAGTCACTCTCATGATCACGTGCCCTAGAAGATGACGCTAATCCCTAATCAGATTCGTGGGGATCTTGCCTAGCACATGGAGCTACTGTTGCAATCCTCCAATTCTATGGCTAATCTCCCAAAGTACTTGTTCAAATCACCATAGAGAAACGCTAGATTTGTTCAACTATGGTTAACCTAACATACAATACCTAGAATCCTAGGGTTCAGCCTTAATCCTTGCATTAGAACTACTCAATCATGGCAAAAGATATATAAACAAGAGATATCGACATCAAGAGCAAATAAGAACATCAAATAAAAAGATTCAATAAGAAAACCTTATCTTGGCAATAGATCAAATACAAAATCATCAAGGAGGGGGCTGATGGTGTAGCCTAACCTCTGAAAATAGCCTCCAAACCCTAAAAACAAGCTCCCCTAACAAAAGATGAGATGCCCCTTTGATGGCTGCCCAATACTTATATATAGCCCCAAGAAAACCATCAAAACAACCCTAAGTTGACCTGGGCCTGTGCTTGCTGCCTGCTCAGCTCGTCCATATTGTGCACAGGTGCTCGGTCGAGCACAATTTCCAGCTTGCATGAGCACAGTTTCCAGCACAGATTCACCAACTTGCAGAAATTTCCTAGGACTCATCTGACCACCGTTTGGCGTGTTCTTGGCGGAGTTGGAATCGACATAAAGTATACTATCTAGGACAAATATGAGAAAAATACTGTAAAATCACAAGTGGTAGCAGATATTCAAAGAATGAAGTACTATCCAGAATTCTGCGCTTTCTACTCCGCTCAGCTGAGCTGCCTTGGTCGCTCAGTCGAGTGTGCCCTAGTACTCAGTCGAGTGCCTCTTGGATGCTTCATCTTCGCGTCTGCGTATAAGGAGGCCACTGGGTCGAGAGGGGAAGTCGCTCGATCGAGCAAATTCAACAAAGATTTCCAAGGAAAATTTGGGGGTTGTCTGCAGAGGACCGCTCGATCGAGCGAGGTAGGTCGCTCGGCCGAGCGACCTACTGCCTGGAAGCTCTTCTCTTTTGTGGCATCAGCTCTGCCGATCGGGGTAGCCACTCGACCGAGCGACCTGGAATTCAGCCATGGTCCTCTCCTTTCTTTCCTTACTCCTCTTTCTTTCTTCTTTTATCTCTTTTCTTGCTCCTCTCCAACAACAAGAACTCCTCAAATACGATGTCGTTGATGTTCTGGTATCGACGATGGTATCCTACTATCTAATATGGTCCAAATTGCTCTATATTCCCTGCAATGGAACCGAATGATCTTGAAGTCAAATAGTTCCAATTATCAACATAAAATTGTGTAAAATTGGGATTTAAGCAATCATTTTGACACGTAAATATATAGATAAAATGTGGAATATTATGGCACATCAAAATCTCCCAAGCTTACCTCTTACTCGTCCTCGAGGAAGACTTGTAAGGAGCAAACCCGGGAGATGAATATAATGGAAATGTGAGGTGATGAAGTGTGATGGAGTCAAGGGGCTTAATCTTAAACTCAGCAAATGTATGAACCCATGGATACAAGAATACGTGAACACACATCAATATATAATCGAAACACAAATTCACATAAAAAATAAACATGGGACTACATCAGGGTACGAACCAACAAATAGAGTAGGTATGGGAGAGGCTGGGAAGCAGTCACCCTACACTAGAACTACCAGGTAAGCACCAAGAAAGAAAAAGCCTATACTGGGGGCACGCAATACGGCCTAAGAAAGCCCCCAGTTCCCAAAAAATGGACTATCTACAGACTCAACGTCCTCAAGGTCACAAGAGATCATAGTATCGATGACATCAGAGGAGATCCTATAAAGGAGGACGTCTTTGGGGATGCCCTGGAGTGGAAGATCCAACTGTTACGCTCCCGCCAGATATGCCAGACAGACGCAGAGAAGACCAAAATGGAGAGCTTATCCCAGGAGGAGGTCTTCCCCTGTGACCTAAACCGATGTCTTAGCATGTGAGCGTCCACGGTGATGGATTTGGAGCACGAAGGATGGCCGAGCCAGAGCTTGCAAACCGCCTAGACAAAAGCGATGTATTCGCAGCAAAAGAAGATGTGTCGTGCCGTCTCCAGATGGGAGCTACAGAGAACACATGGGGATTGCCCCATGATGCCACACAGGGCGAGCTGGTGAGAGATAGGCAGGCGGTCAGAAAGAGCATGCATCAAGGTGGGCGAGAACTTGGGAACATGCCCTGGGAACTGACAGAGGGGTGCCGGCTGTGGAAAGGGGAGACGACCGACAAGTGGAGGACCAGGCAGACCGAAGAGAGCAACCCCAGGTGCAACCCACGCCCATAAAAAGCCTATATACTTTTGGTGTGTGTGTGTGTGTGTGTGTGTGTGTGTATATATGGCATTTTGTCTTGCAAACTTGTGTAAACGCAATAGAGTGTAAGGAGCGGTCTATACATCCCAGATCAGATGATCTTATGGCATCAGGTTATAAGGAATCACAAGGACCTTTTATTTATGGTATTTATTTGAATTTTATATTTTTGGTATTTTTGCAAACTCACGTAAACGCGATGGAATGCAAAGTATGATCAAAGATCATTTATTTGGCTATATATAAAAGAAAAGGAAAAAGCATAGAATCTAGACATGGCACGGTTTCAAGAATTCTAGTTATCACTACTTTGGTTATCGTGGGGTTATCCTATCTCTTTTGAATTACTAAACATCCATACAGCAATAGCATTATCAATCAAATCATGCAAGAATCAAATGATTTTTAGATTTTGATTCATGCATTTTTTAGCTCAACTGTTTCGAGAATATGGTTGTGAAACTATGTATTCTACTATGAAAAAGCATATTAACAATGATACTATAATCAAGGAATTAAACTCTATCTAACAGATATCAGAGTTCATAAAAAATCCACAATATTTCATAGAAAATGAAGCATATTAGACAAAAATAGAGAAGTGAATATGGTTCATCAGAAAATTTTAAGGTTTGTTTCACGACGAAGCAAAGTCCGTGCATTGTGCACTCCCCCAAGATTAAACGTCACATTGTCCTCAATGTGTGTGTGATATGGATAGAGGACAACGACAAAATAGGGAACTACACAACAAAATAATTTATCTCTCCCCCAAGCTAAATAAAATAGTGCATGATGTGGACAGATGGGCATAAATATTGTGGAGAGAAGCAAGGTAAGCATCATAAAATTATGGTGAGCAATAAAATCATTTAATAGGGTGGGGTGCAAAAGATTATTGTGTAACCATCATATGTGGTGAATTTATTAAACTAGGAAAGAATAAAAATCTTATACGGTCCTCTTGCTGTCGAGAAGATTCGTATTTATTTAAAGCATAAAAATTTACACTACAGCTACATTACTGGATTGATACCACCTGTAGCAAAATGAGGATCCAATATCTTTGTCGGTACAGGTAACTGCTCCAACTGATCTTTTCCTTGGCTCCATTAGGTGTGTGTCTCCACGAACTCCATCAGATTCTAGCATTGCGGCTCCTAACATCTCCCCAAGGACTCCAACTGTACCCTGCAAGAGATAAACTGCATCAACCTGATAGGAAATTTTCAACCCCGAACTATATGTAATCTAGAGAAGATCATCAAAATAGATATGTGAGATAAACAATGGTCGACGATACTTCACTGAAAATAGATTTCTACTCTCGTGCACCATGTTTGCCAACTCCTCGTTGCTCACTTCGCGGTTTTCAGGCAACGCTTCCTCGTGGTCTATTTCAGGCTCTTTGACGATGAATGTTGGCCTAGTTAGTCTACTAACTAGGTCGAACGATTTAATTTTGATGATGATAAATAAGTCATGTGTGACTAACATCTTTCATTAAGTGATTTCAGGGGGAAAGTGCAAAATAAATCTTGTTTGCAAGAGAGAGCGATTGTATGTGGATATTTGTGCAAAAAGGAAATTCAAATAATTATATATTATCTATATTCAGATTCAAATGAAGACTTGAATTGGTCAAGTAACTGATTGGATACTCAAGGGATTTTCTACTTGAATTCGAACTCCATGTTCCATCCAAACACAATGCACTTGGTCTCCTATTCAATCTCTTATTCAGCCTCATCCAGAAACACTCAAAATAAAAACCATTACCCCACTATCACGCAGAAAAGGCAACCGAAGATAATATAGTTCTATGCTTTTTTTCGAAATTAAAAAACTCCTTGGACTGCCGCATTCTATTCATTTGAAAAAAATTGTTTTTTATCTCATCCAATTATGAAGCCTACGCACTCTTCATGAAACACACACAAAAAGGCAGCAACACAAAAATTCATTTAAAAAAACCAGAGTTTTCTTTTTTTAGTGTGGCTCTTCAAAAACATGCAAGCATGCAATAAATCTGAATTGGTGTTCTCTTTTATTTTTTCATGTGATCATCAGATTTCTTTAGCGGTGCCACTTGTCAAACCTTTGAACAATTCTGTTTGCGTTAATATTTTTTTTGCATGCATCCATTGTCAAACACGCACGAGGATTTATCTTCGTGCGATTCTTTGTTGCGCCTTTTCCTTGTCAGAAACAAATGCAAGTGCTTCTCCCTTATTCATCAAATCTGCAAGAGCTCCACAGATTTTAAAGTCCAGATCTCATTCTCCAAAATTCGGATTGTGCAAGGGCAGATTTCAAGGGAAGATTCCAGATTTGCGCATTCGACTTCGTATCCTCATATCTCCTGATCCAGACGTCGGATCGACTCGCTGTTTGAGGCAACACGACCATATCTTCATGCCCTTCGCAACGGTAATAGTCTCCTTTGCTCAGTCCATAGGATTATACCCAGTTTAGGCATTTTTCTACAGATCAGCCACTGTAGAATTCAGATTCGCATAGTCATCTTCCGAAGACTATATCTTCCAATCCAGACATCGGATCAGCGAACCGTTTGTGCCTACGTGATCACGATCTCACGAACGTTGTCACGGTGATATCTCTCTGTTTTTCACTGCAGTCTTAAATCTATTTGAATCTGTTTTAGTTATGAGATTGTATTGTGAATAGCTTTACTCTGAAGCTATCTCTGTGCTTTAACTCTGGAATTATTTCTGTGTACGGTGAGATCACTACCCGTAAGTATGATCAGTTTTATTGAGTGAAATCCTCATAGGTCTTGGGGTCGGAGTTTTGGCAGGGAGCCACTCCGGCTAAAAATATCTGTGTCTGATTATCTCTGTGATTGTGACTGTTTTTAAATTTGTGCCACACACCCTATTCACCCCCCTCTCGGGTGTTGTTAAATTGGTATCAGAGCAGGATTCCTTTTAGACTCAAATTCTAGTGGAATTTCGATCGTATGGCACAAATTCTGCACACATACTCATATGACACACACAATCAAAGAGAAGGATAGTGATATCTTAGATCACCTCTATTTGATGGTACGGACTGTAGTTACTGGAAACAACGTATGTGTCACGACCCGCTTCCCTAAAATGGAGGCGAGACGTGAAAAGGTCCGCACGAGAGTGGAGCTGTGAAGCCCCAAACCCGATAAGCGTCAATAAAACATAAGCAGGTCCCTGTAACCACAACGGAACAACAATAATAACACAAGGAGAGACTGAAATAAAATCTCACATCTCATAAATTGTCCAACATGAAAATAAGTCCAACATCCAGAAAAGCCACCAGGCTAAAAGAAAGAGTCTAAAGGCGCATAACAAGGCCAACAAAAGCAACGACATAACAAAGTATAGGTGCTACGCACCGATAACAAAACAAATGTCTAAACAAAAGAAGGGAAACACAACGAAAACACTAGGACTGGTCCCCAGTGTCCACGTACTCCCCGTCAAACACAAGCTCGGGCTCGGCGTCAGCAAACACCTCGTCCTCAACAAGGTACTCAGGCTCAGGATCTAACATGTGTCACCCAAAAGAGTAAAGGGGCACATGTCAGCAAGTCTAAAAGACTTGGGCAAGGAAACTGGAAGTAAGGCAACTAGCAACCTAGCAGTTATAGTATGCATGCCATGGCAGTTATAACATGAGTGCACAATCAAGACATGGCAAGACAATTTGTACAAGAGAACAATCATCGGGACAAGACAAGAGTAGCCAAGCTACTATCGATCTCAATCAATTCACTATTCACGTTGTTTGTAGATGTTTACGCCTTACAGCTGAATGGTTTCACATTCACGCTGATTGGCCGCTTAACACTACCCCAAACCCAGAGTTTACGCCTTACCACTGCAGTTGCTGATCGGGCAGACTCCCAGTTGATTGGCCGCTTAACTCTTACCCCCAATACCCACACGTAATGGAGCCAGGGTCCCCGCACATGAGCTCAGCAAGTGAGCCGGGGTTGCCCCGCACATGAGCTCGCATTCTTAAACATTTGGCGTAGGGGTGCACCTAGCCGGAAACAAGCAATTCGGGCATTGGCTATCAACCAACACATGGCCCGCTTCTGGAACACGAGCCAGGAACACAAGCATTTGTAGCAAAGCTACGCAATCACAGAAGCACTTAAAGAATGCAATGACATGACAATTAATTCGCGTACCGTTAATGGAAAGTAAACATGACATGGTAATTGTGCAACATGATATATGTCGAAACTAGCTTCGTTGTCAAGCTAGTTCCCCAATTTGCGCCTAGGCGAGTATCATTTCGTCGCCTAGCCTCTTTTACGCCTACAACAAGCAAATGGCCTAAAACATGGCCTAAACCCTAAGTGGCAAGTTTCACTTGCCTAGCACCGGGGATGACGATCACGAAGGTTCGTCTCGCGGATGCTAATCTGCGGGGGAAATCGCTGTTATGGGGAAACAATCATCATACAACATGAAATTTCATTAGGGTTTCATAAAAATACAAATAGGTTATGAAAACATCGAGAGATCGATTTCTTACCGAGAGGAAGCGGAAGAAACACTCCGGAGAACCCTAGGATCAGATCTGGAAACCAATGGAGAAGTTTGGAGAGTTAGGGTTTTTGGGGGATTTTGGGGATTTGATGAGATTTTGGGGAAGATGAGAGGTAGATAGAGTTGATGGAGGGTTTAGATGATGAATCTAGGGCTTGGGATGAAGGAATAGGGCTTGGAGGAAGATGAGGTCTCAATGGGGGAGATTTTAGGGTTTTAGGTCGAGTGGAGGAAGAAGAAAACGTTTGGGAGGGGTATAAATAGGTTGGGCTGGCGGCTGCCCAGAAATTAGGATTTTAACACAGATTAGTCGGTCAAAGAGCAACCACTGACCGACTAGTTTGACAACTAGTCGGTCGGTCGACCAACGCAGACCGACTAAGTGTAAACAGTAACTTCTGAACGAAAATAGGATTTAGATTTTGTCGGTCCATGAACAAATACTGACCGATTAGTTTAACATCTAGTTGGTCGATGAACGTTCTTAGACCGACTAAGAGTGAACAGTATTGATATTAAAATTTAGTTGAAGAGTTAGTCGGTTAAAGAAGCATTGCTGACCGACTAGTTTGCAACCTAGTCGGTCAACCAACGTTCTTAGACCGACTAATGATAAACAGTAACTCCTGAATAATTTAGAAAGCCAACTAGTCGGTCCAAGAAGGATTGCCGACCGACTGGATCGTCATCTAGTCGGTCGGTGCCCCTTCTTACACCGGCTAATAAGCACCAAAAGTTCCGATACGGAGCGCGGGGCCCCGGGATCGATTCCTAAGACTCCTAGGCTTGATCTAACAGTAAGATACGACCGTTATGAAGTCTGTCACGAATGACATACTTCGAAATCGACAATCCTAAGGAAGAAACGAGAAAATACGACGAATCGATCGAAAATGAAAGCTACGGAGACGAAAATCACACAAAAGGAGGAAATCCACCAAAACATATATTATAATATATTAAATCCATACATGAAAAGCAGTCGTTACATCCTCCCCAACTTAAGAAAAATTCCGTCCTCGGAATTTCCAAACACTCACGTGTCCGGAAACAAAAGTGGGAAACGCTCTCGCATCTCATCCTCATTCTCCCAAGTAGACTCTCCAGGTGAGCCGTGTCACCACATCACCCTCACAAGATTGACAATCTTGTTCCGAAGCGATTTCTGACGACTGTCCAGAATCTGCACTGGATGCTGGTCATACGTCAAATCTGGGCAAACGGTAATCTCCGAAAAATCCACAGCATGAGATGGATCGCTAATGTATCGACGAAGCTGCGACACATGGAAAACATTGTGAACTCCTTCCAAAGATGGCGGCAAGGCCAAGCGATAAGCTACCTCGCCAACCTTCTCCAAAATGTCAAATGGTCCAATGTATCACGGGCTCAACTTCCCTCGCTTCCCGAAACGAATCACACCGCGATTCGGGGAAATCTTCAAGAACACATGGTCGCCCGGCTGAAACTCCAAAGGACGACGTTTAGCATCCGCCCAATGCTTAAAACGGTCCTGAGCAATTCTCAACCTCTCCCGAATATTCCTGACGATATCCACGGCCTCCACGATCATCTTAGGTCCCAACAGCTCCCGATCACCAACGTCATCCCAACTCAATGGCGATCGACATTTCCTCCCATAAAGAGCGGCGAAAGGCGCCATGCCAATACTCGCCTGGAAGCTGTTGTTGTAAGAGAACTCCACCAAATGCAGATGGTCCTCCCACGAACCCTTGAAATCCAACATGCACGCCCTCAGCATGTCTTCCAAAATCTGAATCGTCCTCTCGGACTGGCCATCCGTCTGCGGATGGTACGCCGTGCTGAAACTCAGACGCGTACCCAAGCTCTTCTGCAAACTCTGCCAGAACTGAGATGTGAACCTCGTGTCTCTGTCCAACACGATACTCACGGGGACTCCATGAAGTCGCACAACCTCCTGCACGATTCACGTTACATCACTATCCAAACTAGGAAAAGGAAATAAAACGGAGAGAAAAAGAATTTTACCTCTATATATCTCCTCGCTAGCGCCTCAGTGGACTGTCCCACTCGGAACGGAAGAAAGTGCGCAGATTTGGTCAATCGATCTACGATCACCCAAATCGCGTCATTCTGCTTCGGACTCCGAGGTAGTCCAGTCACGAAATCCATAGTGATGTGTTGCCATTTCCACTCCGGAATCGGAAGCGGTTGTAGCAACCCGGCCGTACGTTGATGTTCCGCCTTCACTTGCTGGCAAACCAAGCACTTGGCTACACTCCGAGCCACACTCCTCTTCATACCATGCCACCAATAATTCAGACGAAGATCCTGGTACATCTTAGTGCCACCAGGATGCACAGAATACGGCGAACTGTGTGCCTCCACCATCAATTCCTCTCTGATATCCCCAGCTGGCACACACAACCTGGCTCCAAACCTTAGCGAGCCATCCTCATGAATCAAAAAGTCAGCCCGCAGACCGGCTTCCACCTGCTCCCGAATCTTCACCAGCTTCGGATCCTCAGCCTGGCCAGCCTTAATCCGATCCACGATCGTCGACTGTACCTGCATGTACATCAACGACGAAGCCTCCCCAGGAAGAACAATCTCCACGCCAGACTCACAAAAATCCTGCTGCAATCTCCACTGCGAGGTCAAAATCATCACCCCTGGAAGCCTACTCAAAGCATCTGGAACCACATTCACCTTGCCAGGGTGAAACTGCAAATCAATCTCATAATCCGCCATAAGCTCCAACCATCGACGCTGTCGCATGTTGAGCTCCTTCTGAGTGAAAATATACTTCAAGCTTTTGTGATCGGTGAAAATCTTCACTTTCTCACTCTGCAGGAAGTGCCTCCAAATCTTAAGAGCAAACACAACGGCCGCCAACTCCAAATCATGCGTCGGGTAGTTCTTCTCATGAACCTTAAGCTGACGAGACGCATACGCCACAACATGCCCATGCTGATGCAACACACAACCGAGACCCTTGCCAGAAGCATCGCAAAAGATCTCAAATCCACCGCTGCGATCAGGCACAACAAGAATAGGGGCAGTCGTCAACCTCTCCTTCAGAATACCAAAAGCACTCCCACAATCACCTGACCAAACAAAAGCAACATCCTTCCGCGTCAACCTGGTCATCAGCTCAGCAATACGAGAAAAGTCCTTAATGAATCGCCGATAATAACCAGCAAGTCCAAGGAAACTCCGAATCTCAGACGCAGACGACGGAACAGGCCACTCTCTGATGGCCCTAATCTTCTCGGGATCCACTGAAATACCATCTCCAGTCACCACATGCCCAAGAAAAGCAACTCTATCCAGCCAAAACTCGCACTTCGAAAACTTAGCATACAACCGATGCTTCCTCAAAATCTCCAACACCGTCCTTAAGTGCGAGGCATGCTCTTCCTCCGACTTCGAATAGATCAGAATGTCATCAATGAAGATAACGACAAACTTATCCAAAAAGTCGAAGAAAATCAGGTTCATCAGATTCATGAAAACTGCGGGCGCGTTAGTTACGCCGAAAGGCATAACCACGAACTCATAGTGTCCATACTTCGTCCTGAACGCTGTCTTCGGAACATCATCCTTCTTCACCTTCAACTTATGGTAACCACTCCTCAAATCCAATTTAGAAAACACCCTCGAACCTCCAAGCTGATCAAAAATATCATCGATGCGAGGCAACGGGTATTTATTCTTAATGGTCACCGCATTCAACTCCCGATAGTCCACGCACATGCGACGCGAACCATCCTTCTTCTTCACCAGCAACACCGGTGCTCCCCACAGAGACACGCTAGGATTAATATAACCCTTCTGCAAAAGCTCATCCAACTGCTTCCGCAACTCTTCCAATTCTGCAGGTGCCATATGATACGGCGCCTTCGAAATGGGCTGCGCACCTGGGACAAGATCGATAGAAAATTCTAAAGCTCGATCAGGTGGCAAACTAGACATCTCCTCGGGGAAGACGTCGCCAAAATCACGCACCACAGCTGGCCACTCCAACTCCATCTGCATAGCCACAGCCTCCACCGGCCTGGCCCGAAATATGACAGGACCAAGTGAACTGCTACCATGATTGAACTCAAATACTGGATGTCCGGGAATCTCGAACACCACCTTCTTTCTCCTGCAGTCAATCGTAGCATAGAAGCTCGCAAGCCAGTCCATCCCAATAACTGCATCATAGTTGATGATGTCATGGACAATGAAATCAGCAAAAAGCTCATGTCCACAGACCACCAACGAGCAAGAATTGCAACCACGATGCACCGAGACCACGCCATTCCCCGTAACGATATTCCAACTCTTGGAAAGAGGGGACGTCAACAAGGAATGCCTCTCCACGAAGCTCCGGGAAATAATGCACATCGATGCACCAGAGTCAAAGAGGACTCGTGCAGGAAATGTGCACACCAAAACCACACCTAACAATCAATTAACAATCAAACCCTAGTCTAGCAAACAATCATGTTCGAGCAAACAACACAATCTCACAATCAAAACCAGCGAGGAAAGTAATAGCTAGATTGAGGATTACCTGCGATAACCTCATCCACAGCCTCGCTCTCCACAGCGGTCATCAGAAAAGCCTGCCTCCTCGACGGAACAGCCTGCCGAAAAGCCTGTCCCTGTGGAACAAGAGCTGCTCCACGTCCAGCAGGAACAGACGCTCGCTGCTGCAACGGCTGTGCTGCAACAGGTGCCCTCCGCAACTGATTCGCATGCCGACAATCCTTCGCGACATGGGAAGCATCACCACAAACCAGACACTGGCCCAAAAACTTCCGACACTGATCCTTGATATGGCCAGGCTTGCCGCAGAAATGGCAATACTTCAGAATAGGCCCTCCTGGCCTCTTAAACTGAGCAGACTGATTAGGCCTGAATCCAGGTCTAACCACAGCCCTCGCCTATTCCACAGGCCTCTTCCCAGCACCAACAATAGACCCCCTCCTCTGGTTCACGAGCAACTCCTGCCTCTTGGCTGCTACTAGAACCTTCTGATAAGACTCCCGGTCAGAAGAGGTCACAAAACTCTGGATCTCCGAAGCAAGTCCCTACAGGAACCTCTGAGCTCTCTCCTCAGCGTCATGCACCATCTTTGGTGCGAACCGACTCAGCCTCATGAACTCTTGGTGATATAGGTCCACCGATGAGCTCCCCTGCTTCAAATCGATAAAACGCTGCAGCATCTCTTCCCTGGCAGCTTTTGGGAAGAACTCACCCTCAAATCTGGCCTTGAAGGTAGCCCAAGCTATCGGCTCCACTAGCATCTTCTCTTCCGCATCCCACCAATTCTGAGCATTATCCTTGAGTTGCCTCCTCGCCAAATCAACCCATCCAGCCGGGGTGATCTTGGCCATCTTCAGATTGTCCTCGATGTTCCGAATCCACTCATCGGCAGCCAGAGGACCCTCAGACCCATCAAAATACGCGGGACCCAGCTCCCGAAATTGCTTCGCTCCTGGCTCAGAGCGAAGGGCATCCGGAAGAGCCCGGGCAGCTCGAGCAAGTGGAGCATTCTGGACTTGCAGAAGCACGCCCTGCTGCACTTGCATCATCTGGAGCATCATCCGCATCATCTCACCGTTGGTGGGTTCCCGCTCAGGCTCCTCATCATGAGGGAGCGCACCACTACCCCCACCACGGGTGAAACGCCTTCCTGCCATCTAGTGACACAGAAAACGAATCAGATTAGACTCATAGCTTATGACATCGGACGTCGAACTTAGTTTATCGGACATTCTAATATTATTATCGCTATTCCAAAAATCGCAGTTACAGAATGACCTGCATGGGCTACCACTAAAACTTGTCACGACCCGCTTCCCTAAAATGGAGGCGAGACGTGAAAAGGTCCGCACGAGAGTGGAGCTGTGAAGCCCCAAACCCGATAAGCGTCAATAAAACATAAGCAGGTCCCTGTAACCACAACGGAACAACAATAATAACACAAGGAGAGACTGAAATAAAATCTCACATCTCATAAATTGTCCAACATGAAAATAAGTCCAACATCCAGAAAAGCCACCAGGCTAAAAGAAAGAGTCTAAAGGCCCAGAACAAGGCCAACAAAAGCAACGACATAACAAAGTATAGGTGCTACGCACCGATAACAAAACAACTGTCTAAACAAAAGAAGGGAAACACAACAAAAACACTAGGACTGGTCCCCAGTGTCCACGTACTCCCCGTCAAACACAAGCTCGGGCTCGGCGTCAGCAAACACCTCGTCCTCAACAAGGTACTCAGGCTCAGGATCTAACATGTGTCACCCAAAAGAGTAAAGGGGCACATGTCAGCAAGTCTAAAAGACTTGGGCAAGGAAACTGGAAGTAAGGCAACTAGCAACCTAGCAGTTATAGTATGCATGACATGGCAGTTATAACATGAGTGCACAATCAAGACATGGCAAGACAATTTGTATAAGAGAACAATCATCGGGACAAGACAAGAGTAGCCAAGCTACTATCGATCTCAATCAATTCACTATTCATGTTGTTTGTAGATGTTTACGCCTTACAGCTGAATGGTTTCACATTCACACTGATTGGCCGCTTAACACTACCCCAAACCCAGAGTTTACGCCTTACCACTGCAGTTGCTGATCGGGCAGACTCCCAGTTGATTGGCCGCTTAACTCTTACCCCCAATACCCACACGTAATGGAGCCAGGGTCCCCGCACATGAGCTCAGCAAGTGAGCCGGGGTTGCCCCGCACATGAGCTCGCATTCTTAAACATTTGGCGTAGGGGTGCACCTAGCCGGAAACAAGCAATTCGGGTATTGGCTATCAACCAACACATGGCCCGCTTCTGGAACACGAGCCAGGAACACAAGCATTTGTAGCGAAGCTATGCAATCACAGAAGCACTTAAAGAATGCAATGACATGACAATTAATTCGCGTACCGTTAATGGAAAGTAAACATGACATGGTAATTGTGCAACATGATATATGTCGGAACTAGCTTCGTTGTCAAGCTAGTTCCCCAATTTGCGCCTAGGCGAGTATCATTTCATCGCCTAGCCTCTTTTACGCCTACAACAAGCAAATGGCCTAAAACATGGCCTAAACCCTAAGTGGCAAGTTTCACTTGCCTAGCACCGGGGATGACGATCACGAAGGTTCGTCTCGCGGATGCTAATCTACGGGGGAAATCGCTCTTATGGGGAAACAATCATCAAACAACATGAAATTTCATTAGGGTTTCATAAAAATACAAATAGGTTATGAAAACATCGAGAGATCGATTTCTTACCGAGAGGAAGCGGAAGAAACACTCCGGAGAACCCTAGGATCAGATCTGGAAACCAATGGAGAAGTTTGGAGAGTTAGGGTTTTTGGGGGATTTTGGGGATTTGATGAGATTTTGGGGAAGATGAGAGGTAGATAGAGTTGATGGAGGGTTTAGATGATGAATCTAGGGCTTGGGATGAAGGAATAGGGCTTGGAGGAAGATGGGGGCTCAATGGGGGAGATTTTAGGGTTTTGGGTCGAGTGGAGGAAGAAGAAAATGTTTGGGAGGGGTATAAATAGGTTGGGCTGGCGGCTGCCCAGAAATTAGGGTTTTAACACAGATTAGTCGGTCAAAGAGCAACCACTGACCGACTAGTTTGACAACTAGTCGGTCGGTCGACCAACGCAGACCGACTAAGTGTAAACAGTAACTTCTGAACGAAAATAGGATTTAGATTTAGTCGGTCCATGAACAAATACTGACCGACTAGTTTAACATCTAGTCGGTCGATGAACGTTCTTAGACCGACTAAGAGTGAACAGTATTGATACTAAAATTTAGTTGAAGAGTTAGTCGGTTAAAGAAGCATTGCTGACCGACTAGTTTGCAACCTAGTCGGTCAATCAACGTTCTTAGACCGACTAAAGATAAACAGTAAGTAACTCCTGAATAATTTAGAAAGCCAACTAGTCGGTCCAAGAAGGATTGCCGACCGACTGGATCGTCATCTAGTCGGTCGGTGCCCCTTCTTACACCGGCTAATAAGCACCAAAAGTTCCGATACGGAGCGCGGGGCCCCGGGATCGATTCCTAAGACTCCTAGGCTTGATCTAACAGTAAGATACGACCGTTATGAAGTCCGTCACGAATGACATACTTCGAAATCGACAATCCTAAGGAAGAAACGAGAAAATACGACGAATCGATCGAAAATGAAAGCTACGGAGACGAAAATCACACAAAAGGAGGAAATCCACCAAAACATATATTATAATATATTAAATCCATACATGAAAAGCAGTCGTTACAGTATGTCCATACACATAAAATGTATCGATATGGCATTATGGAAAATAATCAGTGAAGGCTTTACACTATTTGATAAACCCACTCCTGAGCAACAAAAAGAAAATGTTCGGTTACAAAATCTAAACTTTAAGGCCATGAGCATCTTGTATTGTGGTCTTAGTAAAACTAAATTTATCCGCATTAGTTCTTGTTCTACTGCTAAGGATATTTGGACGAGACTTGAAGTAACTCATGAGGGAACTAGTGAAGTTAAGAAAACTCGTATTATAATGCTATTATAGAAATATGAAAATTTTGCTATGATGCCTAATGAGTCTATTGATGCTATGTTTTCTCGTTTTGCAGATATCGTCAATCCATTGAAATCCTTAGGGAAGGACATCCCAGAGGAAGATCTTGTTGGAAAGATTTTATACTCTTTATCTAGCGAGTGGATTCAAAAGAGGACGACGATTGAAGAAGCACATGACTTGGCAGATATCAGTTTCGAGAAGTTAATGGGAAAATTAATGGCTTATGAGATTCAATTGAAGATGGCCAATGATAGCACACCAAAGATGGAAGAGGAATCTAAGGAGGAGGAAACAAGAAAACAACTTAGCTTTTCAAGTCTCCAAAATGTTCAAGGAGGAGATGAATGAATCAGACGATGAAAGCATGGCTCTTGTTACAAGGAAATTTGTGAAATTCATGAAAACAACAAAAGAAGGACGGGAAGCATTTGGAGAACCAAGAAAAATGAAGGAAAAGATGAAGAAAGTTCTGCATCTCAGTGTTTCAAATGAAACAAGAGAGGGCACATGAAAGCAGAACGTCCACTTCTGAATGGAAAAGGAAAGGAAAAGACTGGTGATGGAGAAAAGATGATATCAAAGCAAGGAATGGTGGCTACGTGGGGAGAAAGTGACGCAGAGGAGCTCTCCTCAGATGATGAGTGGAACGACAACACTGGAACTTGCTTTATGACTAGAAACGAAAAAATAAAAAATAGCTCTCGTGTTCAAAGCTTTGACGATGAAATGAATATTAGCGATGATATGTTTTCTAGCATGGATGAAGCTTATGAATTTCTTGTAGAACTACTTCAAGAAATGGGTCCTAAATTCCTTAAACTAAAAAAGGTTCATGATTCATTAAAAGGGAAACTAGGGAGCATGACAAGAGAGAGGTGAGCTATTTGTTAAGTGTAAAGAACAAAAGGAAATAATATACAATTTTGATGAAACCCAATTAGAAACAAAAACCTTAGAGCTAGAAAATACTAATAAAAAATGGCTACGTAGAGCTTGACAACGTTAATTTAGCCAAAGAATTAAAGGAGAAAATTAGCATTCTTGGCTCTAAAGATTCTGAAGTAAAATTGTTGAACCTAAAAGTGGCTAGCTATTAAGAAAATTGGAAGAGCTTGAAAAAGAAAAATCTAATTTAATAAAAGGAAAACACATAGCCATCGATTTAGAAACTAGCGAAAAAGAAAAAAGATATGAGACTAAGATTAGTGAACTTGAGAATGAAAATCAAAATCTTAGCTTGACATTAAAGAAATTCACGAATAGCCAAGAAATTTTTAATACGAAGATAAATGTGCTTAATGAACAATCTAGTAAACATGGTCTTGGCTTTCAGAAAAAACAACCGAAGAAAAAAACTAGGAAGATCATTGAAAAGAATTTTGCAAGAGACATGAGCTTTCAACATTGCATGCACAAAAATTATATGTCATCTACCAATAAGCATTTCAATGTTACATGTTTTTATTGCAACAAAAATGGGCATGTTATGTATGATTGCTTGGCCAGATATTATCCTGCATATTTTATATGGGTTCCAAAGCATCGTACTAACAATTGTGGATCCAAAATTTTGTTACCAAAGGGTGCATCTTCTTTTGTAGGTGCATCTTCAAGTGGAAAACTGACAGTATTTGGTACCGTGATAGCGGTTGCTCGAACCATATGACTGGCACTGAATCCCTCTTCACGACGCTATCAAGGAAAAATGGAGGGACGGTTATTCTTGGAGATGGAAAGAAGTGCAAAATCTTGGGTAACGGTAACATTGGTAAGGATCCTCTTGTGGTTATTGAGAATGTTAATCTTGTAGATGGTTTGGCACATAATTTGTTAACTGTGAGTCAGCTATGCTCTATAGGCCTTAAGGTGCATTTCGAAAATGACAAAGTATATATTTTGAAAGGTGATGATATTCTTTTCAAGGGTACATCTTATAATAACATCTACACTATCAAACTTAGTGATTCAAATAATCTAAAATGTTTAGTTGCATCACATGAGACTAGTTGGCTTTGACATCGAAGATTAGGCCATGCCGGCATGGACCTAATCTCAAAGCTTGCTCGAAAGAAACTGGTGAGAGGTTTACCTCAAATTAGCTTTGATCGGGATAAGCTTTGCGATGCATGTCAACTAAGTAAACAACATAAAAGTAGTTTCAATCTTGAAAACGTTGTAACTACTTCTAAACCTTTGCAACTAATACATTTGGATTTATTTGGACCCACAAAGGTTGCTAGTTTAGGTGGTATGCATTATTGCTTTGTTATCGTCGATGACTTTTTACGTTTCACTTGGGTTTATTTTTTGACACACAAAAATTAAACTTTTAATGTTTTAAAAATGTTTTGTAAAAAGGTTGAAAATTAAAAAGGTTTTTCAATTGTCAAAGTTAGAAGTGATCATGGAGGAGAATTTGTTAATACTAGCTTTGATGATTTTTGCATTTCAAAAGGTTATTCACATAATTTTTCTCCCCCGAGGACACAACAACAAAATGGGGTGGTTGAGAGGAAAAACCGTACTTTGCAAGAAATGGCTAGGACCATGATTCATGATTACAAATTACCATTATATTTTTGGGCTGAAGCTATACATCTTGCTATATTTTAAATCGTGTGTCCATTAGACCTATTTTGAAGAAAACACCTTATGAGCTTTATAGAGAGTTGACTCCCAACTTATCACGTTTAAAACCATTTGGATTCAAGTGCTATATTTTGAAAGTAGGCGAAAATCTCGATAAATTTGATGCAAAATCTGATGAGGGTATTTTTGTTGGCTACTCACCACATAGCAAATCCTATCGAGTATTTAACAAAAGAACTCTTACTATTCAAGAAACTGTGCATGTGAAATTTGACGAGAAAATTGCTATGAATGAATCTTCATATATTGCAGGTAGACCCGACCACGGTTCGGTTCGAACCGTGGAACCGAACCGGAACCGAACCGGTTTGGAACCGAACCGAACCGGAACCGGTCGACCGGTTCCAAGAACCGGAACCGGAACCGGGCTAAGCCGGTTCGGTTCCGGTTCGCACTTCTGTAGAACCGAACCGGAACCGGCGGTTCCGGTTCCCCGGTTCCCCGGTTCGGTTCTCCGGTTCTGGCTCCTTTCATTGGTCGTGAGGTCATGCTCTAGGCCATTGAGGACCAAAACACAGTCATGGCCTTAGGGTGGTTCACATCACTATAGATGATTTGGGGCTTAACACAACTTGAACAATATGATTGCACACAACCAGTGGTGGTGATGCAAACCTAGGTAACTACTCCCCAAAGTACTTAATCAAGTAGCTCCTCTACATGGAATCATGTTGCAATTCACGTGATAAACAATTTAATTATTTTGTAAGATGCATATTACTTCATTTTTCAATCCTTATGTAGAATTTAAAAGAACATAAAAATGTTACTGTATTTCTCAACGTATTCTATGAACAGAAAATATATGGGAACCGGTCCCGAACCGGAACCGAACCGGAACCGGAACCGGACTCGAACCGGAACCGGAACCGGAACCGGCCGGGAACCGGAACCGGAACCGAACCGTCCCTAAAGCGGTTCGGTTCCGGTTTCGGGTTCGGCCGGAACCGGAACCGGCGGTTCGGAACCGGAACCGAACCGGAACCGAACTGCGGTCGGGTCTAATTGCAGGTGGCTTGGATGGACTGGAGATAAACACGAGCAATTCCAAAGAGCAAGAGAACAACAATGATGGTGTACCAAAAGAAGCAGAAGCTACTACGTCATCACAAGACCTCCATAAGGATTGACGTTTCAAGAAGGATCATCCAAAGAACCAAATCCCTGGAGACACGATAGAAGGTATACGAACTAGAAGTAGCTTTAATTTGATGGTTAACTTTGCATTTATATCCATTTTGGAGCCTAAAAATGTTGATAGTGCATTAGAAGATTCCTATTGGATTATGGCAATGCAGGAGGAATTGTCACAATTTGATAGGCATCAAGTTTGGGAACTTGTTCCTAAACCAAAAAATCAAACAATTATATGCACTAAATGGGTATTTAGAAATAAACTTGACGAAATGGGAAATGTTGTGCGTAATAAAGCTAGATTAGTAGCACAAGGTTATAACTAAGAGGAAGGGATTGATTTTGATGAAACCTTTGCTCCCGTCGCAAGATTGGAAGCAATTAGGATGCTTTTAACATTCACTAGTTTCATGAAATTCAAACTCTTTCAAATGGACGTCAAGAGTGCCTTCTTGAATGGAGTTTTATCTAAGGAAGTCTATGTCAAACAACCTTCTGGGTTTGAAGACTCCATCCACCCGGACTATGTTTTCAAGCTTAAACGTGCTTTATATGGGCTCAAACAAGCTCCTAGAGCTTGGTATGAGTGACTTTGCAAATTTCTGCTTGAAAATAATTTTTCCATGGGAAAGGCAGATAAAACTCTATTTGTTAAACATCAAAGTAAAGATCTACTTGTAGTACAAATTTATATTGATGATACCGTTTTTGGTGCTACTAACAATCCACTATAGGAGGAATTTGTTACATGTATGTCTAGGGAATTTGAGATGAGCTTGATGGGTGAACTCACATTCATGCTTGGTTTTCAAATCAAACAATGTGAGGACAGAATTTTCATCAATCAAGCAAAATATGCAAAGGAGTTAGTGAAGAAGTTTGGACTTGAAAATGCTAAGGAATGCTCTACTCCATTGTCAACAACGTCAACGATGGATAAAGACGAAAAGGGAAAGAAAGTGGATGAATGCTTGTACCGAGGTATGATTGGTAGCCTATTATACTTGACAGCTAGTAGGCCTGATATAATGTTCAGTGTATGTTTATGTGCTACGTTTCAATCTTGTCCAAAAGAGTCCCATCTTTCTTATGTTCAACGAATAATTCGATATGTTAAAGGGACCTTAGATTTTGGTTTATGGTATCCTTGTTCCACATCATTTGAGCTTGTAGGATATTGTGATGCGGATTTTGCGGGAAGTAAGACCGATAGTAAGAGTAACACGAGCACTTGCCAACGACTAGGTATGTCTCTTGTTTCATGGTTCTCCAAG
Organism: Scilla litardierei; assembly: GCA_030789695.1. Classification (NCBI taxonomy): domain Eukaryota; kingdom Viridiplantae; phylum Streptophyta; class Magnoliopsida; order Asparagales; family Asparagaceae; genus Scilla; species Scilla litardierei. Next base: position 85,011,802 of record CM061134.1, on the reverse strand, counting down.
AAGCAAAACTCCATAGCATTGAGTACAACCGAAGCCAAATATGTTTCAGCATGTTGTTGTTGTGATCAAATTATATGGATGAGACTGTCACGCCCCGCTTCCCAAAAACGTGGAGGCGAGGCGTGAGAAGGTCCGCTCAGACTTGAAGCTACAAGCCGCAAGTCCGATAAGCGTTAATCACTTTAAACTGCAGGTCCTTGCAACGCGAAACGAAACAAAGATAACAATAACGAAAGAGACAAAGAACATCTCAGAATATCCATAATAATAAATCTCAACAACGCAGAAAAGCCACCAGGCTACAAATAAAAGAGTCTAAAAGGGGCCCAGCATGGCCAACAAAATACAAAGTACGAAAACAAGGAAAAGGTGCAAGCACCGACAACTAACAGCAACCTAAAGTAAAAGTAGCTCCACAGTCACTAAGACTGGTCTCCGGTGTCCTCGTACTCCTCAACGAACGTAGGCTCAGTCTCAGCGTCAGTAAACACCTCGTCCTCAACTACCGTCTCTGGCTCAGGGTCTAACATGTGACACCCAAAAGAGCAAGGGGCACATGTTAGCAAGTCTGGAAGACTTGTGCAAGTGAAACTGAAAGTAAAGCAACCTAGCAGTTCTAGCATGATGCAAATGACATGGCAGTTAAAGTAAGTGTGCAACAAGTAAAGTAAAGCGAGGAAAAGTACGAGCATAGCATGACATTCACAAGACAAGTACAAGACAAGAAAAGTAAGCACCTCGTGCACAGAGTTCACGCCTTACAGCTAAAGAGGCTGTACGGGCACACTTTTACGCTGAGTGGTCGCTCAACCCTACCCCTCCACGTGTATCGGGCATTGGTTTCTGGCCAACACAGAGGCCCGCTTCTGGTCCATGAGCCAGGAAGTGTGTAAACAAGTATGGCGTAGGGGTGCACCTAGCCGGTCAAGTAGTACAAGGACAAGTATTGTAGCGTGTGCTACGATGCAACAATCAATGCATGGATGACATGGCATGGCAAGTAGTAAAGCGTACAAGTAAGAAAAGTAAACGTGACAGTTTAGCATGCATGAATGACAAGTTTAATGGTTGGATCTAGCTTCGTTGTCAAGCTAGATCATTTAGGTGACGGATCTAGTTTCGTTGTCAAACTAGATCAAGTAGGCGTCTAGCCAGCTATCATTTCACTGACTAGTCTCTTTTACGCTAACAACAAGTAAGTGGCCTAAAAACATGGCCCTAAGCAAGATTCGGCAAGTTTCACTTGCCTGCAATTATCACGTCAAGAAAACACCGTCCAACGAGTCCAAAGTCACGATTCCTACGTGCACAAGTCCACCGGCCTACATCCGTTTTATTAATCTTGATTAGTGATTTCTAAAACATTTAAAATACTTTAAAAATACTGATTTTAGTCTTGATTAGCATGCAATTGGGTTTGGGGTCCTAGGGGTGCAAAATGTTACCTCAACACGACGCGAAGGCTACACCGGCGTCGGGTAGCGACGCCGGGGGTTGGAATATAAGATCGCGCTCCAAGTCCAGATTCTAATTAGATTCCTCGCTGGAATTTCAGAGAAAATAACCCGGGCGACGATTCCAGATTCCAAAGCTAGCACGTGCGACGACGGGCTACGACGTGCGACGACGTCGTACGCGACGAATCCTCGAAGAGCGAGCACCTTGGTGGGGCCCACAGTAGTCCTAGGGACCTTTGGGGGACCCACAATACCTCTGGAGAACTTGGGGGGCCCACGGAGGCAAGTGGTGCGACGGTTGCGGGGTTGCGACGTATGGCCGTCGGTCGTACACAGCCGATGCGGGGAGAACCGTCGGTCGTGCGCTGTGAATGCGGGGGCTGCGACGTTGGGGTGTGCAGCGGCTGCGGGGCGATGCTTGGTGCGGGGTTTCTCCTCGGTCAGACCGGTCGGGAGCCTCGGTCAGGCGCTTGGATGCGAGCAGGGCAGCGTTGCAACGTTGCAGCGCTTGCAACAGCGGTCGGTGCGGAGCGGGGGGTCGGTCGTGCGGGCTGCGGAGCGGGGCGACAAGCGGCAACGGATGCGGAGCGCTTGTGCGGAGAGGGGCCTCGGTCAGACCGAGGGCTCCTCTCGGTCAAGCGGGGGAACGGGCGTGGGCGACAGCAGCGGTGCGGAGCGGTGAGAATGCGGGGGCGGCCTTCGGTCGGAGCGGGGAACGGGCGTGTTTTCCTCGGTCGTGCGCAGCTGAACGTCGCAACGTTGCGACGAATCGTCGCAACGTCCAATTTCAAGTTTGGAAGAGGCTAGGGCTAATTTCTTGTGAAAATAGGTCTTGCTAGGGGTTGCTTATATAGTATAGGTGGGTTGACTTGGTCTAGGGCTAAGTCTAATAGGATTAGAAGTTCAAAAAGATTTAAAATTTGAATTTAAACTTCTCCAACTCATCCTAGGATTGGACCTGGTCCAAATGAGCTGGAAATTTGCTCAAAAATTCTTTAAAACGTTTAAAACTCAAATAAATTTTATTTGGCCGAAATTAATTTAAAACTAAATTATTAAAAATATTATAAAACTTGTAAAAATTATAAAAGTGGTCAAATAAACTCCAAAAATTATAAAATAAATATCGTGGTGATTGTGGCGACGAATGTGAGCTAACTAAGAAGACGGATCTCAATTTCGATGTCGGACGACGAAACCAAAAATAGAAACGTCTCCCGTCAAAAGTGAAAGTCGTCACGTCTCATCGAGTAAGTTTAAATTGTGGGAAAACGACTCGGGGAGTGTCGTTCCAAGATAGTGCCACTATTTAATACTCTCAGAGACGCTCGCAACGGCATATCGCACAAAAGTATTCACAATCAATCAAAGTCTAAAATAAACACGTGCACGGCCAAAAGCACGTGCACGAACAACGCTTAACGAAAAGTGGTCGTTACATCCTCCCCACCTTAGAATAAAGTCCGTCCTCGGACTTTCTAATATAACTAGTCGCTCTAGTAACTACCCCAATCAAGCCATATAATAATTTAACCAGGTATAGTCATTTCAAGTGCTCATGTATGCACTAGGTAGTCAAACATTTATACTGCCACATATATATATATACTCACGTACGTCATTCGTTATACCTATTATAGTCAGTCAATTTCATTCATGTATTTCAATCAGGTATATAAACATACATCCCTTATATAGCTGCTACTCACAAAACAATAGTTCAGATACTTATATAGGTATGATCTCATACTAGCAAATACAATCATTGCTCTACCTATATGTAGCTACCTATGCACAAACATCAAGGGTATACTACCCTCTAATATTCATCCAATACCAAACATCTCAACACATATAGTCACACCATACCATTATTAAAGTCTAATTTACTATATCTAATATATATTCACTACTACCATATTTCACTCATTATATAGTCATACCAATGCATGCAATAATTTTACCGTATATTCACATCACATTCGCCCTATAACTATATTTACGACACGCCACACATACCACAGTCATCCATACCTATAACTAAGCACATACTTACCCGTGCATGGTGCACACCCATACACGCTAACATTTCATTTACATACACCAATCATCCATAATAATAATAATAATAATACAGTCATCAATACACACACATAATTATAATACACTCCCTAATACATGCACACGTATTCATCGTATAGTCATACATATGTAACACATATATTCACACCATAGCCTACTACCTATAATTAGTATACCAACACCTATACCTACACTTATTATTATCACACATAGCACACACATAGCTTTACCAATCATTTTATTTCAACCATTATAAGTATCTCTAATTACATACACAACTTAGATATTTCAATGCTAACTCTTATATACACAGGCATCCCTAGTATAATATAACTACCCACACAACAATCCATAACTACTAACACACAACAACTTCATAATATCACGAATAACTCCGAGTATATATAACACACAATAAGCAACCATTAATATACCATGGGAGAGTACACTCATTCAGGCCATCATATGCGGAATTTGAAAACCGTCGTACTTCAAAGGTTGAAATCCTCGTTTGGAAAGAAATATTTGGAGATCGATAAAACGCGTTGTTTCAAAATAGGTTTGAGTCGGATATACATATAAGAGAAAATGGTCTATTGGTTTTAAAGAATCATTAAAAGAGAAAGTAAAATCATTTACACGAATATTGAAGGCGTAGTTTAGAAATATTATACGGCAGTAATTTAATATAATGCTTGCGAAAGTCAAAGAAGGAAATCAAGTAACGGAAGAATTTAAACCCATGTTAAATGCCTTCAAAACTTTTAGGTCATGGAAAATTTTAAAATAATCGGTATTGAAGCTGCTTTTCAAGGGAACCAGGATTTGCAAAAATGAAAAACTGATTTACACAAGGTCCTTAGCATACGAGCACAACGAACCTGGTACAGCTATAAAAATAATTGAAATTCTTTTTAGTCTCGAAATTTTCCTAAAAGCTCGTAGGGGAAGTGGAAAGGTAATATTAATAACTGGGTCGTAAAATTATCAAAATTGATAGTGAAGCTTTTAAAATCAATTCGTGTGGGGTCTAAATCAGAAAGTGGTTATGAAATGGTAATTTTTTTTTTGTTTTTTTTATTTTACAAAAGTCTAAAATAGGGAAAACGGTGAGCATAAAATCGACTTGCTGAAATCTGAAATCCCATGTGATTGGAAGGTATATGAATGGCATAAATTAGAAGGGAAAATTACAAGTTGAATGCAAGTACGGTTTAGAATAAAATTAGTGTATGAAAGGAAAATGTATTTTCATAGGTGCGAAAGTGTAGGCTGAAAAAAAGCATTATAACTATTTTTCAAAAAAAAAAAAAATTCGACAAAAGTTTTAAAAATTTAAATCAACGAGGGGCACATGAAGTATAAGTATATATATACATATTAGAATTTGAACAAATTTAAAACTTAGGGGAAAAGGAAATGAAAATACCTTCAGAAAATTCAAGATTTGCAGCGGAGAGGTTCGAAAATTGATGGCGATAGTCATGAGGCGATCTCAGGAATCGGGGCAAGGGAAACAGTCAGATGTTCAAACATACATACGCCTAGGATATGAATCAGGAGGATCTACGGGGAAACTCCCACGGTCGCCCAACGGAAGCTTAAGAACTTAGCGCTTGGTCTTCCTAAAGGAACTAGGTGATAATGGAATGCGCTCAGCTCGGTCCATAATCGATGTACCCAAGCGAACGACTAAAGGATTTCTAGAAGTCTGGTATGGTCAAGGGTAGGCAGGGACCACTAAAGTGACTCCTATGACGATCAAATCGATTCCCAGCAAGGACTCTAATTACCAGTCTAACAGTCAACCCTATTTTTGCAAACAATCATATGCAAGCATAATTTAACAAGTCAGGACTATCTAAGGGAAGAAACAACTAGGTCGAGAGTTACCTGCGATAACCTCATCCACAGTCTCACTCCCCACCTTAGTCATCAAGTAAGCCTGCCTCCTTGGCTGAACAGCCTGCTGAAACGCCTGCTTCTGCGGAGGAAGAGGCGCTCCACGACCTGCAGGTACAGGTGCTCTCTGTTGCAACGGCTGTGCGGCAACATGATCCTTCCAAGGTATCTTAGAGCTCGGGCAGTCCTTCACAGCATGAGTAGGGTCTCCGCAAACCAGGCACTGTCCCAACATCTTCCTACACTGATCCTTGAAATGCCCGGTCTTGCCACAGAAATGGCAAGTCTTCACAATAGGCCCACCTGGCCTCTTGAACTGCACTGGCTGGGTAGGCTTGACCCTAGGCCTAGACTGCTCCATAGGCCTCTTCCCAGCTCCAGAAATCAGTCCTCTCTTCTGCTTCGCTCCTGGCTCATGGCGAGGAGCACTCTGAGTGTTCTGGAGCATGCCCTGCTGTACCTGCATCATCTGATGCATCATCCTCATGATCTCAGCATTGGTGGGCTCTCTATCAGGTACCCCAGCACGATTGGGCCCATTGCCAGATCGGGTCTGTCATCGTCCAGCCATCTAATGACATGGAAAACGAGCAAACAAATTAGACTCGAAGCTTAATGACTTGGATGTTGCTATTTATTTAATGGATATTTCCGTTTATTATCGTTGTTCCGTTAGTTCGCAATTGCAAGATTGGACCTGCATGGGCCACCAACAAAACCTGTCACGCCCAGCTTCCCAAAAACGTGGAGGCGAGGCGTGAGAAGGTCCGCTCAGACTTGAAGCTACAAGCCGCAAGTCCGATAAGCGTTAATCACTTTAAACTGCAGGTCCTTGCAACGCGAAACGAAACAAAGATAACAATAACGAAAGAGACAAAGAACATCTCAGAATATCCATAATAATAAATCTCAACAACGCAGAAAAGCCACCAGGCTACAAATAAAAGAGTCTAAAAGGGGCCCAGCATGGCCAACAAAATACAAAGTACGAAAACAAGGAAAAGGTGCAAGCACCGACAACTAACAGCAACCTAAAGTAAAAGTAGCTCCACAGTCACTAAGACTGGTCTCCGGTGTCCTCGTACTCCTCAACGAACGTAGGCTCAGTCTCAGCGTCAGCAAACACCTCGTCCTCAACTACCGTCTCTGGCTCAGGGTCTAACATGTGACACCCAAAAGAGCAAGGGGCACATGTCAGCAAGTCTGGAAGACTTGTGCAAGTGAAACTGAAAGTAAAGCAACCTAGCAGTTCTAGCATGATGCAAATGACATGGCAGTTAAAGTAAGTGTGCAACAAGTAAAGTAAAGCGAGGAAAAGTACGAGCATAGCATGACATTCACAAGACAAGTACAAGACAAGAAAAGTAAGCACCTCGTGCACAGAGTTCACGCCTTACAGCTAAAGAGGCTGTACGGGCACACTTTTACGCTGAGTGGTCGCTCAACCCTACCCCTCCACGTGTATCGGGCATTGGTTTCTGGCCAACACATGAGGCCCGCTTCTGGTCCACGAGCCAGGAAGTGTGTAAACAAGTATGGCGTAGGGGTGCACCTAGCCGGTCAAGTAGTACAAGGACAAGTATTGTAGCGTGTGCTACGATGCAACAATCAATGCATGGATGACATGGCATGGCAAGTAGTAAAGCGTACAAGTAAGAAAAGTAAACGTGACAGTTTAGCATGCATGAATGACAAGTTTAATGGTTGGATCTAGCTTCGTTGTCAAGCTAGATCATTTAGGTGACGGATCTAGTTTCGTTGTCAAACTAGATCAAGTAGGCGTCTAGCCAGCTATCATTTCACTGACTAGTCTCTTTTACGCTAACAACAAGTAAGTGGCCTAAAAACATGGCCCTAAGCAAGATTCGGCAAGTTTCACTTGCCTGCAATTATCACGTCAAGAAAACACCGTCCAACGAGTCCAAAGTCACGATTCCTACGTGCACAAGTCCACCGGCCTACATCCGTTTTATTAATCTTGATTAGTGATTTCTAAAACATTTAAAATACTTTAAAAATACTGATTTTAGTCTTGATTAGCATGCAATTGGGTTTGGGGTCCTAGGGGTGCAAAATGTTACCTCAACACGACGCGAAGGCTACACCGGCGTCGGGTAGCGACGCCGGGGGTTGGAATATAAGATCGCGCTCCAAGTCCAGATTCTAATTAGATTCCTCGCTGGAATTTCAGAGAAAATAACCCGGGCGACGATTCCAGATTCCAAAGCTAGCACGTGCGACGACGGGCTACGACGTGCGACGACGTCGTACGCGACGAATCCTCGAAGAGCGAGCACCTTGGTGGGGCCCACAGTAGTCCTAGGGACCTTTGGGGGACCCACAATACCTCTGGAGAACTTGGGGGGCCCACGAAGGCAAGTGGTGCGACGGTTGCGGGGTTGCGACGTATGGCCGTCGGTCGTACACAGCCGATGCGGGGAGAACCGTCGGTCGTGCGCTGTGAATGCGGGGGCTGCGACGTTGGGGTGTGCAGCGGCTGCGGGGCGATGCTTGGTGCGGGTTGGTGCGGGGTTTCTCCTCGGTCAGACCGGTCGGGAGCCTCGGTCAGGCGCTTGGATGCGAGCGGGGCAGTGTTGCAACGTTGCAGCGCTTGCAACAGCGGTCGGTGCGGAGCGGGGGGTCGGTCATGCGGGCTGCGGAGCGGGGCGACAAGCGGCAACGGATGCGGAGCGCTTGTGCGGAGCGGGGCCTCGGTCAGACCGAGGGCTCCTCTCGGTCAAGCGGGGGAACGGGCGTGGGCGACAGCAGCGGTGCGGAGCGGCGAGAATGCGGGGGCGGCCTTCGGTCGGAGCGGGGGAACGGGCGTGTTTTCCTCGGTCGTGCGCAGCTGAACGTCGCAACGTTGCGACGAATCGTCGCAACGTCCAATTTCAAGTTTGGAAGAGGCTAGGGCTAATTTCTTGTGAAAATAGGTCTTGCTAGGGGTTGCTTATATAGTATAGGTGGGTTGACTTGGTCTAGGGCTAAGTCTAATAGGATTAGAAGTTCAAAAAGATTTAAAATTTGAATTTAAACTTCTCCAACTCATCCTAGGATTGGACCTGGTCCAAATGAGCTGGAAATTTGCTCAAAAATTCTTTAAAACGTTTAAAACTCAAATAAATTTTATTTGGCCGAAATTAATTTAAAACTAAATTATTAAAAATATTATAAAACTTGTAAAAATTATAAAAGTGGTCAAATAAACTCCAAAAATTATAAAATAAATATCGTGGTGATCGTGGCGACGAATGTGAGCTAACTAAGAAGACGGATCTCAATTTCGACGTCGGACGACGAAACCAAAAATAGAAACGTCTCCCGTCAAAAGTGAAAGTCGTCACGTCTCATCGAGTAAGTTTAAATTGTGGGAAAACGACTCGGGGAGTGTCGTTCCAAGATAGTGCCACTATTTAATATTCTCAGAGACGCTCGCAACGGCATATCGCACAAAAGTATTCACAATCAATCAAAGTCTAAAATAAACACGTGCACGGCCAAAAGCACGTGCACGAACAACGCTTAACGAAAAGTGGTCGTTACAGAGACAAACAGTCAGAGACTACGATCTTACTTTCCAACCTACAACCATTTGGTGTGAGAACAAGAGTGCTATAAATCTATCTAAAAATCCTATTCTACACTCTTGGACAAAATATATTGATTTTCTTCACCACTTCCTTAAAGATCATATTGATAAGAAAGATATCTCTTTATGATATATTGATACCGAAAAACAATTAGCGGACATATTCACCAAACCCTTAAACCAAACCGTTAGGGGAGTTGGGGGTTATGTCACTAATTGAGAATTAGCATGCATATCCATGCACATACACATGCTTAAATATTGTATCGAAGCTACACACATTGCACACTATTTCATCTCATCATGGGTTTGATCATTCTTTGTATGTGCATGCATGATCGTCATCACTATTATTGATTTTGGTTGAGAATTTGATATTAACCTTGTTAGACATCTTAGAAACATTAAAATGTTTTTGATGATGATGCACCATATTATTGTAAAATCCCCATGCTTGAATTATTAATGAAAAAGTGAAACTCGTAAGCATGCCAAATTGTACGAATCAAATAGATTGATTGAGTCTTATTATAAACTATGGAGACACTTGGATGTGCTTAGATTCTAAAGTTTCTGAATTTATATTTTATCCTTACAATTGTGTACGCTTAAATCTCTGTGAAAAATTATTTAATAAGAGCCGAATATGTCGATGCCTTCATGCGTCACTATTCTGAGACACCAACATTGTAATTAAAAAAGGGAAAAAATGCAATGAGCATTCATATATATTAAAAAATGGAATATCAAAACATTTTCAAATATGCTACATTTGATACCGGTGGCTAGTAATCGGATTTCGAGGGTTTGTTGAGCAATGCGTATGAAATATGGTAGATGAAGTAACCACTTAGCGCATCTCAATTCCAAAGGACCCGAAATTTAACATCATGGTATTTCTTTTTGATGTCTCCCTACACATTACTTATTGATTATTCCATAGCAACGAAGGCTCACAAATTATATTAGACAATAGTTTATTTTGATCTTTTAGTTTCTAAGTACCCTTCATATTGTCAAAGTGTTTCATTATACAACATCGTCTTGTTATATTTCTTACAAAGACCGTATGCTTTCAATGCTCATGACATTTGTTATACTTTAAGTTCGTGGGGAAAGAGCATTAATATAACCATCGTCATCAATTTCTTGTTTCTTCGATGTGCTAAACTTGTTTCATGTCTCATTCTTAAACTCTTCAATTTATTTTTGTGATCTTTTCGATTAATGGCAAAAGGGGAGAGTAGAAAAATGGTAGGAAAATAATGGGGGAGAGATGCACATTTTAAGGGGGAGCTTGTCTCAACTTTTCATGAGAGCACATCGATAGGGGGAGCTTTGTATGATGTTTATAATCATGTGCACTATAAGACTTGCTCTTTAATATCATTTCTCAATTTTTCAGATTTGTTTGCCATCATCAAAAAGCGGGAGATTGTTGGCCTAGTTAGTCTACTAACTAGGTCGTACGATTTAATTTTGATGCTGACAAATAAGTCATGTGTGACTAATATCTTTCATTAAGTGATTTCAGGGGGAAAGTGCAAAATAAATCTTGTTTGCAAGAGAGAGCGATTGTACATGGATATTGGTGCCAAAAGGAAATTCAAATAATTCTACATTATCTATATTCAGATTCAAATGAAGACTTGAATTGGTCAAGTAACTGATTGGATACTCAAGGGGTTTTCTACTTGAATTCGAACTCCATGTTCTCATCCAAACACAATGCACTTGGTCTCCTATTCAATCTCCTATTCAGCCTCATTCAGAAACACTCAAAATAAAAACCACTATCCCATTATCATGCAAAAAGGCAACATAAGATAATATAGTTCTATGCTTTTTTCCGAAATAAAAAAACTCATTGGACTGCCATATTCTATTCTTTTGAAAAAATTTGTTTTTTATCTCATCCAATTATGAAGCCTATGCTCTCTTCATGAAACACACAAAAAAAGGCAGCAACACACAAATTCATTTAAAAAACAAAGTTTTCTTTTTTCGTGCGGCTCTTCAAAAACACGCAAGCATGCAATAAATCTGAATTGGCATTCTCTTTTATTTTTTTCGTGTGATCATTATATTTCTTCAGCGGCGCCACTTGTCAAACATTTGCACAATTCTGTTTGCGTTAATATTTTTTTTGCGTGCATCCACTGTCAAACACGCATGAGGATTTATCTTCACGCAATTCTTTGTTGCGCATTTTCCTTGTCAGAAACAAATGCAAGTGCTTCTCCTGTATTCATCAAATCTACAAGAGCTCCACAGATTTTAAGTCCAGATCTCATTCTTCAAAATTCGGATTTTGCAAGGGCAAATTTCAAGGGCAAATTCCAGATTCACGCATTCGACTTCGTACGCTCATATCTCCTGATCCAGACGTCGGATCGATTCGCTGTTTACGGAAACGTAACCATATCTTCATGCCCTTCACAATGGTAATAGTCCTTTGCTCATTCCACAGGATTATACCCAGTTTAGGCGGTTTTCTATAGATCAGTCACTGCAGAATTCAGATTCGCGTACTCATCTTCCGAAGACTATATTTTCCAATACAGACATCGGATCAGTGAACCGTTTGCACCCACGCGATCATGATCTCACAAACGTTATCACGGTGATATCTCTCTGATTTTTCACCACAGTATTAAAGTTATTTGAGTCTGTTTTAGTTGTGAGATTGTATTGTGAATAGCTTTACTCTGAAGCTATCTCTGTGCTTTAACTCTTGAATTATATTTGTGTATGGTGAGATCACTACCCGTAAGTGTGATCAGTTTTATTGAGTGAAATCCTCATAGGTCTTGGCGTCGGAGTTTTGACGGGGAGCAACTCCGTTAAAAAATATATGTGTCTGATTATCTCTGTGATTGTGAATGTTTTTAAATTTGTGCCACACACCCTATTCACCCCCTCTATGGTGTTTTCAATACACATCTTAAAGTACCAGAAACTCTTTGTCGTCCTCCTCATATATGTCCCAACGCACCTCCTGGTCATATACAAGTGTCCTGCAAAAAATATGGCGTGTCAGGGATATCTGAATCCAGTATAGGATAGCAATCAAAAATAGGAGGGGAATCAAATGTAAATAGTGAGGGTGTAAAAGATTCTCCCTGAGTGGGAGCAGTAAACTCTGGTGGATGGTCCTTCGCCATAGTAAATGGTGGAGGTGGCTGCAGAGGCTCAACTGAAGGTGGTCAATACTCGGGCTCCATATGAATATCTGTATCATCATCCTGCATAGCGTTCTCCTCAACGGTCTGCTTCGCCTCTGCTAGCACGGCCTCCTCCTCGGGCTCCTCTGGTGATGCAGGCTATTCTGTGAGCTCAGGTATCTATTCCACCGTATAAAAGTATATCTTGTCTCCCTCAACTCGAGTGTGGACTCCATCATCAATGGTACCTGTAGAAGAGATGCGATGAATAATAAAATTATGAAATTCACGCTCAAAAGGATCACCTACAGTTAGTGTCATTGGACCGATGGATCGAACTACGTCCACAATGTTTCTCAATAGGCCCAGAAATGTGTCCTCTGGCAGCTTCCTTAACGAAATCGATGAATACTAGATCGGATGGGTCACCTTCCATAATGGTTAGCAAACCGACAGATCGAGCATCATCTATCATTTGTGACATGGCTACTGCCAACTGAAGATTACCGAACTTTCCCACGTGCATCCTCCATATAAACTCACGTGAGGGTTCCTTTAGCCCTCCATTGAAGGGACAAAATAACTCTGCATCATAAAAATATTCACGAGACAGGTACCCACATAATAGGTCGTTGAACCTCCCCCAAGCTTGGCTGAGACTCTCTCCGTTAGCTTGGGTACTGCTAAGGACCGCACTAAATTCTTGGTTCATTGGAGTGAACCTTCCCCACATCTTCGAATGCAAAGATCCTAAACAATCACAGAAATGAACAACCTGGGAAAGACGTTAGTGGCACAAGAGAGATAAAGATAATAATAATGTGGTGGTTGGGTAAAAATCTCATTTTGTTTCTTTTTATAAATTTTTCAAGTGTTTTATATTTTATATTTTTATTTATTCGAGGTCTACCAACTTAATTGTGATAGATATGTAATATGGCGGAACGCCTCTCCGGCAACGGCGCCATTTTGTTGTTCTACGAGGATACACACCCCCAAAAAGGAAATGCACACCATCACCCCCAAGTGCAAGTGTGTCAGAGAAATATATTCCCGATGAGTTCGGGGTGGAATCCACAGGGAGGAGTTGCTTATACTACCTATCGATTCCTAGGTTGATTAGGCTTTGAATTTATTGTGGAGGTGAATTACGAAGGAGGACGTAATGGTGACGGAGGTGAAATGCAATGGTGTCATGATCAGCAAGGCACAACCGACAACTCCACACAAAAAAAAATAAATAAAACAAAGAAAACAATTGAGAGAAAGATCGCTAGGGCGTCGGGAATCCCTTCTAGGACTTTCGGTCTTGGGTATCAGGTTAATGGCCATTTCGTCGAACTACGAATGAGGGTAGGAGTGTCACATCTGGAAATGGGAAAAAGTACTTAACTTTCGTCGTCCTGCTCTTCTTACATATACATATGCTCAGCTGCTTTTGCTATGCACTTCACACATGGATACATGCATTACACTTGACACGATTCCCGTATCACAGATCCGTATCCACTCTCATGATCCACGGATTGAGATACTACACCATGGTTGGTTCTAGCAATCAGGCTACTCTTGTAGTCATCAACTAGCGGATCGGGGGTTATTAATCATCCCTAGAGCACCAGTCACTCTCATGATCATGATCCCTAGAAGATGATACTAATCCCTAATAAGATTCGTGTGGATATTCCCTAGAACATGGTGCCACTCTCTCAATCCTCCAATTCCAGGGCAAATCCCCCAAAATCCTTGTTCAAACCACCATAGAGAAATCGTAGATTCATTCAAGTTTAACCTAACATCCAATCCCTAGAATCCTAGGGTTCAGCCATAATCCTAGCAATATAAACTACTCAATCATGGCAAAAGATATATAAACAAGAGAGATCGACATCCAGAGCAAAAAAGAACAACAAATAAAAAGATTCAATAAGAAAACACTTATCTTGGCAATAAATCCGATACAAAATCATCAAGGAGGAGGCCGATGGCATAGCCTAACATCCGAAAATGGCCTCCAAACCCTAAAAATGAGCTCCCCTAACAAACGATGAGATGCCCCTTTGATGGCTGCCCAATACTTATATATAGCCCCAAGAAAACCCTCAAAACAACCCTAAGTCAACCTGGGCCCGCGCTTGCTGCCCGCTCAGCTCGGCCATGCTGTGCACATGCACTCGGTCGGGCACAATTTCCAGCCTGTCCGAGCACGGTTTCCAGCACAGATTTGCCAACTTGCAGAAATTCACTAGGACTCATCCGACCTCTGTTTGGCACTTTCTTCATGGAGTTGGAATCTTCATGAAGTCTACTACCTGGAAAAAATATGAGAAAAATACTGTAAAATCTAAGTTGATAGACGATCTTCAAAGAGTGACGGACTGTCCAGAATTCTGTGCTTTCTACTCTGCTCAACTGAGTGGACTTGGTTGCTCGGTTGAGCGTGCCCTAGCGCTCAGTCGAGCACCTCTTGGATGCGTCATATTCGCGTAGCGGGGAAGCCGCTCGGTCGAGTGGGGCAGCCGCTTGGTCGAGTGAATTCAACAGAGATTTCCAAGGCAAATCTGGGGGTTGTCTGCAGAGGGTCGCTCGGTAGAGCGAAGTAGGTCGCTCGGTCGAGGGAGGTAGGTCGCTCGGCCGAGCGACCTAGTGCCTGGAAGCTCTTCACTTTTGCGGCATCAGCTAGCGACCTGGAATTCAGCCATGGTCCTCTCCTTTCTTTCCTTACTCCTCTTTCTTTCTTCTTTGATCTCTTTTCTTACATCTCTCCTGGAGCATGAACTCCTCAAATCCGATGCCGTTGATACTCTAGCATCGACGATTGTATCCTCCTCTCCAATATGCTCCAAATTGCTCGATATTCCCTGAAATGCAACCGAATGCTCTCGAAGTCAAATAGTTCCAATCATCAACATAAAAGCGTGTAAAAGCGGGATTTAAACAATCAATTTGATGTGTAAACATATAGATAAAATTTGGAATATTATGGCACATCACCTGGTAGTGGTTTAGGAATCTTTCAAGGTGGTCGGTCAACTCTTTTTCTGACCTCCTTTGCCATCCAAAAGGTGATGAAGAATTATCATGAATCTATGGCTTCTATCACATAGGGCTCAAGGAATCCAATCAAGCTTTATTGAATCGATTCACCAAAGCTCACATGGTAGTTGACGCTTGCCCTGATGATATCACCAAGATGGTCTTTTACGCAGGCTTCCGAAACAGGTTTGACCTGAAGTTTGAAATCTGCAAGTAGATGTCTCGTCCTTTGCTAACCTTGTAGGCTAGATTATTAAGTTCATAGCCATATAGGAGGCCTATGCGCGATTAATTGCCAACCACGAGTCCTCTCGCAAGAAGGCATACCTCGACCACACTCCTGCCTATAATCGTCTCAGACCTAAGAAGCACTTCGATAAAGCTGAGTGCCCTCGGGCAGAAGATAAGAGACCCAGGTCATGGGTCTGTACTATTGGGGAATGTATGTCCTTAAGACAATTATTTTTAATTGTAATAGACATCTCGTTCGAAATGATAGTAAGCTATTTTGTAATCTTTGTCTATGATATCTTTTGTTGCACTTGTACGGTTGTTGTTGTGATTATATGATACATGGATAAAGTCCTATGACTTATAAGAGGAACATTGGGATCATATGAGATCATTATAATTAGATCAATGTGTTTTTCCATCATGTGTCCAGAACTGTTTCTGTTCGAAGGAATATTGAGACATGACATCAATATTCTGGTTAGACCAGTGTGCAATAATCATACCATCAGATGGTAGTGACTGGCCTTATAGTCACTCGGTGTGGAAAATTTTTTAGATAATGCACAAGTGCTTGTTAGGAGAACAAGTTCATAGAATAATTCACCAAAAATACTTCGTACGGTTATCATACTCTGAGTGTCAACAGAAAATCTCTTGTGGCAGTAGGTGCAGGTTAGTACTTTGATCAGAAATGTGCTAAAGGATATTGCATGTGGAAAATTATACTATGGTAGTTATCGAACATTGGATTTATAGCTAATGTGTAGCTACCTACTGGGTATAGTTAGAAGCATGTGAAGGGAGTTGCCATGCTGCTAGGATTCATCCCTCTGGTATTGGAGGTTAGTGTCGTAGTTGAGTTAATAGGTCCATAGTAAATATCTGGACATGGTAGGAGATGAACTTGTTACGATTTAATAAGTATCATACACCCAATAAATATGTGATCACATTTGACTCAAAGGGTTTACTGTGTAATGGGGTTTGACTCTATACCGCACCCTAGACACCTTAGCGACATAGTGAATACGAAGGGACCAGACTACACGGAATCAGTCATGGTTCGGCCCAATTATCTCGGAGAGATTCTAGTCTCACAAACAAGATAATAACTATTCTGAAATGGGCATCGGCTCGCTCAGATAGGACCGCTACCAATCGGTGACATGATGTGATCATGTTCACTGCTGAAGTAGGAATTGTGCTATTAGAGTCTCACACTGATGATGAACTTGTAATACCACAATCACATGTACCATTACATTGAAAATATCATAGTCATTTGCTGGTCTCGCAGATACCACTGAAATTATTGTAACAACAAATCATGAATTATTATTAAATGTCAATAAACAGTTACCAATCCTTTCAAAAAGAAAGTACATAATCAAAAGATATAACATAAAAACAAAATTTGTCTCTCAGTCTGACTAATATAAAATTAACGTAATAAGAAAGAACAAAACTCTCCTCACTAGAGTAGTTAAAAATCAACGTTCTCCACATGGAATTATGTTTTCACGTATGTTGGTGCCTCTTCTAAAGTTAGTTCATCACCTGCAGAAAACCACAGTAACAATAAAGTAGACGATGTTTACCAAAGCATTCAATTAAGTCATTATCATGTAGTCTTGCTAAAAGATTGGTCACGGTTTAATAATAAAACAATGGAAAGACAAACAAAAACAACCATCTGATCTATAAGAGCTATCTGAGCTATCTATACAGTTTATCTATCTATCAAGTGTATTGTTTGTGCTATAACTCAGAGCTAAAGGGCTGGAGAGTAATCTGAGAGCCAACTCGTACAATGGGTGAGCTTACTTGAGCCAAATATCCATAAGGTACAAACAATTCAGTAGAGGACACAATTAATTTAGTATCGATCAATCATTAATCAGTCCAGATATTGGTCCCAATCAATATGTCCAACCTTTAACTAGGAGTTCTCCAAAACCTGTAACAACCCGTTTTCATCAAAACATCTAATTATGTATTTAACCTATTTTCAAAAAATTTTAAACTATTTTATAATGGTTTGTCAGGAGTTTTACGATTTCAAAAATTTCTTATAAAAATATTTTGAAGTATCAGACTAGTTATGGAGTATTTTAGTAAGTTTGGGTTTCATCAAATGCCTGTAAATAACTTGATAAAAACTCATTTTCAATTATTTCTGTTTTGGCTTAATGAATTAATTTTCTATATAAACGTATTCCAAACGTTTTCAAACTTCTACAGTATCATTCATGATCATTTATGGCTCCCCATATTAATTTCATAATTTTCTGAAGGCAAATCAATAGAGAAGCCCGCCCCCCCATGCATGCTAAAGGGGAGAAGGTGAAACGAATTTTAAATACGTGTTTTTACAACTGATTTCGATATAATAAAGCATATAAACGTATTTCAAGAATTATAAAAAATTGGGGTTTTGATAAATAATTGATAACTAATTACACAAGACTTAGAAAAATGCAAGACTAGCTCCAGAAAATCAGAAATAACATTCTGGATCCAATGTCACTAGTTTCATCTCAATTAGAAGCTTAATTTTTACACAATAAATTTTTAACCCTAAAAGTTAAATACGGCATTTTCACTTAAAAATCTGTAACATCTTATTTTCACGTACACCGATACGTGAGAAAAATATAAGGTGTAGTTCTCTTTGAGACGGTCGTTTTGACAACTCAATTGAACCATTCCAATATGTATTTCATCCAGAATCAATTTTTGAATAATTATGTTACTTAATTAAAATTAGTTTTTAAAATGATTTTGAGCTTTTAAAAATTATAAAAATTACTAGAAGCCTCTGAAAAATATTTCCTTTTGCAGTAAAATTATTTTCTCCATAGCTAGCCCATAAAAAAATTTAGAACGTTTTTCGACACCGTTTCAATGATTTATAAAATCGAAACGATCAAGTTAATTAAATCGAAAACAAGTGGATTCTTTAACCGATTATTCTGGTGTTTGCAGGTACAAATTCTCGTGCACCATCATCCTTGGAAGCCCTAGATCTAGTCCCAGCTCACTATTACGATCTTGATTAAGTAAGTCACACTGAATTCTAACTTTAGAAATTTAGATAGTGTACTAAAATTGAAATGCTGCATGCTCGAAGTATGGATCGGTATCATATTTGTTGGACTTCAAAATATTACTCAAGATTGACATACTCTGCTGAGGCTTCTGCCTTAACTTTTCAACAAGCGAAGCTCTTTGGAGTGTTGTTAATACATTTGAACATCTTTACTTTTGGAACAACGAATTGGCAATACCGTATTGTAACATAATGACTGAATGACATACCGTGTTCACATCATACTGCTAGAACATCTTATTGGAATGGAATGCTTGAAAGTAGTTGGCACATCACTGGGTTTTTGGGGGTAACTTATATTAGAGAAAGTGTGGGAGCGACCGCGAGCCATCTACACATTGCACCGTACCGTACCGACCGTCTAAATGAAATGTACCGTCTAAAGTGATTTGAGATCCGCCCGGGTGAGCGCCGCTGTGGCAGGAGATGGGCTCAATGGTTGCACACTGTACTTTCCTATATAAGTCACGTAGTTTCTAGCTTTACTATTGCCTACTTGTCCTTTTTATTGTTACTACATCTGCCTGGTTGTCCTACCATTGTCATCACATTGCATGCAGGTTAAAATATTGCTGCTACCATGTTACATATGCCTTGTCATAGTTGTTGCTCTTGTACCTTACTTTTGCACTTGCACAGTCACCTTTACTTTACGCATTACATGCACCTTACTTACCACACCTGTGCAGTCACCAGTACTTTACTTATTGCTCTTACACACATGTCAGCTCTTATTTTACTTTTTACACTTGCATGATCATCTTTTGTTTAGTATAGCCTGTTCCATACTTGTGCACTGCTTTTTTTCTATTGGTAGAATTGTTGTGACCTACCTACGGTTCCATCTTCGTGGCACCGCAGACGCTGCACAGATTGACTTAGGAACTTTTGAGTTCGCAGAGCCATAGCTCGATTTTGAGACTGCCGACTTTTAGATTTGGAGTGTGTGTGATGTACTTCTATGTATTTCCTTTCTATACTTTACTTTCATGTATTTGGTGAGAGAGTGCTGTTGGTATTGTATTTTAAATTTGGACTGTAATAATGTACGATGGTTTGAGTATTATTGTACATCTCTGCATCGTGGCTATATTGAATTCACTGGTAATCTGCAGACCTGCAAATAAATCAAATAAGTAACGGGCCCCCTAGAGCGGGTCGTTACAAGTTTGGTGGCCCACGCAGGTCCGCGCTAACTACCTCATCAACAGTATAGCAAGATCAGGATGTACTGTATATAATACTCAACTAAGCTGAAATTTTTTCTATATATGCATGCGTGACATTCAAATGATGAACGGGAATACTTTTGAAAGTCCCAACGGAACTGATCTGTTCGGAGCTAGCAACCAGACCAACAACGGACCACTTCCTCCATGCATCAAATTTCTGATATCGCATTGAGAGAGCTGGTTCAAGCTATACGAAGAGAAGAAAAGCACGGAGGAGGCATATAACAATTTTGGTCACTCCACCCAAAGACTTGGAATAGCGTGGATGGTCCTCTGATGGCCAAAGAATGGCTGCAAAGCACCGAAGATAATTTGAGGGCCGCTCAGATTGGAGAACATTCTTGGGTGGACACTGCCAAGTCCCAACTGACTGATGGAGCCAGAATCTGGTGGAACTCCGCTGAAGGTCGTCTATAACGAGCAATCGACTGGGCGACATTCACTGACCACTTCCACACCTTTCACCCGAAGCTCAGATGGAACCGCAAGCTCAGTTCGTCGGGTTGAAGCAAGGTTCCATGTCAATGGAAAAGTATGATGCCCAATTCACAATGCTTAGATATTTTGCTCACGGGATGGTTGCCACCCCTCTGACCCGAGCTCAACGCTTCAAGCAAGGGCTAAACATTGAGATTCGACAAAGCTTGGTTGGACGCCTATTCTGCACACATACTGAGGTCTTCGCTGCAGCTCGCGAGTATGAGTTCATCGAAAGAGAAGAAAGACGAGAGAAAGATGCCCCTCTTCGAAGGTCGCCATCTATAATTACTACTGGACCTAGCCGCATGACATCATCTAACCTGGTGCATCGTCCAATCCAGCAAACCCAATTCAAGAGACCGGCTACACCACCACGTCCAGTGTGTCACCATTGTGGTAGGCCCGGACATGTGAAATCAGAGTACCGATGGTACCTGAATCTCTGCCTGATTTGTGGGTCGGAAGATCATCTTGCTAGGGATTGCCCAGATGCAAGAGCACGAGTTACTACCACTGCCACAGCTGCTGCCCCTGCTGGAGACGCTTCTCATCGACCACCACCTCCCCCGCAACGACAAGCCTACACAATGATCACGGAAGACGCCGAAGCCATCAACCAGGAGATTGGAGGTATGTATCATCGCTTTTAATATTATACTCGTTCATTTGCAATCAGTACCCCCATACTATTACATCATCGTAGCTATCCTGATAATACTAGTCTCGGGACTAGTTACGGAAGCAATGGTGATGTCAATATTATGTATTCATATATAACATCTCTTGTTTTCTTGATGCTGTGATGTCACATTATATTTCATCTTATTTACAACCTGATTTACTAGATTACTATCATTATTTTCATTTATTTGCTTAAGCTTCTTCATAACCGAAATTATCTGTTTAAGAAATTCCGAGGACGGAATTACTTTAAAGAGGGAAGGATGTAACAACCCGTTTTCATCAAAACATCTAATTACGTTTTAAACCTATTTTCAAAATTTTTAACTATTTTATATGGTTCGTCAGGAGTTTTACGATTTCAAAAATTTCTTATAAAAATATTTTGAAGTATTAGACTAATTATGTAGTATTTTACTAAGTTTGGGTTTCATCAAATGCCTCTAAATAACTTGATAAAAATTCATTTTCAATTATTACTGTTTTAGTTTAATGAATTAATTTTTTATATTAACGTATTCCAAACGTTTATAAACTTCTACATTATCATTCTATGATCATTTAGGGCTCCCCATATTAATTTCGCAATTTTCTAAAGTCAAATCAATAGAGAAGCCCGCCCCCTATGCACGCTAAAGGGGAGAAGGTGAAACGGATTTTAAATACGTATTTTTAAAACTTATTTCAGTATAATAAAGCATATAAACGTATTTCAAGAATTATAAAATGTTGGGTTTTTTATAAATAATTGATAACTAATTATACAAGCCTAAAAAATGCAAGACTTGCTCCAGAAAATCAGAAATAACATTTTGGATCCAATGGCACTAGTTTCATCTCAATCAGACGCTTAGTTTTTCCACAATAAATTTTTAACCCTAAAAGTTAAATACGTCATTTTCACTTAAAAATCTGTAACTTCTTATTTTCAGGTACACTGATACATGAGAAAAATATATGTTGTAGTACTCTTTGAGACGGTCGTTTTGACAGCTCACTTGAACCATTCCGATATGTATTTCATCCAGAATCAATTATTGAATAATTATGTTACTTACTTAAAATTAGTTTTTAAATTGATTTTGATCTTTTAAAAATTATACAAATTAATAGAAGCCTATGAAAAATATTTCCTCTTGCAGTAAAATTATTTTCTCTTAAGCTAGACCATATAAAAATTTAGAACGTTTTTCGACACCGTTTCAATCATTTATAAAATCGAAACGATCAAGTTAATTAAATAGAAAACAAGTGGATTCTTTAACCGATTATTCTGGTGTTTGCAGGTACAAATTCTCGTGCACCAGCATCCTTGGAAGCCCTAGATTTAGTTCTAGCTCACTATGACGATCTTGATTAAGTAAGTCACAATGAATTCTAACTTTAGAAATTTAGATAGTGTACTAAAATGGAAATGCCGCATGCTCGAAGCATGTATCGGTATCATAGTTGTAGGACTTCAAAACATTGCTCAAGATTGACATACTCTACTAAGGCTTCTGCCTTGACTTTTCAACAAGCGAAGCCCTTTGGAGTGTTGTTAATACATTTGAATGTCTTTACTTTTGGAACAACGAATTGGCATACCGTATTGCAACATAATGACTGATGACATACCGTGTTGACATCATACTGCTGGAACATCTTATTGAAATGGAATGCTTGAAAGTAGTTGGCACATCACTGGATTTTTGGGGTAACTTATATTAGAGAAAGTGTAGGAGCGACCGCGAGCCATCTACACATTGCACCGTATCGTACCGACCGTCTAAATGAAATGTACCGTCTAAAGTGATTTGAGATCCGCCCGGGTGAGCGCCCCCGTGGTTGGAGATGGGCTCAATGGTTGCACACTGTACTTTCCTATATAAGTCACACAGATTCTAGCTTTTCTATTGCCTACATGTCCTTTTTATTGTTACGACATCTGCCTGGTTGTCCTACCATTGTCATCACATTGCATGCAGGTTAAAATATTGCGGCTACCATGTTACATATGCCATGCCACAGTTGTTGCTCTTGTACCTTACTTTTGCACTAGCACAGTCACCTTTACTTTACATATTACATGCACCTTACTTACCACACATGCTCATCGCCAGTACTTTACTTATTGCTTTTACACACATGTCAGCTCTTACTTTACTTTTTACACTTGCATGATCATCTTTTGTTTATTATAGCATGTTCCATACTTGTGCACTGCTTCTTTTCTATTGGTAGAATTGTTGTGACTTACATATGGTTCCATCTTCGTGGCACCGCAGACGCCGCACGGGTTGACTTAGGCACTTTTGAGTTCGCAGAGCCATAGCTCGATCTTGAGACTTTCGGGTTTTAGATTTGGTGTGTGTGTGTGTGTGTGTGTGTGTGTGATGTACTTCTATGTATTTACTTCTATGTATTTCCTTTCTGTGTTTTACTTTCATGTATTTGTTGAGAGAGTGCTGTTGGTATTGTATTTTAAATTTGGACTGTAATAATGTACGCTGGTGTGAGTATTATTGCACATCTCTGCATCGTGGCTATATTGAATTCACTGGTAATCTACAGACATGCAAATAAATCAAATAAGTAACAGGCCCCCAGAACGGGTCGTTACAAAACCCCTGTATCAATACAGTTCGGTTCGGTCTCTAATCATTTAATCGGTTCACTATAGTCTAGGTTGGTACAACATAGTATGTCGGCCTAAGCCATATAGATGAAGCTGTGATCAATAGTTCAATATCCATACAATCAGTTCAGTTCAGTTAATCAGTTTAGTAATAGTGTCATTCATTTTGTACAAGCTCCGCTACATAACTTAGTCTTAACTAATTAGGTTGGTCTATCTTTGTCTAGAAAGTTTAGTGACTATCATAGTTCAACTAGGTAGCACATAATAAGCAAATACCGTAGAACAGTGATAATTTATAATAAAGAAGAACGTAGTTTGGATCAGATTTACAAATGGCATACAATATAGGTCGTAAACTGGTTGGTGATAAATAAATTATTAACTAGAAGCGACAACTGATTAGGTCATCATCACTAGATTGGGTTGGAGTAGTAGAGAGTTAGGTCGGTAATAGTAGTCGTAACTCATATAGATAGGCATTAGTAGTTTGGGTCGATAAGGAACTAGGTTGGTAATTGTAACAATTTAGTCGTAGATCATAGTCCATATTGGTGTCAACAGTTGGGTCTGCTTTAACAACAGTTCAGATCAATAAAGTAAGTGCGCTAACTACTATTGATTACAAAGCAAGGGGTCAAGTTGACAGTCAAAATATGAGTCGGTATGTAATAACTGATTGAGTAGATGAAGATAACAAATAGGTTGTCTATGGACATAAGTTAGTCCATTATAGATCGAAAATCAGTAATTAACATAATAAGTTAGGTCTGCTGAGACCCAGAACCGGTCGATAAGTGAGGGTTATTAACATTAGACACGACCGTGCTGAAGATTAGCCAAACAAATGGTTTATACATTATACAAAGCATCTATTTGAATAGAATGATCAACAGATCGTCAGCGAGGGTTGCCTGATCTAGAAGTCCCTAGCTAGGTCCGCAGAGAGGCAAATCCCCACGTGCATAGTTTATATGAATCATCATGTCCACTAGATCAATGTTTCAAGTTCAATTATTAATCATGCTTATAATCTGAGCTATCAATCGCAATAATAAACCTGGAACTATCATGCATGAAAAGAATGAATTAAAAGAAAGCCAGAGTAAACAAAGTCTACTAGTCACCGTAGATGGCCAAGAGGAAGAAGATCCAATTGTAATACACTGTTTCCATATATACAAGTATTATATACGTATTCTTGACCGTATTTGTATGAGTATAATTTTTTTGTATTTCTAAGAATTTTTCCCTAATTTTATAATGACAAAATTATTTTACGATAATTTTAGAACACTAATTGAATTATAATGTGTGAAGTATTTGGATGAAATACCTAGTATTTGGATGAAATACCTAGTATTTGGGTAGTACGTGGTATTATTTATGTATTCCTATTTTCTTAAAATAAAATTTTTGAAAAAAATTCCATGGTGACACCTTTAATCCTCACCAAACCCTTGCCACCTCATAGGACACATGGCATGATTAGGGTAGAGATAAGGATGATGAGGATTAATAGGTTTTTAAGGGAGAAACGAAAGAAGAAAAAAAGGAATAGAAAAAGAAAGGAAAACCCAGCCAACTTTCATCTCTCTCCTTCACTCACGCATGAACCAAAATCCCCATTGAAGCTTGAAGGTGGAAGAAGGAGCTTGAGAGAAGAGAAAGCTACTAGAGGGTCATCAAGGAGAAGAAGGTCCAAAGTCACTTAGAAGGATGGATAAAGATAGAAAATCTAACTAAATTAGATTAGGTTCTGTTTTAGATTCACGTAGAAATTAGCAGTAGTTCGAACACTGCAGTTCGAACGCGCAGTCATTTCGAGCATCTTCCACGCCAATAGTTTGACAACAGCAGCTTCACACGGTCGTGTCGACTTAGACACGGTCGTGCCACTGACCGTGAAATTCCCATGTTTGACATGGATGCATCAAAGAATACGTGGATGCCGTAACCTTCCACATATCGACACGACCGTGTCAATTGTGTAAATGGTCATGTAAATGACCCGAGTCTTGCTGACACGGTCGCGTTGAATGACCGTGTCGAATATCTGGTCGTGGATTCCACCACAAGGTCGTGTGGTTTACCAAACGACCGGGTGGTTAAGTTGTTATGCTCCACATGGTCGTGTGGATTGTGTCAAACGACCATGTGGGTTAATTTCCAGCATGCTATATGTGATTTAGTTTAATTCAAATGTTGTGATCCCTATGTTAAACGTGTGCTTTACATCCATGATATATGTGACATTCGTATGCTACCTGCCATGCCTTAAAGTGACTAATTGAGTTAGCACTATGGAGATTCATGAGATGCAAGAAAATTCATGTTGTTAATGACATGCCTCTTATGTTACACATATGTTTTTTCTGCAATAAAGAGAACTTCATGACACTATCAAAGGTGATTCATATATAGAAATGTGGTCATGAAAAGAATGTGTACTTGAAATTTATAAATGCACATAATGAGATGTTCATGTGATAATGATGGTTTATGTTGGAAATGTGAAGGTGGTAAATGAGACTGGCGATATGAATTGAAATCTGATGAACTGATGTAAAACTGAGAGTGAGATGAGAGTTAATATTTATCTAAAATTCTTAGTCCATTCAAATATGGGTGAAATTCCAGATACATGTTTGGGAGAAGCACGTGTAAATTGTTGGGGTTAAGGAGTTGACTTGTATATTAGTCTCACTCGCACTCTCGACAATGAACATGTGGTTTTGGCTGGGTTAGAGAGGCACACGAGTGTACTTGTAATGCACCATGTGCTAGAGGAGTAATACCATCTCACTCCCAAAACATGGAAGTTAGGAAAGGCCCCTACAATGCTCGTGTCACTGATAGGGGTAACAATGTGTTCACCCACCCTGGGTGAAGTCCATCCCTTTAGCATCCTATAGTTTACTCGGGCTCCAAATAATAATTAAATATAAAGCTCCAAAATTATTGCTATTAATCTGTGAATGTTGCTTTTACTGATTTTCTGTTCCTCAGCTTTACTTTCCAGCACATGCATGACATGACTAGTTTTAGTTTATGCATTAAACTTGTGACATGTGTACCCTCAGTAGACAGACCATTGGTTAGATATACCAGTTCTGAAACTGGATACTGCCAGCGTAGTTAGATATTCATACTGGGTCATGCATTGACGTGTCACATTTACTTTTTCCAGGTTTAGGAGCATGACAGTCAGAGTAAAACCTGTCTCAAGAGATCACCCCCGATCCGAGGTAGAGATGGAGCCCACTGTGGGTGACTTTGTACAGTTGGATTTTCCATGGGTAGACTAGAGGTTGTGTTGTACTGCGTGTAGAAACCTTTCTATTTTGTTTTTGGGTTGGGAGTTCCTTTTTGCTATTTCCCACTTTTGTACTCAGTACATATATAATGTAGGTAAAAGATGTACTTTTGTCTTAATAATACAAGATGTTGGACTTTGTATATTTGTCTTTTGTTCTCTGTGTAGTTCTATGTTGGAGCATTACGTGTACTTCCCAGCACGTGTGCAGTGGCCTACTGGTATCTGTTGTACTTTTCTACTCTCTTTCTTCTTCTTCACCCTCAACTCTTCAGGAATATATGGGATCGATTCGTACTTCCCGGGTATCCTGGAGAGCGGGGTGTGACAGGTGGCTGCCCATGCAGGTCACCGCACTGTGATGTGTGTAAGGATAGTATAGGTAAGGCTCTAGTGAGTGATTATGGTAGATGGGTCCTAATGTAGGTAGATTATCTCCTCCTGGGTGATACTCTACAATGTATTATCATATGTGTGTGTGTGTGTGTGTGTGTGTGTGTGTGTGTGTGTGTGTGTGTGTGTGTGTGTGTTTCGGTATATGTGTGTGCCTCTATTTGTGTAAATATGTGTGAATATGTGTACTTGTTGTGTATGGGTATTTGAAGTGATATAAGATGTAGGTATACTTGTATTTAGTATGTATGCTTGTATTCGAATGGCTTAATAGTTGCATGTATCCTTGATGGTTATAGTGATCTATAGATATGTGTGGGTGTATATCTTAGGTGGGTGTATATAATTATATGTTGTAGATATAGGTGTCTTATGTAAGTGATGCATATGTGTGTGTTGTAGATATATGTGTCTTTATATATGTGTGTGTGTTTGTATCATGTGACAAGATTACTCGAGTTTGTATATTGGTGTATGTATATTTCTGTGATGTGTATGTGTGTGTACTGTAGGTGGATGGATATAGGTGTGTGCATGCATGTATAGATTTAGTGTGTATATTAAGGGTAGGTGCCTATTATTTGGATGAAGGTATGTGTATGAATGTGCATGTATGAGGAATATGACTAGATTGTTTGAAGAATATTTGTATAGTGTATGTAACTGATGAATGTTTGTATGTAGTGAGTGTGTATGTATAATACTAGTTGGATGTTGTAGTCTATATGTAGTGTGTATGTATAATGGGGTGCATGTGTTGGCATATATGTAGTGACGTGGTTAGGAACCTCCATATTATATGTGGACATACTATATTTGATTATATGTAGATATGTGTATAAGTGTATATGTTATAAAAGTTTGTATACGTAGTTGTATGGATGGTTGGCTATAAGGTGGTTGTACTTACTATATGTGAATATGTGTGTATATGTACGTCTATGGATATGTGATATGGGTAGGGGAGTATCTATCAATATATGCTATGACAGATAATTGTGTGTATTTACGTATTAACTATCTATATGTACGTGTATGGGAGTTTACATAAGTATATATGGATTTGTACCTTATCCCTAGTGGTGTTCGTCTTGGATATATCCATGTATCTATAGGGAGGGTGTTTCCTTATGTGTGTTTATATATGTGTGTATGGCTCTTTGGATATATACATGTGTATTTGGTTGTAGTTCTACTGTGATACGTATATATGGTTGGTTTAAGGTCTAGATGTGTATATGTGGATACGTGAAGTAAAGTGTATCTATACATATATGTTTGTAAGTATATGTTTTGTTAGTGTCATTGTGTATGTGTGTGCATATGTCTACGCTATGTATGTAGTAGGTGCATATGAGGCTATTGTATGAGTGGGGTATAGTTAGATAAATGTAGTGGTATGAATGTAAGCATGTGTATGTATTAGTGTGCATGTCTTGCTTTATGTATTGGGTGTAGTGTTCAAGTTTGCAAGTGCACAGTGTCGAGGCTTTGTAATATAGAAAGGTTGTCAAATCCACAGGGAGGCGATTTGTTAAGGTCTTGGGTTTTATCTCAGAGTTATGTGATCTTGTCGGTTATGGGTGTATCGAAAGGGTTGTCATAGCTTGTATCTCACAAGTAATATCAATATAATGGAAAGTAGGGGTTTAGAAATCGCCACTACGATCGTTGCATGTCCATGCTAGGTGATAATTTCTAGGTTGGATTGGTTTTATAGGGCGAGATTGCTGCATCTTGAATGTGGAATTCGTAACCAACTATCGTTGTACTATTCATCTAACGATTCCCGTACTTAGCCCCACCATCGTGGATGGCCTTACACGTGACACGTGCAATATGATCGACAATTATTCTCAATCTACGCTCATGCCACTATCGTGGGTTAGTGTTTCGATCTATGATATGATGGCTCTTAATGATGCTACTATTGTAGATCACCAATTAGTAGTATAGGGCATTAGTAGATATCCTTAAAGCACGAATCACTATCGTGGATCATGAACCCTAAATGAATTCACTAATGACCCTAATCAAGCCTATAGAGTAATCTCTAGGGCAAGTGCCACTATAGTGGATCACAAACCCTAGAGTTCTATAAACGTGAATAGATCAACAACATCACATCCTTTATTCACCAAATCAATCTAAAAATCGTAACATTACATCTAAATCCTAAGATCATAGGGCTCATACAATAGCCCTCGATAAAACTACTCGCAATCCATAGAGAAGGAATAGAAACAATAGCAATAGCAATATTGATAATCATCACAACAATAGACATCAACGCAATAAGAAGAGATGAAGAAAATGTTACCAAACCAATGAGAAAGAAGAACTAAACTTCAGAAATTTAAGATCCAAGATTCCAAGCAATAACAATAACCAAAAATCCAAACTTTGTCTTCAAAAGCAAATAGCAACAGCTAGAAGAGAACTCTCCAAAATTCTACTCTAAAGGATGCTCTCAAACCTAAGAAAGAAAAGATGTTTAAATACAAGTGGGATGTGCCCCACAAAAATTAGCCAAAAGAAAGAATTCGGCCTAGAAATCTATTGGAGCGCCGACATACTCGACCGAGTGGCAATGCCACTTGGTCCGAGTAGGTCATTGCCTCTCCATCAGCAATTTGATCCTTTACCTAGGGGAGTAGGTCGCTCGGACCGAGTGGATGGCTGACTCGGTCGAGCTGCAGAGCCCTATGCTTGGGCTGAATCGTCACTTTGTCTCGTATTTGACTCGACCGAGAAGACATCGTCTGCTCGATCGAGCTGCAGAAGTTTCTGGAGCCTCAAAAACATCACTTTGTTGAATATTTGACTCGGCCGAGTAGCAATTCTACTCGGTCGAGAGGCTTTAAGCTCTTCAAATTCGGCTAAGTCCTTATAATCTTCTCTTTTAGCATTACATACTCGACCTAGTAAGTGGGTCTACTCGATCGAGTTC
Source organism: Scilla litardierei (assembly GCA_030789695.1). Lineage (NCBI taxonomy): Eukaryota > Viridiplantae > Streptophyta > Magnoliopsida > Asparagales > Asparagaceae > Scilla > Scilla litardierei. Next base: position 84,981,560 of record CM061134.1, on the reverse strand, counting down.
TGGACTCGATTTTTGCTCTAGAAAATGTCGTGATGCCATGCGTTCACTCGACCGAGTAGCTCGACTACTCGGTCCGTGTGAGCTGAGTTGAAGCTTCTTTAGGCCGTTGTTGCTTGGGCCGAGTGGATAAGTCCACTCGGTCAAGTATCTGGGAAAAACTGATTATGCTCTGGAGCTCCATTTGCTAGCTCTCCTTCCTCTTCCTCTTTTTTCTCCTCCTCTAATCTTCTTCTCCAATCAATCAAGCACCTAGTAGACTGCGTCATGGATGCTCCGGATGTCTCATATATGTCCATGGTTCAATATGTCTTCAAATCGCTCCAAAGTTCCTGAAAATCCACAAATATCTTCGAGAATCGAAATATATCGTGAATTACACTACAAAGTGTAGAAAAGTGAACTTTGGATGATGAAAATGCTATGAAATCATGCTGTAAAAGGATGGAAAATATGGAAACATCAAAATTCCACAAGCTTATCTCTTACTCGTCCTCGAGGAAGACAGATAAGAAGTTCACCGGGAGATAAAAATAAGAAAAGGGAAAAGAACGCAATGAAGAGAAGGTCGCTTGACTATTCTCTCAGATCTCATGCCATTCACCACATGTCACAACGGCTTACAAAATGACTCACATGCTACCACAGAGATTTCATATCTTAAATAAATGAAGTACTTGAGACTTTAAGATCGTATAAAAGGGATCTCTCTAGTGTTCATACAATTGGCCTATATCCACATCATGTGCTTCATAGCATCGAATATACACAACAGTGGCTACACACTTTTCAATCAAAAGCTATAACCGAGGCATAGAAATTTCATACCAGGCATGCATTATAAAATAGAATAATAGTAAAGACATGCACATACTCATGTCAAATCATAGGAAATCCCTGTAACTAAATTATTTCGTTAAGTTTCAGGATTATCAAACTTTCATGTTCGTGAACAACTCTACTCTAATGTCATGCTCACTTATTTGGTCAAAAGATTTCTCCCCCCAAGCTTGAATTGATGCGTCACATACAAAGAAATTTCCGTGGAATAAGAGTTTTTGTTTTGGTTTTCCCAAAGTATATGTGTTGCTCCAAGAGGAATGAAATTGCAATTTTCTTTTGAATTTTGAACTTTTGTCTCTTCTTTTTCTTTTTGGACTTTTGTAGGAGCAATAGCATTTGTATTTTTGATTTTTGGCCCCTTTTGGCTTTTTGATCTTTTTGGAGCAAGCTTTGTATTTGTATGGAATTTTTGGTAATGGATGTGATAAAAATAGCCTTGGGGAGGAAAATAAAGTGACATGTAGTGACTATAAGATATATGTGGAGAAGGAATAAATATAACTCTCGGTTCACTCAAAATTTTGCACAAACAGTTCAGTAACATAATACATCAACTAAACTCATTTATCAGCATGGGTATTCATAATCATATCAACAAGCAGTGAAGTCAAGAGGTAAAGTTTTTCAAGCAACCTGTAATACGAATTCGAATAAGAGACAATAACATGGCTTCGGGTATGCTAATGATGCGTGAATCTTGGTGTGTATCCAATGAAAGCATATTCAATACTACTCTACACATTCAGTTTCAATAGGTTTCATGCATTTACATAGAGAGATCATCAAAAGAAATTTATTGCAAGTACTTAAAAAGAGCAAGATTATGAAATACTCTAAGTAGCATGGCATAAAAAATAAGTGTGGTGATAACAGTGAAAGCATAAGAGATAACATCATAGTGAATTCGTCTTGGCAAAAGAAAGAAAGGAAAATGGATAGAATAAAATAAAAACGGGCATGCATGCTAATCGCGCCCCGGATACACGTCCCGGAGCGGCGACACTGTAGTCTTACCGCAAGCGCACGGTGTAGCGGTGAGCGGGTATCGAACACAGGGAGGCCTAATAACAGTGTCTTCTTGGAATCACCTGGCTATAAGAATAGTCGAGAAACATTCGCAAACATGCGGTCACAGTCGTTCAAATGTATAGAAGAAATAAGAAATTAATAAAAACGCCTAGGGATAGGGAATCCCCGCTACTTGCCGTATCTCATCATTGTGACTCGTAGGTTTCACAATTGCTAGACTTGAAATTTGGGTGAACTAGTTGCAACTAAATGGGGAACCAAGCTCACGCTCTCGCGCTATTGCCGGTCTATAGCCAACCTAGGGTAGGGTCCAATCTCTTGCAAACCCTAACCTAGGCAAACTAGCATGAAGAACAACATCATCGTTCAATCGTATCTCGAGCCCACTCTCGTGCAAACTCGAGCTACGACCCAGGTTGGGATAGTTCCTACCCGTCCAATCTCCTGCAAACGGGTATTGGTATAGAATTGCAATCGAAAACCCTAGTTTCGGTCCAATCTCTTGCAAACCGATTCCAGAGAAATTCAATTGCAACCCAATTCGAATATCTAGGGCTTCCTATCGAATTGGGATCCAATCTCTTGCAAATCCCAATCGGTATGAATCCCTAGCTAATCGTATTATAGCAATCCCAAACTAACCCTAATCAATCCTAGCAATAGTTTCACCAATTCATCACAAATTCGAAATTGGGCTCGTAGGGGTTCATCCCTACACCCTAAGAAGATGAACTACTCACAATTCATAATAGAATGCAATAGAAATTTACAAATAAAATCAATGGAATTCATAGCAATATTCAAAATATCAACAAAAATGGAGTTTTTGAGGGAGAGAGACACAAACCAATGAAGAACAAGATAGCATCCAACAAAATATCACTTTTCTCTCCTCCCTAAAAGCTAAACCTAATTCCTAAAAAGTTAATCTAAAAAGGCTGCAAAAAGTTCTGAAAAAGCTCTCTAAACTAGGTTAAAAACTGGGGTTAAATACCCCCCAAAATCGCCCAAAAAACCCTGACGAAAATGCCCCTGCGCAGCCTCAAATCCGCAGTTTACGCTACAGGCAGCGCGGCTCACTCGGCCGAGTGACAAATGACACTCGGCCGAGTGACACGAGTGAGAGACCCTGACGGATTCCAGAGAGTTGAGGGTCTTGGGGGTCGTCTCCTCGGAGGTCACTCGGCCGAGTGACTTCTCTTCACTCGGCCGATGGGCGTTCTTCACTCGGGCGGACGGTCTTGGTCACTCGGCCGAGTTGGAGCATGGGACTGTACAGACGAAATACAGAGAGTTCGGCTTCTTTTTTTGCCGTCGTCTTGGCTCCACTCGGGCGAGTGATGACTCGGTGCTCGGCCGAGTAGTCTGGCGATGCTCGGCCGAGTGCACGCTGATATTGACTCTGTTGCGTGTCCGATCTGGCCGGCCGAGCGGGCTGTCCATGCTCGGCCGAGTGACTCCTTCACTCGGCCGAGTGGCATGCTGAAAATGCCCATCCTTCATGTTTTCGCCTCCTCGTCGCTCCTACGACGTTCTTTCTCCTTCCACTCCTCTCCAATAGCAGAATACCCCTCAAGAGAGTCGTCGGTGACACTCCGGAGTGGGTGCATCTCATAATCACTCCAAATCGCTCAAAATCTCCTGAAATACGACAAAAACAACAAATCGTGAAAAGCATCGCAATATTGTCGAATAAACATGAAAAACACGATTTGAGCGATCCAAATGGCATGCAAACATGCAGAAAAAAGGTGTAAAATATGGAGTGATCAAAATCCCCCAAGCTTACCTATTACTCGTCCTCGAGGAAGATAAGTAAAAAGCGAACCCGGTGGATAAAGATAAAGAAAACGGCGGAAAGGCGGAAAACGGAAAACGAAAAACAAAATAGAAAACGAAGAGGGAAGTTGCTAGATCATTTTCTCAGGACGTGGGTTTTGCTTACTCATATAGCATGCATCGAATATAAAACACATGTCAAAGACTTTTATTTTGATATCATAGTATAATGGTGCATTTGAAATAGAAAACCCAAGAATATCAATATAGCATGAAAAATGGAATAATTCTAAGATTTACATCGTCTGAGGCATCTAAAGCGGTATACAATATCGTAGATCACACACTTTTCAATTGAATGCTTTCTATAAGGAGTATAAGAGATATCACACGATAGGGTAGAAAGAATAGAAAAAGTGTGGTTTTCATGAAATGAATGCTAAGCGTAGATTTCTGGATTTCGTGAAACTTTAGCGATCTCACAGAATGTAAAATATTACTTAGCCTAGATTGTCATGCACCGTCAAGTAGTCACTCTCACACACATCATTGGATCCTCTCCCCCAAGCTTATCTATAAGCGTGGTGGCATATACAAAACAATATTTACATCCCCGTTTCTTATGAAGCTCCAAAAGTCAAAGAAAACAAAAATAAAAGCAAAAGAGGGAAGAAAGAGAGAAAGGATATGAGATGGGATCGTTTTCAAACTTCTTTTCTCATTTCTTCACTAATTCTCAAATCTTTTTTATCCTTTTTCTTTTTCTTTTTTTTAATTTTTTTTAAATAGACACAAATGATCCCAAATCAAAGAGAAGGATATACAAGTATTTTTTCTTCTTTTTTTTCTTTGGGTTTTGGGGAATTTGGAGCATGTGATTTTAATAACGGGGGAATGCCAATAATAGAATCGCTAAGGGGAGATTCACCAATGAATTTAAAATAGAGAAATAATGTTCAAGATATGTGGAGAAAGAAATAAATGTTTCTCTCAGTTCACTCTATAGGACGTGCATGACAACTTCAGCAGGGTAATATAATCTACTCAGTTTAATCTCAAAAAATAAACTAATCCAGATTTATCATTGCTAGCAACAATTCAATCAACCTGAAGTGAAACGTACAAGTCATGCAATAAGAAGTGATATGAGAGAAAAGAAAGCAATACTCCAGATATAAGCAATCAATGCGTGAATCTTGGTGTGTTTTCTACGATAGCATACATATGAATCATCAGATATCAGCTAATAATAGAATTTCATCCATTTTCATACACCAAAAGAGAGTGGGTTACTATTTCTAAATGCAAAGCAGAACATGGCATATGATATCAGAAATAAAAAACTATGACATGACAAATATAGCATGCATATAGAGAAAAGCTAACACCACGTCATCATCATCACAGAAAAGTCATCTCTAGCAAAAGATGAAAGAAATAAAGATAAACGAAAAACAAGGATATTTACAATGCAGCACACAAGGAAAATAAGAAAAACGTGATGCATGGTAAAAAGGAAAAACGTGATGAAAAATGTGTGCAAAAGTGGAAAAACGCGGAAAAACTAAAAATAAAAGGTGACAAAAGCAACTCCCCCAAGCTAAAGTGCACAGTGTCCTCAATGTCCGAAGTGTGGCACACCGAGAGACGTGTAATGGGAGGGGGGTACACATGCATGATAAAAAGAAATAAAAATAACAAAATGAAAAATATGATGCGAATGTGATGCATGCAAGGATAAGAGTGATGCAGATATGTGTGTGTCACCAAAAATACTCTCCCTCACTCCCGAAAAAGGATATAGAATGATATGATCAAAATGTGGACAAAATAGTGATGGGAGGAGGGGTAGGCAAAAATCATCAGGACCAAGCAGAGAATGGGCAGCATAACGATAAAAAATCGGTGGCATCAAGGGTGTGCCTAAGCCGGTGGTGTTGCGCCATCTCCGTCCGGAGGCAGAGGTGGGGGTGGTGGTGGCTGGGTAACAGTCTGCTGGGTGGGTGGTGGTGGGGGTGGTGGGTGTGGAACAGTCAGCTGGGTGGGTGGTGGTCGTGGCAGTCGCTCGGGAATCTGGGTCAGGCAAAAGTGAATGCTAGGAAGTAGCTCGAGGCGGTGCTGCATGGCGGTGACTGTGGAAGACAGAGCCCTAAAATCGCCCCGGAGTACACTCATCGCCCCCTCAAGAGCGCGAACGCTCTGAACTAAGGCGTCAGGGGGTGGTGGAGCGGAGGGACGGACAGGTCTAGGCTGAGCTGGTCGGGGCTGTCTAATACGGGCAGTGTAGGTGATCGGGACAGCAGGCATGGGTGGTAAGGGTGCTGTGCTCACTAGTGGATGCCCAGTCTCTGTGCGAGGCTGGGACACAGGTTGGTGTGAGGTGGAAGCAGCAGCAGTGGGAGTGGAAGACAAAATCGGTGACGAGGCGGCAAGAGAGCTCAGTGACACAGACGTGGGGACAAACGTCACGACACTCTCAAATAGAATAGCTACGGTGGAGACAGAAGGGTCGACCGCTGGGGAGAAAGTGTGGGGTCCAAAAGGTGAAACCCCAGCGGAGATAAAAGTGGATAGGGTCTCCACAACGGAAGCAAAGGAAGACTCGCCGCTCTCAAGTTTGGTGGGTGGACGCTCGGGTAGCAGAGAGGTGAGTGGCTCAACCGACAGGGGCACAGCAGTGGTGGGCGTGGTGGTAGACGGGGTGGGCGTGGAGGAAGGCTCAGCAAGTGTACTCCCGACACTGGCAGAAGTGGGGACAGAAGTGTCGGGAGCGGCAGAAAGTGCAGGCTCAGGCTGAGGGAACACAGGGTCAACTGGCGGTGCAGGGTGTGCAGGTGGTGCAGGCTCAGCTCCCTCGGCCTCTAGCACGTAGGCGGCGGGGATCAGGAGATCCATCGCCGGAAGCCAGTCCTCGTGTGCTGGTCCTATGTGTGTCCGAGCGGGGCTCGGAAGGATCATGTAGTCAGCACCGAACGGACCGTGCAACCATACCCAGTGCCGCTGGCCATGCGGATGAAGCATCTTCATCCGGGCCATGACGTCTATCGAGAGTGCAGTGGGGCCCGTCGCTCGTCTAAGGTCAGCCGGGAGGTCCTCGCCGGTCATCAGTGCTAGCAGGGTGATCAGGCCACCGCAACATATCGGGGAGCGAGCACCCACCGATACGATGATGCGGTCCAAAAACCAGCTAGCGACGTCAATCTCAATGGCGGGGACCAATGTAACACCATCCCTATCCAGAACTCTGGGGCGAGTCATCGCGTAGAGCATATAGAGCTCTGGCGTAGACATCATCCCAGGCTCATACCTCACTAGAAAGGTGGTCTCCATAAGGCGCTGTGCTATGCGGAGGCAGGGGTAGACTATGGCCGAGGCCTTGGCTCTACTAGGGTCAAAGGCCTGTGGTAAACCTGTGATCCGGTCCCAAAAGGCGTGTTAATCGAAGGATGGGGGAGGGATGTGTGGGGGGGCGTAGGCTCGGTCGGGCGTGGGGACTGCTGGCCACTGAAAGAACGCTCGAAGCATATCGAGAGTGATCTGACACTCTCGATCCATAAGTCTGAAGGAGCATCCCTCAGCGGTCCGGGCGATCGAGCTGAGTACCTCGAGCGTCGGACGGACGTATGTGTCCTCTGACACAGAGAGAAAATCTCGCCAACCCATGTTGTCGTACAACGTGAGCATCCCCTCAAGTACCCCCAGGAGGTCTAGGTCTGCAAGGTGTGCGAACCTGGAGGGCATTATCGAGCGCTGGGTGATACGCTCAAAAATGACGCGATGTGCATCGTTTCGGAACGTAATACCCAGCGGCCCGATGATAGGAGCCGGTGGTGGTTGTGGGTGGATGTGCTCGGCTGGCTATGGGTGGATGTGCTCGGCTGGCTGTGGCTGTGGGTCGACTTGATCGGTAGGCTGTGGCTGTGTGGGGTGAGGTGGTGTAGGCGGGGGAGAGTCCTCCATCTCGTGGGAGGGGCCGGGCTCATCCGGCTGCTTCTGCTTGGCGGAAGCTCTCCGAGTGCGCGGCCGTGTGCGAGGCGGCATGTGTGCCCCGAGTGCTCACCCAACTAATATAAAATGCGGCGTGTCAAAAATAATGGAACGAAGGTACCTGAACATGCTGTGAGAGCAAAACAGCGGATGCGTGCGAAGACGCCGCCTCCACTAAGCCAAAAGCACGTCCCGGAAGCTCCCCTAAGCTCCCCTAAGCTCCCCAAGATAGCCTGCACATCAAACAACGATATCAGCGTGTAAAATTCAAAATACATGGGGGGGTTTGGGGTATTATAAATAGATAATGAAATTAATTTGGGGTAGGGGCTCGATAGGTGCACGGATCGTCAAAAAATAGGAGAAATTGGAGAAAACGGGTGAAATGGGGTTACCGGAGGTTGGCCGGCGGCGAGGGAGTCGCCGGCGGTGAGGGTGGTCGGCGGTCGGTGGTCGGCCGGCGGTGGCGTGGCGGTCGGACCGACGGCGGGGCGAGATCGGTCGAGGGAGTGGTCGCAGCGGGCGAGGGAGCAGTAGTCGCACACGGGCTTGGGCGATTTGGGGGAATTGGCGTTTCGAATTCCGCGCCGAGCCCGCTGCGCCTTATATAGGAGAGGTTACGACTCGGCCGAGTGACGGTGTCACTCGACCGTGTGATCGTAACGAAAAATGTTTTTAAAACTCCTCCCCACTTACGACTCGGCCGAGTGGCTTTGCCAGCCTCGGCCGAGTGGAAAAAGTCCTTTCGGCCGAGTGGCACAAGCTAATCGGCAATTTTCTCCCTAGGAGTGTATCAGTTTCACTCGGTCGAGTGAATATATATACTCGGCCGAGTGGCAATTTATACTGAAATCACAAAAAAAGATAGAGAGTTGGGTACAGCAGACTTCTCTCGTTGGTGCACCACTCGGGCGGACGACGTTGGTGGCTCGGCCGAGTGGCTATGGTACTCGGCCGAGTGAGACTCTGTTTTCTGCTGTGATGCTCCGTTTTGGCTCTAATATCTGTTTTTCTTCCTCCAACTGATTTCTTCCTTCTCCTAAGCCTCGAGCGCATTCCTGGAGTGCTCTTCTTCGCCTTGGCCATCCTCGAAATGATAGATATCCCTTTCTCCTCGCCTGTCAAAGAAAATAGTACCCGTCGTCAAAATTTTTCGGGCAAACGACTCAAAAACACTAATAAAGTCTAAAACCAAAACAAAAACTAAAATAGAAAAATGCGATAACCGTCGGGTTGCCTCCCGACAAGCGCTCATTTAAGGTCTTGAGCTCGACCCCTTTAAATTTTCAACTTAGTGCGGGATGTTGGGTGCATATGAGATGCACCCGTCGAATTTGCCGCGAAGACCGCTCGGATTTGAATCATGGTGGGGGTATGGTCTTCCTCAGCGCCCCTTTGTCTAGGGCAATGTTGGGGGGTGGCTCCCCCAAGCTAGAGCTTGCTCCGGTCTTCGACTTTGCCGGTGACACCGATCGTCGTATCGGTGGAGCTTTCTTCGGAGTCCTCAACTTCAAGAGCTTGCAGAGCTCCCGTATTCTTGCGACATCAGCGTTGCTATCATCAATCGCCATGGAGATATCGGGGGAGTGCTCGATCTTCTCTTCCTCGGCCAAATCTAGGCCTTCTTCGAAGCTATCTTCGTGGGATGCGCCGATGGAGTGGGGTATCGCCTCTTCAATGACCTCATCGAGGATGTATGAAAGGTCGTCTGGCCGTCCCTTGAGTAGATATAGTCTATTTACCTCGCCCATAGGGACTCCTTCGGAATAATTCTTTAGACGTTGCCCATTCACCTTGAAAGTGGCTCCGTCTTTCCCTTCCAATTCAAATGCTCCTACCGGTTGTATGCGCTTGATGGTGAAAGGTCCGGACCACCGTGACCTCAACTTCCCGGGGAATATTTGGAGTCGGGAATTATATAGCAAGACTTTATCCCCAACCTTGAAGTCCGTGACAGTTATGCGGGCGTCGTGGAGAATCTTCGTCCTTTCTTTGTAAATCCTTGAGCTTTCGTAGGCATCTCTTCTAATTTCGTCGAGCTCATTGATGTCCAAGAGTCGCCTCACCGCCGTACTCTTATAGTCATAATTGAGGGTCTTAATGGCCCAATATGCGCGGTGCTCCAATTCTACCGATAGGTGACAAGCTTTCCCATAAACAAGTCGGAACGGCGTGGTGCCAATGGGAGTTCGAAAGGCCGTGCGATATGCCCATAGGGCATCTTTAAGCTTCATGGACCAATCTTTTCTAGATCGATCTACAGTCTTTTCAAGAATTTTCTTGATTTCTCTATTTGAAACCTCCACTTGTCCGCTCGTTTGAGGGTGGTAAGCCATGCCAATCCTATGGTTTACCCCGTACTTTTTCAACATAGCTTCAAATTTGTTTTCAATAAAGTGGCTTCCCCCGTTGCTTATCAAAGTACGGGGCACCCCAAAGAGTGGGAAAATATTCTGCTTGAAAAACTTGGAGACAACCCTCGCATCATTGGTAGGGGTGGCGATTACCCATTTGGAGACGTAGTCCACGGCCAATAAGATATACTTGTTACCCTTGCTTGACGGAAATGGTCCCATGAATTCCACTCCCCAACAATCAAAGAGCTCGATCTCTAGAATGGGCCTCATTGGCATCTCATTTCGTTTGGAAATATTCCCGGTCCGTTGGCATTTATCGCACCCCTTGACGAAGTCGTGCGTGTCTCTGAACATGGTTGGCCAATAGAATCCACTTTGCAATATCTTAGCTGTAGTCTTGGAAGCGGCGTGATGTCCCCCGCATGGCATACCATGGCAATGCAAGATGATGGAGGTGGCCTCCTCCTTAGAAATACATCTCCGGATAACCCCGTCCTTGCATATCTTAAAGAGATACGGGTCTTCCCAGAAATAGCTACGGACCTCATGCATAAATCTCCTCTTTTGCGGTGTGGGCATCCCGCATGGTTTAATCCCACAAGCCAAGTAATTGACATAGTCCGCATACCAAGAAACTTCCCCGGGCCTTATGGCGTATAGCCTCTAATCAACAAAGGAGTCATCGATGGGCAAGCTTTCGTCCTCCTTGTCACGAATAAGCCAAGATAAATGATCCGCCACATTGTTGTCCGTACCCTTCTTATCTCTGATTTCCAAGTCAAACTCTTGCAATAGAAGTATCCACCGTATCAACCTAGGTTTTGCCTCTTTCTTGTTTAGGAGATACTTCAATGCCGCATGGTCGGTGTGGACAATAACCTTGGATCAAAGGAGATATGAGCGGAACTTTTCGATGGAATACACGACCGCTAGAAAATCTTTCACCGTAGTTGTGTAATTTTTCTGTGCGTCATCCAACGTTTTGCTTGCATAGAATATTGCATGAAGCTTTCTATCTTTCCTTTGCCCCAATACCGCTCCAATGGCTTGGTCGCTCGCATCACACATGAGCTCAAAGGGAAGACTCCAATCCGGTGGTTGTATGATGGTCGCAGAAATTAGTGCTTCCTTCAATGTGTTGAACGCCCGCAAACATTCTCCTGAAAAAACAAATGGAGTATCTTTAGCAAGCAAGGAGGTAAGGGGTCGGGCAATCAAGGCGAAATCCTTGATAAAGCGGTGGTAAAACCCGCATGACCAAGAAAACCCCTAATTCCCTTAACATTAATAGGAGGAGGGAGTTTCTCGATTACCTCAATCTTCGCCTTATCAACCTCAATCCCTCTTGAGGAGACAAGGTGCCCAAGCACTATCCCTTCGGTGACCATGAAATGACATTTCTCCCAATTAAGAGTAGGATTATTTTGCTGACATCTTTTAAGTACTTTGGTAAGATTAGCCAAACAAGAATCAAACTCACTTCCATAAACTGAGAAATCATCCATGAAAACTTCCATAATATTTTCAATATAGTCGGAAAAGATGGAGGTCATGCACCTCTGAAAGGTGGCGGGTGCATTACAAAGGCCAAAAGGCATTCTACGGTAAGCGTAAGTGCCATAAGGACAAGTAAAAGTAGTCTTTTCTTGGTCGTCTTCATGCAAAGGGATTTGGAAAAACCCCGAATACCCATCCAAGTAGCAAAAGTATTTATGTTTAGCAAGCCGTTTAAGCATTTGATCTATGAAGGGTAGTGGGTAATGGTCTTTTTGGGTGGCTTTGTTTAGTTTTCGGTAATCAATACACATCCTTCATCCCGTGACAGTGCATATAGAAATGGGCTCTCCCTTTTCGTTTTTTATAACGGTCATCCCCCTTTTTTGGGGACGACGTGAACGGGGCTAACCCATCTACTGTCAGAGATAGGGTAGATAATTCCGACCTCGAGCAATTTTAGGATTTCCTTTTTGACTACCTCTTTCATATTCGGGTTCAACCGCCTTTGAGGCTCAATAGAAGTGGCTTCAGTGTTTTCCAAGTGGATCCTATGCGTGCATAGCCTATGGCTTATTCCCTTAAGATCAGAGATAGTGTAGCCAAGGACATCCTTGTGAGCCCTAAGGACTTCTAATAGTTTTTCAAGTTGATCTTGGCCAAGGTGGGCATTAACAATCACCGGGAATGTCAATTTACTACCCAAGAAAGCATACCTTAGATTCGGCGGTAATTGTTTAAGCTCTACCTCAAAGGGTGTCGTACCCTCTGCTTCGTCACCTTGTGTGAATTTGGCTTCTCCTTCAGCTTCTGAGTTTAGCTCACTCTCGAGTGGGGGCTCAGATTCGCTTCCTAGTGAGGACGGTGCATCGGAATAGACGCTTTCCGATTCCGCACTTACATCGATAGGACCACCATCTTACTCTGGTGCATTCCTGAGATCAAGAAATACGTCAGCAGATTCATAAATGTAAGAGTGGGGGTCGTAGAGTGTATCTCTCTAATTATCGGTTTGTTTGAAGTATTCCTCGGGAGTGTAGTACTCTTCGACGCATGTTCTATCGCCTTCAAAATATAGCTTGTCGTCCCTCACATCAACTCTGATATCGCCCCCAATAGTCCCATCCGGGGAGATTTGATCCATCACGAAGCTAGCAAACAGTTGTTCGACGGGGTCCTCGATATTAATAGCAAAAGCTCCGGTAGCGTAGACCTCATCAATAAGTTCCTTGAGGAGCTCCGCAAAAGATTCATCATCTCCCTGACCAGACTCAGTCATTGGAATTGCATCCCCCAATTTACCTGTTAAGATCTCGTGGAAAATTTCGGGAGGGCTTGCAAAATGGGGCTGTAAACAGAGTTAGAAAAGAATGAAGAAATAAAGAAATAAATTGAAGAGAAATAACCGGGTGATCCAAATCGAACTCCGTCAAAATGCCTTCCCCGGCAACGGCGCCAAAAACTTGATCGCGCCCCGGATACACGTCCCGGAGCTGCGACACTGTAGTCTTACCGCAAGCGCACGGTGTAGCGACGAGCGGGTATCGAACACAGGGAGGCCTAATAACAGTGTCTTCTTCGAATCACCTGGCTATAAGAATAGTCAAGAAACATTCACAAATATGCGGTCACAGTCGTTCAAATGTATAGAAGAAATAACAAATTAATAAAGACGCCTAGGGATAGGGAATCCCGGCTACTTGCCGTATCTCATCATTGTGACTCGTAGGTTTCCCAATTGCTAGACTTGAAATTTGGGTGAACTAGTTGCAACTAAATGGGGAACCAAGCTCACGCTCTCGCGCTATTGCCGGTCTATAGCCAACCTAGGGTAGGGTCCAATCTCTTGCAAACCCTAACCTAGGCAAACTAGCATGAAGAACAACGTCATCGTTCAATCGTATCTCGAGCCCACTCTCGTGCAAACTCGAGCTACGACCCAGGTTGGGATAGTTCCTACCCGTCCAATCTCTTGCAAATGGGTATTGGTATAGAATTGCAATCGAAAACCCTAGTTTCGGTCCAATCTCTTGCAAACCGTTTCCGGAGAAATTCAATTGCAACCCAATTCGAATATCTAGGGCTTCCTATCGAATTGGGATCCAATCCCTTGCAAATCCCAATCGGTATGAATCCCTAGCTAATCGTATTATAGGAATCCCAAACTAACCCTAATCAATCCTAGCAATAGTTTCACCAATTCATCACAAATTCGAAATTGGGCTCGTAGGGGTTCATCCCTACGCCCTAAGACGATGAACTACTCACAATTCATAATAGAATGCAATAGAAATTTACAAATAAAATCATTGGAATTCATAGCAATATTCAAAATATCAACAAAAATGGAGTTTTTGAGGGAGAGAGATACAAACCAATGAAGAACAAGATAGCATCCAACAAAATATCACTTTTCTCTCCGCCCTAAAAGCTAAACGTAATTCCTAAAAAGTCTGTCACGCCCCGCTTCCCATTATACTTGGGAGCGAGGACGTGAGCGGGCCCGCTTGGGCTGGAGCGGTGAGGCCCCAACCCAATAAGCGTCTGTGTATGACTACTTTGGCAGGTTCTTGCTTGCGAATATTCGGAACAACAAAATAATGTCGTCATTATACTTTAACTTTTCCAGATTACATGTACACAAAAATTAAAAGGCCTAGCATGGCCATTACAACAGTTACAAAGGAATTACAACAACAATTATTGAAGCTTCAGCAAGCTGCGCAGTGTCTGTCGTCTTCAGTAGTGGATCTCGTGCTCTTGGTTCTCTTGGTCACCTTCTTCAATCTCCAAGTGAACTTCACTGTGAACTCTGCTCAAAACCTAACGTATATTTCACAAACAAGGAAATATACGTCAGCGAGGGTCGCTCGGCAAGATTTTAAAAACGTTAGTAGTAAAATGACCCTCGGCCAGATTTAATATAATTTACAAAACTTTAGAAATGAAAGTCACAATATATTTCTAAAACGATGAAACATGGCAGCATGAAGCAACATGGGAACATAACATCGTGTAGTGAGTAAAGTAGTGCAAGCGGAGTGTGGTGCATAAAGTAGGGGGCACAACCAGGTGTAGTGTGTAAAGTAACTAGCATGGCAAGTGTAGTGTGTACATCAAAAGTGGTGTAGTGTGTACAGCAAAAGTGGTGACAAGTGTAGTGTGTACATCAATAGTAGTGACGAGTGTAGTGTGCACAGCAATAGTCAATCGTGACAATAATTTTAGCAGTTTACACTGTAGCATCAGCAGAGGTAAAGAGAAGGGTGCATCAATCAATCAATCAATCTCCTATCTAGTGACAAAGCCCAGTGTCTGAGGGGGAGGTGACCAGCATCACACCCAAGTCAACGGGAGCTACCCGTGACTCTATACTCACCGACCCGACCAGGTGTCGGTCAAGTTCACCAATCAAGTGCAATCTAGCTTTCCAGCCTCTACTACACTAGACTACCCCACCCAATGTGTCCATAAGCCAATCCGTAGTTTAATGTTTGCCGAGTGGCAAAACATTCCGTAAATGGCTCGCGGCCCAATATCCGTATTGCTTGAAGGCCCATTAGTCCGTAATTGCCCGAAGGCCCAATAGTCCGTAAATGCCCGAAGGCCCAATACCACATTCCAATAGAGGTGGACAATTCAAAAATATATCTGGCGACACAAGTACTACAAGCAATAAGAGCAATGTGCGTTTAAAGATGACGGCGCATTCTTATACTTTAAAATTAGTAGGGGATCAATACTTTAACCTTTGAAACTTTGTAGAAAAATAATATACTTTCAAAGGGTAAATACCTGCGCCTTTGAAAAGGTATGAAGAAAGTAATATACTTGCCTGAAGCGAGTTTGGGTGCCCACGCGGTCTTTAGAGAGGCGTGGAATTATCTGCGTAATTAGGCTAACCGAATTAATTACATACAGTAATATACTGCTAAAATGATGTAGCACATTAAAGTAACACTAGGTTAGTGTGATTTATATATCTATTACATATATAAGCTGATATAATATGCTAACCTTCGACAGTACAAAGGATACTGCCAGTTTTGTGTAGTGAACATGAAGTTTATAATAAATGTATGAAATGACTTATAGTTAATAAATAGTACTGCATCCCGTAACTTGATTTACCTCAAATAATATTAACTTTTACAAACATATCAAGTATTACTAACTGTTAAACTATCATAATATCTAATTATTAAACTAACGTAACCTTATAGCATGTTAACAACTGGCAGTATATTGCTATACATCATATTAATACCGGTTACACATGACCAATTAACAACTTACATCATATTAACATATTATACTAATTAAAATAACTCGCATGCGATTATAAGTCTTACGTGATTCGACGAGTGTTGCCCAGCGGTGATGGGCGTCGACAAGTCGGAAAGATGCGACGGCGGCGACTGCAGGTTCGGTGACTTGGGGGCTGTGGCTTGCGCGTTGGTCGGGAGAGAACGGGGTCGAACGTCGTCGTGGCTGAGGCGGGGTTGGACTGCGGGTCTGCTCTCGCAGGTGGAGGAGGATGACAGGTACGGCGTCGGAGAGATGGCGGTGAGCTCCGGGGAGTCGTCGAAGTTGGCGAGGCAGTGGGCGTTGCAAGCGACGCCAGAGAGAGCGGAGACTTGGAGGCGTTGTGGCGGTGATGCGACTCAGGCAGCGGGGTTAATGGTAAAGGCTGGAGGAGAAGCCCGTGGGCTTCGGCGGTGACGGCAGGAGGCTTACCGGAGGGAAGCTCGTGGGGAGGTCGCGGATGGCTTGGGCGGAGATCTGGCGGCCTGAGCGACGGTCCGAGCGTCGGGGGCTGTCCGGCGGTGAGAAGAGCTTGGCGCGGTGTTGAGCGGGGGCGGAGATTCGGGTCATGGCGAGTTAGCGGAGGCTGGGCAACGTGGTTGTCGGGGGAGATGAGGCCGCGGCGTCCGTGCTCGAACTGGGGGGCCAGGTCGCCGGAGAACAGGGAGGACGTCGGTGCGGGAGAAGGGGACTGGGTTCAGCTTCGTCGTGGATGCGGGCTATGGGAGGTCGGCGTTTGGAGCTCGGAGAAGACGAGGAAGGGCGAACGATGCGAGGCTTGGGGTTCGAAGACAGCTGTGCATGGTTTATAATTGAAGAGAATGTGGGGTTGCGTCCTTGGGCTGTAGATTAAAGGATGAGAGAGAAACCCGTTGGGATTTGTGAGGTCAAGGGTGGATGACGTGGGAATATGGGGAGAGATAATGGGTACGATTGAAATAGTGGGGTATCAAAAAAAATAGTGGGGTAGTGGGTTAGTTATAACTTAAAAATAGTTAGTTAATGAGTTAGGATTTCTTAACAGTATTTGATTTCCCATTTTGTTTCAAACGTAATTTAGAAAACAATAATTAACTTAGTGGAAATAATGGTTAGATATTATTTAGGATAAGAGATAACAATAATTAGTTAGTAACCATGATTTGAAATTCAAAGTAATGAAAATGACAGCTTGAGTTTCTAAAGGAAAAAAAAATAATTTAACAAGTTTTGATTTAAAATTCAATTTCGAAACTTTTAAACAGTTTGAAAAAAGAGTAGTAAAATATTAATAACATTAATTATAAGATTATAACGACTTTACCCTTCGGCATCCAAAAATTGTAAGGAAAATACCGGAGCGACCGTGCCCCCAAGAGGGTCATGAATACTGGGTCCAAACACGAGCGCGAGTCAAAAAAATAATGGTAAAATCCGAAGTGCAGAATTCTCACGAGTCAACACGATAGGGAGATACGTACGAAATACGTACCACAGAAATGTGGCCGTTACATCCTACCCACCTTATAAAAATTTCGTCCTCGGAATTTCTTAAGCTAGGTACGATCGAGTAAAAGCATGATAAACGATGGGTCAGAGTAACAAACGAGGGAAGGGACATATAGATGAAGGAAACTGCTGAATTGAAAAGGGTCTAAGATTGAAACAGTCAGAACAACACCGGAATGCAACAGAGCAAGATGGATGAAATGGTAATAGTAGAAGCGAAAGACTTATCTGAGAAGCGACAAGCAGGGTAAGCACATGATATAAATCATTAAGTGCGATGATAGGTCATGGTTCAAACGTCATCGTTCATCACAGGCTCGTTGTCCTCTTCGCTTCCTGCAGCTCCGGATCCTTGTCGATTGTTACGCCTTGCTGACATACTGCAAACAAAGTAAACATTCGTGTACAGGGTTTATCCGGACAGTCTAGTTAATAATGACATCTATATTGTTCCGAGTATTTCGCATAAGCATGACCTGCATGGGCCACCACTAAAACCTGTCACGCCCCGCTTCCCATTATACTTGGGAGCGAGGACGTGAGCGGGCCCGCTTGGGCTGGAGCGGTGAGGCCCCAACCCAATAAGCGTCTGTGTATGACTACTTTGGCAGGTTCTTGCTTGCGAATATTCGGAACAACAAAATAATGTCGTCATTATACTTTAACTTTTCCAGATTACATGTACACAAAAATTTAAAGGCCTAGCATGGCCATTACAACAGTTACAAAGAAATTACAACAACAATTATTGAAGCTTCAGCAAGCTGCGCAGTGTCCGTCGTCTTCAGTAGTGGATCTCGTGCTCTTGGTTCTCTTGGTCACCTTCTTCAATCTCCAAGTGAACTTCACTGTGAACTCTGCTCAAAACCTAACGTATATTTCACAAACAAGGAAATATACGTCAGCGAGGGTCGCTCGACAAGATTTTAAAAACGTTAGTAGTAAAATGACCCTCGGCAAGATTTAATATAATTTACAAAACTTTAGAAATGAAAGTCACAATATATTTCTAAAACGATGAAACATGGCAGCATGAAGCAACATGGGAACATAACATCGTGTAGTGAGTAAAGTAGTGCAAGCGGAGTGTGGTGCGTAAAGTAGGGGGCACAACCGGGTGTAGTGTGTAAAGTAACTAGCATGGCAAGTGTAGTGTGTACATCAAAAGTGGTGTAGTGTGTACAGCAAAAGTGGTGACAAGTGTAGTGTGTACAGCAATAGTATTGACGAGTGTAGTGTGCACAGCAATAGTCAATCGTGATAATAATTTTAGCAGTTTACACTGTAGCATCATCAGAGGTAAAGAGAAGGGTGCATCAATCAATCAATCAATTTCCTATCTAGTGACAAAGCCCAGTGTCTGAGGGGGAGGTGACCAGCATCACACCCAAGTCAACGGGAGCTACCCGTGACTCTATACTCACCGACCCGGCCAGGTGTCGGTCAAGTTCACCAATCAAGTGCAATCTAGCTTTCCAGCCTCTACTACACTAGACTACCCCACCCAATGTGTCCATAAGCCAATCCGTAGTTTAATGTTTGCCGAGTGGCAAAACATTCCGTAAATGGCCCGCGGCCCAATATCCGTATTGCCTGAAGGCCCATTAGTCCGTAATTGCACGAAGGCCCAATAGTCCGTAAATGCCCGAAGGCCCAATACCACATTCCAATAGAGGTGGACAATTCAAAAATATATCTGGCGACACAAGTACTACAAGCAATAAGAGCAATGTGCGTTTAAAGATGACGACGCATTCTTATACTTTAAAATTAGTAGGGGATCAATACTTTAACCTTTGAAACTTTGTAGAAAAATAATATACTTTCAAAGGGTAAATACCTGCGCCTTTGAAAAGGTATGAAGAAAGTAATATACTTGCCTGAAGCGAGTTTGGGTGCCCACGCGGTCTTTAGAGAGGCGTGGAATTATCTGCGTAATTAGGCTAACCGAATTAATTACATACAGTAATATACTGCTAAAATGATGTAGCACATTAAAGTAACACTAGGTTAGTGTGATTTATATATCTATTACATATATAAGCTGATATAATATGCTAACCTTCGACAGTACAAAGGATACTGCCAGTTTTGTGTAGTGAACATGAAGTTTATAATAAATGTATGAAATGACTTATAGTTAATAAATAGTACTGCATCCCGTAACTTGATTTACCTCAAATAATATTAACTTTTACAAACATATCAAGTATTACTAACTGTTAAACTATCATAATATCTAATTATTAAACTAACGTAACCTTATAGCATGTTAACAACTGGCAGTATATTGCTATACATCATATTAATACCGGTTACACATGACCAATTAACAACTTACATCATATTAACATATTATACTAATTAAAATAACTCGCATGCGATTATAAGTCTTACGTGATTCGACGAGTGTTGCCCAGCGGTGATGGGCGTCGACAAGTCGGAAAGATGCGACGGCGGCGACTGCAGGTTCGGTGACTTGGGGGCTGTGGCTTGCGCGTTGGTCGGGAGAGAACGGGGTCGAACGTCGTCGTGGCTGAGGCGGGGTTGGACTGCGGGTCTGCTCTCGCAGGTGGAGGAGGATGACGGGTACGGCGTCGGAGAGATGGCGGTGAGCTCCGGGGAGTCGTCGAAGTTGGCGAGGCAGTGGGCGTTGCAAGCGACGCCGGAGAGAGCGGAGACTTGGAGGCGTTGTGGCGGTGATGTGACTCAGGCAGCGGGGTTAATGGTGAAGGCTGGAGGAGAAGCCCGTGGGCTTCGGCGGTGACGGCAGGAGGCTCACCGGAGGGAAGCTCGTGGGGGGGTCGCGGATGGCTTGGGCGGAGATCTGGCGGCCTGAGCGACGGTCCGAGCGTCGGGGGCTGTCCGGCGGTGAGAAGAGCTTGGCGCGGTGTTGAGCGGGGGCGGAGATGCGGGTCATGGCGAGTTAGCGGAGGCTGGGCGGCGTGGTTGTCGGGGGAGATGAGGCCGCGGCTTCCGCGCTCGAACTAGGGGGCCGGGTCGCCGGAGAACGGGGAGGACGTCGGTGCGGGAGAAGGGGACTGGGTTCAGCTTCGTCGTGGATGCGGGCTGTGGGAGGTCGGCGTTTGGAGCTCGGAGAAGACGAGGAAGGGCGGACGATGCGAGGCTTGGGGTTCGAAGACAGCTGTGCATGGTTTATAATTGAAGAGAATGTGGGGTTGCGTCCTTGGGCTGTAGATTAAAGGATGAGAGAGAAACCCGTTGGGATTTGTGAGGTCAAGGGTGGATGACGTGGGAATATGGGGAGAGATAATGGGTACGATTGAAATAGTGGGGTATCAAAAAAATAGTGGGGGTAGTGGGTTAGTTATAACTTAAAAATAGTTAGTTAATGAGTTAGGATTTCTTAACAGTATTTGATTTCCCATTTTGTTTCAAACGTAATTTAGAAAACAATAATTAACTTAGTGGAAATAATGGTTAGATATTATTTAGGATAAGAGATAACAATAATTAGTTAGTAACCATGATTTGAAATTCAAAGTAATGAAAATGACAGCTTGAGTTTCTAAAGGAAAAAAAAATAATTTAACAAGTTTTGATTTAAAATTCAATTTCGAAACTTTTAAACAGTTTGAAAAAAGAGTAGTAAAATATTAATAACATTAATTATAAGATTATAACGACTTTACCCTTCGGCATCCAAAAATTGTAAGGAAAATACCGGAGCGACCGTGCCCCCAAGAGGGTCATGAATACTGGGTCCAAACACGAGCGCGAGTCAAAAAAATAATGGTAAAATCCGAAGTGCAGAATTCTCACGAGTCAACACGATAGGGAGATACGTACGAAATACGTACCACAGAAATGTGGCCGTTACATCCTACCCACCTTATAAAAATTTCGTCCTCGGAATTTCTTAAGCTAGGTACGATCGAGTAAAAGCATGATAAACGATGGGTCAGAGTAACAAACGAGGGAAGGGACATATAGATGAAGGAAACTGCTGAATTGAAAAGGGTCTAAGATTGAAACAGTCAGAACAACACCGGAATGCAACAGAGCAAGATGGATGAAATGGTAATAGTAGAAGCGAAAGACTTATCTGAGAAGCGACAAGCAGGGTAAGCACATGATATAAATCATTAAGTGCGATGATAGGTCATGGTTCAAACGTCATCGTTCATCACAGGCTCGTTGTCCTCTTCGCTTCCTGCAGCTCCGGATCCTTGTCGATTGTTACGCCTTGCTGCCATACTGCAAACAAAGTAAACATTCGTGTACAGTGTTTATCCGGACAGTCTAGTTAATAATGACATCTATATTGTTCCGAGTATTTCGCATAAGCATGACCTGCATGGGCCACCACTAAAACCTGTCACGCCCCGCTTCCCATTATACTTGGGAGCGAGGACGTGAGCGGGCCCGCTTGGGCTGGAGCGGTGAGGCCCCAACCCAATAAGCGTCTGTGTATGACTACTTTGGCAGGTTCTTGCTTGCGAATATTCGGAACAACAAAATAATGTCGTCATTATACTTTAACTTTTCCAGATTACATGTACACAAAAATTTAAAGGCCTAGCATGGCCATTACAACAGTTACAAAGAAATTACAACAACAATTATTGAAGCTTCAGCAAGCTGCGCAGTGTCCGTCGTCTTCAGTAGTGGATCTCGTGCTCTTGGTTCTCTTGGTCACCTTCTTCAATCTCCAAGTGAACTTCACTGTGAACTCTGCTCAAAACCTAACGTATATTTCACAAACAAGGAAATATACGTCAGCGAGGGTCGCTCGACAAGATTTTAAAAACGTTAGTAGTAAAATGACCCTCGGCAAGATTTAATATAATTTACAAAACTTTAGAAATGAAAGTCACAATATATTTCTAAAACGATGAAACATGGCAGCATGAAGCAACATGGGAACATAACATCGTGTAGTGAGTAAAGTAGTGCAAGCGGAGTGTGGTGCGTAAAGTAGGGGGCACAACCGGGTGTAGTGTGTAAAGTAACTAGCATGGCAAGTGTAGTGTGTACATCAAAAGTGGTGTAGTGTGTACAGAAAAAGTGGTGACAAGTGTAGTGTGTACAGCAATAGTATTGACGAGTGTAGTGTGCACAGCAATAGTCAATCGTGATAATAATTTTAGCAGTTTACACTGTAGCATCAGCAGAGGTAAAGAGAAGGGTGCATCAATCAATCAATCAATTTCCTATCTAGTGACAAAGCCCAGTGTCTGAGGGGGAGGTGACCAGCATCACACCCAAGTCAACGGGAGCTACCCGTGACTCTATACTCACCGACCCGGCCAGGTGTCGGTCAAGTTCACCAATCGAGTGCAATCCAGCTTTCCAGCCTCTACTACACTAGACTACCCCACCCAATGTGTCCATAAGCCAATCCGTAGTTTAATGTTTGCCGAGTGGCAAAACATTCCGTAAATGGCCCGCGGCCCAATATCCGTATTGCCTGAAGGCCCATTAGTCCGTAATTGCACGAAGGCCCAATAGTCCGTAAATGCCCGAAGGCCCAATACCACATTCCAATAGAGGTGGACAATTCAAAAATATATCTGGCGACACAAGTACTACAAGCAATAAGAGCAATGTGCGTTTAAAGATGACGACGCATTCTTATACTTTAAAATTAGTAGGGGATCAATACTTTAACCTTTGAAACTTTGTAGAAAAATAATATACTTTCAAAGGGTAAATACCTGCGCCTTTGAAAAGGTATGAAGAAAGTAATATACTTGCCTGAAGCGAGTTTGGGTGCCCACGCGGTCTTTAGAGAGGCGTGGAATTATCTGCGTAATTAGGCTAACCGAATTAATTACATACAGTAATATACTGCTAAAATGATGTAGCACATTAAAGTAACACTAGGTTAGTGTGATTTATATATCTATTACATATATAAGCTGATATAATATGCTAACCTTCGACAGTACAAAGGATACTGCCAGTTTTGTGTAGTGAACATGAAGTTTATAATAAATGTATGAAATGACTTATAGTTAATAAATAGTACTGCATCCCGTAACTTGATTTACCTCAAATAATATTAACTTTTACAAACATATCAAGTATTACTAACTGTTAAACTATCATAATATCTAATTATTAAACTAACGTAACCTTATAGCATGTTAACAACTGGCAGTATATTGCTATACATCATATTAATACCGGTTACACATGACCAATTAACAACTTACATCATATTAACATATTATACTAATTAAAATAACTCGCATGCGATTATAAGTCTTACGTGATTCGACGAGTGTTGCCCAGCGGTGATGGGCGTCGACAAGTCGGAAAGATGCGACGGCGGCGACTGCAGGTTCGGTGACTTGGGGGCTGTGGCTTGCGCGTTGGTCGGGAGAGAACGGGGTCGAACGTCGTCGTGGCTGAGGCGGGGTTGGACTGCGGGTCTGCTCTCGCAGGTGGAGGAGGATGACGGGTACGGCGTCGGAGAGATGGCGGTGAGCTCCGGGGAGTCGTCGAAGTTGGCGAGGCAGTGGGCGTTGCAAGCGACGCCGGAGAGAGCGGAGACTTGGAGGCGTTGTGGCGGTGATGTGACTCAGGCAGCGGGGTTAATGGTGAAGGCTGGAGGAGAAGCCCGTGGGCTTCGGCGGTGACGGCAGGAGGCTCACCGGAGGGAAGCTCGTGGGGGGGTCGCGGATGGCTTGGGCGGAGATCTGGCGGCCTGAGCGACGGTCCGAGCGTCGGGGGCTGTCCGGCGGTGAGAAGAGCTTGGCGCGGTGTTGAGCGGGGGCGGAGATGCGGGTCATGGCGAGTTAGCGGAGGCTGGGCGGCGTGGTTGTCGGGGGAGATGAGGCCGCGGCTTCCGCGCTCGAACTAGGGGGCCGGGTCGCCGGAGAACGGGGAGGACGTCGGTGCGGGAGAAGGGGACTGGGTTCAGCTTCGTCGTGGATGCGGGCTGTGGGAGGTCGGCGTTTGGAGCTCGGAGAAGACGAGGAAGGGCGGACGATGCGAGGCTTGGGGTTCGAAGACAGCTGTGCATGGTTTATAATTGAAGAGAATGTGGGGTTGCGTCCTTGGGCTGTAGATTAAAGGATGAGAGAGAAACCCGTTGGGATTTGTGAGGTCAAGGGTGGATGACGTGGGAATATGGGGAGAGATAATGGGTACGATTGAAATAGTGGGGTATCAAAAAAATAGTGGGGGTAGTGGGTTAGTTATAACTTAAAAATAGTTAGTTAATGAGTTAGGATTTCTTAACAGTATTTGATTTCCCAT
Organism: Scilla litardierei; assembly: GCA_030789695.1. Taxonomy (NCBI): domain Eukaryota; kingdom Viridiplantae; phylum Streptophyta; class Magnoliopsida; order Asparagales; family Asparagaceae; genus Scilla; species Scilla litardierei. Next base: position 84,957,054 of record CM061134.1, on the reverse strand, counting down.
TTTGTTTCAAACGTAATTTAGAAAACAATAATTAACTTAGTGGAAATAATGGTTAGATATTATTTAGGATAAGAGATAACAATAATTAGTTAGTAACCATGATTTGAAATTCAAAGTAATGAAAATGACAGCTTGAGTTTCTAAAGGAAAAAAAAATAATTTAACAAGTTTTGATTTAAAATTCAATTTCGAAACTTTTAAACAGTTTGAAAAAAGAGTAGTAAAATATTAATAACATTAATTATAAGATTATAACGACTTTACCCTTCGGCATCCAAAAATTGTAAGGAAAATACCGGAGCGACCGTGCCCCCAAGAGGGTCATGAATACTGGGTCCAAACACGAGCGCGAGTCAAAAAAATAATGGTAAAATCCGAAGTGCAGAATTCTCACGAGTCAACACGATAGGGAGATACGTACGAAATACGTACCACAGAAATGTGGCCGTTACAAAGTCAATCTAAAAAGGCTGCAAAAAGTTCTGAAAAAGGTATCTAAACTAGGTTAAAAACTGGGGTTAAATACCCCCCAAAATTGCCCAAAAAACCCTGACGAAAATGCCCCTGCGCAGCCTCAAATCCGCAGTTTACGCTACAGGCAGCGTGGCTCACTCGGCCGAGTGACAAATGACACTCGGTCGAGTAAGTGACCCTGACGGATTCCAGAGAGTTGAGGTTCTTGGGGGTCGTCTCCTTGGAGGTCACTCGGCCGAGTGACTTCTCTTCACTCGGCCGATGGGCGTTCTTCACTCGGGCGGACGGTCTTGGTCACTCGGCCGAGTCGGAGCATGGGACTGTATAGACGAAAAACAGAGAGTTCGGCTTCTTTTTCTGCCGTCGTCTTGGCTCCACTCGGGCGAGTGATGACTCGGTGCTCGGTCGAGTAGTCTGGCGATGCTCGACCGAGTGCACGCTGATATTGACTTTGTTGCGTGTCCGATCTGGCCGACCGAGCGGGCTATCCATGCTCAGCCGAGTGACTCCTTCACTCGGCCGAGTGGCATGCTAAAAATGCCCATCCTTCCTGTTTTCGCCTCCTCGTCGCTCCTACGACGTTCTTTCTACTTCCACTCCTCTCCAATAGCATAATACCCCTCAAGAGAGTCGTCGGTGACACTCCGGAGTGGGTGCATCTCATAATCACTCCAAATCGCTCAAAATCTCCTGAAATACGACAAAAACAACAAATCGTGAAAAGCATCGCAATATTGTCGAATAAACATGAAAAACACGATTTGAGCGATCCAAATGGCATGGAAACATGAAGAAAAAAGGTGCAAAATATGGAGTGATCACATGCACACGAAAGAAAGAAAAAATATGATTCTAAAAAAGGAAAATGAGGTGAAAAGATGGATAAATAAACAGAAAAAGTAAGAATGATATAAGAATAAAATAAAAAGCGATAGCACTCATCCTCCAAGCTAAACACAGCAGTGTCCTCACTGTTCAGAACACGTCTGAAAAGATGGAAGATCATGCTAGTGGTGGGTGGGTGGGATGGAAGAAAAGAAAATAAAAATCCTAGAAATAAGGCAAATAAAGGAAAAGATAAGCCAATGCAAATGCATGAACCTAATGACTAATGCCAAACATGCATACAGACGATATAATGATATGGATGTAATGGAGTGTGTTTTCCCCTAAGCTATGCGATATTGTGCCCCAAGTGGATAGATGGGCACCAATGAAGGGGGAACTGGAGAAAGATATGAAATCAGACAGTGGCACCACCCTTTAAAGCTACTATGGACCAGATGTAGCATCAGATGGTGGTGCAGAAGATACTAGTGGTGGTGCTGTAGGTGGTGCTACTGGAGGTGTAGGAGGAGCAACTGGTGATAGTGTGACAGGTGGTGCACCTCGTGCTCTAAGGGTCTCTAGAAACTCCCTCACATCTCGCTAGGTCTACTCTATAAAATGTTGGTAGGAAGAGAATACCCGAGTGAAGGCAGTGAAGTCACGCCTCGAACCAACAACCTCTGCTTCTACTGTGGTAAGGCATGCATATGATGTACGAGAGCGACCAGCTATTTGTGCACTGCTAGACTTACCCCTCTCTCTATGTGTTCGTACAGGTGCACGAGGTTGAAACGCAAACTCGGGAAAGGGTAATCTATGCAGGATCTCAGCAGATGTGGAAACAGGAATGGAAGTGAGATAAGGTGCAGATGTGGTGATGGAAGGAATATCAGCAGCTACAGTCATCGTGACGACAGAAGTGATGACAGATGCCACGAGGCTGTATGTAAAAATGGTAGTGATAGGGACAAAATCGCTCCCAGTAAGAAGCACAGACACAATATGTGTGGACTTGAAAAGAGTAGGAACAATATGGAATGAGTCCACAGGTGCGGAGACAATGGGAGTGACAGGCTCACTAGATGTGTGCTTGATGGTTGGTGTGGGAGCGATAGATACGTGTAGTGATCTTAGGGACAAATGTGGAAACTACCCCAGCACTCTCGGTTGGTGTGGTGGTGGGTGCGGTAGTTGGAGCACTGACAGAAGTATGGACATAGGTGCTCTCTACAGGGGCTGAAGAGGTGGTGGTGGCTCCCTCAGTATCTCCAACGGAGCTAAGCTCCCAATCACACACACACACACACACACACACTCACTCACTCACTCACTCACTCACTCGCTCGCTCTCACTCTCTCACTCTCTCACTCACTCACTCTAGATGCCTCTACTCTGGGCTCAAGTTCATGAATGGGTGGAATGGGAGTGCCAGAAAGAAGCAAATTCCTATGAATGGGCTCTATATGAGTCAGGTCAGGACGAGGGAGGATCATATACTGCTCACGGACAGGACCTAAAAGATAGATCCAGTGGTGCTGACCATGGGGCCTAATAATATGCATGCATGCAAGCACGTCAAGCATCAAAGTGTTAGGCCTTTTCGCTACCATGAGACCAGCAGGAAGATCAAGTCCTAACATGAGAGAAAAGAGGGTGAAGAAACCACCACAACAAATCTCCTTCAAGGAGGAGGCCGTGGAAAGTAGGCGGTCACACAACCAATGGGGTGTGTCAAACATGAGGTGTAGGTATGGGATCACTCGTGGGTGGAGGCTCGAGTGCTAGTGGTGTGGTAGATGGAGGTGAGGATGGTGTACGTGAGGGTGTGAGGATGGAGATGGAAGGCGTGCACCCTTCCGACGAGAAGTAGAGGCACCGGGATCGATAGTCCTCTGCTTCTTCGTCGTGGGTTTCCTACTACATGTCCTAGGAGGCATGGTGTGTGATGTGCAAATAAATGCAAGTACGAGATATGGTATGTAAAAGAAAGTGTAAGGGAACGAGTGTACCAAATGTTCGTGAAGCGAGATGTTCGGAAACAATATTCGTGCGATGCCCTGAAGAAACTATCCTCCCCCAAGCTTGCTCCAATGTAATCCAAGCCCATGCGATGTATTCCTACGCTCTTGTCAACTTGCAAAATAGAATAGATTAAGAATATTAGTTGCAATTCGAGAGATTGATGGAGATTAGGGTTAAAAATTGAATTTTTGAGGTTTAGGGTTTAAAATGATCGAGAGAGAGAGAGAGAGAGAGAGAGAGAGAGAGAGAGAGAGAGAGAGAGAGAGAGAGATGGAGGTGGAAAGATGAAGGGGGTGGAATGGAGATGGAGGGGATGAAGGTTTGACCGAGTGGTGGTGCTCGGTCGAAAGGGCTCGGCGGCATCGGTGGTCGGAGGAGGAGTTCGGGTTGAGCAGCTGAGAGAAGGGGGAGCTCGGTTGAGGGTTTAGCTGGGAGTTTTGGGCAAAATGAGGGGCTTAGGGCTTTTAAATGAGCCCGGTCGAGTGATACAGCTCGACTGAGCTGAGTTAGTTAAGTGTTGGCCCCATTTCTTTTGGGCGGTTACTCGGTCGAGTGACCTAGGTCACTAGGCTGAGTCAAAAAACAAACAGAGTGCATTTTCCCCTTGATTTGTATACACTACCACTCGACAAAGAGAAGTAACCCATTCGACCGAGTGACCTAATCTACTCGGTCGAGTCAAATATATGGTAGAAGGCCATTTTTCACTTCTCATGTAGGCACTGCCGATCGACCGAGTAGCTCACTCTACTCGATCGAGTCAAAATGTAACCATAGTGATATTTGGTAGATTTTGCAGGCTCCTTTACTCAGATCGAGTGTCAATGCCACTCGGTTGAGTTGCTCCTTTCTCCTCCAATGTCAGAATAAGCTCCTTTCCTATTTTCCTTTCAATTCCTTCTTCGTTCCTTCATCGTTTTGTGCGCTTCCTTCATCGATCACCTGCACATGAACATATGCATTAGAATTTTTATATTTTTGTATTTTTAGATTTTTTTATAGAATTTAAAAACGTTTTTGTTGGGTTTTTGAATAAAAAATGAAATAAAAGAAAGGAAAAAACTAAAATATAAAACTTCGGTTTGACTCCCTATAAGCGCTTGTTTAAAGTCGTAAGCTCGACTCCTTTGATCTTCAATATCGCTTCAAAATATTTGGCACATACGAGATGTACTCGTCATGTTTTTCAATGAGGCCATAAGGTGGGAGTTGGCCTATCTTATCTGGTGGACCTTTAGCGGTCGCATCAATGTTGCCCGTCCTTGATTGGTACTCCAAAGATGCCTTCTTGATGTGCTCACGGATTTTGATGACCTCGCGGTCGTCATCAATTCTAGCTTCTGGATGTGGTTAAGGACATGCTGTATCAGGTGGTCCTCATCCAATACCTTTAGGTATGTGGCCAACGCCTTATTACGTATGACGTCTCCCTCATCGTCTATATCTCGCCTCATGGGAACCTTCAAGACCTCCTCGATGGTGAAGTCCTCAGAAACGTCATCCTCTACAAGCTCCAAATAACTTTCATCTTCCTTGGAGAAGCGCTCCTTCATCGATTACTACAAGTGGAACTCAATCTCTATATTTCCAACATTCATCGATAGTGTCCCTTGACGAACATCTATGAGAACTCCAACTATAGCTATGAATGGCCGTCCTAATGTAATTTGAGAGATCCCCTCTTCGGACATATCCATGATCAAAAAGTCCACATGCACACTAATTCCTCCCGACACTTGTAAAACGACGTCTCGTGCAATGCTTACCAGGTAGGTGATGGATTGGTCTGCCAACTGTATACTCATGGCTGATGGCTCCAACTCTGTTCCGGTGTTCAACCTCTTGAAAATAGAGAGCGGCATAAAACTAATGCTTGCCCCCCAAATCAACTAATGCTCTACTGATGGGGATGCCGCCAATGGAGCACGACACCGTGAAACTGCCAGGATCGGGTAACTTCTTTAGCAAAGTGATCTTCAAGAACGGTGTGAAACTGTCTGCTATTATGACGGCTTCTTGCTTCCTCCTTCCTATCAAGTCCTTCAAGAATTTAGTGTATGTGGGAATCTCCGTCAATGCATCCATGAAAGGGATGTTCAAGTGAATACCCTTGAGAAGCTCTATAAATTTAGATATTTCTTTTCAAGCTTCGACATGGCTAGCTTTTGAGGGTATGGAGCCAGAGGATGACTTCCCTTATCTTTCTCGGTATCCTTTGGCATAGATTTCTGAATCGGTTTATCTGCAAAAAGTGGAGTGTCAGTCGATACCATAGCAATAGGAGTAGACAAAGGGATAGGTGAAGTCTCCTTCTCTGCAGCATCAGATGGTTCATGCACATTCTTCTCATGGTCCACCAAATTGATAGGCTCTGAAGCTATAGGACTCTCTTTTTCTATGATTGTTGAGGGCTGTGGATCCACTAGCTTCAGCACGGGTACCATAACTGCATTGGTGGTCTTCCCTCCTCTTGTTGTTACTGCTGCCACCACATTCACATGGCCCCTTGGATTAGGCTCAAGTGGAGCTGACAGTTTTCCTTGAAACTTGGTAAGTTGGTTCATTTGGGCTGTCAACTGATCTACAGTGATAGAAAGCTACTTCTGAGTGGCCTCTAACTCTGCATTGTGTTTGGCTTGGGCATTTATGAAAGCTTCCAATGCCCCCTCCACTCCAGATTTTGGTGCTGTCGGCTGCTGATATTGTTGTTGGTATAGTTGACGACTGTAGTGGTCCAGCGGTCTATAAGGCCCAGCTGGACTAAATCCATACTACGGCTGCTGTAAAGGTGGTGCTTGCTGAGATGGATGTTGTGATGCCCTTAGTTAAGTAGACGGTTGTACGGCTCAGTTAAGGTTGCTGTAGAAGAATCCTGGATTTGTCTTCCAGGCCGGATTGGACCATTGTGGCCTCGGATTACTCCCTTCACCCGATACATAATTGATTTGCTCCGCTGGTATGTCCATTCCATCAAAAGAACCTTTAATCGGAATGAAGCCTTACTCGGAGTAATTTTCATACTTTGCATAAACTGGAGCCTTTGAACAAGTAGGAATGTCACTCAACCTTTGTTCAATGCGAGCAACTTGCTTTAAGAGACTCTCAAGTTTCCCATCAAGATTTGTAGCTACTTCAGCTCAGATTGGTTTGCCACGATGCTCCTAGAAGATGTTAAGCGATCATCGCTCCACTGCTGATTATTGGAGGCCATTTGCTCCAAAAGTGATGTGGCCTCCTTCAGTAGCTTTGCCAATAATGCTCCATTAGCAGAAGCATCGATAATCATCTTGGTGTCGGATTTCAAACCATTATAAAATATTTGAATAAGTCACAATCTTGTACACTGTGACGTGGGCACTGATGCTGTAGATCCATGAAACGCTCCCATGATTCATAAAGTGATTCCTGCAGGAGCTGCATAAAAGATATGATGGCACTCCGGAGCCTCACCATTTGGACTGTGGATAGTATTTATTCACGAAGGCTTAGGCTAGCTACTCTCAAGTCTTGGATGTATTGGTTGGATGTGCGCTTAGCCAATATACTGCCTTGTCCCTAAGAGTACGTAAATGGGAACAATCGAAGTTTGATAGCATCTTCACTCACATCTTTGACTTGGAAGATATCGCACTTTGCTAAGAATAGATCAATATGATGATTAGGATTCTCGTGAAAATGTCCATGTAAAGGATCCCACTGTATCAATTGAATCAAGCATGTCTTTAATTCAAAGTTGCCTACCGCCAGTTGCGGTCTCAAGACAGAAGATATGTTTGAAAGATTTGGCTTCATGTAGTTCTCAATATTGTTGGAATATGGAGGAGATGTAGGTTGGTGTCACGCCCTGCTTCCCATTATACCTGGGAGCGAGAACGCGAGCGAGTCTGCATGTGCTTAAAGTAAAGAAGAAATACCTTTTTTCTTTCTTCTTTGACTTAAGCACAATAAGTGTTTGTGTATTAAACTTGGCAGGTTCTTGCTTGCGTACATTAGAACAACACCGAATATCATCATTACACTTCAACATCCAGATTACAAGTACATAAATAAGGCCTAGCATGGCCGTTACAACAGTTATACAAAAGGTAATACACCTGAAAAAAATACAACACAGATATTAATTTATTGCAACGCTACGAAAGCGTGTCATCCCTCAGCAGTGGATCTTAGCGTCCTGGTACTCCTGTTCAACTAGCTTAGCCTCAGGGTATGCTCTTCTACAAATCTGTCCCAGAACATATCGTATATTACACAAGATAAATAACATGGAAATATATGTCAGTGAGGGTCGCTCGGCAAGATTTAAAATGTTTAGGGAAATGGACCCTCGGCAAGATAATGTAATAATATAAGTATAATTTCGCAAACTTTTGAAGAAGTGTAATGCAACATGATCACAATAAAGTAAAGCATGGGCAGCTAAGAGAGCTTGTGAGCATAGCAACGTGTAGTGTACAAAGTAGTGAGCATGGAAACATATAGTGTGCAAAGTGGTGGCAAAGTGTAGTGTACAGAGTAATGTGTAGTAAGCATGGCACGTGCATATGAGCATGATAAAAGGAGTTAGCAGGTTACACAATTCATGATAGCAACAGTAGAAGTAAAGTATTGTGTTATTCAATCTCCTAATCTAGTCATAAGCCCAATGTCCGAGGGTAGAAGAAACTACAATTACACCCAACCAACGGAAGCTACCCATGGCTCTGTTACCGACCCCATCCGGTCGACAGTCAAATTTACCGGTGGGGTGAAATCCAGTATTCTGTACTTTACTACAATGGACTACCCCACCCAAAGTGTCATTATGTGTCCATATCATTCAATGTGCCACAAGGGCCTAATATTCTGTAAATGCCCCGAGGGCTTCTGTATATGCCCCGAGGGCCCAATAGTCACAATTTATTAGGGTCAAAAAACCAAAGATAAGGTGACACAAATAATGAGGAACATGCAATAAAAGCATTCTATGTATATGTTTAAAATGGTGAAAACATTTGATGATTCTCATTATACTACGAACATTGTAGTTAACAACATTAATGGTGAAAGCGAAGCAAACATTTAATTGAAACACGTCACAAAGTATTGAATCGTTTCACTCGTTATTTTGTCAACATGATCATGGTTATAAGAGGTTTTCAGGAACAAACTTGGTAGTTTCAGTATCTTTAAAAGTTATAGGTGATAAATACTTTGCTTGAATGAAGCGATTTGGTGCCCACGGGATCGTAAAAGAGGCGTGGGTTTATCTACGTTAATGGATTCGCAATATTAAGCTATCAGTGGAAATAATATCAACCAAAAATCATATTAATCCAATTTATACATTATACTATACTGTGTATATATATAAATTACTACTAACATATGGTTAATTTAATATAACAGTACATATATTTATATAAATTTACGTATATTAATATATATACTAACTAACATATGTACATATGTAATCCTATATCAACTTATAACTTACTGTTATATTTAACAATAACATCATAATATAAGCTACTGTGTACTCACGTAAAATGTTGACTCGTTCGTGCGTCGGGGTTCTGTTGCATGTAGGATGACGTATGGCGACGGTGAACCTCGGAGGCACTGCACTGGTGGCGTCGAGTGCAGATGTTGTCGGAGGAGGGAGGGTTGCGGATGGTGATGACTATTGAGGGTGCAATCGAGGTTGCTGCATAGAGATACAAGGGGGAGGGGCTGTATGAAGTGATCAGAGGGGGCTGTTCTAGGTACAGCTGCCAGTGGAGGAGCGGTGACTAGGGCGCTGGGTGAGGCAGTGTTTGGGGAGAAGCGACCAATGATACAGGGGGTCGTCGGGCTTGGGTTGGTAGGAGAAGGAAGATGGCAGCGATGGAAAAAACAGAGGGCGTTGGCGTCTTGGAAGGCGCCGAGGGCTGCTGGTGGTGTGAACATCGGTGTAACGACCCGCTTTCTAGGATACCCGATAAGTATGAATCCGTATCAGGTGTTCCTGAAACGACAGGTGTGAAGAAGAAAGACGAGGAGAGAGAAGAGAAATACTGCACTGAACATAAAAATTTTGCAGGCCACTACACACTTGCTGGGAAGTACTAATGATGCTCCAACTTAACACAACAACAACATAGAGAAATACACGGTATAAAGAACAAATTATTCATTTTATTACATAATTACAAGTAGTACATCATACATCATCTGTACAAGGGGGTACAAAAATGGGGGTACAACTAAAAGAGAAACCCCAACCCAAAAAGTACAAAAGTGTCCACACCCGATACAACGCACCCTCTAGTCTAACTGGGGGGAAGTCCAAGTGGACAAAATCACTCGTATGCTCTACCTCTACAATACTGGCACCGGTCTCTGTCTCCGGAACCTGCACAGTCTGCTCGTGTCCCGCACCTGAAAACCACAAAATGGGTCACGTTAACGTGTGACCCAGTAGGAACTCCTAACACTCTAGTAGGACCCAGTTTTAGAACTGATACTCTAACTAGAAATCTATCTACCGGTGTCACATCAACCACAGAATTAATGCATAAATTAAAGGAACGATACATAAGTGCTGGAAATAAATATGAACTAACAGAAGTACAACTAATGAATCAATTTAATTAAAAATTATATATCGGTTCTGATTTTTGAAAACCCAAGTAAACTGTAGGACGCTAAGGAGCAGGACTTCACCTAGGGTGGGTGAAAAGTGGTACACTAGCGACACGAGCACTGGAGGGGCCTCTCGTAACTCCCCCTAACAGGAGTGAGACACATCTCAGGTTTTCAGTGGAAAACGGAGAAAACTATCATTTACCAGACATGGTGCAATAAACATCGGCCTCTCTATCCCTCTCAAACTCCCCCTTCCGGGAGTGACACATCAGGTGAGAAATAAACATCATATGTTCGCTCCTTAACTCCTATAGTTTACCCGTGTTTCACCCAAACCCACATCTAGAGCTTCACCCATTTTTGGGATGGACTGAAGACTCCAGATTCTATCTCTCTGCCTCACTTTCAGTTTATGGAATATTCATCATTTATTCATTTCAGCGGTCTCATTATTGCATTCATATCTTTTCATTTCTTTCATAATCTTCACCAATATCGTTTCTCAACAACGACCATTGCATTTCCAGTTCATACTAAGATTATCACCATGCTCTATTCAGTATATTAATTTTATGAAACATAAACTTTAACCACCAGTATAGAACAAGACATATCAACATTCAGCATTGAATTTGCTTACTCATTAACATGAGGCTTTAAATGAAATAAGTATAAAATCACATGGGGTACATCATAATGGAAGCTTGATAACAGAATTTAAACACAACTTAAAACAACATCTTCGTAACATAATCATAGCATGATATATGAAACTGTCTAAAACTGTCACTGCAGAAAGATTGGTATTTTAAGCCATTTACAGTCAGAATTAGTCTTTGGTACCTTCATTAAAGTTGTAGATATGTGTGTTTTCCTTTTACTGACCAATTTTCATAAGTTTAGTCGACATACATGTTTTATGGTGAATTTTCTCCTGACAAGTATAATTTCAGCATATCGAACCAGAAACTGAGTCATGTTCAAGTCCATTTTTCAACCAGTTTCAGGAAGATATATAATTTTCAAAAAGATACAAAGTTGAAGAGCTTGAAGTTAGCTTTCCAACGGCACCAAGAACATATCATTTCATTAAATTTGCAGGAAACTGTAACCATTTCATTAAGACGTGTACAGATTAGCTAAAATCAGACCAGTTTTAAAGACTGAATTTGTAACCTAACTTTCAGTTTGAATTAGGAAAAGGTGTGAACACGAAATTTGTTAAGAACATCAAGATACATAATATAAATTTTTTCCAAGCAATTTTATGGAGCCAATTAAGAGCAGTTCATTACTAAAGTTTCAGTTAATCAGTACAAATTATCCTACATCAAAAATTCCAACTAACACTAATCCTAAAACTAAATGCTTTCTAAAATGTTAGAAATCCTACCTCAAAAAGCCCTTCTCAAAGTTCCTTGGCCCTTCTTCCCCTTGATGACCCTAAGCTTTTGCCTCTTTAAGCGTCTTCTTCTTCCTCTAATAATTGAGTATGGCAATGGTTTTGGCCTGGGGGGGGGGGGGGGGGAGAGGGGAGATGTGAGAATGAAAACTTTGGTTTTCTTTTCCTTTTCCCTTTTTGTTTTCTTTCTTTCCTTTTTCTTTTTCTTAATGGTAACGAAGGGGAGAGTGACAAGTGCTGCATTATGTGTCTAAAATATAATTAACATAATATAATTAACATGAGTGATGACTCATGTCACATTTAGCTTAGTGGAGGGGGTTGGTGCAAGCATACATAATTAGGTTTTTCTCTTTTATGGAAAAGAAAAATGCAAATACAAATACCATTAGTTCTACCACATACCACACATATACAAGTATTTCCTACAATATAGTTCCTTATAAAATTCAAAATATGGTTTAAAATTTATTAAAAGTAATTTTTGACTTCACAAAAATTAAAGAAAAATTATGGGAATACCAAAAATTTTATACGTACACATACATCCCAAAAATATGTACTTATACACATGTATATACGGAAACGGGTTATAACATTCTACCCACCTTAAACAAATTCCGCCCTCGGACTTTCTAGGTTAATGATCTGACCGGAGATTGAATAGTCCAAGGGTCTTTCTACCCATGAGATACAAATAGCGCTACGTCTATGTTACATATATACGCAAATACCACGTACATGCACCATACTTATAGATGTATATTAGAATATAGACCTATCATACACACATATGATACACATATACTGCTCAACCACAGTATATCACACTGATACATTGTCACGACCCGCTTCCCATAAACGGAATGCGAGGCGTGAAAAGTCCGCTCAGACATGAAGTTGTGAGGCTACAGTCTGTAAAGCGTCTGGAATAACCAAGTATAGGTCCTTGCAATTATGAAACAAAACACAAATAATAATAAAATAATGAGAGATAGTAATATTATTCAAATCTCAGAATGTCCACAAATAAAATCTCAACATCGCAGAAAAGCCACCAGGCTTAAAAGAGTCTAAAAAGGCCCAAGCTTGGCCAACAGAAATAAACGAACGTACAGAAAAGAGAAAAGGTGCTACGCACCGACAACTTAACAAGAACTAAGCTGAAAGCAGCAGAAAGAAGTCTCTACGACAGATCGCCGGTGTCCTCGTACTCCACGTCAACAATGGACCCAGGCTCAACATCAACAAACACCTCGTCCTCAGCAACGGGCGCTGGCTCAGCAACTAACATGCGACACCCAAAAGCGACGAGGGTGCATGTCAGCAAGTCTGCAAGAGACTTGTGCAAGGAAACTATAAAGAAAGGAAACAACCTAGTAGTTCTAAAATATGCGATGACATGACAGTTTAAGGTATGAATGCAATAAGTAATAAAGTGCAACAAGTTTGACATGGCAAGGGTGGCAAAGCTACTAAACATTCACATGGATTTACAAGTCAAGTAAACATGTCGTGCACAGAGTTTACGCCTTACAGCTGAAGTGGCTGTACGGGCACACTTCTACGCTTAGTGGTCGCTTAACCCTACCCCTCCATGAGTAATCGGGCATTGACTCTTAACCAACACATGTAGCCCGCTTCTGGTTCACGAGCCAAGAAGTGTATTTGGCTTAGGGTTGTGCCTACAACGCAGGTGCCTGGGCTCAACAAGGAATTACAGTAGCGTGTGCTACGAATGCAACATTCAAGCATGGAATGACATGTAGGATGCATGACATGGAAAGAGTACAATTAAAGTGCATACAGATATGGAAATTAAACGTGAAAGACATGGCAGAGTACAAATAAAATGCATACAGATATGAAAATTAAACGTGACAGGCAAAATATATGAATGGCATGGCAGGGTGTAAGATCTAGCTTCGTTGTCAAGCTAGATCTTGAAATTGCGTCTAAGCTAGTATCATTTCGTCGCCTAGTCTCTTTTACGCTAAAAACAAGGGATAGCCTAAAACATGGCCTAAAACAAAAGTTGGCAAGTTTCACTTGCCTGCAATCAGCTGTTCTGCAAACACCGTTCAATCAGTCCAATCTACATATGTGCTCGGATTCATTAACCTATTGTCCCAGATTAGATTATCTTCATTAGTGATTTACTAAGAATTTAAATACTGATTTTAATCTTGATTAGCATGCATTGGTTGGGGGTCCTAAGTGATCAGAAAATTACCCTTACACGCCGCGCGAGAGCTACACTAACGTCGGGTAACGACGTCAGGGGTTGGAATAAAGAGAGCGCTCCTAATCCAAATTCCAAAATAGATTCTTGCGATCGCCAATCCTTGGACAGCGAGGCGAGTCCAAATCAGCGAGCAAAGTGAATGGTTGACGTTCTATGGCTCACGGGAAGCCGTAACAACGAACGAAGACAAACAGGTCGACGCACACGAAGACTACGACGTTGAGCATCATAGGGGCTGATCGTGACGTTGAGAAACACCTCTAGGCAAGGTAGGGGGCTTTCGGAAGAACCCAACAGCGAGAGAGAACTACAGGGAGTGCAACGATGCGTCGAGACGTTGTTATAACGCAAAACAGCGGAAGCTTGCTGTTTCGAAGCAACGGTGGCCGGAGAGGGTGGTCGTCGGTGGCACAGGGGTCCAAGGGGGATGCACGACAGTCAGGGGGTTGCGGGTAGCGGCTGCGACGGTGGCAGCAGCGGCGCTGCTGCTTGCTGCGGCAGTTGCGACCTGCAGGCAAAGAAAATGGACGGTAGCTACGAAATCCAACGGTGGTCGGGGCCCACAGTGGCGACATGGTTGGAGGGAGGTTGGAGGCGGCGTGTTTGGCCGGTCGACGGTGGGTGCGGGCTGGGGAACGCGAAGAAGGCCGGGGGTTTTGCGTTGCGTGCAGGAAAAGAAGAGAGCGGTGGCTTTGCTTGTTTTTGCTGGGAGAAAACGATGACCTAGGGTGTTATTTCATAGGATGGGGCTGAAGCATGTTAGTCTAGGGCTAGCTTAGGCCTATGTTAGGGTTTATTTTAGAAGGAAAATTGTTATTTTAAAACATTAAAGCCCAAAATCTCACACACACTCTCTCCCTTGGGTATGTGTGCGGCCTGGGTAAAAGTCGGCTAAGACAACATAATATGGATGTGTATTATTATTAATAAATTATTAGGGGATATAAGCCAAGAGAAACTTCGGGTTAACCGATATTATAGGTTGGGCAAAAAGTGAAATCGGTTCAAACGGGGCTCTAAAATTATAAGATAAATACTGGGGTGACCGTACCGATGAGAGAAACAAAACAAAGAAGACGGATCACAATTTCGACGGCGAGGAACAAAACTAAAAATAAAAAGGCCTCACAACAAAAGTGAAAATCACGACGTCTCATCAAACAAAGTCAAATCGTTGGAGAACGACCCGTGAAATGACGTTCCAAATTAATTCCACAATTTAATATTCTTCGAGAGGGTCACAATGGCATATCACACTATAGGGTTCAGTTACAGACAAAGTCTAAAATAAATACATGCACGGATAAGACTATGTGCACGAAAAGCGTACAAAGGATACTGGGTCCAAAGGCGATAGTAATTCGAAGTTGGGCACACGTCGGGGGTTGGCTTGCTAAGGATGCAACCAAGGTGCTACGTCCCTATCGACTCAACGGCACGACTCACATACAAAGCAACAAAACCAATCAGGTACCCGAAATTGCTATACGCACAGTTGTATTACGAATAGTGAGTACATGCGTTACATCCTACCCACCTTAAGACAAAGTACGTCCTCGGACTTTCTAACATCTCTAGTCGCTCTAGTAACTACCCTAAATCATATCACATTATAATTCAAACCAGATATAGTCACTACAAGTGCTTATATATGCACTAGGTAGTCAAGCAGTAACACTACCAACATGTATATATTCACGCACATTATACTCTTATAACTATCATAGCCAGTCAAATTCATACACATATTTCAATCATTCATATAGTCACGTACATCCTTAAAAACTATTAAACACTTATTACATACCATGGTACACATACTCACAAACAAATAAATAGTTCACACTAGCAAATACAATCGTAGTACTTCAATATAGGTAACTACCTATGCACAAAACAAACGTGGGTATACTACTCCCTAATATTTCCTAGTATACATCCAACACCAAACACATCAATACATGTATTCACCCCATACCATTATTAAATCAAGTTTACTATATCTAATATACATTCACCATTACTATAATTTCACAAATATATAGTCATTCAAATGTACACAGATACTTCACCATATATTCACATTACATACAGTCATATAACTATATTCAAGACTCATCACACATACCATAATTGCAAATACCTATAACCTAGCACATACTTACCCGTGCATGGTGCATACCAACACACGCTAACATTTCATTCATATATACCAATCATACCACTATATACTCAGCACATCTACACACCTAGTTTAGCTAGCACACATACGTTCACACAGGCAAGTCCTTAGTAAATAACTATACCATAAGACCAACACCTATAATTATATACTGGTATAGCGACCCATAATCAGGTGCGTAACACAACCAGGCGCAAACAATCCTATTACTATACATACCTCATCCATTGCTATATTCATGGTACTACACGCAAACCACAGATATATGTAACAATATGCTTAGAGTATACCCACTCAAGCTTGAGTGAGGCTCAAAACACAAATTAGAATACTCTATATACGTAACACGGTATCTATACCTATATCAATACCACTCCAATGTATACACATCTATCAACATAACCATATACATACCACAATGTCAATCACACTTAATATTTAGTCAGGTAACACCCACATAGTTCAATTACTTTATATACCATAATAATATTACAGACATCAGGACATGTATAATTATAATACCATCTCTAATACATGCATTCATCGTATAGTCACACACATGTAACATATATATTCACACCATATCCATCTACCTATAATTAGTATACCAACACATCTACTTATCCATACATAGTTAAGATATGCAATAATCGTGTATGCCTCATGGTATACACGCACACAACATCTCGTAAAAGCAAGCAATACCAATCAAAATTATAATCCTACTACCATACGCATATCACATATATACTCATGCAGCAAATACATAACTACTTATATATATATGTGTATATATATATATATATATATATGTATATATATATATATGTATATATATATACATATATACATATATACATATACATACATATCAAGCATTCACAAGTATCTTCGAACCACATACTCAACTAACAGATATTCCAACACAAATTCCTAAGTGATATATTTATCCGTACATATATAATAACACCACCATATCTACAACTTCACACATATATCACGAATAACACTGGTTATACATACATAATACAAGAGTCAAATATTAATATCCTAAGGGTAGCACGCTCATACGGGTCCACACACTCCACCTATATGCATGCACCACCACGACATAACAACTTATACTAATGGGCCCACCAAACTATACTAAGGTTGACACATGCAATGACAAGCACTACTGGCTAAATAATAGGAAAGAAACCGAAGCCAAAAGCGTAACGAAGGAAAGATCGAAAAGCTCGAGTTCAGTTAGGACGAAGATAAGGAGATAGCTTAGTTAGGTGAATTAGGGGTATACTTGTGAATGTTTAGGTGGGAAAAGAAAGATTTAATGATACTCTTATAGGATACAGGAAAATAGTGTGGAAAAGATATAAGTTAAAATACGAAGAGTACAAAACCAGTCGTACCTCAAAAATTGGAGTTCTCTTATGCATAGAAAAATATTGGTGGTCGATAAAATGAGTTGTTCGAAATAAGTTGAGTCGTATATACATAATAAGAAAAATGGTTTATTAGCTTATTGAAAATCATTATAAGGAAGAATAAAATATTCACAAGAACATTAAGGACGTAGGTTAGAAAATATTATACGGCAGTAATTTAATATAATTTTGGCAAAAATTTCGAAATTCAAAGAATGAAATTAGATTATCTGAAGTGTAGAAAATTTAAGCTCAGGTTAAATGCTTTCAGAGTCTTTAAACTGGGGAGAAATGTAAAATAAATAATATTGAAACTACTTTTAGAGGAACAATGATTTGCCAAAAGAAACGATTTTATACAAAGATTTTAAAGTTCGAGTATGACGTACCTAGAACTGATATATAAAATAATTGAAGTTCTATTTAACTTGGAAAAATATTTTTAAAGTATGTATGTTAAGCGGTTAAAATGAATCTCATAGTTAGAAAAGATGGTTTATCGAATTTTCAAAATAAATCGGGGTTTTAAACCGAAGTGTGAAAGTTTATGTCAGAAAATAGTTACGAGATAGTAATTAAACTTACAACCAATAGACTTCAAAATCTACGAAGGAAATTTTTTTTACTCAATCGTAAAGTGAGGGATTAAATATATAAGAAGAGGGTTTAAAAACAAAATTTATACTGAGCAAAACTTTTAATAAAGGGAAACCGAAACCAACTTTGAAAGAATTAAGCTTTGCAACGGAGGACATTCGAAAGATCAACTATTATCGTAATATGGGGAGCATGTGAATCGAGGCAAGGAATATGGTCGCATGATCGAAACATAAACACGCCTAGTATATGACTCAGGAAAATCTACGGAAAACTCCGACGGTCGACCAACTAAAGATTAGGAACTTGGCACTAAGACTTTCTAAGGAACTAGACTGTAATGAACTGCATTCGGCTTGGCCCGAAATCGACGAACCCAAGCAAACGACTAAAGGAATTCTAGAAGTCTATCATGGTCAGAGCTAGACAGGAACCACTAAGGTAACTCCTAAGATGATTATATCAATCTCTAGCATGGAGTCTAGCTAACAATCATGGACCTCTAACTAGCAAGCACAGATGTCTAACTAAGTCTTACTATAGTCCTGATCTAATGGATTCCCTACTAAGCTGAGACAAATGTTCGGGCAACACGTCTACCAGCCACCTAAGACATATGAAACGATAAATTTTGACTCAAGGCTTATGACTTGGATGTTTTAATTTATTTAATGGACATTCTATTTTTTATCGTTGTTTCGATAATTCGCAGTTGCAAGAGGGACCAGCATGGGCCACCAATAAAACCTGTCACGACCCGCTTCCCATAAACGGAAGGCGAGGCGTGAAAAGTCCGCTCAGACATGAAGCTGTGAGCCTACAGTCTGTAAAGCGTCTGGAATAACCAAGTATAGGTCCTTGCAATTACAAAACAGAACAAAAATAATAATAAAAGAAGGAGATATATTAATATAATCCAATCTCAGAATGTCCACAAATAAAATCTCAACATCGCAGAAAAGCCACCATGCTTAAAAGAGTCTAAAAAGGCCCAAGCTTGGCCAACAAAAATAAACGAACGTACAAAAAAGAGAAAAGGTGCTACGCACCGACAACCTAACAAGAACTAAGCTGAAAGCAACAAAAAGAAGTCTCTACGACTGATCGTCGGTGTCCTCGTACTCCAGTCAACAGTGGACCTAGGCTCAACGTCAACAAACACCTCGTCCTCAGCAACGGTCTCTGGCTCAGCAACTAACATGCGACACCCAAAAGAGACGAGGGCACATGTCAGTAAGTCTACAAGAGACTTGTGCAAGGAAACTAAAAAGAAAGGAAACAACCTAGCAGTTCTAAAATATGCGATGACATGGCAGTTTAAGGTATGAATGCAATAAGTAATAAAGTGCAACAAGTTTGACATGGCAAGGGTGGCAAAGCTACTAAAACATCCACATAGACTTACAAGTCAAGTAAACACGTCATGCACATAGTTTACGCCTTACAGCTGAAGTGGTTGTACGGGCACACTTCAACGCTTAGTGGTCGCTTAACCCTACCCCTCCACGTGTAATCGAGCATTGGCTCTTGACCAACACATGTAGCCCGCTTCTGGTTCATGAGCTAGGAAGTGTATTTGGCTTAGGGTTGTGCATGCAACGCAGGTGCCTAGCCTCAACAAGGAAGTACAATAGCGTGTGCTACGAATGCAACATTCAAGCATGGAATGACATGTAGGATGCATGGCATGGCAAGAGTACAATTAAGGTGCATACAGATATGGAAATTATACGTGACAGGCATGGCAGAGTACAAATAAAATGCATACAAATATGAAAATTAAACGTGACAGGAAAAATGTATGAATGACATGGCAGTGTGTCAGATCTAGCTTCGTTGTCAAGCTAGATCTTGAAATTGCGTCTAGGCGAGTATCATTTCGTCGCCTAGTCTCTTTTATGCTAAAAACAAGGGATAGCTTAAAACATGGCCTAAAACACAAGTTGGCAAGTTTCACTTGTGACCGGGCGCCCGCGAGATATGCGGCGGCGCGGTGTCGTTTACCGCAAGTTTCACGGTTAGTGTAGGGTGCGGGAATATCGAACTCAGGGAGGCGAGGTTGTGCTTTGGTCAGGTAGGACCTAAATCACCCCGAGGGGCGAGCTAGCCCGAATCGGTAGATGGTTGTCACGAAAGGAAATAAAAGCGTAAGAACGAAAAGTAGTAAACCCGGGACTTTGGTTTCCAACCCGACGAGAGACTCTCGCCGACGCGGCCTACGGGTATGGATGGCGATCGGGATTAGGGTCTAATGGTGGGACGTTGCCTCTAAAAGTGGTACCAGCGTCCCATGGGCCCGATATTCCAGTCGGTGCCCAGGATGATACACCGGACTTCCCGGATTCGATCAGTAGGCACTCCCGTGTCCATAAACACTGATCGATCCCGGGAGCACTAAGCCCGCAACGATAACTCCCAACGTCTCATCTTGCCGCTCCCGCGTGCTAGGATTCGACGTCTACGCTAAGGGTGTGAGCTATGGCGAGGGAGTCAACCGCCAAGTTTATTCCCCCTTGGCCCGACGGTCAAAGGCGGTCTTTTTCCCGCCGATGACAATGAAACACCCCGCGTAACCGTTAGATTCCTACTCCCTATCGATTTCCTA
The DNA here is from genome assembly GCA_030789695.1 of Scilla litardierei. NCBI lineage: Eukaryota > Viridiplantae > Streptophyta > Magnoliopsida > Asparagales > Asparagaceae > Scilla > Scilla litardierei. Next base: position 84,936,668 of record CM061134.1, on the reverse strand, counting down.
ACCCTACGGACGCATCGGGAAGAGCCCCCGAAGGGGTTTCCACCAAAATCCTAGATTTGGGAACTACTCACAAAAATTCATGAAAAAGCAATCTAAATGAAATTTAACCGTTAGAATCGTAATCGGACAATTGCAATGCGGAAGTAATAGAGTCATAAAGATAATACTAAAATTTGAGAAAGATCTGAAAACTTACAAAAGAGTAACAATTACAGCCGTCACAAGGAAATAAAACAGTAGAAAAACAGCAACTCCAGTTTCTGGAACCCTAGGGGCTCTATATATAGGCCGTCGCATCAACCGATCGGTTGACAAGTCAACCGATCGGTTGATCCGTTACAAATAAATATCAGAAAACGGTGAGTTTTCACCCGATCACATGAACCGGTCGGGTGAGTTCTTGAGTGACCGGTTGGATCTTGAAGCAGTCGGGTGAATCGGTCGGTTGAACGCCCGTGTCTTCAGCTCATCTTCTTCGGCTACAGATGAACCGATTGGGTGAAAGTCACCCGATCGGTTGGCGCTTTGCTTCGAGAAAACAGAGAATAGCCCCCGCTGAACCGGTCTGCGAACCGGTCGGGTGACTTCTTTGCGAGCTGCGGCAGAGACCGGTTGGTGCACGCGTGCATCACCCGATCGGTTGGAGATGACCAACCGATCGGGTGAGGGGCTGAAAGATGAATACTTCGCCGTTTGACCCCCTGGATCACGCGTGACTTCTCCCGTTGCTCCAGGGACTTGGGATATCATCGTTAAACGTCTCCTACTTGGTCAATCTCCTGCAATCATGGACAAACAAAGAAAAGTGAAAGAAAACGGGAAAATATAAGAAAACGAATAAGAGACGGCGGAAAAACATGGAGAAACTCAAAAGAAAACGTGCGTGAATATATGAAATATAAACGCACGTCAAAATCCCCCAAGCTGAACTCTTCCTCGTCCTTGAGGAAGACGAGTGAGAGTAGGAGCTCGGAAGGGAAAAATAGAGAGGAAGAAAGGAAAAGAAAACTCTAAGCCCTAGATCGTCCATCAGAGCCATCAAAATCAAAAACGACACACCAAGCAAGCAAACACCAAATCACACCACTAAACCTAGGAAAGCGAGTCCAAATAAGTGTCGTGGGTCCACGCAGTGAAGCGCGAGTGAGCGTGGTCGTGTGCTAGCAAATGGTGAAGCTTTCTACGATGTGCAATGAGGCTCGATATACACAAATCCAAGAAATGACCCAAAATATCGATCCGAATTGAATTAAGCGGCGAATATAAGTTCAAGCATGCATGAGAAGAGTGGGAAAAGAAGCGTATCATGCATCGGGGACTCCACAACTAGGGTCAAGGAAATCACGCCACTATAGCTTAGATACTAGCTAAATAGCTCCTAAGCCAAGCGTTTTCGATAACGACGGAGGTTGAGATGATGTGGAGAAGAACACTCGGTGCAAATTCTCGCCTTCCCTTTATTCTCGGCAAGTAGGAAAATATTCACACGGGAATTTTTTTGGGTTTTGGGTATTTGCATATTTTTTTGGCTTTTTGGCTATACAATCCTTTTCTTTTCTTTTCTTTTTGGGCTTTTCATTTCTTTTCTCCCATTTTTTTTGGATTTTTGGGTTTTTGGCTATACACTTGTGTACTCTCCCAAGTGGGAGAACGGTACACGACGAGGGGATTTGCACCAAGTAAAACAAAAAAGAAGTCGAAATCTAAACACTCGGGCAAAGGAAACTATTCTTGCTAAATAGAGCTTAGGCTAAATGGGTTATCCTAGTCCTTAGTTGTGGAATCCCGACGCATGCGAAATGAAGTATGCGATATATATATAGCATGCATATAGAAGCAGACATTAGAAGCAAATACCGCATATTCAATATCGAAGCATGATAATCTAGGGGTCGTTCCTGGACAGGTATATAAAGTAAAATCACAAAGCAGAAGCACACTAAATGCTAGTCACGACACACGACTCACAAAAAGCTAAGTGGACCCACGATGCGTGAAATGCAGAGGACTCGAAATCCTAGGGTTAGTGAGTGTGATTATCGATGCAATGCTAGGTGTATGTGACCTTGTGGAGATTCATCATAGGATTCATTTCTAGGAGAAAGAGCTAAAGAAAGAAGGAAAAAGAAAAAAGAAAAACACGATGGAAAACGACTCAAATAATGTAGAAAGACAACACAAATGACACACGAAGTGCGACTCCCCCAAGCTGAAGTTTGCATTGCCCTCAATGCAATATGAGTGAGTACGGGAGGGCAATGAAAATGGGGGGGAAATACGCACAGACACGAAAAGAAATGAAAACGAGGAAAACACACAGATGAAACTGAAAAAAGAAAGAAAGATCAACATCAAAATCAAAATAATATGAAAATAAAAATAAAATAAAATCACACGACACGACACTCAAAAAGTGAAAAGCAAGCACACATACAAAAATGAGAAAAACAGACAAAACACGACAGCACACCAAAACAGACGTCCCCCAAGCTAGACCAGAAAGTGCTAGCGAAATGATATGATCAATGAAATGCAGAGATGTGCAAGGGGGGAGTCAAAAACAAAAGAGGTGAATCTAGAAAGCAGGAGGAGCTGAGTCCTCGTCCTCCTCGGAAGAGGGTGTGGATGGGTGGTCGGGGGAGGCTGGGGGAGTGCTGAGAAGTGGGGAATGAGGTGAAGGTATAGGGGCAGTGGTGGTGTGAACGATGGAAGGAGTGTCGGTGGTGGTGGGTGGTGGTGGTAGGAAGGCGATCAAGGCAGTGGTGAGAGGAATAGAAATGGAGGAAGTAGATGTGGTGGTGACGGTAGTGGGAGGTGGTGGGAGGGATCTGGAGCGTACCGGCAATTTCCTCCGGCGCACGTATGGAGTGACGGAGGAGGATGGAGGTAGCGTGAGTGCGGTGGAAGTGGTCGGGAGGGGTGAAGTGGATGCCGGGATGGGATGTGAAGAGGGAGGAGAAGAATGTGGTGAGGGGGGTGATGGATGTGGAGAAGTGTGGGTGGGTGGAGGAGAAGATTGCCTGGGTGGTGAAGGTGGAGGTGGTCCGTGGATATGAGTAAGAAGGCGGAGAATGGCGGCCACGTTCCTCTCAAGTGCGAGGAAACGTGGGTGAGTAAGAAAGGAGGATGGTGATGGGTCCGAGGAAACAGAGGACATGGCGAGCTCACGAAGGGCAGCGACCTCCCTCTCAAGCCCCAGACGGGCAGATACCTGACGACGACCAAAAGATGTAGACTGACGCGAGGCAGAGGTGGTGCCGCCAGGTAAGGTCGAAGAGGTGCTGGCGGCAGTGGTCATGCCGGCACAGGAGACAAGGCCAGAAATGGCCGCAAGGAGGTGCTCAGACGTGATCGGTCCCGGAGCAGAAACAGGACGACTCGGGCCAGCCCCTAAGTCTCCCCCAGACGCAGGGATATCCTACTCGCCTAAGTGGGCGGCAGGGGACGGTGATCTGGGGGCGCCTGCGGGAAGGAAAGGAAGATTCAACCCAGCTAAGAAATCGGGATCAGGAGGGAAAGTCCAATCTCCCACGAGAGCAAGGGTCATGCGAGCGGGGTTGGGCAGAATGGTGTAAGGGGCTGGGGGTGGCCATAATGAAATATGAAGCGGCCATCCGAGCGGGGTTTGATCATGTGGATGTGCCGCAGGACATCAATATCAAGATGTGAGGGTCCTGCGGCAGCAGGAAGATTATCGGGGATGGTAATATTGAATTGGGCGTGAGAGCAGATGATCGTGATGATGCCCCCGCAACAAAACTTCCCCTTACCGGCCCGGCTGATCTCGAGTAGCTTGTAAACAAGCCAATCCCCGCCATGGATGGGGACGGTAGGGGCCCTGAAGCTGATTCCATCATCATCCCGGATATAAGGAAAAGTCATGGCCCAAAGGATAAAAAGATCAGGGATAGTCACAGTGCCTGACTCGTCCCTAGGAAAGAATGCAGATGAAATGATCCTGTGGGCTAGACGAAACACGGGATGAATGATGGAGGAGGCCTTGGCTCGACCTCGGGGGTAGTCACGGATCAATGTGAGGCGGAACCAGAACTGATCGACATCAAACTCGGGCGTGTACCCGTAGTGTCGGATGGCATCATCCCCGAGATTGGGGAAACCAAATATATCATTAATCGTGTTCAGATTTGTGGTGACACTACGGTTACGCACCCTGAATCTAATGATCGACCCGGACTCCCAGACAAGTGTAGAGAGGAATTCGAGTGTGAGGGCCGGGTAGGATATGGCATGTGTATTAAGAAAGGCTAACCACCCTAAGTTAGCGAAAAGAGATTCGACCTCGGTGAAGATACCGAGATCGACAAGTGTACGTGCGTGCGGGAACTTGGTGGATAGATGCCCTCGAGCATCAAGCCTACGGTAAAAATCTTTGTGCTCCTGGTTCCGAAAAATATACCCGTGTGGGCCCAACATTGGGTCCACAGGGGGAATAACAGGTGGAGGAGGGCCAAGTGTAAGTGCTCGTGTACGGGAAGGGGGGCGTGTTTGTTTTCGTCTCTTTCGAGACGGCTCCTCTTCCCTCATGATACCCTTCCCCTTATCCTTATCTTTAGCCATGTGTGTGTGTGTGTGCGAGCAAGAATTAGTGCAAAAATCGTGGATGCACACCAACACAAGCAAACGAGAGAGCACAATAAATAGGGCAAATGTATAAAATAAGCTTAGGAGCGAGTTTACCCAAGCGGAGTGGCGGAGCTTGCTCGTTGATGCCCCACACTGTTCAGCGAGAGTAGCGTGGAGCCGCGGCGAACTCCTTCGGTAATAATTTTCGAAATGGGGGTGGTTCGGGGGAAAATTAGGTCAAAATCTCGGAATAGGAGGAGAGAGAGGGTGTAGATGATGGAGGGGTTGATGAAGGAGGTGGAGAGTGGGAGTAATGGAGGAGTAGAGGGCGTGGGGGAGTGAAGATCGGTTGTTGGCGAAGAGGGGAAGGCGAAACGACGGCGGATTTTGGGGGTTTTTGCGATCGGGCGAGATGGAAACGAGCGGGTGTCGGGGGGGGTTTATATAGGGTTTTAAGTCGAACCGATCGGTTGACTTGTCACCCGATCGGTTGACGGTTAGGTCGAAAATTTTGCCGAAGAAATGCTACAGGCGAACCGATCGGTTGACTTTTCAACCGACCGGTTGGCCGCTCCACACAATTTTCCCGAGAACTTAGGGCTGCTCACCCGGTCGTGTCAACCGATCGTGCATGAACTCAACCGATCGGTTGATATTCCCCAAAAATTTCCGAAAGTTCTCCCCAGCTCACCCGGTCTTCCACCCGGTCTCTTCATTACTCAACCGATCGGTTCATTCGGGGACAGATCTCGGCATGTATCTGATACATCCCAACCGATCGGGTGAGTTGTCACCCGATCGGTTGGGGCTTATTTCCTGCAAAAACCAAGAAATTTGCTTAAGTCCCTGAACGGATGTTCTTGCGGCTGATTTTATTTATAAAAATAGATAAAATAAAGTGAAAAATAACGCTAAAAAGTGGGAAAAAGTTTCGAACATCGGTTGCCTCCCATGAAGCGCACTTGTTTAACGTCGTTGGCTCGACGCCCGCAAGAGATGCTCATGGTGGCTGATACGGGTGATGCCCAAATTTCGGCATCTCTTTCTCGTTGGAGCTGGAGGCACTTGGATTAGTCAGCGGCTGGAAAAATACTTGCTCGACTACCCTCCCTTTGTTCTTGAGATCCGGGGGCTCTTCCTTGGTGTTGGCGATTCCCGCCATCTTCTTCAAGATCCGGACCTCGTCCTTAGTGAGGTTCGTGTGCTCTTTCCCGGTTCTCCTCGCAGGAGGAGTCTTGGGGAACCCGGGAGGGGTCGTTCTCGCTGCACTCGGTCTTCCAGCAGCTTCTTTGTCTTCGGGGCCTTCTTCATCTTCAGAATTCCCCAAGTCATCGGGGGGGTTTCTCATGAGAATCTCCCAGGAGCTCTCCTCTACAGCCTTTTCTTCTTCTATCTCAAGCAAATTACATCGGAGGTCATCAGGAGGGTCGGGGTGCTTCATGGATAGTCCCAGGTCAAACTCAACTTTCTCTCCGCTGACGTTCAAGGAGAGTTTTCCGTTCTTCACATCTATAAGAACGCCAGCAGTGGCCATGAAAGGCCGTCCCAGGATAATGGGGGTGTGTGCGTCTTCGGGCATGTCCATGACTACAAAGTCCACAGGCACATGCACCCCTCTCACATTCACGGGGAGATCATCAACAATTCCCACCGGATATTTGACCGACCGGTCAGCTAGTTGTAGGGTCATCCCGGTGGGCTCCAGATCACCCATTCCTATCCTTCTGTACATCGACAAGGGCATCAAGCTAACACTCGCTCCTAGATCGACGAGTGCACGATGAATCTTCACAGCCCCGATCGTGCAAGGAATAGAGAAGCTCCCCGGGTCCTTGAGCTTCGGCGGGTTATCCCTCTGAATAAGAGCGCTACATTCCGCCGTCAGCACCACTTTCTCGTTTCTTGACCCTTTGGTCACCAAATCTTTTAAGAATTTTGCATAGGAGGGGATTGTTTCGATTGCCTCCAAGAAGGGGATTTGCAGGCTTAGGTCCTTGACCATGGCGAAGAACTTCCCATATTTCTCATCAATTTTCGCCTGAGCCAACCGTTGTGGAAATGGCACAACGGGTTTATACACTCTTGGGCTCTCTTCCTCCTTCTTCTTCTCTTCTTCAGACACTCCCTCTGGAGTCATGGGATTTGATGACGATGCACCGGTGTCATTTAATTTTTCAGTCGGTCTCTCAACGACCAATGGTGCTTCCGGGTAGCTAGGGGGCACTCTAGTAGGAATTTGTGTCCCGCTTCTCAGAACGATAGCGGACACATTCGCGTGCTCGTGCACGAGTGCCGATGTTTGTGTTGCTCCCCTCGGGTTCACCTCCGGTTGTGGCGGCAATTGGTTTTGTGACCTTGCAAGGTTTGCCACCTGTAACCCCAGCTGGGTTACTTGGTCCGTGAGGGTCCGCTGGCCCATTTCCAGCTTTTGGTTGATCCTCTCCTGGTTGGTAATATATTGAGTCAAGAGAGACTCAACCGAAGAGACGGCCCTCTGTTGGCCATACTGCTGCTGCTAGAACGGCTGCTGATTCCTGGGAGCGTAAGTTTGTTGCTGAGGTTGCTGCTGAAACGGTTGCAGCTGACCCTGATTCTGCGGTGGTCTAGCCGGCTGATAAATTTGTTGCTGCGGCTGCTGAGGCGACGAGGGCTGAATGGTGGCCGGTAACTGAAATTCGGGTGGTTCCGGTTGTTGGGAGAGTAGGCCGGGTTGGAATTTGTCCTTGGCGGATATGGCGCATTCCCCGTGGGGTTGTAAAATAGTGCGCTAGCCTGATCCAACGGTGGTGAGATGTCACCACTGTCGAATTCCCCAAGGAATTCGGACTCTACCGCAGAAACTTGCTGTGTACCGGCCCCACCGGCTCCTACCATCAGTGCGGAGATCTGGGTCGAAAGCAAGTCAAACTTGCTTGAAAGTTTGTCGACGTCCTCGACTCTGTGTATACCCCCAGTTCTTGGTGTGGCTCTCTCGTCACACCACCGCTCATTGTTGGATGCCATATTTTCCAGAATATTCATGGCATCTTCCTCGCTTCGAGACATGAAGGAACCCCCAGCCACGGCGTCCATAGAAGATTTAAGGTCATCCCTCAACCCATTGTAGAACAGATTGATAATCTACCACTTCGGAAGCTCATGGTGAGGGCATCTTCTTTGCATCTCTTTATATCTCGTCCAAGCTTCATGCAAGGACTCGTGGCTGGCCTGGGAGAAGGAGGAGATTTCACTCCTCAACTTCATGGTCTTCCCGGAGGAAAGAACTTCGTCAGAAAAGCGTTGGAGAGCTTCTCCCAGGTGTTGAAAGTGTTGGGGTCCTTCCCCCTTAACCATTGCTTGGCTTTGTCCCGCAAAGAGAAGGGGAACATCTTCAGACGGTTAGCCTCTGTAGTGACACCATTAATTCGGAAGGTGTCACACTTCTCCAAGAAGGAGTCCAGGTGCTCTATCGGACTCTCCATGGGCGCACCCGCAAACTGGTCCTGCTGGATCCATGTCACTAGAGACGGCTTCAGGTCAAAGCTTTGGGCCGCAATAGCTGGAGATCGGATGGCGGAAGTTGACTCGATGGATGGCATCGAGTACTCCAGCAGAGACTTGTGAGGTGGGGTGTTCTCCTCCATGGATTCGGGATCTTCTCTCCTTCGCTTCTCGGCGGCCAAACGCCTAAGGGTGGCGTTAATCTCTGGATCGAGGGGAATCAAGTCGTCAAGACTCCTTGAACTCCTACGCATGAAAAACAACAAACACCCGTGAAGCGACAAGTGGGAAAGAAACAGATAAAATAAGAAATAAAAATAAGAAAAACAAAAAGAAAAAGAAAAAATGCGAATGCGAAAATTATCGCGAGGTAGGGATGTGAGCTAGACACGAGGGTTCAAGAGATCCTAAAATATCAAGCAAGTTGCCTCCCCGGCAACGGCGCCATAAACTTGACCGGGCGCCCGCGAGATATGCGGCGGCGCGGTGTCGTTTACCACAAGTTTTACGGTTAGTGTAGGGTGCGGGAATATCGAACTCAGGGAGGCGAGGTTGTGCTTGGGTCAGGTAGGACCTAAATCACCCCGAGGGGCGAGCTAGACCGAATTGGTAGATGGTTGTCACGAAAGGAAATAAAAGCGTAAGAACGAAAAGAAAGTAAACCCGGGACTTTGGTTTCCAACCCGACGAGAGACTCTCACCGACGCGGCCTACGGGTATGGATGGCGATCGGGATTAGGGTCTAATGGTGGGACGTTGCCTCTAAAAGTGGTACCGGCGTCCCATGGGCCCGATATTCCGATCGGTGCCCAGGATGATACACCGGACTTCCCGGATTCGATCAGTGGGCACTCCCGTGTCCATAAACACTGATCGATCCCGGGAGCACTAAGCCCGCAACGATAACTCCCAACATCTCATCCTGCCGCTCCCGCGTGCTAGGATTCGACGTCTACGCTAAGGGTGTGAGCTATGGCTAGGGAGTCAACCGCCAAGTTTATTCCCCCTTGGCCCGACGGTCAAAGGCGGTCTTTTTCCCACCGATGACAATGAAACACCCCGCGTAACCGTTAGATTCCTACTCCCTATCGATTTCCTAACCCTACGGATGCATCGGAAAGAGCCCCCGAAGGGGTTTCCACCAAAATCCCAGATTTGGGAACTACTCACAAAAATTCATGAAAAAGCAATCTAAATGAAATTTAACCGTTAGAATCGTAATCGGACAATTGCAATGCGGAAGTAATAGAGTCATAAAGATAATACTAAAATTTGAGAAAGATCTGAGAACTTACAAAAGAGTAACAATTACAGCCGTCACAAGGAAATAAAACAGTAGAAAAACAGCAACTCCCGTTTCTGGAACCCTAGGGGCTCTATATATAGGCCGTCGCATCAACCGATCGGTTGACAAGTCAACCAATCGGTTGATCCGTTACAAATAAATATCAGAAAACGGCGAGTTTTCACCCGATCACATGAACCGGTCGGGTGAGTTCTTGAGTGACCGGTTGGATCTTGAAGCAGTCGGGTGAATCGGTCGGTTGAACGCCCGTGTCTTCAGCTCATCTTCTTCGGCTACAGATGAACCGATCGGGTGAAAGTCACCCGATCGGTTGGCACTTTGCTTCGAGAAAATAGAGAATAGCCCCCGCTGAACCGGTCTGCGAACCGGTCGGGTGACTTCTTTGCGAGCTGCGGCAGAGACCGGTTGGTGCACGCGTGCATCACCCGATCGGTTGGAGATGACCAACCGATCGGGTGAGGGTCTGAAAGATGAATACTTCACCGTTTGACCCCCTGGATCACGCGTGACTTCTCCCGTTGCTCCGGGAACTTGGGATATCATCGTTAAACGTCCCCTACGTGGTCAATCTCCTGCAATCATGGACAAACAAAGAAAAGTGAAAGAAAACGGGAAAATATACGAAAACGAATAAGAGACGGCAGAAAAACATGGAGAAACACAAAAGAAAACGTGCTTGAATATATGAAATATAAACGCACGTCAACTTGCCTGCAATAAGCTGTTCTGCAAACACTGTTTAATCAGTCCAATCTACCTATGTGCTCGGATTCACCAACCTATAGTTCAAGATTAGATTATCTTCATTAGTGATTTACTAAGCAATTAAAATACTGATTTTAATCTTGATTATCTTGCATTGGTTGGGGGTCGTAAGTAATCAGAAAATTACCCTTACACTCCGCGAGAGCTACACTGACGTCGGGTAGCGACATCAGGGGTTGGAATAAGAGAGCGCTCCTAATCCAGATTCCAAAATAGATTCCTACGATCGCCAATCCTTGGACAGCAACAAGATCTGCGAGGCGAGTCCAAATCAGTGAGCAAAGTGAACGGTTGACGTTCTACGGCTCACAGAAAGCCGTAACAACGAACGGGGACGAACGGGTCGACACACACGAAGACTACGATGTTGAGCATCGTAGGGGCTGTTCGTGATGTCAAGGAACACCTCTAGGCGAGGTAAGGGGCTATCGAAAGAACCCAACAGCGAGAGAGAACGACGGGAAGAGCAAAGACGCGTCGAGACGTCGTTATAACGCAAAACAGTGGAAGCTCATTGTTTCGAAGCAACGGTGGCCTGAGGGGGAGGTCTTCAGCGGCATAGGGGTCCAAGGGGGATGCACGGAGGTCCGGGAGTTGCGGGCGGCGGCAGCGGTGGTGCTGCTGCTTGCTGCGGCTGTTGCGGCCTGCAGGCGAAGAAAACGGACGGCAGCTGCGAAATCCGATGGTGGTCGGGGCCCACGTCGACGACAGGGTCAGAGGGAGATCAGAGGCGGTGTCTTAGGCCGATCGACGACGGGTGCGGGCTAGGGAGCACGAAGAAGGCCGGGGATATTGCGTTGCGTGCAGGAAAAGAAGAGAGCGGTGGCTTTGCTTGTTTTTGCTGGAAGAAAACGATGACATAGGGTGTTATTTTATAGGATGGGGCTGAAGCACGTGAGTCTAGGGCTAGTTTAGGCCTATGTTAGGGTTTATTTTAGAAGGAAAATTGTCATTATAAAGCATTAAAGCCCAAAATCTCACACACACTCTCTCTCTCCCTGGGTATGTGTGCGGCCTGGGTAAAAGTGGGCTAAGACAACATAATATGGATGTGTATTATTATTAATAAATTATTAAGGGATATAAGCCAAGAGAAACTTCGGGTTAACCGATATTATAGGTTGGGCAAAAAGTGAAAGCGGGTCTAACGGGGCTCTAAAATTTAAGATAAATACTTGGGTGACCGTATCGACGAGAGAAATAAAAAAAGATGACAGATCACAATTTTGACGACGAGGAACGAAACTAAAAATAAAAAGGCCTCACGACAAAAGTGAAAATCTCGACGTCTCATCAAACAAAGTCGAATCGTGGGAGAACGACCCGTGAAATGACGTTCCAAATTAATTCCACAATTTAATATTCTTCGAGAGGGTCACAACGGCATATCACACTATAGGGTTCAGATACAGACAAAGTCTAAAATAAATACATGCACGAACAAGACTACGTGCACGAAAAGCATACAAATTATACGGGGTCCAAAGGTGACAGTAATTCCAAGTTGGGCACACGTCGGGGGCTAAGGATGCAACCAAGGTGCTACTGCCCTATTGACTCAACGGCACAACTCACATACAAAGCAACAAAACCAATCATATACCCGAAATTGCTATACGCACAGCCGTATTACGAATGGTGAGTACATGCCGTTACATACATATAACATAAAGAATTACACAGCAAGGCAATACACATCAATTAAGAGACAATATTAGTACTTATTCCCTACTATATACGTATACATATATCTTAATCCAAGATCCTAACAACATAATGTGCACCTACTATGCATACAACTATACATTACTTACAATAAAGTATGATCATATATCAATACAAATGTCGAATGTTAAGACATCGGCATACATCCCAAATATTAGGTCATATATATAGTATACCAACATACCAATACAGACTCGCTCTATATATAAAGTAATATACATATATACCCGTATCCAATATTTACATATGTAGTTCTATATTTATCCATCTATATACCTACACAAGTATATGCACATACAAGTAGACAACTATTCATTTATACTAGAAGGAATATATTCAATACAGTATACTCAACACTACATATTTACTATAGCAAAGACATACCCCAATACATTATATATACACACACATGTATACACAAGACGTATCCATGAGATCCATGTGTAAGCAGTTTCCCATAAGAAGAGTTAAAGACATTTTGGGGATGTTGTTTTTGTACCATAGAACCCCCTACCAAGCATCGGACTAGGTGCCCACGTCCACGCATCCTCCTGCCAAGGCTGGCAGCAGGTGCCTGTGGTCTTGTAGTCCTTAACATGCTTCAGACTTTCAGCCTCAGGTACATCAAAAGATTCGCTTAGAGGCCCACTCCCCATCCAATAGTCATGCCAAAACAAGGTGGAACTCCCTTCATTTACCTGCCTCTTAATTAATTTCCTAGATAAGAGTCTGCTCTTTAGAATAAACTTCCACGTTCCAGAATGTGTGACTTTACCTTCAGCATGCTGTCCTTGTAGTTGGTATTGAGGTCAGGTAGCAATCTCAAGCCAACTCCCCCCTCTTCTTTTGGAGTGCAAAGATCTTTCCAGGCCCAAATTTTTGAATCTCCCCAGATGAATTTCCTACAAGCCGAAGTAATATTGCGTTGCAAAGATTTTGGAATCCGATACACTTGTAACCAGAATAAAACCATACCATAAATGACTGACCGAACCAACTCCAGCCAACCTGAAATAGATAGCGTCGTTGATGTTAGAAGCCTTTTCTTGCAGGTACCCAATTTAACTGTAGCTCCTCTAAACCTCAGACCAGTAAGATTAGAGAATTTTGCAAGCAACGACTACAGTCCTTCGAAGGTATGCTTGTTTGCCCGACAGAATAATAAGAGGTCGTCTGCAAACAGGAGATGTGAAATCGCCCCACTACGACGCATTGGATGGATGCTTCTAGCAACTACAGCTTTTTCAAGTAATAAGGAAAACGCCTCCATTGTAATGACAAAAAGATAGGGAGAGAGCGGATCACCCTGCCTTATGTTCCCTGCAAAATAGGCATTCCTTGATCCATGCTGTAAATTTCCTGCCAAATCCCATACGATGAAGTATGTAATAAATAAATTCTCTGTTGACACTGTCAAATTCCTTTCTCAAGTCTAACTTCAGGCTGCGCTAGCAAGGCACTGAAATTAATTTATGAATAACTAATTTCAGCCTATTGCAGATTACCTTACTGATCACTTTATATAGGACATTGCAACAGGCAATAGGCCGATAATCCCCAAGTTCGGAAGCATTTTTGGTTTTGGGCACCTGAGTAAGGTAAGTGTGATTTATGGGATGCATAAGAGAGGAAGAGCGAAAGAATGAAAGAACAGCATCAGTGATGTCTTTACCAATGGTGTTCCAGCCATGCTAATAGAAATATCCATTAAACCCATCTGGACCAGGGGATTTATCCACCCATATTTGGAAAACTGCATCCTTGATTTCATCGCAAGAAACCCTTCTTTCTAACCATATGGCAGCAGAATCAGTTAGCTTCTTCTTGGGGTTGAGATTTGGAAAAACATTCCAGTACTCCTCCTGATGGTAAAGCTTCGCATAGAATTCGGGGGCACTAACCCTTAGCTCATCAAAATATTTGTTGCAATTACCCTGGGAGTCAATAAGATGACTCATGTTATTATGGCTTTGTCTCGATTTGATTGCAGAATAGTAGGCTCAGCCAGTTCTATTCCTTCGCCTCAAGCAAGTTAGCCAAATTATTAGATAATTCATTTGCTCTCTTCTGCCGAATTATGTCAGTATTTATTTCTGGACTACTTCGGCATACTTCAAGCTCCTGCCGACAAGAAGTGATTTCAGATTGATTGCAATGAGCTTGGGACCAAACTCTCAGACTTGCTTTAAGATTCCGCATTTTGATGAATACCCGATGCATGGGAGATCCTTCTACAGGTTGGTTCCAAGTTGAATCCAGAGTAGCATTGTAGTCTTTAATATTCGTCCAGGCGTTAAAAAATTTGAAAGGCTTAGGGTACGATTTACCTTTGGACTGCACCTTGACAAGCATGGCGGAATGGTCACTTATTTGGGGGTCCAAGTATTCAATCGAAGAATCTGGCAATAGGCTGAGCCAAGTAGAATTGCAGAGAGTACGGTCCAACCTTGCCGCAATCCTTTTAGAACCCAATCTTTTATTGCACCAACTGAGTGAATTCCCAACATATTTTAAGTCCTGAAGAGCACACTTTTGGAGACAGCCCACACTGTTAGCATCCGATTTCAGTAAATCCTAGATGAGTCTTCTATCTGATCTCTAGATACCGGATACAATCAGTTAGGCCGCCCACAGTGCTGAGAGGATATAGATAAGCAACTAGTTAGCCAAATTGAATCCAAAATTATCCAACGTATCCAGCCTCTTGGGAAGAAGTTCTTCCAATTCTCCTTGCCAACCTTCAACTTCGTCTCAAATAACATTACCATAGAGGGGTTAATTTTCTTTAGTCTATCACGTAAGTCTCTCCTTCTTATAGGGCTATTGAGACCTCGTGTATTCCAAATAAATATACTCATGGATCAAGATTGAGTGTGCTTACCCCCTTTACCCTGTATTCGGGAGCTTTTACGCAGGCCTCCTCCAACTTCTTGGTATGCTCTGACTTCCTCTAACCATCTTCCCAAGCTTGATATCAGGATCTAGTTCATCTTCTTAAATAATAGAAGACATGGTCTCTCTTATCCTCCAGTTTCTTTCTTATGCGTTGAATTTGCAACCTCCGTTGATTCCTGCTTCCAGCTCTTCCGGTTTTTTGTATATATAAGTCTTAACTTTTCAAAAAAAACAAGACGTATCCATGTATATATAAATCTTATTCACACGTTACACATACATTCCTATTTTCATATCATACACATATCTTCACACAATGTATATATACATATTAGTACACCAAGATTGCAAAACTAGTCATACCCACTTATGTATATCTATATACACCTTTTAATAAGCCAATATGTATCACACACTACTTATAATCCATATCCAAATGTAGCTATACCTAGATATACATATCTTACTATATCAACGCACACAACTACATTTATAGTATGCATATTGATTCGGGGTAAATATTGCATATTTAACACCTCATCTAGCCCCATTTTGTGTGTATATGCTGCTTAATTGGTCTCTAATAAGATCGTATTTTGAATACCCATATTTATTAGAGAAAACTCTTATTTTATGCACAAAATAGCAATAAACTGAGTATTTCTGCCATTTTTATATTTTTCGTGTGAAGACCTCGATCTCACGATTCCAACAACTATTCGTTTGTATTTTTCTTAGATCTGTGCTAATTACTATGAGTTTTTCAATGTAGAATACCATTTAAATAGAGAAATACGGCCTAAAATACGGAAATATGACAACGCCTAGGACACGTGGTGTCATCTGAGCCTCTCCAGCTCAATCCGACAGTCTGATCTTTGAGGGCGACACGGCAATTTCCTGAACGTTGGATAATGATCCAATGGTCAACAGTGAACCCGCACGTTATAAAACAAAGCAGGGGACTGGTGCACTTTCGTGCGTATGATGGAAATCCAACGGATCACAATTTCCCCGACTTGGCACTGTAAGAGTAGGAAATGGCGACCACGTGGCAACATCGTGTGCGTTCCCGCTTGCATCCGATGATCAAACAAAGCAGGCGACGCGTTGAAGTTTATCCGTCGAGATCAGATCAAACGGCCAAGACGCTCTCCGATTGGAACTCGGATCTAAAGCGGATGCGGGCGTGCGCGGATGAAAATCCAAACCCGCTGGACACGCGTCAGCTCCTGGAGAGATCCCGCTTCGATCGAATGGCTGAGAAATACGACGGCTGTAGGAGGTGGGTTTTGTTCGAAATTGGTGCTGGTGTGAACCCGCCAACACCTCTAAAACCTGCAATCTAAGTATTTAAGTTATTCTAGGGTTTTTTGGGTATTCTGGTGTATTGGGGGCTCTAGGAGCCGTGTTTTGGCATGAAATTTGGAGGCCCGGGAGACAGGGGCCAGAGCTATCATCTTAAGGAGATCTAGGGTCTATTTGGAGAGATTTCGTGATAAATTCCCAAACGGATGGACAAGCTTGGATCGAATATGAAATTCGTGGTTTTGCAGGTCAGTTGTCCCGTGGATACGATACCTGGACTCACCAGGATTACTACTTGATAGATCTCCTGTACTTGGGAGTATCACTCACACATTTCGAGACGAGTTGAGTTTTTGACGCCGTTACCGGGGATAACAGTACTTGTGATCTACGATTTCAGTTCGTATGGAGGAACATTTGGTGAGATCCTTC
Organism: Scilla litardierei; assembly: GCA_030789695.1. Classification (NCBI taxonomy): domain Eukaryota; kingdom Viridiplantae; phylum Streptophyta; class Magnoliopsida; order Asparagales; family Asparagaceae; genus Scilla; species Scilla litardierei. Next base: position 84,920,173 of record CM061134.1, on the reverse strand, counting down.
CATCTTATAGTTTGGGATTTTTATTAGTTTTTTGGTCTGTTTTCTTTTTTAAAAAAATTCAAAAATGGAGGATATGAAATTCTAATGCACAAATAATTGGTATGATGCAGAGTACGATGTTGTACACAAGCATATGATGGATAAGCTCAAGATCATTAATTTTAATCAGACTGATTGTGAAACTTTCTTTCAGGCCTGGAGGAGGTTCACAGACATAGTATCGAGCATCCGCAGCATGGGTACACAAAGAAAGAGCTTATGGAGTCCTTCCTATTTGGACTACGACCACAGCTGCATGATTTTTTGAGAGCCATGATGCCGACAGAGGCGTGGAAGTACATGGAGTCTTTACAAGATAATGAACAAATCATGAAAGAGACTTCAGAGAGTGATCCATCGGAGCCTTCATGCCTTGATGAAGGAGAGCAAAGCGTAAATGTACCATTGCAACCCTTGAAAGAGGAAGTTTATTTGCTCATTCAGACACAGGAGGCTACATCCCATCAATCCCAATAAAACTTCCTTGCTCGAAGTCGGCAAATTCAGCAATCCATTGAAAATCTTAATCTGATTGCCACTTGCTTAGAAGAAAGTAATTCTTTTGAAATTCAATTTCAAGAATCTAATATGAGTTCATCTTCTATTGCATGTATCTCGAGCGAGCCATGTCACGATGAAGTCACAAATTAAAATATCAACATGGCAGGAAGCGTGTGCAAAGGAGAGGACGAGCTAGCTATTTTGGATGAACAGTAGGAGGAGACAGCGAGGGACATGTGTTTAGAGATTATCGCTATGGAGCCCGAACCACGCTTTCCCCCAGTTTATTCCCAAAATCATTCATCCCTCTCCCCAATAACTGAGCATCATTCCGAGAGCAGTGCAAATTTTTCAGGGAGTAGTCATCAACATGCTTTATTTTATTTTACTTACTTTGATGACTATATTTGGAATATTTTTATGGAAAAGAATTTTAGACCAAATTGGACTGACATAACTCATCTCTTGCAGGACAGACATAATCACTTTATAGAGATGCTTGGAGTTGTATTGCTGGGGTCCTATTTAGCTAATGGAGGACGATTGCTCGACGAGGAGCGCAAGGAACAAATAGAACAACTTCCTCCACCGTTAAAGATCTGTGATCTTTAATTTGACCACGGTGTGTTCTTTCCATTAGCGGAGATTTTTATAAGGTTTTTAGGATGCTTGCTTTTGAATAAACTCATACTCCTTTCGACATTGAGGACAATGTCCATCTTTAGTTGGGGGGGGAGTGTATGAGGCCTTAGGATTTTTTTTTGAAATAAAGCGAGACAAAAGAATAAATCACCAATTGTCATCAATTAAAACTCCTTCGCATGCCACATTGGTAGATGATTATGCATTGATTGAGTTCTAAAAATCGTTTAAGGCTTGAATTAATTATTTTTTTCCTCATGGATTTACTCATTAATATGCTATCTATGAAAACTTTCAATTGGCATTATTAATATCTTGAAATAGTTTGAATTTATTTCATGCATGCTATGGTGATGGAAAAGCTTAAGTATACACTATTTATTAGAGCAGTCTTCAAGTTGAAGAGGAATTTGGCCTTTGTTACTAATGTTTATGTTCATATTTATGGGTATTGAGTTGCTTACGAAAAAATAAAAGAAAAAAGTGAAAAATAAAAAAATGCATTGTTCTCTTGAGTTCATTAATTAGCCTGGTCTTCGTGCCTCAGGAAGCATTGGAGATTCGCGTCAAAAGATGGATGAATGGGGAGTGCATCCAAAAAAAGGGGAGAAAATAAAACTTAGATGATTCGAATTATTAAGTTCGAGGGGCTCTTCTAAGCCTAATACCAGAAGGTCGTCTGGCCTAGGAATCATTAACTGAAAGCTCGCTACATGGATCATTCTAAGTCGTCAAAAGAAAATAAAAAAAGAAAAAAAAAGGAACTCGTGAATAAACTAAGCAATTTCAATACCCATGATTTGAACGATCTTTTTGATATGCCAATTCCTTGGAAATATGAAAACTAGAATATAACGACGTGTTATGCTTTCGCGTGCACAAAACGATGCTCTCATGCTATTTATTCAAATTAAATTAGAAAAAAATATCATGTGATTGATCTTATTCATGGATTGTGTATATTGATGGTCAAAATCATGTTGGAAAGCGTATTATTGAGCCATGCCATAAACGATCGATATAATTTATTATTTTTACTAATCATCCGACTTAATCGCTCTTTTTGCTAGGGACTAGCAAATCGCTAGTAGGGGGTGTGATTCGGGGTAAATATTGCATATTTAACACCTCATCTAGCCCCATTTTGTGTGTATATGCTGCTTAATTGGTCTCTAATAAGATCGAATTTTGAATACCCATATTTATTAGAGCAAACTCTTATTTTAAGAACAGAACAATAATACAGTGAGCATTTCTTCCATTTTTATATTTTTTCGTACGAAGATCTCGATCTCACGATTCCAACGACTATTTATTTTTATTTTTCTTAGATCTGTGCTAATTACTATGAATTTTTGAATACAGAATACCTTTTAAATAGAGAAATACGGCCTAAAATACGGAAATATGCCAACGCCTAGGACACGTGGCGTCATCTGAGGCGCTCCCGCTCAATCCGACAGTCTGATCTTTGAGGGTGACACTTCAATTTCCTGACCGTTAGATAATGATCCAACGGTTAACAGCGAACCCGCATGTAACGGCCACATTCCAGCCGTGCGTATTCTAGTGCACATCTTGTTATCGGTTGTGTATTTTCTTTTTCGCGTTTTGTTTTATTATTATTGTTCCATAGCTCAGACGCGTGTCCGGACCCCGTATTTACGACCCCCTCAGAGGCGCGATCGTCTTAGTATCTTGTTTATAATTTTCGAATGCCTAGAGGTAAAAGTTGTAATAATCCTATTTACATTTTTAACCTATATTAGAAATTCAAACAGTTCCCTTAAATTAAAAAAACAAATTGTTTTATAGAAAAATAAATATGAGAAAAACTGGGCTTTGAATCAAACCTATACTTATTGACTGAATTCATATCTAAACCTATACATATATCGAATTTTCAATTCTTAGATATGGGAATGAATCATTTGGGATTGAGAGATCTTATATCCTAACTGCTATTAAATAAGACCTTACCCTATCCCCATCTTTCTCCAACGGGTGCAACCGCTCCCCATTTTATCTCCCTATGTAACCACTCCCATCCCACGTTTCCCCTTTCCTTCCACTATCTCTTCCCTACAAAAGAGAACTAACCCAACCCCCTCCCAGGGCTTTCACGTGCTGTTGTTTCCCTTTGAAACGTATATTAAAACTTAAGCCTAGAGCCCTAGGACTATCCTACAGCTGTGATCTTTATGAGCCTACCCCTACAAAACAATAATCTAAGCAAGCTGAAGAGCCTTACTCCCATCTCTTCTACTAGCCTCAGCCAGCAACTCAAGACCTCTGTTCATTCTTCTTCTTCGCATCCACTCCCAAGCGCCGCACGTTGCCCAGCTTCACCCCATCTCGCGGTAACACCTCGCGCCTAGAAAACGCTACCAGTCAGCCTCCCTCTTCCCTCTCGCACTCCCTCTCCCTGTAAGCTGCGGCCTCCTCTTGCTCGTGACCTTCGCTTCCCCTCGACCTCAGTCCGACCCATCCCCCACTCCGACGCGTCCTCAGGCCAACACCGCCCCGACCAAGCCGCGGCATGCCCCTCTCCCGGCAGCCAATGACGCCTCCAGCCTCCTCTATCTTCCACACGCGTAGCCACCTGAGGACCCTCTCCCCACTCATCGAAACCCCCTCAGCCCGACGACGAGGCCGAGCTTCACCTTACCCCTCCGGCTGTTCCTCGTCTCAGCGCTGCAATCACCGACCTCAGTCCCGTTTGAAGCCGCAGTCGCCGCCGTGCCTTTTCCCCATCTTCAAACACCAACGTGCTTGACGGTATGTTTCTCTTTGGAGTAGGATCAGTATCTTACATGCAATAACAAAGACTCATGATGTCCTGCACCAATGTTAATCACTATACTTATATGTTATTGATGTCAGAACGATTATAGGATGATAGGAGGACATGGCTTATGAACATTATGACCTCTTAATACAACCCTAAGCGTACTGTAGGATCCTGCCAAAACAGAGTTAGGATCGATAAATAAAGTTGAGACTTACGCTTGCGTATGCGGCACGGTAGTCTCGGAACTTTGCCTTCGGATTCTCAACGACGGATCGAGTCTTCTCACGAACGGAGTAAGGCTACTAAATCCACAATCTAAATCTCTACTTTAGATTAAGAACTTGGATAGAGGGAGAGGAAGTATTTCGGCAGAGCTTCGCTAGAATGAAAATGCATGCAAGAATGCCATGCAAAAGTGTAAGAAATGGCTTACCCTTGGGTCTTATTTATAGCCCCCAAGGTAGTTATTTTAGGGTAAATTGTTCCTTTGGAACAATTTAACTAAGGTGTACCATGATACATGGCACATTATAAGCTTAAGTTGTACCATATGCATGGTACAACATAAGCTTAAGATATTCCCCCTTTATTAGCCATATGTCGCATGCACTTATGCATATATAATGCGACTTTCCTTCTCATCTAGAGATCCTCTCCGCAAGGGAACAGATTCCCTTTGCACACGACTTCGTGTACGCGACGTTCGAGGTCCGTATTCCCTCGTACATCCCCCACAAGGGTGTACAAATGTCTTCCATATCCAACATCTCCCACTCACACTTGATGGGATTGTAAGAGAACGTCTTTCTCTTAGTTCTTTCATCTATCATACCGAGAAATAGACCGTGCGACCGTCATGCGCGTAGAGTCTGTTGTTGTGCACTTGTTAGAGATACACAACGACCTCGAAGGTGCAAAGTTGAGTAGTTCAACGCATGCTTTACCCTAGATTATTTCTTCACATTTCTCATACTTTATATTCAACAATTGAATCCCATCTGGATTACAATTGGCTGGCCAGCTTTGAATCATTTAAAGTCCAAATGTGAATATGAAATCAATCTTCCTCTTCTTGCGAACCTTCTGATCTTGACTTGATTCGCTTTTCTAACGTGCCCCGCCGAGTCGAATTATCATAGCCCATTAGCAACACGCTAAGATAGCGATCATCTCGTCAAATCTAAAGGAACCAATTGGAGTCCTTGAAGGTAAGAGTTAAGACCCGTATGGCCTTTGAGTCTCACATAATAGCAAACACTATTGCTACTAACTCAGTGGTCGAAATGCATACGTGGTATGAACACGTATTACAACATCACTCCTTTCCCAGGGAGAGTATGTCTTAATGATGTTGTACGGATGAAAAGATCAGACACCACAGTGCCTATCTTTTTGAGTCCCCTTACTACTCGTGAAATATTCACGGACTCTCATCCTGCATAAGACAGATAGGATTTAAAAATCCTATGAGATCTCTTTCAAATATCCTTGTGATACAGATCTCAGATCTTTTGTAAGCATCCATATGATGCAGATCTTTCATTCGAATATCTTGTTTAAGTCACGACTCTAAATCATTTGTCTAATGATTTTGACTTTAAACTAGTCTCATCTTTATCTTATCCATCTGATAAGATAAGGCGGTTGCTCATGTGAGAGAGCCAACCTTAATCTGTCCGACATACACACAATAAAATAGCTGAGACTTAAACACAAATGTATAAAATCATTTGTAAGAAACTTGTATGCAATATATAAAAGAACTTCTTTCTTTTATTAAACTTTGATCTTCTATAGACATGGGAAATATTACAAGATACAGCTCAGCACCTACGCATTCCCATAGATGATAAGTGTTTGTAGAACACATCTCTGGGGATCGCCTTAGTAAGGGGATCCGCTATCATCTCATGCGTGGATATGTATCCTATGTCTACTTCCTTCCGTTTGTCATAGTCCTTCGCAAACTTGAATCGAATGTCAATGTGTTTGGTCTTACAATGAAATTTAGGATCTTTGACGTAGGCAATCGAAGCTTGACTATCACTGTATATAGGAACAGTGCTTGAGTCAGTGGCATTCGTCAGCCTGTCTAAGAATTTCCTAAGCCAAACAGCTTCTTTGACCGCCATGCTGAATGCTACGAATTCGGCTTCCATGGTTGATAGAGCGATGCAGGTTTGATTCTTGCTGCTCCAGGATATTGCACCATTCCCGAGCAAGAAAACAAAGCCTGAGGTAGATCTTCACTCGTCGAGATCACCTGCCCAATCAGCATCGGTATAGCCTTCGAGTCTCAAGGTATTGCCTTGATAGTATAACGCATAGTCCGCAGTCCCTTTAAGGTACCTTAATATCCTCTTCACCGCTTTCCAGTGTGCCTGTCCTGGGTTGGATTGGTAACGGCTTACCATACCAACACCATAGCAAATGTCCGGTCGGGTACACATCATAGCGTACATCAGGCTCCCGACAACACTGGAGTATGGAACCTTTTCCATAGCTTTCTTTTCTTTTGGATCTTTGGGACACATTTCCAAACATAGACCCTCGCCTTTGCTTATTGGAGTATCAATTGGCTTGCAGTCCTGCATATTAAACCGTTCTAAAACTTTCTTTATATATGTCTCTTGAGAGAGAGAAAGAAGTTTCTTGGAACAATTCCTTGAGATCTTAACCCCAAGGATATATGCAGCTTCACCCATGTCTTTCATCTCAAAGACGGATGAAAGCCAAGCTTTGAAATCCAAGATAAGACGCTTATCATTTCCGGCTATAAGTATGTCATCTACATAAAGAGACATAATTACATACTTGTTTTTAATCCTCTTAATATATACGCAGTTGTCTTCGTCGAGCATGGAGAAACCATACGATAAAACGACTTCTTGAAAGCGCATATACCACTGCCTTGAGGATTGTTTAAGACCATATATGGATTTACAAAGTTTACAAACCTTATGTTTGTTTTCTTCTTGTACAAACCCGTTTGGTTGTTCCATGTAGATCTCCTCATCTAGTTCTCCGTTAAGAAAAGCAGTCTTTACATCCATCTGATGTAATTCGAGGTCCAAATAAGCCACCATTGCCAGAATTAAGCGAATGGAGGTAAAAACGCACGACAGGAGAGAAAGTCTCTTCGTAGTCTATTCCTTCCTGTTGCGTGAAACCTTTCGCAAAAAGGCGAGCTTTATATTTCTCGATGGAGCCATCAGCCTTATGCTTGATTTTGAGAACCCACTTGTTCCCAATGGCTCTACGTCACTTAGGTAAATCAACCAAGTCCCAGACTTGGTTTGTTTTCATGGATTGAAGTTCTTCTTCCATTGCCGCTATCCATTTATCTTTAGCAGGGCATGTGACGGCCTGTTTTAAATTTGCAGGTTCGTCATCATCTTGTAGTAATGTCATGAATGTTTGATGAAATTCATCCTCAAATCTCAGAGGTGTTAGCCTCGTTCGATTACTACGTCTTGTTTGAGTTTGATCACTCCCACTTGGAATGACATCACTCCCACTTGGAATAACATCACTCCCACTCGGAATATGATTGGTATCGTTCGTATCATTCATTGGTGAAGTTTGAAACGTATTTTCTTCTTCACCAAGAATTCTCCCACTCGAACATTTCGATCCTTCTTGATCCCAAGTCTCAAACAAGGATAAGTCTTGACTTATCTCACCCTGTCTTGGAAACTCATTTTCTAAGAAGACAACATCCCTCGATTCGAATTCTATAAGACCCCCATTGTCCTCTTGACCGACGAAAACATATCCTTTGGAGTTTTCAGCGTATCGGATGAAGATACACTTCCTCCCACGTGGCCCAAGTTTGCCATATTTGTGAGAGGATAAATGTGCATAAGAGGCACAACCCCAAGGTTTTAGAATGCTTAAGTCTGGAGTTCTATTGTTCCACAACTCATAAGGAGTAGAACTTACCGACTTCGAGGGTACACGGTTTAAGATGAACGCTGCCGTCAATAATGCATCACCCCAAAAGGTGATAGGCAAATTTGCCTGAGACATCATTGATCGGACCATTTCCATCAATCCTATTTCTTCTTTCCGCAACACCGTTTTGTTGCGGAGTATAAGGCATAGTTATTTGATGAACTATGCCTTTTTCATCACAGAGTTCCTTAAAACTCGTTGATTGATATTCTCCACCCCGATCGGTTCGCAAGACCTTTATCTTGCGATCTAGTTGATTTTCCACTAAACTCATATAGTTTTTGAAGCAAGTTAAAGCTTCATGTTTGTGGGAAATCAAATAAATGTGACCGAAACGGGTGAAGTCATCAATGAATGTGATGAAATAGGACTTCCCGCGTCTTGTCTTAACATTCATTGGACCGCAAATGTCCGAATGGATAAGCTGTAATGGAACTTCGGCCCGTGTGCCAGTTCCAAACGGCTTGCGACAAGTTTTCCCTACAAGACAATGTTCGCAAGTTGACATTTCAACTTTTGAAACATTAGATAGCAAGCCACTTTTGGCAAGTCTATCCATTCTAGTTGGTCCAATATGACCAAGTCTTGCATGCCAACAAATGATCTCAGATTCAGAGTTAGAAGCATTTGTCAAATGGAAACTTTCATTAATGGAAGAAGAATCATCATACATTGTGTTTAAAACAATTAATCCATTACAAACATTACCAGACCCAATTAAAGAACTATTACAAGCAAGGTCAACCTTTTGTTTATAGAACCTCCATTCATAATCTAAAGACATTACCATGACCACGGATACGATATTCCTGCTAATATCTGGAGCAAAGAGGACGTCGTGCAATAATAAAGTCCAGCCGTTGTCGAGAACTAGCTTGCATGTTCTGACGCCTTTGACTTCAACACGAGTGTTGTTGCCGACGTATATCCACTTTGTTCCTTGAGTTATCTTTCGATACTCTACGAAGAACCTTCTGTCCTTCGCTACGTGGTCTGTGGCCCCTGAATCAATCAACCAAAAATAGTTAGATTCAGCAAGAAACACGGAACTAGAAACACATATGTAACTAGCCCTACAAGTTACCTTATCACTTCCATCTGTACATGTACGGGCGAAGTGACCGTACTTGTTGCACTTAAAACACTTGATCTTCTTCAAGTTTTTCTTCTTTGAGTGCACATTCTTTTGCCACCTTTTGTTCTTAGTCTTCTTTGAGGTTTCCGGTTCTTGCTTTCGTTCGTTCATAAACCTTAAGCGTTTATTCTTCCGCTTATTTCCTCCATGTGAGGAACTAGCGGCCATGTGCACTTCTGCACTTGGTTTTGCGGCTTGAATCCGCTCTTCCTCGAGTTCGAGGTGTTTCGATACATCGCTTAAAGTTTTAATGCACTCATTATGAGTGAGGTGCATTTTCATGTTATCCCAGCTATCTGGGAGTGAACGAATGACTGCTTGGATCTGCTGTTCGTCAGACAGCGTAACACCCGCATCCTTTAATTCAGATATGAGATTCGCCATGTGGCGGAGCTGCTTCTTCATGGAATGATCTCGCCGCATTTTGTACGAATCAAATTGAATATTTAAGGAGCGGAGTTTGGTAACCGAAGTTCCACTGAACTTTATTTCTAGCTCAGACCATATGTCTTTGGCTAGATCGAATTCCCGAAATAGACGCATTATGTCATTGTCCATTGCGGACAGTAACGTAATACGTGCTATTTTGTTTTTTCGAGTCCAAGTATCATAAGCTTCCCGGTCCCTCTTGTGTTGGGCCGTATTGCCCAACTCAGGTTCTTCCATTATGTTTTGGAGTGTTTCAAGAACATCTTGCTCCTCCAAAACATATTGGATTTTAATTGACCAAAGTTTATAATTGTCGCCGTTGAGCTTTTCACCTTTGTTAAGCTCTGCGACAATGTTCTTAGAAGCGGTAGACATATTCGATTCAAAAAACTGCAAAGAAAATGAAAAACACGATCAAAATTCTATGCATAAAGTTTCGATTCTTTAAACACTTGATAAGTTCCTTGGATGCGTTGAAATGTTACTCTAGAATCGAGAAGTTCACTATGTTCCCAACTACCATCTAGAAGTAACTTTCAAAGTATCCCTCTTACTTATCTCAAGTAAAAAAGAAATCAGAAATGATACACGTATGGTACCAGCAGCGGAAAAATATTTTTGAAAAAAAATATCTTTCAAATAGAATAGGTGAGAATTTGCGCAAAGAATTTTAGCGCAACAATTGCCAAGCCACGAGACCTGTTCTACACACCCATGGGTTAGATAACCATGGCCGGATCGTGGTAGGACTTGGAATTCTAAATTGCGCTATCCCGATTAAGGACGGGACATAACCTATTTGAAAATACCTTTTTCAAAAATTTGAAAACACATTGGCTAATCTCCGTAGAGTAGAGCACAACGTTATAAGTTCATTGTCTAATCTCCGTAGAGTAGAGCACAATGACATGGCTAATTTCGCATGAAGTAGAGCATTACGGCTAATCTTTAAGGAGTAGAGCACTACGGCTAATCTCGCATGAAGTAGAGCACTACGGCTAGTCTTCAAGGAGTAGAGCCTTTAGACACCCCGTATGGGCTAGTCGGCACGTTCAAATTCGACCAAGGCCTTCTGTCGGATTGGTCGACCAAAACAACAAAATTGGTCGACCAAAAATTTGGTCTTCAACTTCTCTCGGCCAGGGCCTCTGCCCTGGCCGAGGCAGGGCCAAGGGCCGGCCAGGGCCTCTGCCCTGGCCGGCCAGGGGGCCCTGGCCGAGGCCGGCCAGGGCCGGCCATGCCCTGGCCGAGGCCAGGGCATTGGCCCTGGCCTCTGCCAGGGCTGGCCAGCCCGGCCCTGGCCTCTGCCAGGGCCGGCCAGGCCCTGGCTGAGGCCAGGGCGCCGGCCCTGGCCACTGCCAGGGCCGGCCAGGCCGACCAGGGCCGGCCCTGGCCTCTGCTAGGGCCGGCAGGCCGTGGCCAAGGCCGGCCTTGGCCAGGCCGCTGCCGGCCTGGCCTTGGCCGGCCACTGCCGGCCTGGCCTTGGCCGGCCATGGCTTGGCCCTGGCCGGTCATGGCCAAGGCCATTTGGCATTGGCCGGCCATGGCCCCTTTGGCCATGGCCGGCCACCCCCTTTGAATGGGGTTGCCGCACACACTCCTCCCCCTTGATGGGGTGGTCGTCGGTGGTTATTGGCCGTAGCCAACCCCCTCCGTTTGGGGAGGGGGTGCATGGCCTTCATAGCCCATTTGGCCATGGTGCACATGCACCAAATTTCATCTTTCCCGATGGAAATAACTACCACCTTCTTCCTCGATGAAGCACCCGTTCGTCGATGAAGCACCCGTTCGTCGAGAAATTAGTTATTTCCTAATGGCCGTGTGCCAAAAATGAATAACATACTACGTGAACGGTCGGTTCTTCCCGTCACGGAGAGTTCCTACCATATCCGTAATGATAGGAGACCCTAACGTGAAAAGAACAACCACTGCGTTCTCTCCGTCGCGAAGCGTTCCTACCATATCCGTAATGGTAGGAGACCCATTCGTGAAAAAGACAACGACTCGTTCATAGTTTCGACGGGGCGGCGGTTTGACCGGGGCGAACCCGTATGGCTCTGATACCAATGTAGGATCCTGCCAAAACAGAGTTAGGATCGATAAATAATGTTGAGACTTACGCTTGCGTATGCGGCACGGTAGTCTTGGAACTTTGCCTTCGGATTCGCCACGACGGATCGAGTCTTCTCACGAACGGAGTAAGGCTACTAAATCCACAATCTAAATCTCTACTTTAGATTAAGAACTTGGATAGAGGGAGAGGAAGTATTTCGGCAGAGCTTCGCTAGAATGAAAATGCATGCAAGAATGCCATGCAAAAGTGTAAGAAATGGCTTACCCTTGGGTCTTATTTATAGCCCCCAAGGTAGTTATTTTAGGGTAAATTGTTCCTTTGGAACAATTTAACTAAGGTGTACCATGATACATGGTACATTATAAGCTTAAGTTGTACCATATGCATGGTACAACATAAGCTTAAGATATTCCCCCTTTATTAGCCATATGTCGCATGCACTTATGCATATATAATGCGAATTTCCTACTCATCCAGAGATCCTCTCCGCAAGGGAACAGATTTCCTTTGCACACGACTTCGTGTACGCGACGTTCGAGGTCCGTATTCCCTCGTACATCCCCCACAAGGGTGTACAAATGTCTTCCATATCCAACACGTACCTCTACATACTCATATGCGTACAAGTTAAATTTACTTCATATCAGCTAGATTATTTATTTATATTTCCTTTTGCAAGTTTAATCTATTTAATAACTAGTAATATAATTAGTTTAGCATAATAAAGTTGATACAGAACTAAGGTTAGCTGTTGTGGTTAATAAACATCTTATAAGTGGTTATATAACTACTTTTAAGCAAGCCAAGTTCATAGTATACTAGTAGCATGTGATATAGCTTAGTTGTTTCCTAATGAGTAGTCACTTCAATGGGGGATCAGAAGCAGGCTATAAGATCAGTTTGTGGTTAAGTATACTGTTATTACTGTGACTAAACCACTGTTAGTTAACTTTGCGAATCTTATGTCACAAACAATCACAGTGTACTCTGCAAACCACTATCACCATAGCGTAGTACCCGTCGAGACGTTTCCAACGACACCAAGAACGCCAAAAACAAGTAAGTGTGCAATTAAATATGAATTTTTGAAGTTTGATGATTATTACGCCATTTTTACTTTAATCTGCATATATTGAAAATTGCACGTGAAATGACGCATGAAACTATTTCCATAATGTTCTAGACCAAAAATGTGACATTTTGACATACAACTTGATATGTTTCAATTTTAAACATTGGCAAGAAAATTGTTTCCTGTAAGAAGTAACCCGTCTCGACATTCCTTGAAATTTTTAAATGTTGTGAAATAATGAACCATTGACGACTTAAAATGAATGGACATCTTGCTTGGTCATTAGAGAGTGACATCGTGAAATCATGCGCCTTGAAGGCGAATTCGTGAATTTCGTGATGTCGTGTGAGTCGATTAGGCCGGCTCGTGTTCCGACAAACTTTTGGGTGGGGTTAGGGTTTAACGGCCACTAAGCGTATGTAGGGGTCATGTCTTCAAGAACACCACCTATACGGTGGGTTAGTATCAATCACGATTATACCCCCGTGAGAAGAATGACTAACTCATCACGTCTTAAAGGCGGGAACCCTAGGAGTGAATAGAAAATGCGGACATGAAATTACAACTTGCCATGCCAATAAAATAAATGTCATTACTTTACTTCCACGTACCTGCTTAGAACTGTCATGCTAGGAATGTTTAATTTTACTTCGCTTTTAATTTGTCATCTCTTAAAATGTTGTTGTGGACACCTTATATGAAAATAACTGTCATTTTGAAATTCATATCATATGCACACTTTGCCTTGGTTTCTGACCTTTACTTGCAGACCTTGCTGACATACATTCATGTCTTTTTGAATGTATGTCAGATCCCGAGTTCGAGTGCTAGGAAGATCCTCTTGAGATGCCTGACTTAGAGAGCCGGAGTGCACCGTAGACGCCAAGTCTCTCCTTACGGAGGACTAGGGACCTTCACCGTCGTCGTCTTTCTTTAGTTACTTTCAGTTGTTGTTGTTGTTTAGTGTACGTTTCTTTTTGTTGCTACTTTAGCCCTGCTGTGGCTTGTCGTTTAGTTTCGTGTATAGACTTAATATTTCTGGAAGTGGATTTTATCTTTTTGAATGTATTCTTATTGTTCTGAAAAGCACGCAAGGACCTGCCCTGTGTTTTTATCATAGACGCTCATTGAACTCGAGCTTCACCGCTCCAGTTCAAGCGGACCGCGTAACGCTCACGCTTTCGATGTCTTTTGGGAAGCGGGGCGTTACACCGCATGTTATTAAACAAAGCGGGCGATGTGGCACACTTCTGTGGGTACGATGGCAATCCAACGGATCACAATTTCCCCGACTGGGCGCTGTGAGAGCGGTAAATGGTGGCCACATGGAAACATCACCGCGTTCCCGCTTGCATCCAACGATCAAACAAAGCGGGCGATGCGGTCCGTCGAGATCAGATCAAATGGCCAAGACGTTCTACGATTTGAACTCGGATCTGAAGCGGATACAGGTGTGCGCGGACAAAAATCCAAACCCGCATGACACGCGTCAACTCCTGGAGAGATCCCGCTTCGATCGAACGGCTGAGAAATGCGACAGTTGTAGGATGCGGGTTTTGTTCGAAATTGGTGCGGGTTTGAACCCGCCAACACTTCTGAAACTAGCAATCTAAGTATTTAAGGTAGTCTTCGGTTTTGTTGCGTATTCTGGCGTATTGGGGGGCTCTAGTAGCCGTATTTTGGCGTGAAATTTGGAGGCCCGAGAGACAGAGGCCAGAGCTATCATCTGAAGGAGATGTAGGGTCTATTTGGAGAGAGTTGGTGAGAAATTCCCTATCTTTAGCCTTGTATTTTGCGTATTTGTCTTGTATTATAAGTATTATTCACGTATTTTGAGGTTTTGATGATGTATTTGTCTATGAATAAAAAATAAAAAAATTGTAGATCACACAGGAGATCGATTAACTAGTAATTCTGGTGAGTCCAAGGATCGTATCCACGTGACAACTGACCTGCAAAACAACGAATTTCAGTTTATAAAGAGTAATAAACGATAATAAACAACCACCTATCAAAGATATGAGTAATGGTATCGATGGTTTAAATAATAAAAGAAAATCCTACGATATTTACGATGAATTCGATACTAGGGTACTACTATGGAGAGTATGTGTTGGTAGTGATTTCGTTAGAGTATGTGCAATCAATGATTATGAATAATTTTTCTATACCTCAACGTTTCGTCCAGCTAGGACACGAGAACGTCGGAAGGTGTGGCGATAAAGCGCATAAAATAGTGCCAACAAGTAATTACATATAACATCGATTTCATAAGGAAAATATGCACAAGTGCCATCTCGGGTCACGATACATCCTCTCGAATCGCATCACGAATAAGTCTGCAAAGATCATATTCGATTCAAGCATGCACATGTCTCCGTATAACATACCCAAACAAGATATATGTAGAAATCAATGAAATACGCAATAAAACGTGAATATAGGGTGAAAAGATATTGAAATCAATGATTACAATACCCTAACTACATCAACACCAACACATATGAAGATTAACTACGCATGAAGAGAAAATATTCAGTATTCATAGACAAATACATCATCAAAACCGTAAAATGCGTGAATAATACTTCAAATACAAGCCACATACGCAAAATACAAGGCTAAAGATAAGGAATTTATCACCAAATCTCTCCAAATAGACCCTAGATCTCCTTCAGATGATAGCTCTGGCCTCTGTCTCCCAGGCCTCCAAATTTCACGCCAAAATACGGCTCCTAGAGCCCCCAATACGCCAGAATACACAACAAACCCCTAGACTACCTTAAATACTTAGATTGCGGGTTTTAGAAGTGTTGGCGGGTTCAAACCCGCACCAATTTCGAATAAAACCCGCATCCTACTGCCGTCGCATTTCTCAGCCGTTCGATCGAAGCGGGATCTATCCAGGAGCTGACGCGTGTCCAGCGGGTTTGGATTTTCGTCTGCGCGCCCACATCTGCTTCAGATCCGAGTTCAAATCGAAGAGCGTCTTTCCTGTTTGATCTGATCTCGATGGATAAACATTAGCCGCGTCGTCCGCTTTGTTTGATCGTCGAATGCAAGCGGGAACACATGCGATGTTGCCACGTGGCCGCCATTTCCCACTCTCACATCGCCCAGTCGGGGAAATTGTGATCCGTTGGATTGCCATCGTACGCACAGAAGTGCGCCACATCGCCTACTTTGTTTGATAACATGCGGGTTCGCTGGTGATCGTGTGATCATTATCCAATGATCAGGAAATTGCCGTGTCGCCCTCAAAGATCAGACCGTCGAATTAAGCGGGAGCGGCTCAGATGATGCCTCGTGTCGCGGGTGTTGGCGTATTTCCGTATTTTAGGCCGTATTTATCTATTTAAAAGGTATTCTACACTCAAAAATTGTCATGCCCTGCTTTCCAAAACGACAGAAGAGAGACGTGATGAAGGTCCGCATGGGCCGGAGCTGTGAGGCTCGGGTCCAATAAGCGTCTGTAGGGATACCATTTAAAGATTACAGGTTCTTGCATTTTTAAAATTCGGAACAACAAAAAGTATAGAAAGAAAGTTGCATTCATTTTTACCCAAGGATATCCAGTGGTACAAGAGTCTAAAAAGAAAAGTAAAGCTCAGCATGGCTACACTACTGAAAGTAAACAAATGGTGCAAGCACCCAACCTAGGCAAAAAAGTAAAAAGCGCTACGCACCTGAACTAGAAAGTAGTAACCTCTGATGATCAGCAACATGGTAGTAGCTCAACGACTGGTCCTCGTCAGGAAGGTACTCCAGGTCAATGTCCTCCGGCTCCATGTCCTCAGGTAGCTCTGCCTCGTCTTCGTACTCTGGCTCAGTACCTGACGTACAACACCCAAGAGAAAAGGAGCTTTACATCAGGAAAAGTCTACAAGGAAGGGTTAGACTCTACTGCAAGTGTGAAACAAGTTTTAACAACGTTTTACTGATTGAATTACATGTTGTTGTGATGTTATGACAGTTATACAATTATACAAGGAAGGTAAAAATGGAGCAGGAAAGTAAACGAGACAGACAATAGCGGTAGCGTGTGCTACTGGCTACATGAACAGAATGGACCAGACAGGACAAGACAAGAAGTACCGTGTGTGTCACGAAGGGTTCATGCCTTACGATTCGAGGGTGGCCAGACCCTCTCCCCGTGCGACCGCCCAACCCTACCCCAAACCCAAGTGCTCAAGACAAGACAGTATAGGACCACTCACTCTGCTAGGTGAGTGCCTCTATCCCGACGGTCTGTAGCGTATCTCTCACTCTGCTAGGTGAGCTACGAACATTTCATAGGTGAATTTGTACCACTGTATAGGACCACTCACTCTGCTAGGTGAGTGCCTCTATCCCCACGGTCTGTAGCGTATCTCTCACTCTGTTAGGTGAGCGACGAACGTCCCATGGTGAAACTGTAACACAGAGATCACTACTGCTTGGAGAGCATCTGAAATGCCCGCAGGCTTTTTGTAACAGGGACCATGACACGACAAGTAGCAAGGAGTTGTGCATTCTAGGGGGTCCACACGCACGCACACACAGATAGAACTTATGGTGTCAGTTGTTGTTGTTGTTGTTGTTGTGCTTATACTTCCTCGTCAAGTCTAAGCTGTCCAGGGGGTCCCGGACGCTATCATTTCATGTCTGGTTTTCTTTAGTCGTACTTTTACAGTTTAAGTAAAGATGGCCTAAACGTGGCCGAAAGTACGCAAGTGAGAAACACTTGCCTGCGGTGGCGGGTGCGTCGTCTGTCTGGAGCGTCTCGTCGAAGCGGTGTGTCAACGAGGGTCGGTCTAAAACAGGTCAATGGCTATGTCAGGACACGTTTTTCATCATTCTTATTAGAGTGCATTTCTAGGTCCAACGGGGCTATCCTAGGAGACAAAGTCACGTTTTTGTTTTAGTTCAGCCTAATTGACGATCTATCTTATGTACACATATATTCAAGTGCTTCGTCGATGTCTAAGGTTTAGCAACATTTTAAAGGAGAAAAAAATGAAATTTAATTATTGTTGACGATTTTTAGATTAGGTTTTTGATTCGCTACGGTGGGTTCTTACTACGCGTTAGAGGGCTAACCTTTTTGACGTTTGATCGTAGAGTGGATGTCGGTTATGAACGACGATAGATCTGCGTCATCAGCAACGTCTCGACCATGGGTAGCGCAGAGAGATACTTCCGGACAGTGAGGTGGAGGCACCAAATAGTGAGCAAGCATCGATCTCTCTCCCGTTGCGGGTAGCGCAACAGATCTACATGGCGGCGGCAACGTTGGGGGAAAACACGCGTGATCGGTGATGCGCGTGAACTCCTGTGAGCAAAGGGGGCTGTCGGGGATTGAAGAAGGTCAGTGAGGGTCGCTCAGCCTGGTGGGTGGTCGACGGCGGCAGCACACGGTGGTGGGCGGCCGTGAGAAGACGAAGAGGACAGATTTTCACAACGGGTTGTTATCGTGAGTCACAGCAGAAAAGCGGCGACCAGAGGGGTCAAATGAGACTCGTAATAGATAAAAGGGTTTGAGGGGGATCTAATGGTGATGGAGTGGTCACCGGAAGTGGTCGGAGATGGTCGGGCGTTGGGTTCAAAGTGGCGGCACGCAGGCTGTCAAAAATAGCCGCTAGGGCTGAGTTTCAACGGGTTTTCGAGGAGATAGCGATGAGAGAAGTGAGGGAGGAGAGTTGCAGTTGATAGGAAGGTTCAAGGGAAGTCGAGTGGAGGTGGCAATGGTGGCTGGGGGTGGCCGGAGTCAGCCGACCGGCGGTTTTTCGGCGGGGTGCGCAGGCTGTGAAAGCTGCCAGTTCTAGGGCTCTTTTGGGGTGTTTTTGAGAGGGGAGAGGGAGGAGATAGGAGAGGGGAAAGAGGAGAGAGGTTGCTGGAGGTTAGGGGTGGACAGTGGCTCGTCGGTGGTGCCCGTGGTGGCCAGAGTACTTGCGCAAGGGCTACTGTTGTCACGCCCCGCTTCCCAAAAACGTGGAGGCGAAGCGTGAGAAGGTTCGCTCAGACTTGAAGCTACAAAGCTGCAAGTCCGATAAGCGTCAATCACTTTAAACTGCATGTCCTTGCAATGCGAAACGAAACAAAGATAATAATAAGGAATATGAGACAAAAGATAAATCTCAGAACATCCATAATAATAAATTCCAACATCGCAGAAAAGCCACCAGGCTAAAAGAAAAGAGTCTAAAAAAGAGGCCCCAGCATGGCCAACAAAAGTACAAAGTACGAAAACAAAGTAATGGTGCTACGCACCGATGACTAACAACAACCTAAAGCAAAAGAAACTCAAATCAGTCTCTAAGACTGGTCTCCGGTGTCCACCAACTCCTCGTCAAAAGTAGGCTCTGGCTCAGCGTCAGCAAATACCTCGTCCTCAGCTACGGTCTCTGGCTCAGGGTCTAACATGTGACACCCAAAAGAGCAAGGGGCACATGTCAGCAAGTCTACAAGAGACTTGTGCAAAGAGACTGAAAGTAGGTAAAAGTAAAGCAACCTAGCAGTTCTAGCATGATGCAATGACATGGAAGTTAAAGTAAGAGTGCAACAAGTAAAGTAAGGTAAACTAAAGTACGAGCATGACATTTAAACATGGCATGGATGACAAGTTTTACATGAATCATTCACAAAGACAAGTACAAGTCAAGTAAGCACCTCGTGCACAAAGTTACGCCTTTTGGCTAGAGTGGCTACGCGGGCCAACTCCTAAGTTCAACTGATCGCTTATCCCTACCCCTCCACATGTATCGGGCATTGGCTTTTGACCAACACATGAGGCCTGCTTCTGGATCACGAGCCAGGAAGTGTTTTATCATGATGGCATAGGGGTGCACCTAGCCGGACAAGGAAATACAAGTAGTGTAGCGTGTGCTACGAATGCAACAATCAACTTGGATGACATGTAGAATGCAATGCATGACAGTTAAAAGTGCGTACAGATAAGGAATTTAAACGTGACAAATATCAATGCATGCATGACATGGCAGGGTGACGGATCTAGCTTCGTTGTCAAGCTAGATCCTAAAATTGCGTCTAGACAGCTATCATTTCACTGTCTAGTCTCTTTTACGCTAAAAACAAGGAAGTGGCCTAAAAACGTGGTCGTACACACGAGTTGGCAAGTTTCACTTGCCTGCAAGTATCACGTCAGAGTAACACCCAAGGAGTCCAAAGTCACAATATCCTATGTGCACAAGTCCACCGGCCTACATCCGTTTTATTAATCTTGATTAGTGAATTCTAAAACATTTAAAATACTTTAAAAACATTGATTTTTAGTCTTGATTAACAGGCAATGGGTTGGGGGTCCTAGGGGTGCAAAGCGTTACCTCAACACGACGTGAAAGCTACATTGGCGTCGGGTAGCGACGCCAGGGGTTGGAATAAAAGAACGCGCTCCAAGTCCTAATTCCAAAATAGATTCCTCACTGGAAAGTTCAGAGAAGCAACTGGAGCAACGAATCCAGATTCCAAAGCTAGCACGTGCGACGACGGGCTACGATGTATCGCAACGTCGTAAACGGCAAATTGTCGGAGAGAAAGCACCTAGGTGGGGCCCACAGTCGTCCTAGGGACCAATAGGGGACCCACAATACCTCTGGAGAACTTGGGGGCCCACGGTGGTAAGCGGTGTGGGAGTTGCGACGTTGCGATGAACGTCGCTGGGTCAGACACTAGCCGGTGCGGAGGAAAGGCTCGGTCAGACACTGCGGACGGCCGTGCACAGCTGCGGGGTGCGGAGCGGGGGTCGGGGCTCTCGGTCGGTGCGGGGCTGCCTCTCGGTCGGTGCGGGTGGACGAGCGTTGCAACGTTGCAACGTTGCAACGAAGCAGGTGCGGGCGGTTGCTTCGGTCGGGCACGGTGCAGAGCGGGCGACAGAGCGGGGCGATGCGGGGTGCGGAGCGGGCGACAGAGCGGGCGAGATCTCTAGGTCTGACCGAGAGATCCTATCGGTCGGTGCAGGGATTTTGCGGAGCGGTGATGCAGATGCGGAGCGGAGCTTGGTGCGGGCGGGGGCTTCGGTCGGAGCTAGGAATTGGGGGATGTTTCCTCGGTCGGTGCGGGTGACGGCTGAACGGGGTTGCGACGATTTGTCGCAAGTGGGTTTTTGGGTTTTGGAAGCGGCTAGGGGTTAATTTCTTGCGAAAATAGGTCTTCCTAGGGGTTATTTATATAGTGTAGAGGGGTTGACTTGGTCTAGGGCTAATCCTAATGGGATTAGGAGTTTAAAATAATTTAAAATTCAAATCTACCTCTCCTAATCACATAGGGATTAGGTGTGGCCAAGTTTGGGGCTAAGATTTGGCTCAAAAATTATTTAAAACGTTTTAAACTTAAATAAATTTTATTAGGCCAAAAATAATTTAAAACGTAGCTATTAAAAATATTTTTAACCTTGCTAAAAATATAAAGTATGTCAAATGAACTCCACAATTATAAAATAAATATCGGGGTGATCGTGATAACGGAAGAAAGCTAACTAAGAAGACGGATCTCAATTTTTACGTCGGATGACGAAACTAAAAATAGAAATGTCCCCCGTCAAAAGTGAAAATCACAACGTCTTTTAGAATAAAATCAAATCGTGGGAAAACGACCCGAGAAATGTCGTTCCAAATTAGTGCCACAATTTAATACTCTCAGAGACGTTCACAACGGCATATCACACTAACGTGTTCACAAACAAACAAAGTCTAAAATAAACACGTGCACGGTCAAAAGCACGTGCACGAACAACGTACGACGAAAAGTGGTTGTTACATCCTCCCTACCTTAGAAATGATTCTGTCCCCAGAATCAACATCAAGCACTGCTCGGGAAAAGGTGTGGGAAGCGCTCTCTCATCTCATCCTCACGCTCCCAGGTGGACTCACCAGGGGAACCGTGACGCCACTGCACTCGAACCAAGTCGACGGTCTTATTCCTCAGCTGCTTCTGTCGAAGATCCAGAATCTCAACTGGCTGTTGATCATAAGACATATCGAGACGAACCGTGATCTCTGAGAAATCCACAGCATGGGATGGATCACTAACGTATCGACGTAACTGGGATACATGAAATACGTCGTGAACTCCCTCCAGTGACGGTGGAAACGCCAAGCAATAAGCCACAGCTCCAACTCTCTCCAGGACGTCAAACGGCCCAATGTACCTCGGACTCAGCTTGCCTCTCTTCCCGAATCGAATAACTCCGTGGTTCGGAGAAATCTTCAGAAAGACATGATCTCCAGGCTGAAACTCCAAAGGCCTCCGTTTAGCATCAGCCCAATGCTTGAAACGGTCCTGTGTAATCCTCAGCTTCTCCCGGATGTTCCTCACAATATCCACGGCCTCCACAATCATCTCCGGTCCTAACAACTCCCGATCTCCAATGTCATCCCAGCTCAGTGGCGATTGACATTTCTTCCCATATAGCGCGGCGAAAGGCGCCATTCAAATACTCGCCTAGTAGCTGTTATTGTAGGCAAACTCAACGTGATGGAGATGATCCTCCCAAGATCCCTTGAAGTCCAACATGCATGCTCTCAGCATGTCCTCCAAAATCTGAATCGTCCTCTCGGACTGGCCATCCGTCTGCGGGTGGTACCCCTTGCTGAAACTCAGACTCGTACCCAAGCTCTTCTGTAGACTCTGCCAAAACTGAGATGTGAATCTCGTGTCTCTGTCCGACACGATACTCACAGGGACTCTGTGAAGTCGTACGATCTCCTGCACAATTCACGTTACATCACTGTCTAAACTAGGAAAGGAAATAAAAACGGAGCGTAAAAGAATTTACCTCCATATATCTCCTCGCTTGTGTCTCAGTAGACTGTCCTACTCGGAAGGGAATAAAGTGCGCGGATTTGGTCAATCGGTCTACGATCACCCAAATCATGTCATTCTACTTCGGACTCCGAGGTAGTCCAGTCACGAAATCCATAGTGATGTGCTGTCACTTCCACTCCGGAATCGGGAGTGGTTGTAGCAACCCTGCCGTACGCTGATGCTCCGCCTTTACTTGCTGGCAAACCAAACACTTGGTTACACTACGAGCCACACTCCTCTTCATACACTGCCACCAAAAGTTCAGACGAAGATCCTTGTACATCTTGGTGCCACTAGGATGCACAGAATACGGCGAACTGTGTGCCTCCACCAATAATTCCTCTCTGATATCTCCAGCTGGCACACACAACCTGGCTCCAAACCTCAACGAACCATCCTCGTGAATCAAAAAGTCAGTCCGCAGACTGGCTTCCACCTGCTCCCGAATCTTCACCAGCTTAGCATCTCCAGCATGTCCAGTCTTGATCCTATCCACGATCGTTGACTGTATCTGCATGCTCATCCACGAAGAAGTCTCTCCAGGAAGAATAATCTCGATACCAGTCTCGCAAAAATCCTGCTGTAATCTCCACTGCGAGGTCAACATCATCACTGCTGGAAGTCTGCTCAACGCATTCGAAACCACATTCACCTTGCCAGGGTGATACTGCAAATCGATCTCATAGTCCGCCATGAGCTCCAACCATCGACGCTGTCGCATGTTGAGCTCCTTCTGCGTAAAGATATACTTCAAGCTTTTGTGATCGGTGAAGATCTTCACCTTCTCACTCAGCAGGAAGTGCCTCCAAATCTTCAACGCAAACACGACTGCAGCCAACTCCAAATCATGTGTCGGGTAATTCTTCTCATAAGCCTTAAGCTGACGGGAAGCATACGCAACCACATGCCCATGCTGATGCAACACACATCCAAGACCTTTGCCAGAAGTATCGCAAAATATCTCGAATCCTCCACTCCGATCAGGCACAGCAAGTACATGGGCAGTCGTCAACCTCTCCTTCAGAACATCAAAAGCCTTCTCGCAATCATCAGACCAAACATATGGTACATCCTTCCACGTCAGTCTAGTCATCGGCTCAGCAATCCGAGAAAAGTCCTTAATGAAACGTCGATAATAACCTGCAAGCCCAAGGAAACTCTGGATCTCAGACGCTGACTGCGGAACAGGCCACTCTCTGATAGCCATGATCTTCTCGGGATCTACTGAAATTCCATCGCCTGACACCACATGTCCGAGAAAAGTGACTCTATCCAGCCAAAACTCGCACTTGGAATACTTAGCATACAAACGATGCTTCCTAAAAATCTCCAACACTGTCCTCAAGTGCGATGCATGCTCTTCCTCCGACTTTGAATAGATCAGGATGTCGTCAATAAAGATAACGACAAACTTGTCTAGAAAGTCGTAGAAGATCAGATTCATCAGGTTCATAAAAACTGCAGGTGCGTTGGTCACACCGAAAGGCATAACCACGAACTCATAGTGACCATACTTCGTCCTGAACGTTGTCTTCAGGATGTCCTCCTTCTTCACCTTAAGCTGATGGTAACCACTCCTCAAATCCAACTTAGAGAACACCCTCGATTCTCCGAGCTGATTAAAGATGTCATCTATACGAGGCAAGGGATATTTATTCTTGATAGTCACAGCATTCAGCTCCCGGTAATCCACACACATGCAACGCGAACCATCCTTTTTCTTCACCAGCAACACCGGTGCTCCCCACGGAGACACACTAGGATTGATGTAACCTTTCTGTAGAAGCTCATCCAGCTGCCTACGCAACTCCTCCAACTCTGCTGGTGCCATTCGATACGGCGCCTTCGAAATAGGCTGCGCTCCCAGAACAAGATCGATCGAAAACTCGAGAGCTCGGTCAGGTGGCTATCCTGACATCTCCTCGGGGAAGACGTCGTCGAATTCACGTACCACAGCTGGTCTACTCTGCTCCATCTGCATAGCAACAATCTCCACCGGTCTGGCCCGGAACCTGACAGGGCCAAGCGAACTGCTACCTCGGCTGAACTCAAACACTGGATGTCCGGGGATCTCGAACACCACCTTCTTCCTCCGACAATCGATCGTAGCATAGAAGCTCGCAAGCCAATCCATCCCAAGCACTGCATCGTAGTTGATGATGTCATGGACAATAAAATCAGCGTAAAGCTCATGTCCACAGACCACCAAAGGGCAAGAATTGCACCCAAGATGCACCGAGATCACGCCATTTCCTGTAATGATGTTCCAACTCTTGGGAAGAGGGGAGGTCGTCAAGGAATGCTTCTCCACGAAGCTCCGAGAAATAATGCACATCGATGCACCAGAGTCAAAGAGGGCTCGTGCAGGAAATGTGCAAACCAAAATCACACCTAACAAACAGTCTAGCAATCAAACCCTATTCTAGCAAACAATCATATACAAGCAATCAAACATAATCTAACAAGCCAAAACTAATTAAGGAAGGAAACAACTAGATTGAGAGTTACCTGCGATAACCTCATCCACAGCCTCGCTCTCCCATGCCGTCATCAGATAAGCCTGCATCCTCGGCTGCATGGCCTACTGAAAAGCCTGCCTCTGCGGAGCGAGGGCCGCTCCACGTCCTGTAGGTACAGGTGCTCTCTGCTGCAACGGATGTGCGGCAACTGGTTCCTTCCAAGGCAGCTTAGACTATGGGCACTCCTTCATAGCATGAGTAGGATCTCCACAAATCAGGCACTGTCCCAACATCTTCCTACACTGCTCCTTAACATGCCCGGTCTTGCCACAGAAATAGCAAGTCTTCTGAGTAGGCACACCTGGCCTCTTGAACTGCACTGGCTGATTAGGTCTGGACCCAGGCCTAACCACTCCTCTGACCTGCTCCATAGGCCTCTTCCCAGCACCAGAAATCTATCCTCTCTTCTGCCTCGCAATCAGCTCCTGTCTCCGAGCAGCTACCAGCAACTTCTGATATGACTCCATATCCGTCGTAGACATCAGGCTCTGCAAGTCTAGGGAAAGACCCAGCAGAAACCTCTGAGCCTTCTCCTCAGCATCCTCTACCATCTTCGGCACGAAGCGACTCAGTCTAGTAAACTCCTGGTGGTACTGGTCCACCGTCAAATTTCCCTGCTTCAGCTCAATGAAGCGCTGCAACATCTCCCTCCTAGCAGCCTTCGGAAAGTACTCCTCATCGAACCTAGACTTGAAAGTAGCCCAAGGTATAGGGCTCACCAACAGCTCCTCCTCTGCATCCCACCAGTTGCGGGCATTATCCTTAAGCTGCTTCTTCACCAGATCAACCCATCCAGCCGGGTTGACCTTCGACATCTTCAGATTATCCTCAGTATTCCTGATCCACTCCTCGGCAGCCAACGGTCCTTCAGATCCATCAAAGTAAGTCGGGCCCAGCTCCCGAAACTGCTTCGCTCCTGGCTCGAAGCGAGAGGTACTCTGGGTATTCTGGAGCATGCCCTGCTGCACCTGCATCATCTGGTGCATCATCCTCATGATCTCAGCATTGGTGGGCTCTCTATCCGGCACCTCAGCACGATTGGGCCCACACCAGATCGGGTCTGTCGTCGTCCAGCCATCTAATGACATAGAAAACGAACAAACAAATTAGACTCAAAGCTTAATGACTTGGACGTTGCAATTTATTTAATGGACATTCCGTTTATTATCGTTGTTCCGATAGTTCACAATTGCAAGATAGGAGACCTGCATGGGCCACCAACAAAACCTGTCACGCCCCGCTTCCCAAAAACGTGGAGGCGAAGCGTGAGAAGGTCCGCTCAGACTTGAAGCTACAAAGCTGCAAGTCCGATAAGCATCAATCACTTTAAACTGCAGGTCCTTGCAACGCGAAACGAAACAAAGATAATAATAAGGAAAATGAGACAAAAGATAAATCTCAGAATATCCGTAATAATAAATTCCAACATCGCAGAAAAGCCACCAGGCTAAAAGAAAAGAGTCTAAAAAGAGGCCCCAGCATGGCCAACAAAAGTACAAAGTACGAAACAAAGTAATGGTGCTACGCACCGACGACTAACAACAACCTAAAGCAAAAGCAACTCAAATCAGTCTCTAAGACTGGTCTCCGGTGTCCACCAACTCCTCGTCAAAAGTAGGCTCTGGCTCAGCATCAGCAAATACCTCGTCCTCAGCTACGGTCTCTGGCTCAGGGTCTAACATGTGACACCCAAAAGAGCAAGGGGCACATGTCAGCAAGTCTACAAGAGACTTGTGTAAGGAAACTGAAAGTAGGTAAAAGTAAAGCAACCTAGCAGTTCTAGCATGATGCAATGACATGGCAGTTAAAGTAAGAGTGCAACAAGTAAAGTAAGGTAAAGTAAAGCACTAGCATGGCATTTAAACATGGCATGGATGACAAGTTTTACATGAATCATTCACAAAGACAAGTACAAGTCAAGTAAGCACCTTGTGCACAGAGATTATGCCTTTTGGCTAGAGTGGCTGCGCGGGCCAACTCCTAAGCTCAAATGATCGCTTATCTCTACCCCTCCATGTTTATCAGGCATTGGCTTTTGACCAACATATGAGGCCCGCTTCTGGATCATGAGCCAGGAAGTGTTTTATTATGATGGCATAGGGGTGCACCTAGCTGGACAAGGAAGTACAAGTAGTGTAGCGTGTGCTACGAATGCAACAATCAACTTGGATGCAATGTAGAATGCAATGCATGGCAGTTAAAAGTGCGTACAGATAAGGAATTTAAACGTGACAGATATCAATGCATGCATGACATGGCAGGGTGACAGATCTAGCTTCGTTGTCAAGCTAGTCCTAAAATTGCGTCTAGACAGCTATCATTTCACTGTCTAGTCTCTTTTACGCTAAAAACAAGGAAGTGGCCTAAAACGTGGCCCTACACAAGAGTTGGCAAGTTTCACTTGCATGCAAGTATCACGTCAGAGTAATACCGTCCAACGAGTCCAAAGTCACAATATCCTACGTGCACAAGTCCACCTGCCTACATCCGTTTTATTAATCTTGATTAGTGAATTCTAAAACATTTAAAATACTTTAAAAACATTAATTTTTAGTCTTGATTAACAGGCAATGGGTTGGGGGTCCTAGGGGTGCAAAGCGTTACCTCAACACGACGCGAAAGCTACACTGGCGTCGGGTAGCGACGCCAGGGGTTGGAATAAAAGAACGCGCTCCAAGTCCTGATTCCAAAATAGATTCCTTGCTAGAAAGTTCAGAGTAGCAACCGGAGCAACGAATCCAGATACCAAATCTAGCACGTGCGACGACGGGCTACGACGTATCGCAACGTCGTAAACGGCAAATCGTCGGAGAGAAAGCACCTAGGTGGGGCCCACAGTAGTCGTAGGGACCAATATGGGACCCACAATACCTCTGGAGAACTTGGGGGGCCCACGGTGGCAAGCGGTGCGGGAGTTGCGACGTTTGCGATGAATGTCGCTCGATCAGACACTAACCGGTGCAGGGGAACGGCTCGGTCAGACACTGTAGACGGTCGTGCACAGCTGCGGGGTGCGGAGCGGGGGTCGGGGCTCTCGGTCGGTGCGGGACTGCCTCTCGGTCGGTGCGTGCGGACGAGCGTTGCAGCGTTGCAACGATGCAACGAAGCGGGTACGGGCGGCTGCTTCGGTCGGGCACGGTGCGGAGCGGGCGACAGAGCGGGGCGATGCGGGGTGCGGAGCGGGCGACAGAGCGGGCGAGATCTCTCTGTCTGACCGAGAGATCCTATCGGTCGGTGCGGGGATTTTGCGGAGGGCGATGCAGATGCGGAGCGGAGCTTGGTGCGGGCGGGGGCTTCGGTCGGAGCTAGGAATTGGGGTTGTTTCCTCGGTCGGTGCGGGTGACGGCTGAACGGGGTTGCGACGATTCGTCGCAAGTGGGTTTTTGGGTTTTGGAAGCGGCTAGGGTTAATTTCTTGCGAAAATAGGTCTTCCTAGGGGTTGTTTATATAGTGTAGAGGGGTTGACTTGGTCTAGGGCTAATCCTAATGGGATTAGGAGTTTAAAATAATTTAAAATTTAAATCTACCTCTCCTAATCACATAGGGATTGGGTGCGGCCAAGATAGGGGCTAAGATTTGTCTCAAAAATTATTTAAAACGTTTTAAACTTAAATAAATTTTATTAGGCCAAAAATAATTTAAAACGTAGCTATTAAAAATATTTTAAACCTTGCTAAAAATATTAAGTAGGTCAAATAAACTCCAAAATTATAAAATAAATATCGGGGTGATCGTGATGACGAAAGAGAGCTAACTAAGAAGACGGATCTCAATTTTGACGTCAGATGACGAAACTAAAAATAGAAACGTCCCCCGTCAAAAGTGAAAATCACAACGTCTCTTCGAATAAAATCAAATCGTGGGAAAACGATCCGAGAAATGTCGTTCCAAATTAGTGCCACAATTTAATACTCTCAGAGATGTTCACAACGGCATATCACACTAACATGTTCACAAACAAACAAAGTCTAAAATAAACACGTGCACGGTCAAAAGCACATGCACGAACAGCGTACAACGAAAAGTGGTCGTTACAGCTGTCAACAGAAATTTCGGCATGGCTCTTTGGGGTGGGTTTTCTTGGATTTTTGCGTAGAGGAGGAGAGAAGATGGAGGTGGGAGGAGATGGCCGGACTTAGGGGGCCCGGAGGTCGTCGACAACGACGGGAGGAAGAAGACCATGTGGGTTTAAGGGGAGTGGCGGCTGGAAACGTTAGCCTAGGGTTGGGTTGAGGTTTGGTGTTTTAAAGATGAAGGGTTTTGCTAAAACATGGTTAAAAGGGGTATAAATAAGGGTTAACTAGGAGAGAGAGAGGGGGTGTATGCAAGGAGGGGAAAAGTTGGGTGAGATTATCCGCAACAATCCCACATGCTACGTATGAGGGATTCTCTAATGATTTGATTAGATTTGAGATTTTGAATTAGATTTTGGCTAATTGGGCTTTGTTTTTAATTAGTGGGTTTGGTTGGGCTAGGGGTGTCCGAAAATTATGAAAGAAATATCGGGACGACCGTGACGACGAGAGGCTCGAGGGTACAGTGGTCGATCGCACTTTGGGTTCACAAAAAATGAACTAAAAATAAACAGGTCTGGCGACTAAGTCTAAAGCTACGACGTCTATACAATCAAACCTGATTTGTGGGAGAACGACCCGTGAAATGACGTTCACTAAAAATCCCACAAATAACTACTGTTCCTTACGGTCACAATGACATATCATGTCGCATAGTCCGGATCCAAGAAGAGGAAAAAATAAATACGTACACGAAATCAGTCGTACGCGTCAAAAAACCCACGGTCAAAAAACGGCCGTTACATTATACCCACCTTAAAAATGATTCCGCCCTCGGAATCACTTATACTAATAATAATCATATCTATATACACTATGCCTACAACTCCCATATCTACACATAATGATCGCTAATCCTAAAACTTCAAACATCGTTCCTCATATAATCCATCATAACTCGTCTCTCCACTGGCTATTGCTACAACTAGAATCACACCCTAGCACTTAGCTATAAATCCACATCACCGTCTACAAATCAACAATCATCGCGTCCCCAATATATTCTCCATCATATTAACTCATAAATTTATCCTGGCCATATCATCTAATCTCCTAATCATATTAAATCCATCTACATTATTATCCATCAACACGTCGTGTTATCTCCAACGTCTTCTTCATCCCAACTTGATAATCAAGTCTTGTTGCTTTAAATGCTTTACTCATTCATGATCACTCTAAATCATACTATACCTTCCTAGCTACTCTTATCTACCACTCGTCCAAGTTTTAGATCCGATAAGTTCTCATCTCCATGTGTACAATTTCATTCAACCAGAATTCTCCACTGAGTCCGTCACACATTGGTATATATAATTAAAAATATATAGATAAGCCTTGGACACCTCATTCCTTTCATCCAAAAGAAATCTAATCTAACATCCTTGTGTTCAAAATCAACTAACCACCGGTACAACATATCTCATCTCACTCTATGCCTACCCGCAAAATAATCCTATAACAAATATTAGCTAGTACTAACAATATCATAACAATAAAACTAACACTCCCGAAGAGGGGAAGAGAAGAAAAGAATGTTTAAAAACGTGTGGGAAAAATGTGTGGAGTTGCGGTATTGGTCGGGGAAGATAGGGGGGTTATGATCTTTATGGCCTAGTTTCAAAACTTTAAAGATTTGGTTTAAAAGAAAACAAAAGTTTTGATACAATCACATGCATCCAAAGTTAAGATATATTATAATACGAAAGATTAAGTCTAAGGAATTGCCTGCTACGATGCTATCCAAACCTATTTGAATACCATCATTCTGACAAGTTCATACGTATAACACGGACGACACTGAGTATATATACACGACACAAGAGACAATCACTAATATTCTAAAGGCAGCACACTCGTACAGGTCCACACACTCTACCTATATACATGCACCACGACGACATCACAAAACCAATGGGCCCACTACTAAACTAGAGTTGACACAGTCAACTACAAACACTAATGTCTACACAAAAGAAAGGAAACCGAAACCAAAAGTGTAACGAAATAAGATCGGAAGGAACGAGTTCAAATAAGGCGAGATAAGGAGATAGCTGGTTGGGTGGGACAAAAATATTGCTCAAAATAATTAAATAGATGAGAGAAGGATTACGTGTAAAATATGGTATCATATATATATATATATATATATATATATATATATATATATATATATATATATATATATATATATATATATATATCTATATTATAAAACAGGGATGTTATCATGGGTTATTGGATAAGAGTTTTTGGATAAGAGAATTTGGTTAAGAGAATATGGATAAGAGAAATTGATGACTAGAACAAGTTTGTGTATGTTTGGGAGGAATTTTGTTTGAATTTGTTTATAGATTTTGTATAAGAGATTTTGAATATGAGAAAATGAGAGGAGAAATTGGGAATTGGCCTTTCAAACCTCAGCATGCATTAATTATTGGGAATTGGCCTTTCAATTGTCTCTCATAGCACTTTTAATAGAAACATCTATTATTCAAAACTCAGCCTGCATTTTGGGGGAGGTTTTAAATTTTGTGTTGGCGGAAACCAATGGGGGGGAATTCAATTCGATTTCAATTTCGCCTGCACTTTCAAAACTCAGCCTGTACTTTCAATTTCGCTGCCCATTTCAAAACTCAGCCGAAAATTTATGGGGGGAACCAAACTCTCTATTTCTCTACCCTAAAAAACACAGTCTCCCATTCTTTTCTTAACACAACCCTCAAACACAATCTCGGTGCTGATTCATCTGCCAGGACTGGGCCGCTTGCGGGAAGGGCAAGATGAGGTCCCCCATCGGTCTGTCTGACGACAGGGCTCAAGTCGTCCACCACCTGGGCCACCTTCAAGTGCGTATCGCCCCGGCAAGGCGGTGTTGAAGAACCGAGGGCACGATATAATGGTAACGTCTCTCGAATCAGATCTTCAGCAAGTGGATCTCTTTCGTTCTCTTGCGATGGACAGATCTTCAGATGGAGATCGAGAATCAACGGGGCGGTACAGACTCTCGCCAGAAATCGCACGATCTCGCCTCATCTATCCTCGATTGGTTCTCCCAGTCTAAAGGTTAGTTCTTGGGTTGATTAGTGTTGGTTCTCCCAGAAATCGCACGTCTATACAATGAATTTATTATAATTTTTTAACGTTGTTTATTTATTAATCTTTTGGGGCATTGTTTCTTTATAGGGCGGCCTATATTTATGTTCTGAAATATATATTGTATTCAAGTATGGCTTTTGGCTCAACACTAAGATCGAGGATGGCAGCGTTAAAAAGATATCTGGATGTTGCCTTTATTTTTTGTTGTTCAAGTGTTGAAGTTTGAAGGACCTAGCAAAAATCTGTTGAATTTCTTTATTTAGAAAGTATCTCAAATAAAGTTTTGGGAGCTATAATTCATGTTCAAGAGACTTCTCCGTTGGGTTTTGAATTTGGCTATATGAGGTTTGTTAGCCACGTTAGACTATCACAGAGGAGTCAACAGTGTATAATGTGAGATGAACTTAATATCTAATACTTAGACAAAATATGTTTCGTTTCAAAATTCAAAAACCTTCCTAAACAAAAAAATGTTTGGGTTTTGAATTAGAATGAGAAATTTCATTTGAAATTTTACAATGATAAATTTCACAGTCCTAAACATAAAAGTTTGGCACACTAACGACTTTGTGAAATACATTGTCCAGTTACTGACATGAAGTTGCATGTCAAAATATGACTCCTTTAGCCTTTCTCATATGAAATGAGAATGGATCTCAAAAATGCTTTGCTTTAGCATGCTGAATCAAATTATTTGCAATAACTTTATTATTGCAGTAGAGACCTAGATTTGTATTAAGCTTCATAACCATTCTCTCGCAAAAGAATATGAAGCCAAGGAGTTCGCCAATGCAATTCCATAGATCTATATATGGCTTCGGTACCGATGTATGACTGTATTGACAAGAAGAAATCTTCGGCAGTGTTCAAAGCAGTCGGAGTATGGGACTTTTGTTCTTCATTTGCAATTCATGCACATACATGTCTTTCATGAAATTTAAGCATTTGTGTTAATGTAGAAATATTGCATGGTATTTAGTAGCCGGTTAATGAAATATTGTGAATTGTGACGTCTAAACCATTGTGAAATACATTGTCCAGTTACAGACATGAAGTATCATGTCAAAATATGACTCCTGTAGCCCTTCTCATAAGAAATGAGAATGGATCTCAAAAATTCTTTGCTTTAGCAAACTGTGTTCCTTTAGCCCTTCTAAACCAAACTGTGTTTCTCTGAATGTGTTCCTGAAAGCAAACTGTGTTCCTGAAAGCAAAGCATTTGTCACACCTGGCTAATGCTCAAATAATGACAAAAGCACAGTGACAAACTATGACATTTATTTGCATGTAGTATTTATACATTTATTTGTTTGTCCTAAAAGCAAACTTTGACATAATGAGATACTGACTTGGATATGCTTTCATGGATTCCTATACTTTGCTTCTAATTGATAGCATAGTGTCAAACTGTGACAAATGCCCTTAACGGACTCTTTCACCCTTAAAATAGGAATCATCAAACATAAAACTCGCACCTGTCTGACAACTGTATACAGTACATCCAATGTTCCTTTGCACTGGAAACAATCTGGAGAACAAAATGGTTGAGTTGCATGTGTTCCACCACGATTGCATGATAGAGAACATCTGATATCTGACAACATCTGGATAACATAGTCGAAGCTTCGTCAAAAGCTAATATCCTAATATGTATATTGGTCTAAAAAGATATGAACACCATTATACCTTATTCAGATTTTTATGTGGCATAATCATACATGATAAAAAATACCAGCTTAAATAAAGTGAAATATTATTAGTTGGTCACATATTACAATTTGAATCAACTATGTTTTTCTCCCCTATATTTCTTTAATATTAATTGCAGCAACACCCAAAACATCCCAGTTCCCCCTTCTCTATCCCTCAAATCAACTTGATTGGTGCATTGTTATGAGTATGGTTTGATCTGCAAATTTTGAATTTTGTGTCTGGCACAACCAACTTTGATGAGAGGTAGAAATAGAAACATTTGCCCTTCCATTGTAACGCCTCTTAGCTGATGCTAAATGTTACTTGATGTTCTTACGGTCTATTGAATCTTGCGAGTTTGGGACTCTTTTCAATTATATTTGAGTAGTGATGTAGTAGAAATTAGTTATTTGGTTTCTGTTTATTTTGTATAAATGAATGGATAATTATGCCTTTTAAAATTTTGAATTCGGTTGAAAAGTATGGAATCTATTCACTGAATTGGGAGCAGTCTATTAATATTATTGCATTAATGTGAAGATTTTACTATGATAAGTTGAGTGGTGTGTTTTTTAATTCTTATGAAATGAGAGCCGATTTGATTTTTGCTAGATGGAATGATTAGTTTGCTGCCTTGCAGTTTGGATCTACATATGTAGAAATTTTACAAGTTGTAGTATGGAGCTGATGTGAAGGGTTATATAAACGCTAATGGGTCCTGATGTGAAGGGTTGTATAATGTGGCATATACAATGGGTCATCTAATGAGTCATCTAATGGGTCCTGATGGGTCCTGATGTAAAGGGTTATATAAACACTTCATATGTAGAAATTTTACAAGTTGTAGTATGGAGCTGATTGCATGATTGGAATCTCTGGTGGTGTCTACATCCAGATATCAGTAGTTTTAGCCTGTAACAAACATATAGCAAGATGTTTCAATTAATGGATCTTAAAATATTGGGAACTTTATAAAGCAAAGGCAACAAAAGATAAAATGATTGAACAAAGAACTTATCACATATGCTAACCCATGACATACATGAAACAACAAATATAAACCATGCATTTCAGTTTTCAGTTAATCATAAATAATGATGCAAGCAAAATAAACGTGTAAATTTTCCAGACAGACCTGATGTAAAGTAAATGAATCCAGGTATCCATATCAAGGAATGTAAACATAGCAGGATAGCGGCCATATATTGCTATTACAATATCTGTATTTGTTTATCGTTTGGATACGGATACATAACTTATGTTGTTTGGATACTGAACTTAATGTCCATGCATGATGTAGAATTGGATCAGATTCGGACATTAATTGGGTATTAGTTACCAGACAGAATAGTTGACACAAAAATGAATTCAATTTTCAATTGTACTGTATATTTGAGTGTAAAAGTAATTTGGCTTGCGTTATGCAATCCTTAGTGGACTTTAAATTAATGTTTGTATACAATTGTATGCATGCGTATATGATCAGATATTCGGATATCTATTCAGATACGTGGAACAATTAAGCTTTGTTCATATCTGTATCCATATTCTAAACACAGTAGATATAAAAAATTGCAACCTTTTGGATTTGAAGGCAAGCAAAAATTCTGCATTTGGTGTTTTTTAATTGATTCTGAATGGGAATTGAAAAAGGAAATTGTTGTAAGGCCAAAGGATTGGGAATTCCGTGTTGGATGAGGAGGATACCAGTATATTTGAATAGAATTAATTCAGAGATGGGACATCAACAGCTTGCAAGGGAATTATCTGAACTTCAGCTTATTTCTTTTGGTATATATAAACAAAAGGCCTCTTTTCTATTACTACTACTTTTTCCTGTGTTTCATTTGATTAGTTTGGTGTTTGCCTTGATGACTATTGTGATGATTTAGATAATCATTGTTGGTTTTGTTAAAATGTAAAATCATGTATGATGATTATGTCAGTTTGCTTTTGCTTTTAGTGCTATAATTTGTGAGTATTTTGTTCTTCTTTTGGTGCTATAATTCGTGATTATGTCAGTTCTGTTATAACGTGAAGGCTAAATCGATATGAGTTCTTGGTGGTTTCACTGATTCCTATTTGTTTTCAAAGTAACACATGGGTTTTCTCAATTCCCTTACTTCAAAATAGAAGCTAGAAGACCTCAAGATCCATCACGTCTCAAGTTATTTTGAGTCACGCTGTAAGTTCTTTATCAGCTCATATTTTTGGGTTTCATCTAAGAGATACGAGGCCAATGCATTTTGTCATCGATGGGAGCTGCAGAAACACTAACTCTCAAAATTGAGTGACTTTGTAAGTTTTGAAAAGAACACCAAATAACAATTTTCTATTTTAGTTGTTTGTATTAGCACTTATTTTGCTATTTTTCATGAAACCAATAGGAAATCTGATTGATGATGGTGAGCTTACTGAGATCCTACATGTATTGATGATAGCTTTCATGTTATTACTTTACAACAGAGATCCTAACCCTTTGCCTTTACTGTTTCTGCAGTCGCTGATTCTTTGGTTTGTCTGGAAGATGATGCTGGCATCAATCAGGAAATTGCACTAGGCGATAGGTGCCGGATTCAAAAATGTTGTATTTTGGGGGTATTAAAGGATATTTGATCTGTGTGTATTCCTAAATATTTGCCAGTTGTATTGTAACATGCTACATGCGATTCTGCGAACATGAGCTGAACTGTTGGTTTGATTGTTTTGGTTGAACTGTTTGTGACCTGAACATTTGTTTGTGGCTATGTTGTTTATATATCTATTTGTTCCATGTGTATGTGTTTAAATTGGTATGCAGCTTGAAAAACTACTCCATGAACATCGAATGAGGATGGGTGGTTGTCTGGAAGTGAGTCAGGTTCCAGCATTTGGAATGATAGTTTATGTTCATTCTGTCATTATAGAAATGGAATTTTGCTTTGTGGATGAGTTTTTTCAAAGGAATTCGGAAGAATAGCAACAGATAGCAGTTAACCTTTTGACTTACCCTCTGTTGGTTGTGAGTTGACGCAGATCGAAACCCAAGCAACCATCAGTATTGTTGGAATTTCCTATATATTTCAGAAATGCTCTAAGGATTTATTGGGTAGTCACTTAGAGTATAAACATATTTTTAAGGTGTGTTTTAAGAGGGATTTTTTTTGTATTTTTGTCAATAATCTAATAGCCCTATATTTTTTGTAACTAAATTGTCGTGGGGGTGAATGCTAAAAAGTGCTTTCTGATGGGTTTTACAATCTTATAAATTTTTTGAGAATAATGAGTATCATGTCATAGGGTAAATATCTATTATACATTTGACAAAGGTTTTTTGAATTTTAGGGCTGACTAGGACAAGATAAAAAGTGGCTGAGATTTGATCTTGGTAAATCAATGGTTGAGATTGGATTTTGTGAAAATTTTAGTGGGAAAACTTAAATTTTGGTGGGAAAAGTGTCTTGGGAACCAAAACTTTGAAATAAGAAGTGTCTTGGGAAAGATTGTGGACATTAAATTTGGAGAAAGCACCTTGGGAACCTAACCTTTGAAATTAGAAGTGCCTTGGAAAACATTGTGGAGAAGCATGATCCATTAAATTAAACAAAATAAAAAATTTAGCGTAAAACAATTTAGCGGAATAACAAATTAGCGTAAAAATACCCTAAGCTTTGTTGTTCCGGCACGGCCCGCGCCGAAGGCGTCCGCTAATTTTTTAACGCTAATTTGTTGTTCCGCGTCGAAGGCGCGGACACCAAGTTTATTGTTCGACGCCGAATTTGTTGTTCCGCACCTAATATGCCCGTGCCGCTAAATATTTTTACGCTAATTTATTTTTGTGTTAAATTTTGGCCGTGGAAATAATTTTTCAGGGAACAAAGATTTCACGGGGGAAATCTTAAATGAACCGTGCCCGCGGGCACGGGTTATGACTAGTATATATATATACTCTTACAAAAATATGTATAAATAGCGAGTAGATGGTAGAGCATTACAACTCGGAAAAAGAGTTAGACAAAGGAATAAAGAGTAGGGTGAGGTAGTGACTTATTTCGCAAATGAAAATAGATTTATACAAAGATTTTTGAAGTATGAGCACGATGAACATAAACTGATATATAAAAAAAATTGAAGTTCTCTTTAGCTTAGAAAATATTCTAAAAGTACGTACTGTAAGTGGTTAAAATAAATTTCATAGTTTAGAAAAAGGGTGATATATTGAATTATCAAAATGGTAACAAGGTTTTAAAACTGAAATACGAAAGATACCGGTTCGAAAATAAGGACGAGATAGTAACTTAGAAAAATTACGACAAAGAAGGATTCAAAATCCAAGGAAAAATTTAACGCACCCGAAAAGCAAGAAATTTAAATATATAATAAGGGGTTTTCAAATAAGTTAAACTGAGCGAAAGATTTAATAAGAAATTTCGAATATACTTTTAGAGGAAACAGAATTTGCAATGAGAGAGATTCGAAGAATTAACGATAATCGTCATGAAGCGATCACTTGAATCGAGGGCAAAAAATATGATCGCATGATGAATATGCCTAGGATATGATTCGTGAAAAGTTATAATGGAATTTTACGGCCGATAACACAGTAGTGTAATGATTAGGAAGATGTTTGAAATCAGGGGTTCTAATTATCGGACCGTCTAAAGATCAGGAGAACTCAGCACTAAGACTTCCTAATAAGCTAGACTGTAATAGAGATCTCAGGAAAGGGTCCTAATAGAATCAAGGTTACGTTCTGCTGAGCCCGAAATTGATGGACCCGAGCGAACGACTAACAGAAGAACTCTAGAAATACAACATGGTCAGAGCCAGGTGAGTGGCTACTAAGGTATCCTAAGACGGATATGACTAAATCTTAACCAAGGCACCTGACTATCAAACCTAGACGTCTGTCTAAGTCTTACTACCATCCTATTGACAAGAAAACCAATTTAGACTTGTACCGGATATTAAATGAATGTGGTACTCTTATTGTTTCGAAATTTTGCAGGACCTGCATGGGCCACCACTAAAGCTTGTCACGCCCCCGCTTCCCAAAACAACAGAAGCGAGACGTGACGAAGGTCCGCATGGGCCGGAGCTGTAAGGCTCGGGCCTAATAAGCGTCTGTAGGGATACCATTTAAAGATTACAGGTTCTTGCATTTTTAAAATTCGGAACAACAGAAAGTCCAGAAAGAAAGTTACATTCATTTTTACCCAAGGATATCCAGAAGTACAAGAGTCTAAAAGGAAAGTAAAGCCCGGCATGGCTACACTACAGAAAGTAAACTAATGGTGCAAGCACCCAACCTAGGCAGAAAAGTAAACGGTGCTATGCACCCGAACTAGAAATTAGTAACCTCTGATGATCAGCAACAGGGAAGTAGCTCTACGACTGGTCCTCGTCAGGAAGGTACTCCGGGTTAACGTCCTCCGGCTCCAGTCCTCAGGTAGCACTGGCTCATCTTCGTACTTTGGCTCAGAAGATTACGTACAACACCCAAGAGAAAAGGAGCTGTACGTCAGGTAAAGTCTACAAGGAAGGGTTAGACTCTACTACAAGTGTGAAACAAGTTTTAACAACTTTTTACTGGTTGAATTACATGCTGTTGTGATGTTATGACAGTTATATAATTATACAAGGTAAAAACGGAGCAGGAAAGTAAACGAGACAGACAATAGCCGTAGCGTGTGCTACTGGCTACAGGACTAGACTAAACGGACATGACATGACAAGAAGTACCGTGTGTGTCACGAAGGGTTCACGCCTTACGGTTCGAGGGCGACCAAACCCTCTCCCTGTGCGATCGCTCAACCCTACCCCAAACCCAAGTGCTCAAGACAAGACAGTATAGGACCACTCACTCTGCTAGGTGAGTGCCTCTATCCCCACGGTCTGTAGCGTATCTCTCACTCTGCTAGGTGGGCGATGAATGTTCCGTAGGTGAATCTGTACCACTGTATAGGACCACTCACTCTGCTAGGTGAGTGCCTCTATCACCATGGTCTGTAGCGTATCTCTCACTCTGCTAGGTGAGCGACGAACGTCCCGTAGGTGAAACTGTAACACAGAGATCACTCCCACTTGGAAGCATCTGAAACGTCAACATGCTTTTTGTAACAGGGACCATGACACGAAAAGTAGCAAGGAGTTGTTCATTCTAGGGGGTCCACACGCACGCACACACAGATAGAACCTAGGGTGTCAGTTGTTGTTGTTGTTGTTGTGCTTAGACTTCGTTGTCAAGTCTAAGCTGTCTAGGGGGTCCCGGATGCTATCATTTCACGTCCGGTTCTCTTTAGTCGTACTTTTACAATTTAAGGAAAGATGGCCTAAACGTGGCCGAAAGTACGCAAGTGAGAAACACTTGCCTGCGGTGGCAGGTGCGTCGTCTGTCTGGAGCATCTCGTCGAAGCGGTGCATCAGCGAGGGTTCGTCTGAAACGGGTCAACGGCGATGTCAGGACACGTTTTTCATCATTCCTATTAGAGTTCATTTCTAGGTTCAACGGGGCTATCCTAGCAGTCAAAGTCGCGTTTTTGTTTTGGTTCAGCCTAATCGATGATTTATCCGATGTGCACAGATATTCAAGTCCTTTGTCGATGTCTAAGATTTAGCAACGTTTTAAACGAGCAAAAATGAAATTTAATTATTGTTGACGGTTTTTAGATTAGGTTTTTGATTCTCTACGGTGTGGGTTCTTACTACGCGTTAGAGGGCTAACCTTTTTGACGTTTGATCGTAGAGTGAATGTCAGGTCTAAACGACGATGGATCTGCGTCGTCAGCAACATCTCGGCCGTTGGTAGCATAGTAAGACACTTTCGAACAGCATGGTGGAGGCATGAATAGCGAGCAAGCGTCGATCTCTCTTCCATTGCGGGTACCGCAACGGATCTACACGGCGATGGCAACGTCGGGGAAAAACACGCGTGATCGGCGCGCACGTGAAATCCTAGGAGCAAAGAGGGTTGCCAGGGATTGAGGGAGGTTAGTGGGGGTTCTCGACCCGGTGGGTGGCCGACGGCGTCAGCGCACGGCGGTGGGCGGCCGTGAGAAGACGAAGAGGACAGATTTGCACAACGGGTCGTTGTCGTGAGTCGCATCAGAAAAGCAGCGACCAGAGAGCTCAAAGGAGACTTGTGGTAGATAAAGGGGTTCGAGGTTGATCTAATTTTGGAAGAGTGGTCACCGGAAGTGGTCGGAGATGGCCGGGCGTCGGGTTCGAAGCGGCGGCACGCAGACTGCCAAAAACAGCCGCTAGGGCTGAGTTTCAACGGGGTTTTGAGGAGATAGAGATGAGAGAAGTGAGGGAGGAGAGTTACAGTTGATAGGGTGATCTAGGGGAGTCGAGTGGAGGTGGCAACGGCTGCTGGGGGTGGCCAGAGTCGGCCGGCCGGCGGTTTTTCGGTGGGGTACGCAGGCTGTGAAAACTGCCGGTTCTAGGGCACTTTTGGGGTGTTTTGAGAGTGGAGAGGGAGGAGATAGGAGAGGGGAAAGAGGATAGAGGTTGCTGGAGGTTAGGCAAGGCCGATGGCTTGCCAACGGTGTCCGTGGTGGCCGGAGAGTGCACACAAGGGTTGCTGTCAACAGCAATTTCGGCCATGGCTCTTTGGGGTGGTTTTTCTTGGATGTTTGTGTGGAGGAGGAGAGAAGATGGAGGAGGGAGGAGATGGCCAGACTTAGGGGGCAGAAGGTCGCCGGCGGTGATGGGAGGAAGAAGGCCACGCGGGTTTAAAGGGAGTGGCGGCTGGAAATGTTAGCCTAGGGTTGGGTTGCGGTTTGGTGTTTTAAAGATGAAGGGTTTTGCTAAAACATGGTTAAAAGGGGTATAAATAAGGGATGAATAGGAGAGAGAGAGGGTGTGTGCAAGGAGGGAAAAGGTTGGGTGAGGTTACCGGCAGCAATCCCACATGCTACGTATGAGGGATTCTCTAATGATTTGTTTAGATTTGAGATTTTGAATTAGATTTTGTCTTATTGGGCTTTGTTTTTAATTAGTGGGTTTGGTTGGGCTTGGTGTGTCCGAAAATTACGAAAAAATATCGAGATGACTGTGATGACGAGAGGCTCAAGGGTACAGTAGTCGATCGTGTGTTGGGTTCACAGAAAACAAACTAAAAATAAAAAGGTCAGGCGACTAAGTCTAAAGCTATGACGTCTCTACAATCAAACCTGATTTGTGGGAGAACGACCCGTGAATTAACGTTCACTAAAAATCCCACAAATAACTACTCTTCCTTACGGTCACAACAACATATCACTTCGTATAGTCCGGTCCAAGAAGAGGCAAAAATAAATACGCACACGAGAAGAGTCGTACGCGTCGAAAAACCCACGGTCAGAAAACGGCCGTTACAAAAATTCATAGTAATTAGCACATATCTCAGAAAAATATAAATAAATAGTTGTTGGAATCGTGTGATCGAGATCTTCGCACGAAAAATATAAAAATGTCAAAAATAGTCATTTTATAACTGTTTTATGCATAAAATAAGAGTATGCTCTAATAATATGGGTATTCAAAATATGATCTTATTAGAGACCAATTAAGCAGTATATACACAC
Organism: Scilla litardierei; assembly: GCA_030789695.1. Lineage (NCBI taxonomy): Eukaryota > Viridiplantae > Streptophyta > Magnoliopsida > Asparagales > Asparagaceae > Scilla > Scilla litardierei. The sequence continues at coordinate 84,877,806 of CM061134.1, read as the reverse complement.
ACAATGTGGCTAGATGCAGTGTTAAATATGCAGTATTTACCCCGAATCACATACACATATAATTATTCTTATGTATAGCATCATATACTCTTATTCATTCAAATATACTTCCACTAAGACTTACAAGCAAACATCCATATACCAACACATACATATCATGAATTTATTTATACTCCAATATTTATACATACAGTTACTTCATATAGATAAACATCCATTAGATACCCATATACAATTATATCTTCTCACAACCTTTAAATATATAATTCAGTATCTACACTTAAACTCTTCATACAATCATATAGTCTTCCATATACACTCAAATGTAAACGAGGCATATATTAGCACATATTTATATACGACACACTGTACTTCATTATACAGATAGTATGCCTTACTCATAGATTTACTCATCATATACTATCTACACCTCCATCTATACAAACAACATTACTATACAAACACCTCATAGTTCGTTCATATACGAACACTTATAAGGATACACACAAGTAGTCATACAAGTATCTTTAACGTATCTTACATACGTATATAGCTATAGATACACACCTACTGGGATACATGCAATATACCCATAATACTTATATATCTTTGCAAACACATAACCACCCACAAATATATGTATATATACAAACGACTACATATGCTTACCCTCAGGAAGCTATGTACCTCGGGTTTCCTAATACTAGGCTTTGTCCTAAGGCTGATCACCTACCTACCTTAGGACACAACTAACCCTATGGAGCATTACCCGCACTATCCTTATGCACGACGCAGTGCGGAGAACTGCATGGGCCACCAAATGTAACGACCCGCTCCCCAGGATACCCGATAAGTACGAATCCGTATCAGGTATTCCTGAAACTACGGGTGTGAAGAAGAAAGACGAGGAGAGAGAAGAGAAGTACTGCACTGAACATAAAATTCTGCAGGCCACTACGCATATGATGGGAAGTACTGATGATGCTCCAACTCAACACAATAACAACATAGAGAAATACATTGTATAAAGAACAAATTATTCATTTTATTACATCATTACAAGGAGTACATCATACATCATCTGTACAAGGGGATACAAAAGTGGGGGTACAACTAAAAGAGAAAACCCCAACCCAAAAAGTACAAAAGTGTCCACACCCGGTACAATGCACCCTCTAGTCTAACTCGGGGAAGTCCAACTAGACAAAATTGCACATAGGCTCTACCTCTACAGTACTGGCACCAGTCTCTGTCTCCGAAACCTGCATAGTCTGCTCAGGTCCCGCACCTGAAAATCACAAGATGGGTCACGTTAACTCGTGACCCAGTAGGAACTCCTAACACTCTAGTAGGACCCAGTTTTAGAATCGGTACTCTAGCTAGACAACTATCTACCGATGTCATATCAACCACAGAATTAATGCATAAATTAAAGGAATGATACATAAGTGCTGGAAATAAATAAGAACTAGCAGAAGTACAACAAATGAATCAATTTAATTAAAAATTATACATCAGTTCTAATTTTTGGAAACCCGAGTAAACCGTATGACACTAAGGAGCCGGACTTCACCTAGGGTGGGTGAAAAGTGGTACCACCACCAGCGACACGAGCACTGGAGGGGCCTATCATAACTCCCCCTAACGGGAGTGAGACACATCTCGGGTTTTCAATGGAAAAGGGAGAAAACCATTATTTACCAGACATGGTGCAACACGAGTACACCATCGGCCTCTCTATCCCTCTCAAACTCCCCCTTCCGGGAGTGACACATCGGGTGAGAAATAAACATCATATGTTCACTCCTTAACTCCTATAGTTTACCCATGTTTCACCCAAACCCACATATAGAGCTTCACCCATTTTTGGAATGGACTGAAGACTCCAGATTATATCTCTCTGCCTCACTTTCAGTTTATGGAATATTCATCAATTATTGATTTCAGCGGTCTCATTATCGCATTCATATCTTTTCATTTCTTTCATAATCTTCACCGATGTCGTGTCTCAACAACGACCATCGCATTTCCAGTTCATACTAAGATTATCACCATGCTTTATTTAGTATAGTAATTTTATGAAACATAAACTTTAACCACCAGTATAGAACAAGACATATCAACATTCAGCATTGAATTTGCTTACTCATCAACATGAAGCTTTAAATGAAATAAGTATAAAATCACATGGGGTACATCATAATGGAAGCTTGATAACAGAATTTAAACACAACTTAAAATAACATCATCATAACATAATCATAGCATGATATATGAATCTGTCTAAAACTGTCATTATAGAAAGATTGGTATTTTTAAGCCATTTACAGTCAGAATTAGTCTTTGGTCCCTTCATTAAAGTTGTAGATATGTGTGTTTTCCTTTTACTGACCAATTTTCATAAGGTCAGTCGACATACATGATTTATGGTGAATTTTCTCCAGACAGGTATAATTTCAGCATACCGAACCAGAAACTTAGTCATGTTCAAGTCCATTTTTCTACCAGTTTCAGTAAGATATTGGATTTTCAAATAGATACAAAGTTGAAGAGCTTGAAGTAAACTTTCCAACGGCACCAAGAACATCTCATTTCATTAAATGTGCAGGAAACTGTAACCATTTCACTAAGACGTGTACAGATTAGCTAAAATCAGACCAGTTTTAAAGACTGAATTTTTAACCCAATTTTTCAGTTAGAATTAGGCAAATTTGTGACACGAAAGTTGTTAAGGACATCAAGATACACAACATAATTTTTTTCCAAGCAATTTCATGGAGCCAATTAAGAGCAGTTCATTACTAAAGTTTCAGTTAATAAGTACAAACTATCCTACATCAAAATTCCAACTAACACAAATCCTAATACTAAATCCTTCCTAAAATGTTAGAAATCCTACCTCAAAAAGTCCTTCTTAAAGTTTTTTAGTTTTCCCTCTTCAAGCTTCTTCTTGTTCCTCTAATAATTGAGTATGACAATGGTTTTGGCCTAAAGGTGGGAGAGAGAGAGGAGAGATGGGAGAATGAAAACTTTGTTTTCTTTTCCTTTTTCCTTTTTGTTTTCTTTCTTTCCTTTTCTTTTTCTTAATGGTAACGAAGGGGAGAGTGACAAGTGTTGCATTATGTGTCCAAAATATAATTAACATAATATAATTAACATGAGTGATGATTCATGTCACATTTAGCTTAGTGGAGGGGGTAGGTTGCATGCATACATAATTAGGTTTTTCTCTTTTATGAAAAAGAAAAATGCAAATACAAATACCATTAGTTCTACCACATACCACTCATATAAAAGTATTTCCTACCATATACTTCACTTATAAAATTCAAAAGATGGTTTAAAATTTATTAAAAGTTATTTTTGACTTCACAAAAATTAAAGAAAAATTATGTGAATACCAAAAATTTTATACGTACACGTACATCCCAAAAATATGTACATATATACGCACGTTTATCCGGAAACGTGATGTTATAGTCGGAGAGGAGCTGGGAGGCGGTCGTCGAAAAGGAGGCGATGACCGCATGGCATCTGTGGACGGTGAGAGGGATGCGGGTTGTGTTTGAGGGAGGAAGACGCCATGAGTCGGAGGCGGAGGGAGATGGATTGGGTTTGCAGTCGAAGGTTGCCGAAGAAAGGAGGTGGTGGCATTCGGAGTCGAGGTCGCAAACGGAGGATCTCGAAGGTGGAAGGAGATAGGTGGCGGTGTTGTTGTTGGGTCGTCAGAGGGTGGCGGTGGAGAGCATGGTTGAGATTCAGAAGGGAGGTGGGAGTTTGGTGGCGAGTTTTGGAGGAAGATAGAGCGGTGGAGTGCGAACGACGAGATTAAGGCGGGAGGGAGGAGAGGTGGAACTGCGATGGTGGCGGTCGTGGGTGTTGGAGATGGTGTGGTTGTTGTTTGAAGGGGAGGAAGATGATGGTCAGAGTGGGTGGTTTGGTGTCGTCAGAGAGTTGTATCGACATCGGAGAAGGAGAATGAGCTCACCGGAGTGAGGTTGGCGCTGTTGGGGGTGCTCGGCAGTGAGAGGGAGGGTTGGTGGTCGGGATCGAAAGCTCGACTGGCGGGGCTTTGGAGAGGAGACTGTGGCAGAGTTTCGAACGGAGGCACAAGTTCTGGTCGCCGACGGTAGCTTGTGTTCTGCGTAGGGAGAGGGGAGATGCGAAAGAGGACTATGGTTATCTTGGGTTCGATGAGGCTGCCGGAGTTTCGAGGGGTTTGCATGGGTTTGGGTTGAAGCTGTGAATGGGGTTGTATGGATTTTGATGTGAGTTGAAGCAATAGGAAAGGGCTTTTGAAGAGGAGAGGGGGAGAATGCGAGAGAGATGAACATACAATGGGTTTGCGTATAAGGATATATTTATATCCCTTCGTTTTGCTCTTTGAGAAGTGGGGAAGATGCAGTTGCGTAAAAAATGAGAACTTGGAATCATTGCACAAATCGTGCACAAGATCATGCTGAGAGGATCACGGGGCATATGAAATCTCAACTCCGCCACGAGATCAGATAAATAGATCAGTTGTTAGGATCTATTAGGTTAAGATTTGTTAGAAAATTAGTTTAATTAAGATATTAGTTATATTAGGATTAAACGAGATAATCTATTCAGATTTTTAGATTAAAATTTGATTTAGAAAATAAATCACATCGGTTATAATATTTTGATATATGAAGATCAATTCAATGATGATTGGATTTGGAGAATCAATTAAGATATGATGATATGTACGGTTAAGATATCTGTTATGTTTAGATTTGATTAAGATAAGATTTAAATCCGATTTAGAAATCTAACTAACTAGATATATGATTATGAAGAATCTATTTGATTAATATATTTAAAGAATCAATCTAATTAAGATTTGATTGGGAGAAATCGATTTGGTTAAGATATTGGAATTCAGATCAGATTAGGAAAATCCATAATCAAATGATTGCGATATATTTAGTCAAGATAATTAAGTTAATATGTGATTACGATAAACATGTTGGTTGGGATATTTGGATCAGGACAAGATTAGTTTCGATTTAGAGAAACAACTTAATTAAGACATTTTGGGTTTTAGAACTAAATTTATTAAGATAGCGATTTGGATAATCCATTAAGATGTTCAGATCAGGATTAGACTTGGAAAATTAATCTTAATCTAATTGAAAGAAGTCAATTTAAGATGATCGAATTATTACGGTTTCGCCCCAACAATCAACTTCAACCAAAAGTTATAAAGAAGATACCAATGTGATCGCGAATATGGAATCCGATCACGAGTTCAAGCTATGAGAAAATAATAATAAAATCATAAGACAACTATTCAAATAAGTCAACTAATGGAAATACGTACGAAATACATACGTACAGAAACATGCCATTATATTATAGTTGGTCTGCCATTTGATCCTCTAGAAGTTTCTGCCTCCTTTCAGCTCTGATTTGTCTCACAGTTCTTTCTATCTCTGGGTCAAAGTGTAGATCATTGGATCCCCCAAGACGAGTGTTCATGCACAAGCAACAAACTCAGAGAAAATATCAGTTACAAAAGAAAAGAATAAAAAGTACGGTGAGATAAGAAATGGTCAGAGAAACCAACAAGTCTCCAACTAAGAAAAATAGCCCAAGTAATACCGTTGCCTACCCGGCAACGGCGACAAAAGCTTGGTCGAGTCCGCAAGTCCACAGTTCGAGGCTTTGTAATATAGAAAGGTTATCGAACCCACCGGGAGGCGATTGGTTAAGGTCTTGGGTTTTATCTCAGAGTTGTATGATCTTGCCGGCTATGGGTGTATGGAAAGGGTTGTCACATTTTGTATCTCACAAGTAATACCAATATAATGGAAACTAGGGCTTTATGAGTCACCACTAGGATCATCAGATGTCGATGCTAGGTTATAACTTCTAGGTTGGGTTGGTTTTATAGGGCGAAATTTTCGCATCTTGAATGTGGAATTTGTAGCCAACTATCGTTGTACTACTCATCTAACGTATTCCGTACTTAGCCCCACCATCGTGGATGGCCTTGCACGTGACACGTGCAATATGATTGACAATTATTCACAATCTTTGTTTACGCCACTATCGTAGGTTAGAGTTTCGATCTATGATATAATGGCTCTTATTGATGCTACTATCGTAGAACACCAATTAGTAGTATATGGCATTAGTAGATACCATCAAAGTACATACCACTATCGTGGATCACGAACACTAAGTGAATTTACTAATGACCCTAATCAATCCTATAGAATAATCTCTAGGGCAAGTGCCACTATCGTGGATCACAAACCCTAGACGAGAATTCTAAAAACGTGAATAGATCAACCACATCACATCCTTTATTCACCAAATCAACCTAAAAATCGTAACTTTACATCTAAATCCTAAGATCCTAGGGCTCATCCATTGGCCCTAGATAGAACTACTCACAATCCATAGAGAAGGCAATAGAAACAATAACAATAGCAATATTGATCATCATTGCAATAATAAACATCAAAACAATAAGGAGAGACGGAGAAAACATTACCAAACCAATGAGAAAGAAGAACTAAACTTCAGAAATTTAAGATCCAAGATTCCAAACAATAACAATAACCAAAAATCCAAACTTTGTCTTCAAAAGAAAATAGGACGGCTAGAAGAGAACTCTCCAAAATTCTACTTTAAAGAAGCTCTCAAACCTAAGAAAGAAAAGATGTTTATATACAAGTGGCATGGGACCCACAAAAATTAGCCAAAAGAAACAATTCGGCCCAGAAATCTGTTGGAGCGTCGAGCTACTTGACCGAGTGGCAATGCCACTCGGTCTGAGTAGGTCATCGTCGCTCTGTTGGCACTTTGATCCTTCTCTTGGGGGAGTTGGTTGCTCGGACGGAGTGGATGGACCACTCGGTTGAGCTGCAAAGCCCTACACTTAGGATGGAATCGTCGCTCTGTCTCGTATTTGACTCGATCAAGTAGCAAGGCTACTCGATCGAGTGACATTGTCTGCTCGGTCGACCTGCAAAAGCTTCAGTAGCATAAAAAACGTCACTTTGTTGAATATTTGACTCGGCCGAGTAGCAACGCTACTCAGTCAAGTGGCTTTAAGCTCTCCAAATTCGACTAAGTCCTTTTCATCTTCTCTTTTTGCATCAGCTACTCGACCGAGTAATAGGGTCTACTCGGTCGAGTTCTGGACTCGATTTTTTCTCTAGAAAATATCGTAGTTCCTTATGTTCACTCGACCGAGTAGTTCAACTACTCGGTCCGAGTGAGCTGAGTTGAATCATCTTTAGGCCATAGCTGCTCGGTCCGAGTGGACAAGTCCACTCGTTCAAGTAACAGGGAAAAACTGATTATGCTTTGGAGCTCCATCCTCTAGCTCTCCATCCTCTTCATCTCTCTTCTCCTGCTGCAATCTTCTTCTCCTCCCCGTCAAGCACCTAGTAGACTAGGTCATGGATGCTCCGGATGTCTCATATATGTCCATGGTCCGAAATGTCCTTAGATTTATTCATCCTACAGTTAGACCCTTAGCTTTAGAAATTTCGAGGGCGGACTTTGTTTTTAAGGTGTGTAGAATATAATACACTGTTTCCATATGTACATGTATTATATACGTATTCTTGACCGTATTTGTATGAGTATAATTATTGTGTATTTCTAAGAATTTTTCACTAATTTTATAATGAAAAAATTATTTTAAGATAATTTTAAAACACTAATTGAATTATAATGGGTGACGTATTTGGATGAAATACCTAGTATTTGGGTAGTACAAGGTATTATTTATTTATTCCTATTTTTTTAAAATAAAATTTTTTTGAAACAAATTTCATGGTGACACCTTAACATACCTAGGTGTCATTATCCCCTTAAGCCTCACAAAACCCTTGCCACCTCATAGGACACATGTCATGATTAGGGTATAGATATGGATGATGAGGATTAATTGGTTTTTAAGGGAGAAAAGAAAGAAGAAAAAAAGGAAAAGGAAAAGAAAGGAAAACCCAGCCAACTTTCATCTCTCTCCCTCACTTACGCATGAACCCAAATCCCCATTGAAGCTTGAAGGTGGAAGAAGGAGCTTAAAGGAAAGAAAGCTATCAGAGGGTCATCAAGGAGAAGAAGGGCCTAAGACATGTAGAAGGACTTATAAAGGTAGGAAATCTAACTAATTAGATCGGGTTCTGTTTTAGATTTGCGTATAAATTATCATAGTTTTTCGTGGAATTCGACAGCAGTTCAAACGAAGCAGTCGCATTAGCTCCGATGCAGTCGTGTCGAGCGTATGCAAGTTCAAAAGTTCGACAACAGCATCTTCACATGGTCGTGTCGACTTAGACATGGTCGTGCCGCTGACCGTGAAATTCCCATGTTTGACATGGACGCGTTGAAGTATATGTGGACACTGTGACCTTCCACTGATCAGCACGATTGAGTCAATTATGGAAAACGGTTATGTAAATGACCCGAGTCTTGCTGGCGCAGTCGCGTTAAATGACCATGTCGAGTGTTTTGATCTGGTTGTGGATTCCTTCACACAGTCGTGTGGTTGCCAAACAACCATGTTGTTGTGTTTTCTGAGCCTAAAAATGTTATGCTCCACACGGTCGTGTGGATTGCATCAAACGACCGTGTGGGTTAATTACCAGCATATTGTATGTGATTTAGTTTAATTTAGACATTGTGATCCATATATTAGAGTTTTTCTTTACATCTATGATATATGTGCCATCTGTATGCTACCTCACATGCCTTAAAGTGATTAATTGAGTTAGTGCTATGGAGATTCATGAGATGCAAGAAAATTCATGTTGTTAATGCCATGCCTATTATGTTACACATATGTTTTTTCTGCAATAAAGAGAACTTCATGTCACTGTCAAAGGTGCTTCATATATGGAAATTTGGTCATGAAAAGAATGTGTACTTGAAATTTATAAATGAACATAATGAGATGTTCATGTGATAATGATGGTTATGGTTGGAAATGGGAATGCTTAACTGAGACCGCCAATATGAATTGAAATCTAATGAACTGATGTAAAACTAAGAGTGAGATGAGAGTTAATATTTATCTAAATTATTAGTCCATTCGAAGATGGGTGAAATTCCAGATATGGGTTTGGGGGAAGCATGTGTAAATTGTAGGGGTTAAGGAGTGGACCTGGATATTAGTCTCATTCGCACTCCCGACAGCCGGTGGGGGAGTGGGCAGGGTTTAAGATGCCCATGGGTGTACTTGTGATGCACCATGTGGTAGATGAGTAACACCATCTCACTCCTGAAACGGGAGAGTTACGAGAGGCTCCTACAGTGCTTTTGTTACTAATAGGGGTACTAATGTGTTCAGCCACCCTGGGTGAAGTCCGGCTCCTTAGCGTCCTACAGTTTACCCGAGCTCTAAATATTAATTAAATATAAAACTCCAAAATTATTTCTATTAGTCTGTGAATGTTGCTTTTACTGCTTTTATGTTCCTCCGTTTTACTTTCCAGCACATGCACGCCATGACTAGTTTTATTTTATGCATTAAGCATGTGACATGTGTACCCTCAGGTGACAGACCATTGGTTAGATAGACCAGTTCTGAAACTGAACCTACCTAGCATAGTTATATATTCCTACTGGGTCACGCGTTGACGTGCCCCATTTACTTTTACATGGTTCAGAGCTGGGCAGTCAGAGCAAGACCTGTCTCAGGAGATCACCCCCTGATTCGAGGTAGAGATGGAGCCCACTGTGGGTGACTTTGTATAGTTGGATTTTCCAGAGGTAGACTAGAGGGCGTGCTGTATTTTGTGTAGACACATTTCTCTTTTCTTTTTGGGTTGGGAGTACATTTTTGCTATTTTCAACTTTTGTACTATGTACAGATATGATGTATGTAAAAGATGTACTTTTGTATTAATAATATAATATGTTGGAATTTGTACATTATTGTCTTATTTTCTCTGTGTTATTCTGTATTAGAGCATCACGTGTACTTCTCAGCATGTGCGTAGTGGCCTACTGGTATCTGTTGTACTTTTCTACTCTCTTTTCTCTTTCTTCTCTTTCTTCTTCTTCACCCTCACCTCTTTGGGAATACCTGGGATGAATTCGTACTTCTTGGGTATCTTTGAGAGCTGGGCGTGACACCAATGAATTCTAGATGAATACTCCAGTCTTTAAGTTCTTTTATCCTAGTAGCCGTCGCTCGAAGAAATTTGAGAGATGAAAAAAATGAGCATATTAAACATTAGAACTAATGCCAGCTATAAGTAGGGAAGAAAAACACATAGGGTTAGAATTGGAATTCTACGCAGTTAGGATTTCGTAACTGTAGCGAAAAGCTTAGAGAAGACAATAACACCGATCAATTAGAGTTAGGGGTTTTTCTTGAATGAGAAAGATAAGGGAACCATACTATCTGATGGTTGAACAAAGATCGGATCAGGTCAATTGATAGAGAAGCGGGTCGAGCAACCAAACTTGAATAAGCAGTCAGTTGTGTTGGTCCAGGTTGAGCCCCCAACTCAAGGAAAATGAGCCATGTGTTGTGATTGGACTGGCATGAATAGGTCCAAACCAAAAAAACTGTAGCCAGAAAAAAATATGGAAAAAATTTCGAAAATTATCATAAGAAAATATGGGGGAAAATCCAATAATAGTTATAAGAAAATATGATTGTTACATCCTCCCCCTTACAAAAATTTACCTCCTCAAAAATCCAAAGAACTAAGACTCCTCGAATAAGAAGGGATATCGCTTCATCATCTCATCTTCTCGTTCCCATGTGGACTCTCTTGGTACGTCGTGATGCCACAATACTCTTACCAAGTTGACTGTGTTTTGCCAGGTCTTCTGACGTCGATCGATGATCTCCACTGGCTGCTGCTTGTAGATCAAATCTGGTTGAACTGATATCTCTGAGTGATTAACTACATGCAATCGATCTCCCACATACTTGCATAATTGTGATATGTAGAATACATTATGCACTCCTACTAGAGATGGAGGAAATGAAATTATGTAATCCACTTCTTCCACTCGCTCAAGTACATCAAATGGTCCAATGTAGCAAAGGATAAGCTTGTCCAATCAACCAAAATGAATCAATCTATGATTCATTGATATCTTTAGAAAGACCTTGTCTCCTGGCTCAAACTCCAGATGTCTACACTTTGAATCTACACAATTATTATACTAGTATTGTGCGAACTGCAATCTCTCTTTGATCATCCACATTAGGTAAACAACTTTTACGATCATGTCTGTTCCTATCAATTCATGATCCCTAATGTCATCCCAACTGAGAGGTGAATGACATTTGCACCCACACAATGCCCTAAACGGTAGCATGCCAATGGTCACCCGATGACTATTGTTGTATGCAAACTCCAAAAGGTGTAGATGATCTTTCCACAATCCTTTGAAGTCCAACTTACAATCTTGTAGCATACTTCCAAAATCTGAATCGTCTGCTCTGACTGTCTCTACATCTGAGGGTGATATGTGATGCTGAAACTTAAGTGCATCCCCCAATGGTTCTGTAAGCTCCTCCAAAAGTTAGATGTAAACTGAATGTCCCTATCTGAACTATGCTCATAAGAACCCCGTGCAATGTCATGATCTCTTCAATATATCACCTGGCCAGAACCTCCATAGGCTGACCAACTCTGAAAGGTATGAAGTGAGATGCCTTGGTCAATCCATCCATAATCACCCAAATAGCATCATTCTACTTATTGTTATTGAGTATACTGGTCACGAAGTCCATCGTGATGTGTTGCCATTTCCACTCAAGAATAAGCAGTGGCTGTAACAGTCTTGCTACTCGCTGATGTTCAGCCTTCACCTAATGTCATACTAAACACTTAGCCATACTTTGTGAAACACTCATCTTCATCACATACCTCCAATACTGTTGCCTTAGATATTTGTACATCTTAGTTCTCCCTTGATGGATGGAATAAGGCGAGCTATGTGCTTTATATAACAACTCCTCTTTGATGTCATCAGAAGGTATACAGAGTCTACTACCAAATCTCAAGAATCTGTCTGCATAAATCTGAACCTCTGGGCTTTGACCTGCCATCACCAATCCTCTGGTCCTCTGAAGCTTCGTATCGTCTACCTATGTAACCTTGATCATATTTACCAAGGTGGACTGTATTTGAAGATGCATCAAAGAAGAAGTCAGCCCTAGTGGAACAACATCAATCTCCATCTCACGAAGCTCCTGCTGAAGTCGCTTCTAAGTCGTAAGGATAAGCACTACTGGACGACTCAGTGCATCAAGTACGGCATTGACCTTTCTAAGGAGGTATTAAAGATTATGTCATAGTCTGCCATCAGCTCAATCCATCGTCTCTACTATATGTGCATGTCCTTCTGAGTGAAGATGTACTTCAAGCTCTTATGATTTGTGAAGACCATCACATGCTCTCCGAGAAGGTAAAGCCTCCAAATCATCAAGCTGAAGATTACAGCAGCTAACACCAAATCATGTATAGGGTAGTTCCTATGATAATCCTTCAACTGTCTCAAAACAAAAGCTACTACCCATCCATGCTGGTGGAGTACACACCCAAGGAATTAATCGAATGCATTAAAGAAAACTTCGAATCATCATGTTCAATCTCTTCTTCAGCCCCTAGAAGGCCTGATCACAATCCTTGGCCCAGACTTACATTATTTCCTTCCGCATCAGTCGGGTCATGTGCTATGTAATCTTAGAGAAGTCCTTGATGAACCTACTATAATATCTTGCTAAGCCCAGAAAAATCTGAATCTCTGACACATCTTAGAAGCTGGCCACTTATAAATGACACCAACCTTCTCCGGCTCCACTGTGATCCCTTCTCATGATACCACATGACCAAGAAATTCTACCTGATTTATCTAGAATTCACACTTACTATACTTAGCAAATAATTGGTGGCATCTTAGTGTCTTCAGAATCATCCTCTAATGTGATGCATGCTCCTGCTCATTCTTCGAGTGCAATAATATATCACCTAGATAAACTACCATAAATTTACCCAGTAAATCATATAGTACCTGGTTCATAAAATTCACGAATACTGCTGGTGCATTGGTCAGATCAAAAGGCATCACCAGGAACACGTACTGTTCATATCGAGTACTGAAGGCCGTCTTGTGAATATCTTCTTGCTTGACCTTCAGTTAATGGTATCCACTCCTCAGATCTAACTTCGAGAAGAAACTCGATCTCCCAAGCTGGTCAAATAATTCATCGATGCGTGAAAGGAGATACTTATTATTCACTGTCAATATGTTCAACACCATGTAGTCCACACACATCCATCTGGAACCATCCTTATTCTTCACCAAGAGTATCAAAGTACTCCATAATGACATACTGGGTCGAATCCAACCTTTCTATAAAAGGTCGTTTAGCTGAGTACGGGCTTCATCCAACTCCGATAGTGCCATGCGATAAGGGGTCCCAGAATAAGGTCGATTTTTGGGCACCAACTTAATCATGAACTCTACGTCATGATCTGGAGGCAATCTTGTAAGATCATCTCAAAATACATCCAGAAACTCCCTCACTACTTCTGGCGTATCTGGTGTGGTTTCAATGGAAGTCAACAAAGTGTCAGTGGATCTGGCTATGTACTCTACTAGTCCTTATATCTGCTCCCACTAGCGTACTCAAATCTTGTGTGATTTGGAATCTCAAACACGACTCTCATGCATCTGCAATCGATTGTGGCATGAAATGTCCCTAGATAGTCCATCTCGAACCTGGTATCGAAGCTCGGTATCTCTATCACCATGAAGTTGGCATAAAGATCTTGTCGGCAAATCATGACAGGACGGTCAGGATATCTTCTAGTTGTCTTCAACACACCGTGACCTGTCTTAATGTTCCAACTATAAAAGCGCGGTGAAAGGAGAATAGAGTGCTAGAGAACGAATCGTGCCACCAAAAAACAATGGGAAGCTCCCAAATCGAAAAGTGCAAGGGCGGGTCGATTGGATACTTACACGATACCTTCCAACGTGAAATCTAGTTCTAAGCACACAATAACTAATACAACAAATCGAACAAAATTTGTAAAGTCATACATGTGATGCATTGGCCTATAACCTCTACCTCTTTTATTGTCATTGTAAACGTATGGCACCTAGGTGGTAGACCCTTTGACTAAGTCTGTTGGACTCCTCTCTACATAGGTGGGGGTACACGCTAAGTGTTCCCTACTGGTGTTGTAGCCGATGCAGTCATATGTACTGGAGCTGCTGGTCTCTGTCTTTGTTGTGGGCAATCTCTGACATTGTGATCATCTGCTCTACAGATCATGCATTGATTCAGGAGATACTGGCATTCTTACTTGTTGTGACATGGCTGTAGTAGTTGCATGTGATCTATGGTCGATGCTAATGTGGTTGATATGGATCATGTCTCTTAAATGGCATCTACTAAGCTAGTCAAAGCATCTGCCAGGTTGGAGGTGGTGGTTGTTTTCTCTGAGGTGCCGTCCCTTGTCGCTCTCGCACTGCTTTCTCGAGACATACTTGTAGTCAAGAGCGGCTGAAACTACCTCCGTATGAGTCTTCAGCTTAAAGCCAACTAGTTGCTCTTGGATCTTGATGTTGTAGCCTTCTTGGAAACCCTGAGCTTTATCTACTTGGTCATCTACCATGTTCTTCATAAACCTGTAAAATAATTTATTAACCGTGGACATACATAGTAAAGATAAACTCCATATGTCCAATATGCACCTGTTTAGCCTGGAGAACTCAGCATTGTACTACTTGATCGTCATGGATCCCTATCTCAGGTTCATGAACTACGCTTGAAGCTCCCTTTTCACCTCTGGAAAAAATTACTGAGCATTCAAGGTTTCCTAGAAGGTCTCCAATTTTATCGGTTCAGGTAGTTGGTCCACCTCCAAATCCTACTATGCTCTGACATTTCAGTTGAAGCATGGCCATATCCACCCATGCTCTGGTGTAATCCAGACAGCTCTCAACATTTCAACAGTGCATCGTAACCACTCCTTTGTTGCAAGAGGGTCTTCTGTTACCTTTAATATAGGCAGCTGTAACGATCGAAACTGCTATACTCCTCTATCATGTTTGGGATCTCTCTATAGAGCCTGGATCATCTCTCACAGAGTCTGGTCTGAGATCTAGACTGTCTGCAGAGGTTGATCAACATGATCTTTTTCGTTGTTTTTGCTGTGGTTTCTATTACCGACGTTGTTGTTAAGTTTGGCATTAATGTTTTTGTTGACGTCGTTTAAAGTGCTAAATCCACACCCATTGCCTTGATCTCTCATCATATTCTCAATGATATGATGGTGTTGGTAACAGTTCCATGTCCACGACGAGTATTAACTATTGACATTCTTCATTATAAAGGGTAATGTTATCTTGACCGAGCACTTTATACATATTTCTGTTTAATTTATACTATTCACGAGGTGGTTGCATGGGACCTGTATGAGCCACCAAAACATGTAATGCTCTAGTAACGTGTACCATTACAGTATAATATCATTGTCATTTACAAGTCTCACAGATCCCAATGAAATGAGAATAGCAGCAAATCAGGAAATATTATAAAATGTCACTAAACAATTAACAATCCTTTCAAAATGAAAGTATATAATCAAAAGCTATAACATAACAAAATAATCTGTCTCTCGGTTTAACTAATATAAAAATAACATAAAAATAAAGAACAAAACTCTCATCACTATAGCAGTTAAAAAATCAACGTTCTCCACAGGGAATTCTGTCTCCACGTATATTGGAGCCTCCTCTTAGGTTAGCTCATCACCTGTAGAAAACCATAATAATAAAACAATAAAGTAGACGATATTTACCAAATTATTCAATTTAGTCATTAGCATGAAGTCGAACTAACAGATTGGTCACGGTTCAATAATAAAACAGTGGAAAGACAAACAAAAACAACTATCTGATCAATAAGAGCTATCTGAGCTATCTATCCAGTCTATCTGATCGATCAAGTGTACTGTCTATGCTATAACTCAGAGCTAAAGGACTAGAGAGTAATCTGAGAGCCACCTTGTATCGTGGGTGAGCTTACCCGGGCCAAATATCCATATGGTCTAAACAAGTCAGTAGAGGACACAATCAATTTAGTATCGATCAATCATTTAACCAGTCTAGACAAAGGTCCCAATCAATATGTCCAACCTTTAACTAATAATTATCCAAAGCCACCGTGTCAATACAGTTCAGTACGGTCTCTAGTTATTTGATTGGTTCAATATAGTCTAGGCTGGTACAATTCAGTAGGTCGGCCTAAGCCATATAGATGAAGCTGTGCTCAATAGTTCAATAGCCAAACAATCAGTTCAATTCAGTTAATCAGTTTCGTAATATTGTCGTTCATTCTTTACGAGCTCCGCTATATAACTTAGTCTTAACTCATTAGATCAGTCTGTCTCTATCTAGACAGTTCAGTGACTATCACAGTTCAATAGTATCCCACAGTTAGACAGATCTATAACAAACAGTGTAGAACAGTAATAATTTAAAATTAAAAAAGAACGTGGTTTGGATCAGATTCACAACTGGCACACAATATAGGTTGTCAACAGGTTACATGTTGTAAACTGGTTGGCAATATAAAAATCAATAAATATATATGACAACTGATTAGGTCATCATCACTAGGTTGGGTAGTATTAGTGGAGAATTAGGTCGACAATAACCTTCATAAGTCAAGTAGATAGGCATCAATAGATTGGGTCAGTAAGGAACTAGGTTAACAACGGTAACAATTTATTCATCAATCATAGTCCATGATTATGTCAATAGTTTAGTCAGCTTTTACCATAGGTCGGATCAATAAAGTAAGTCAGCAAACTGCTATTGATCAGATAAGCTAGGGGTCAGTTTGACAGTCAAAATATGAGTCGATAACAACAGATTGAGTCGATGACGATAACAAATTAGGTCGGTTATAGGATAAGTTAGGCTAGTACAGATCGGAAATTAGAAATTAACACAATAAGTTAGGTCAACTAAGACCCAAAACAGGTTGAGAAGTGAAGGTTACTAACATTAGACACGGTTGAGCTGAAGATTAGCCCAACAAATGGTCTATTCAATATACAGAGCTTCTATTTGAATAGCATGATGAATAAATCGTTGGCAAGGGTCGCCAGATCTAAAAGTGCAGTAACTAGGTCTGTGGAGAGCGAAGGCCCCCCAATACATAGTTCGTATGAACAATCATGTCCACTAGATCAATGTTTTAAGTTCAATTTTTAATCATGCTTAACAATCATAGCTATCATTGGTAGTAACAAAATTTGAATTAACATATGTATGCATGAAATAAACAAATTAAAAGAAAGCTAGGGGTAACAAAGTATACCGTTCACTGTAGATGGCTGTAAGGAAGATGATCTAAAGAAGTCTAGATGAAAGCTCTAAAGTCCCCAAGTCTTTTGATCCAAGTAGGTGTCGTTCGAAGAAATTTGGGAGAGGAAAAATGTGCGCATTGAAAACCCTAAAACTAATTCCAACTATAAATAGGGAAGTAATGCATAGCAATGTAGAATTGGAATTCTACTAAGTTATCGTTTCATAGCTGAAGCAGAAAGCTTAGAGAAGATGGTGGTGCTGATCGAATAGAGTTAGGGTTTCACTCGGAAGAGATAGAGAAGAGAATAGTACAATCAGATGATCGAATAAAGATAAGGTCGGGTCAATTGACAGAGAAGTGGGTCGAGCAGAACAAGATGATCGAATAAACCCGAAGAAGCATTCGGTTTTACTGGCTGGGCCGAGCTCCCATCTTAAGGAAAATGGGCCAATTGCTCCAGCTGGGCTGTCAAAAACAGGGCCGAAGCAAAACTAATGATAGCTAGAAAGAAAATATGGACAAAATCTCAAAAATTATCATAAGAAAATATGTTGAAAAAAATCTAATAATATTTATAGAAAATATGATTGTTATAGATCTCCTCATAAACAGCGAAGCAAGAAACTTTCAGTGTAAAGATCACAAGGGGTTGTGATCAGAAAAGAAGAAGCTACCCAATCTGCATTATTTAGTCGACTAGTGCGTATTGACTAGTCGACTAATGCGTAGGCACTAGTTGAATAATGCTTATGCACTAGTAGATTAGTCTACCTATAATTGTTAAAAAGAGTTGACTAGTCGACTAGTTACATTCACTTGCGACTAGTCAACTAGCATAACACAAAATTTTAGATGTGATGTGGTATTTGATTGGGAATCAATCCTAAACCAAATCTAATTCACATCCTAGAGTTCTAATGCGATTAGAACTCATTAAGGATACTTATTCTTTTTTATGTGTTTATGGATGAACTTTAGTTTTATACTAAAATGTGGTTTTATATAGTTTTAACACATTTTTCATGGACGTTTTACACCTTTTTATTCATCATTCCATCCCGGTTTTCTCGTTTTTGTATCATTTTTACTTTTTTGGTCCGTTTTGTGCTTTTCAGGTAAAATGAATCAATTACAGACTTTAAAGTGTGAAAAAGATTGAAAATGGCGAAGAAAGCAAGAACATGAGCTTGATATAGCAAAAAGGGAGAAGAAACAAGTGATACACGTGATCATTCCATGTAGCCACATCACTAGCACACCTAGATGTTGCCCCAGATCTCAATGCCAAATGGTCGCGTAATTGACTACAAGCGGTCAAGTCAAATGAAGAGAAGAGATATTTGAGACAACACAGTCATTTGGATCATTCGATGCGACCGTGTCGTGACGGAGCAGCTGAAGCCAAATGGTCGATTAACGAGACCATTTCATTCGAAGATTTTGAAGATCAAAGCTGCAAACGACGTGGCCACGTGCTTCAATGACGCGGTCGCATCGCTGCTACATCTTGACACCATTTTATGCACATTTAAGACGCGGCCACATTGTATTCGATGTGGTCGCATCCAAATGGGCCCTAGGGTTAGTTTGGGCACCGTCAGAGTTAGTTTTCATGGGCTTTGTGGCCTTTTGTAAGGGGTTTATAAGCTTTTCTTCTTCACTACGCCCAGGATATATGTTATTCTTTCTTTTTTAGAACTTTTTACAGAGATTCAGGTGTTTTCTACCTTTAATCTTGTTAGCTATTTTGATTGTTCTTTTTGTAACTCTTGTTTTTAGATTGAATCTTGGTAATATAAATAGTTTCTTTTGATTGTTGCCATTGTGGATTGCTTGATTGAGAATTCTTGGATTGATTTCACAGATATGGCTATCAATTTTGAGTTGTTGATTGAATCCTTGATTATGGGTTGTGTGTAGTTGTTTATCTAGGGCAATAGGTTGAACCCCATTGAATGGGGGGTCATTGATTAAATGAATTATTGAATAATTATTGGTTAATTAGTGATTTGGGGTATGTTAGGATGTTAATTGTCAAGGTACATTGGTCTCTCCCCTTGTAGTTAATTAGATTAGCCGCCAGCGAGAGTCAGGACTAATCTAAGGTTTTCAATCCCTACATTGAACCATACTATCGATGTGGACGACGAGAGTCGGGCATCGATTAGAGAAATCCTAATGTAGATCCTAATCCTAATCCACGAGAGTGGTGTAGATGAAGATCGAGAAAATTTCTCGGACTTAATGCACCTAACGTATATCGATGCATCAGCAAGAGTCGATATCTATATAGGTTAGGTAGTCCTATCATAGCATTGCAAGAGCGGGGGTAAAGCTAACATAAGGTAATATCCTATCATGCATCACGGGAGTGGGGGATAGGAGAATGCCTTTAGGTTAGACAACCTCTCCCGAATCCCATGAATCCAACAGTTAATAAACATTAATTCAATCCTAACCCTAAGTCAATGGTGGGCATGCATATGCGTATAATTTTTACCATTGATATTTCCGTATTTTCCTTATTATTCATCTCACTCTCTTACCGATCACATAGCTTTTGACTATGAAAGAAATCGGTACTCAACAACTGCCTCTATGTGGACGACCCGTTAGAGCTACAACTACACCGTGCGCTTGTAGTTATTATTGATATATTTTGGGACGGGTCAAGTTTCTGGCACTGTTGCCAGGAAGGCATGGTTTGATATTGATTTTCATCTTTGTTGATAGACTGCATAGTTCTTTTTATTTTCTTTTAATTTTATTTTCTTTTGTTATTGATATTGGTGCTATAGATGTCTCCTTTGGTTTAGCCCTTTGTGTATACGTAGGAGATCACAGGTATCGAGGATTTGATTCCATTAGACTCTGAGATCAAGGCTGTTAGGAAATCTAGTCCCACCCCCAAAGTGGTTTTGATGATGATCACACCAAATGTTGTATGTTCTAATCATACCACTTAAGTGTGTAGGTTGTGCAAATAAGCTAATTGAAGCTCGAAGCATATTCCGAGAAGAAGAACTATAACCACACTCATAGAAGATGAAGATGGATTTAGCTCGCATTCCAACTCTACACTCTAAAGCTTTAGTATGTACACAAGAGGAGCTCGAAGATAAAGCTCAAAGAATGTGCTCAAGCTAAGCTAAAGAGGAGCTCAAATTCAAGTGAAGCCAATGCAACAAGATCAAGTTCAACCATGGCATCAAAGTCTTCATAGTGTCTAGTGTATGAGTTGCCTTTCATTTTCTTAGGATTATGTTAAAGCCAAGATAGAATATGCACACATACAAAATGATTTTTCTAATATATTTTTAAACTAATTTTAAAACTCATTTAAGAGAATACTTTCCATAGAAGCTAAGCTTCAACTTGCAATCAACTACAAACATCCAGTAGTCAGCTACTCTGATTTCTGAAATCTTCTCTGGGAGTTGACTACCAAAGTTGGGAGTCGACTACCAGCTGAGGGATAGTTTTCCCGGAAACTCTCTAGGAGTCGACTACCACATTGGGAGTCGACTACCAGCTGTGTTTAAGTAGACTTCCTTGATTTCCTCTCCCGTTTACTCCTAGCTAATTTTTTGGTCTGAAGTCAAACTTCATTTGAATTATTACAAATTCTCTCTTAGCCCTATAAATAGAGAACATTTGAGATCATTTTTCTTAACCATTCATTCTTGAGCAAAATTATAATTCTCTCAAGAAAATTCAAGTTCTCAATGTTTTCATCGCTCTCAAGTTCTTCATAGCCAAACAGTTTCAAATTTCTCATCTCATTATTTCGCATTCTTTTCAAAATCTTTTTAAGATCATTATTTTTTGCTATTGTAAATTTTTTTTCAAATCCTTCTATTTTGATTTTGAATATTCTTATAGGATTTTTGAAACAACAAGAGTTCTTGATCACATTGAATCATTTCATATTCTTTGTGTGATCAAAGAACTATTTAATTATTTAACCATATTGAGCACAATTGCAAATTCATCTTGGCAATAGAATTGTTGGACGTAAACCAATCTACACTAATTTATTGTGATGTTCTGGATCTGATTTTATATTGAGTCCCTTGGTGATAAGTGTGTTGTAAATCCTAAATGAGACAATGTGGTTGGAAATCCTGGTGGTGATACTAGTCGTTGGAAATCCTAGCGAGTGAAGTTAGGTAATTATATTGCTAAGGCAATAGTGGATTAAATCTCGATCTGTGACGGTCGGAGACAGAACGTACCCAGGTTGTGGGGAACCATGATAAATCTCTTGTCTCTCTGTGTGATATTTTCTGTGATTGTCTCTCGTTATTTATTTTGTACTAACTTGTTCCTTATTTATGTGTATGTCATTTGTAATCCTTAGTTAATAAAATTGTTATTGCAAAGTTTGTATTTTTATCCTGTTGTGAGATCTCTTCTAATATCATTATTCTTTTGATCTTTATATCTTCTCTTATATGTATTTGGAGATCATCGTGTTGATTAAGGACCAAGCGTAGATCACTCTACTTGGTTCCTTAGGCAACATTGGAAGGGAAGTTAGTTTTGTATTGATCATTGTCGAAAAAAATTTATTCATACAACACTATTTGGCCCCCCTTCTCGTTTTGTTTGCCATCCACAGGATCGAACACTTGGTATCAGAGCGAGGTTATAGTAGATGGCGTCAATAATGGTAGCATCCACCCTCCAATGATTAGTAGGAACCAATTATGCGGATTTGAGAAAGAGGATGTTGAGAGACATTGAATCCCTTGGACATATGGCTTGGAGTATCATCGAGTTCCTGCACATCAAGCCTACCACTCCCACATCCCAATGGATGAACCGAGAAGTAGACGTAGCCGTTCTTCACTCCAAGGTAACGAGTTTATTATTATTTAATATTGACGATTTTATTTTCGAGTTTGTTTCAGAAGTAACTATGGTATATCAAATTTGGAACATCCTAAAGAACAAGTTTGGAGAAGAGCAAAATGATGATAAATGGATTTTTGACATCACCATCACCAGTGAAGAAGAGAGCAAATTTACCGAAGAAGAGAACGATTCGTAGTCGGATGACTCAAGTGATGAAGAAGAGGAAGAGCAACCCATAAATAAATTGCGCATGATGGCTCATCAAGACAACAAGGATGAGGTATGTTAATCTAGTTCTGATGATGAAAATGATTTTGACATTGCTAGTGCATATGAAAATTTGTATAGAGAGTACAAAAGATTGAAAAAGAAATCCAAAAGTTTAGATCTAAGTACAATGCTTTGCATGATGAACATGACAATCTTAAGAACAAATTTGATTCGCTTGCTAGTGAGTTGATTCAATAAAACATCATTGTAATATTAACAATGATTGTGAAGTTTTGATAATTAAATATGATGAATTAGTTTGTGATCATGATTTATTGAAAAATGAACATGCCTTGTTTGTTTCTTGTTTAAATGCTAAGATAGATTCACTTGCAAATGTTATTGCTTCTAGCCTTATAAAGCATGAAGAATTAGTTGCAAGATTTGATTGTATCAAGAATAGTTCTATTTCTTCTTGTTCTTATGCTCCTATAAATGTTGCTAATAGATCTACTCATGCTCAAGTCTTTACATCTAAAGATATGAGTAGAAATGTAAATGGTGTGTATGCCAATGTTTAAAAGTATGATTTTTTGTATGGAAGAAATGCTAGACACAATATTCATAGTGCACACCAAGAACCCCATGCTTCACATGTTCCACATGTTACACATAATGGATTGCACAAACCATATGTTGCACATCATAATGTTGCACACAACATTTCACAAACACCACCTAATGTGCATCATACTAAAAACAATGTTACAATGCATGGAAATATGATTTGGGTGCCAAAGAATTTGAATGATAGAGATAAAAATGTTTATATTGAAAATGTTATACATGATATGTATAAAATTCGTGATTATGTGCATATGCATAGGAAATCAAATTCAAATCTAATTTGGGTTCCCAATGGTTAGTTATGACTGAACCCATGAATTTAGGGTATCCATGTGCCTATATGCTTATCTTGTTAATACCCTAATGTAGAATGATAAATTGGATGTTAGATTACATCTTGATTATGGTTGTTTGAACTAAATTGATTCAATATGTTATGTTTACTGTTCTATTGAAATAGTAGCACTACTTTTATAAATTAGTCGACTAATTCTGTGTACTTAAGAACATTTTATTATTCGTTCAAATTGATTACTCTATGACACTTTCTTGAGTTGTTATTATATTTGAACACTCATGTCTATAATTTCATTATGTCAATGAGATTAAATAGAATTAAATATAGTTGAATGTAATGTTATATTCTTTAATGAATACATTAAATATGATTTATGATTAACCCCAAGGACCTTAAAAATTACAAGTACCAAAAGTATTATTTTTAGGTAATAGCCAACCCCTTCACCTCCTTGATTTGTTTTAAAAAAAGTATTACTCAAATAAGGAGATTGACATTTGATATGCTCATTTGTAGTGGGAGCTAAAAGTTGTGAATATGACAATTTATTTATAATGCATTTCAGACTCGTAATCACATGCGTCATGTTTATTATTCCACTGCGTGATATTTTCAACACTTGATAGTTTCAATATATGAAAATTTAGTTGATGACATGACATAATAAGTTTAATTTTTATTTAACACATGAGATCATATAAATGATATATGTCATCACATAATTATGGCACATCATCTCTAATGTGCGAGTTATCATGCTATGCTATTATGTCACACAAATTGATTAATTTGTGGATTTATTTCCATGTGCCTCATTATTGTATCTTGTTTGAAGAAAGTAGTTAGTTGATAATTGAGCCTATTCTTTAGTAAACATCAACTGCTTTTATGATATTATTGCTCAATTGTAATATCTCATTGATTATATTTGATGCAACTTATTGCTCATGCTATTATTTATATATCCATTTCAATTCTTGGTAATATCTTGGATATTTTGGATATTTTGAGTTTTGTCACACATTGTTAAAATATTAAAATTATTGATTGATGCATATTGTTGATTCATTTTTGAGAATGTCATACTCTTAGAGATCATCACATTGCAATATAGTTGATGTCAACATTATTTATGATAACATTCTTGAATATATTATGCATTTGATAAGTTTGAATATGGTATATTGAAATTGTGGATAAATTATCATGACATATTCCTAAAATACTAAGACATGCATATGTTGATATGTGACATCCATGAAAATATTTAGAGTTAGGCTTATTTTGTGATATTTTGTTTTATAACTCTTTTGGAGTTCATCTTTCAGAATAGTCACATATATACTTATTGTTCATACTTATTGTGTATCACAATATGACAAATTATGATTTCTTGATTGTATTTATATGTCATGTTGCTTATTGACATGCCCATGTATTTATCTTGATGCCTATTTTGGATAGAGTATCATAAAAATTCATTTTGTGAAATATGACCATTGATGACAGATGAATCTCTGCCTATATTTTTTTATCTATACGTGGTATTGATATAACATGTGATATTATACTTTCTATTAAAATTAATGAATGCTTGAAATATTTATTTCATTAGGAAAGAAAATTATTTTATGACTCAAATGATTTAAAAAATTTTGCTATTGAGCCATCCTTCCTGAATAATGTTCCATTTGTTCATGGATAGCAAAAGATTGTATTATACTTTGTTGTTATGCTTTCTTTATGCATGATATTTGATTTTATTCATATGTTAAGATCATGAATATGTTTTATGTTAGAAATTGTATATTGGAATTGAATATGCTTATTGATTACAGTTGTTGTTTTTGGATATATTCTATGTTTAAATGTTGCTTGTTTCTTTCTAGCATTTAATGCCAAGAGAGTAACACCTCCATGAGATTAATGCATTTTTTGACGAGTAAGTGGGAATATTTATTAATGCACAAAACACAAAACAAAACAATACCAATAGAGGGATCACGTAGGACAAGAGGAGGGGGAGAGGGCATAAGCGTCGTCACCCTCTACAGCCTAAAATCCTACTTGTCACATCTAGAGAGTCAAAACACAAAAATGTACAGAAAATGTCTAGCTAAAATGTCACGTGTAAAGGAAGTCAAAATTGGAGAGGGGGACAATTGCCGAAGGGTGATCGCGCTTAAAATTGCGAAGAGCAATAATTAAATCCTCAATAATATCCTCGAAGAGAGATGTTTTATCCTTCCTCTTCTCTTCAAAGATACTCAAATTACGATGTTTCCAAATGTGCCAAACCATCGATGCCAGCACCGTTTTAGCTAAGATACCAACGCTGTCTTTCTTACTATAAAGGAAGAGAATGAGATCCCCCACCCCCGCCAAGCAAAGACGGTATTGTAGAAGTAATCCCCAATTTTAGTAAGCTTCTGCAGAGGATATATCTAGAGTATGTACACTCAAAAAAAAAGTGGCATATGTCTCCACCAATTCTTCCCAACAAAGCACACAAGACTGACTGGAGGCAACTCCCCAATTATGGAGATTAATGCATTATTATAGGAGGAGTAAGTATGATTTCTTTTAATTCATGCTTCAATTCATGCTAAGTTGAGATATATGCATGAAGGGATATTGAGACATTTTTATGTCATTGAATAATTGAATATTTCATGCTATGAATGTTTAAGACATGCTATTTATTAAATATCTCTTTCACATTGTATGCATATTATTCTCTCCATGTAACTTTTTCACACTTGGTGTCATGAGTATTATTAACACTTGGATTGTAATTCATGTCACACTTTTTGATGTGACAAAGGGGGGAGTAAGTAGTATGTATATAATCATATTTTTGTATGATGACAAGAAGAGAAAAATAGTAATAGGCAAAAACATGAATGAATAATATGTTGCTAACCAGCTTTGATGCAGGGGGAGTATGATATGATTTCATACCTCATCTAAGAAGGAGGAGTAAGTACACTTACTCATTAGTTTTCATTTCATATTATTCATATGTTTTTCATTTGGGTGTCATCATCAAAAAGGGGGAGAGTGTTGGGAAATCTAGTCCTACCCCCAAAGTGGTTTTGATGATGATCACATCAAATATTATTATGTACTAATCATACTACTTAAGTGTGTAGGTTGTGCAAATAAGTTAATTAAAGCTTGAAGCATAATCCGAGAAGAAGAATTATAACCATAATCATAGAAGATGAAGATGGATTTAACTCACATTCCACGTCTACACTCTAAAGTTTCAGTATGTGCACAAAAGGAGCTCAAAGATGAAGCTCAACGAATGTGCACAAGCTCAAGCTAAAAAGGAGCTCAAATTCAAGTGAAGCCAATGCAACAAGATCAAGTTAAACCATGGCTTCAAAGTCTTCATAGTGTCTAGTTTGTTAGTTGTCTTTCATTTTCTTAGGATTATGTCAAAGCTAAGATAGAATATGCACACACACACACAATGATTTTCTAAAATATTTTTAAAATCATTTTAAAACTCATTTGAGAGCATACTTTCCATAGAAGCTAAGCTACAACTTGTAGTCAACTACAAACACCCAGTAGTCAGCTACTCTGATTTCTGAAATCTTCTCTGGGAGTCGACTACCAAAGGTGGGAGTCGACTGCCAGCTGTGGGAGAGTTTCCCTGGAAATTCTATGGGAGTCGACGACTACATTGGGAGTCGACTACCAGCTGTTTTTGAGCATACTTCCTTGATTTCCTCTCCCATTTACTCCTAGCTAATTTTTTGGGATGAAGTTAAACTTCAATTGAATTATTTCAAATTCTCTCGTAGCTCTATATATAGAGAACCTTTGAGATCATTTTTCTTACCCATTCATCCTTGAGCAAAATTATAATTCTCTCAAGCAAATTATAGCCAAACAGTTTCAAATTATAAGTTCTCAAAGTTCTCATCGCTACAACTTCTTTATAGCCAAACAGTTTCAAATTTCTGATCTCATTATCTCGCATTCTTTTCTAAATCTTTTTAAGATCATTTTTTGCTACTGTAAATTGTTTTTCAAATACTTCTATTTTGATTTTGAATATTCTTAAAGGATTTTTGAAACAACAAGAGTTCTTGATCACATTGAATCATTTCATATTCTTTGTGTGATCAAAGAACGATTTAATTCTTTAGCCATATTGAGCACAATTGCAAATTTATATTGGCTATATGATTGTTGGGTGTAAACCAATCTACACTAATTTATTGTGGTGTATTTGATCTGATTTTATATTGAGTCCCTTAGTGAGAAGGGTGTTGTAAATCCTAGTTGAGACTAGGTGGTTGGAAATCTTGGTGGTGATACTAGGTCATTGGAAATACTAGCGAGTGAACCTAGGTAATTGTATTGCTAAGGCTATATTGGATTAAATCCCGATCTGTGACAGTCGGGGACTGGACGTACCCAGCTTGTGGGAAACCAGGATAAATCTATTGTCTCTCTGTGTGATATTTTCTATGATTGTCTCTCGTTATTTATTTTGTACTAACTTGTTCATTATTTATGTGTATGTTATTTGTAATCCTTTGTTAATAAAATTGTTTTTGCAAAGTTTGTATTTTTATTTCGATGTGAGATTTCTTCTAATATCATTATTCTTTTGATCTTTATATCTTCTCTTATATTTATTGGGAGATTATCGTGTTGATTAAGGACCACGCGTAGATCACTCTACTTGGTTCCTTAGGCAACATTGGAAGGTAAGTTAGTTTTGTATTGATCATTGTCGAAAATGTTTTTTCCATACAACACTATTCAACCCTCCTTCTATTGTTGTTTGATATCCACAAGATCCATTAGAGGCAACCACACGTCAGCGCTATGCCGAAAGGAAGAAGAAGCTTGCACTAGAATCATGGCAGAGATACACAATCCACCCGACATTAATCCACCTCCGGCTAAGTCTCTCATGGATTTTTCGATGCCCTTCAATTGGTCCACATCAAGAATATTGTGGCCGCTGGTGGAGCCTAACAATTTTGAGTTGAAGCCATCTTTGATAAGCTTCATCCAACAAGACCAATTTAGTGGATCACCCATTGAGAATCCAAACGAGTACTTGAACGTATTCATTGAGAAGATGGATACATTTAAAATGAATGGCGTCACCAACGACGCCATTAGACTCAGACTTTTTCCATTCTCGCTCAGCGACAAGGCTAAGGATTGACTTCAAAGCCACGATCCCAACACATTCTCCACATGGGATAATTTGTCACGCGCTTTTCTAACGTAATTGTTCCATCTAGATAAACCATAAAGATGCGCAATGAGATCACATCTTTCTCTCAATTGGACCAAGAATTTCTACACAAGGCATGAGAGAGATTCAAGGATCTACATCTGTAACGACCACTTTTCGTTGTACGTTTTTCGTGCACGTGCTTTTGGCCGTGCACGTGTTTGTTTTAGACCTTGTTTGTTTGTGAACACTTTCGTGTGATATGCCATTGTGAACGTCTCTGAGAGTATTAAATAGTGGCACTAATTTGGAACGACGTTCCTCGAGTCGTTTTTCCACAATTTAATCTTACTCGATGAGACGTGACGATTCTCACTCTTGACGGGAGACGTTTCTATTTTTAGTTTCGTCGTCCGACGTCGAAATTGAGATCCGTCTCTTAGTTAGCTCACATTCGTCATCACGATCACCTCGATATTTATTTTATAATTTTTGGAGTTTATTTGACCACTTTTATATTTTCAACAAGGTTTATAATATTTTTAATAATTTATTTTTAAATTAATTTCGGCCAAATAAAATTTATTTGAGTTTTAAACGTTTTAAAGAATTTTTGAGCCAATTTCCAGCTCATTTGGACCAAGTCAAATACTTGGGTGAGTTGGAGAAGTTGAATTTCAAATTTTAAATTATTTTAAACTTCTAATCCTATTAGATTTAGCCCTAGACCAAGTCAACCCATCTATACTATATAAACAACCCCTAGGAAGACCTATTTTCGTAAGAAATTAACCCTAGCCTCTTTCAAAACCCAAATTTGACGTTGCGACGATTCGTCGCAACGTTGCGACGAACGGCCGCCGCACGACCGAAGAAAACTCCCCCGTTCCCCCGCTCCGACCGCTAGCCGCTCCGCACCCAACCCCGCTCCGCATCGCTGCAGCAGCCGCCGCCCCGTTCCCCCGCTCTGACCGAGAGAGGCCCTCGGTCAGACCGAGAGCACCAACCCCGCACAGCGCTCCGCACCAACCCCCGCTTGTCGCCCCGCTCCACACCGCGCCCGACCGACCCGCTTCTCCGCACCGACCGGTGTTGCAAGCGTTGCAAAGTTGTAACATCGCCCCGCCCCGCATCCAAGCGCCTGACCGAGCCTCTCTCCCGCACTGACCGAGAAGAAACCTCGCACCACAGCCACCCCGCAGCCGCTGCACACCCCAAATGTCGCAGCCCCGCATTCTCAGCGCACGACCGACGGATCTCCCCGCATTGGCTGTGTACGACCGAGAGTCAATCGTCGCAACCCCGCATCCGTCGCACCACTTGCCTTCGTGGGCCCCCCAAGTTCTCCAGAGGTATTGTGGGTCCCCCAAATGTCCCTAGGACTACTGTGGGCCCCACCTAGGTGCGTTCTCTTCGACGATTTGCCGCGTACGACTTCGTCGCACGTCGTAGCCCGTTGTCGCGCGTGCTAGCTTTGGAATCTGGAATCGTCGTCCCGGTTGATTGCTCTGAAATTCCCAGCGAGGAATCTAATGGGAATCTGGACTTGGAGCGCGATCTTTTATTCCAACCCCCGGCGTCGCTACCCGACGCCGGTGTAGCTTTCGCGTCGTGTTGAGGTAACGTTTTGCACCCCTAGGACCCCCAACCCAATTGCATGCTAATCAAGACTAAAATCAGTATTTTTAAAGTATTTTAAATGTTTTAGAATTCACTAATCAAGATTAATAAAACGGATGTAGGCCGGTGGACTTGTGCACGTAGGAATCGTGACTTTGGACTCGTTGGACGGTGTTTTCTTGACGTGATAGTTGCAGGCAAGTGAAACTTGCCAACTCTTGTGTAGGGCCATGTTTTTAGGCCACTTCCTTTGCTTCAGCGTAAAAGAGACTAGTCAGTGAAATGATAGCTGGCTAGACGCCTACTTGATCTAGTTTGACAACGAAACTAGATCCGTCACCTAATTGATCTAGCTTGACAACGAAGCTAGATCCAACCCTTTAAACTTGTTGTTCATGCATACTAAACTGTCACGTTTACTTTCCTTACCTGTACGCTTTACTACTTGCCATGTCATGTCATCCATGCATTGAATGTCGCATTCGTAGCACACGCTACATACTTGTACTTGCTTGTCCCGGGCTAGGTGCACCCCTACTCCATACTTGTTAAAAACACTTCCTGGCTCGTGATCCAGAAGCGAGCATTCCTGTTCGGGGGTAAGGCCCTGGCTCGATACACGTGGAGGGGTAGGGTTGAGCGACCACTCAGCGTAGAAGTGTGCCCGTACAGCCTCTTCAGCTGTAAGGCGTGAACTCTGTGCACGAGGTGCTTACTTTTCTTGTCTTGTACTTGTCTTGTGAATGTCATGACATGCTCGTACTTTACTTCGCTTTACTTTACCTGTTGCACTCATTACTTTAACTGCCATGTCATTGCATCATGCTAGAACTTTTAGGTTGCTTTTACTTGTACTTTCAGTTTCCTTGCACAAGTCTCTTGTAGACTTGCTGACATGTGCCCCTTGCTCTTTTGGGTGCCACATGTTAGACCTGAGCCAAAGACCGTTGATGTGTACGTGATGTGTTGCTGACGCTGAGCCTGAGTCCATGTTTGCCCAGGGGAGAGTTTTGTGAACACCGGTGACCTTTCTTGGTGATTTTGCTGAGTTTCCTTTTGTTTTAGGTTTTGTTGTTAGCTGTCGGTGCGTGGCACCTTTGTTTTGTACGCTGTACTTTTGTTGGCCATGTTTGGGCCTTTAGACTCTTTTTCTTTTAGCCTGGTGGCTTTTCTGCGATGTTGGAATTTATATTTATGGATATTCTGATATTATTCTTTTGTCTCATTTCATTATTATTATCTTTGTTTCGTTCGCGTTGCAAGGACCTACAGTTTTAAATTTGATTGACGCTTATCGGACTTGCAGCTTTGCAGCTTCAAGTCTGAGCGGACCTTCTCACGCTTCGCCTCCATATTTTTGGGAAGCGGGGCGTGACAGGTTTTGTTGGTGGCCCATGCAGGTCAGTCTTGCAATTGCGATTTAACGAAACAACGATAATAACGGAATGTCCATTAAATAAATTGCAACATCCGAGTCATAAGCCCTGAGTCTAGTCGTTTTCTTATGACACTAGGAGTAAGAAGGCTTAGTTAGACGTCTGTGCTTGCTAGATAGAGGCCCTGACTGTTAGTTAGACTCCCTGTCAGCAATTGATTTAATCGTCGTAGGAGGCCTTAGTGGTCCTTGTTTACCCCTGACCATATTAGACCTCTAAAATTTCCTTTTTCGTTCACTTGGGTTCATCGATTTCGGACCAAGCTGAACGCATTTCATTACCGTCTAGCTCCTTAGAAAGTCTTAGCGCTTAGTTCTTAATCTTTAGTTGGTCGACCGTAGGAGTTCCCCGTAGATTCTCCTGATTCATACCCTAGGCGTGTGTATGTTTTGATCATCCGACAAATTTCCTTGCCTCGATTCACGAGATTGCCTCATGACGATCGTCGTCAATTTTCAAACATCTCCATTGCAAAATTTGAACCTTCTGAAAATATTTTTCAATCTTCCCTACCACTAAGTTTAACTTTGTTCAAAATTTTAATATACTTATACTTCATACTCTTTCTTTGATTTAAATTTTAAAACGTTTGTCGGAATTTTTGAATACTAGCTTGTAGTATTTTCCCAGCCTATGTTTTTCGTACTTATGCAAATGCGTCGTCCCTTCATATATTAATTTTATTCTGAATCGTACTTTTATTCAACTTGTAATTTTCCCTCCTGATTTATGCCATTCATATACTTTTCAAGACACATGGGATTTCAGCTTTCAGCAAGTTGGTCGTTCTCGCTATTTCAGATTTTTGCAAAATTACTATTGTCATAACCACTTCCTGATTTAGACCCTCCATGATATGATTTTAAAGACTTGCTAATCGATTTCGATAATTCTACTACTAAGTTAATATTATTTTCCGTGCACCATATATACTTTCAACTATTTTTATATCCGTGCCAGACTTGTTGTGCTCGTATATTAAGAACCTTATGTAAATCAGTTCTCATTTCTGGCAAACCCTGGTTCTCTAAAAAGTAGTTTCAATTTTGGTTATTTTAAATTTCCCATAGCCTACGAATTTTGAAAGCATTTAATGTGAGTTTAAATTCTTCCGTTACTTGATTTCATTCTTGACTTTCCAAAACTTTTGACAACATTATATTAAAGTACTGACGTATAAATTTTCTAAACCACGTCCTTAATATTAGTGTAAATGGTTTTACTTCCTTTTAATAATGATTTTATATAGATCAATGGACCATTTTCTCCTATTATGAATATTCGACTCAAATTTATTTTGAACAACTCGTTTTATCGATCTCCAAATATTTCTTTTCAGACTGGGATTTCAACTTTTGAAATACAACAGTTTTCAGATTTCGCGTATTTTAGCTTGTGCTATTCACCCTATTTCCTTTTCTGTATCCTATTTAAGCATCACTATATCTCCTTTTCCTTCAACCTAAACGTCACCATTGAGCCAATGTTTTCCCTAACCAAGCCGTCTCCTTGTATTCGTCCTATCTGAACTCGTGCTTATCGATCCTTCCCTCGTCACGCTCTCGACCCCTCTTTATTGCTTAGACCTTAGGGTCCGTCAATGTCTGTGTCAACCTCTAAGTTGTTAGTAGACCCTTGGACCTTTGTGAGGTGTCGTTGTGCACGTACCTAACTTGTGTACGTGGGCTTGAATGAGTGTACCCCCATAGTATATTGGTGTTTGCCTATTGTGTGATATATATATACTCGGAGTTATTCGTGATAGTATGAAGTTGTTGTGTGTTAGTAGTTATAGATTTTTGTGTGGATAGCTATACTATACTAAGGATGCCTGTGTATATAGGAGTTAGCGTTGAAATATCTAAGTTGTGTATGTAGTAAGAGATACTTATAATGGTTGAAATAATTTGATTTGGTGAAGCTATGTGTATGATAGGTGTGATAATAATTATGTACGTATAGATAAGTGAGTAGGCCTATTGAGTGACCTATATACTAGTACGTGTGAGTATGTGCTCGTAGGTAGATATATATTGTGCTTGGACGTAGGAAGTTATGTTTCGTTGCATGAGTATATAAGTGATATACATATGGTAGTAGGGTTACAATTTTGATTGGTATTGTTTGCTTTCGTGGGATGTTGCATGCGTGCATACCGTGAGGTATACACGACTATTGCACATCTTAATTATGTATGTATAAGTGTATTAGCATACTAATTATAGGTAGTAGGCTATGGTGTGGATATATATACATTACTTATGTGTGACTATACGGTGAATGTTTGTACTAGGGAGGGTATTATAAATATATGTGTGCTGATGTCTGTATTACTATTATTATGGTATATAAATCGATTTAACTATGTGGGTGTTACCTGACTAAATATTAAGGGTGATTGACTTATGGAATGTATATGGTTGTAATGGTAGACGTATAAATATTGGAGTGGTATTGGTATAGGTATGAATGCCGTGTTACGTATATAGAATATTCTGATATGTGTATTGAGTCTCACTCAAGCTTGAGTGAGTATACTCTAAGTATATTGAATGAATGTTTGTAGTTTGAATATAGCAATGTTTGATGTATGTATAGTGATAGGAGTGTTTGTGCCTGGTTGTGCTACGCACATGATTGTGGGTCGCTACGCCAGTATATAGTTATAGGTGCTGGTCTTGTAGTATAGTTATTTACTAAGGACTTGTTGTGTGAACGTATGTGTACTAGCTAAAACCAGGAGTGTATGTGTGCTAGTTATATAATGATATGATTGGTATACGTGAATGAAAAGTTGGCGTGTATGGGTGTGCACCATGCACGGGTAAGTATGTGCTTAGTTATAGTTATTGGTGACTATGGTATATGTGGCGTGTCGTAAATACAGTTATAGGACCGTACGTAATGTGAATGTATAGTGAAATATTTGAATGCATTTGAATGACTATATATATTATGAAGCTATAGTAGAGGTGAATATATATATATTAAATATAGTGGAACTTGATTTAAAATGGTATGGAGTGACTACATGTTTGAGATGTTTGGTATTGGATAAATATTAGAGGGTAGTATACCCTTGATGTTTGTGCATAGGTAGCTATCTATACGTAGAGCAATGATTGTATTTGCTAGTATGAGATCATACCTATATAAGTATCTGAACTATTGTTTTGTGAGTAGCAGTTACATAAGGGATGTATGTGTATATACATGATTGAAATACATGTATGAAGTTGACTGTCTATGATAGATATTAATGTATAACGTACGTGAATATATATATATATATATATATATATACGTGTTGGTAGTATTAATGTTTGACTACCTATTGCATATATAAGAACTTGTAATGACTATACCTGGTTGAATTATTATATGACTTGA
This sequence comes from Scilla litardierei, assembly GCA_030789695.1. Lineage (NCBI taxonomy): Eukaryota > Viridiplantae > Streptophyta > Magnoliopsida > Asparagales > Asparagaceae > Scilla > Scilla litardierei. The sequence goes on along the minus strand of CM061134.1, from coordinate 84,842,812 downwards.
TTGGGATAGTTACTAGAGCGCTTAGCTATATTAGAAAGTCCGAGGACGGACTTTATTCTAAGGTGGGGAGGATGTAACGACCACTTTTTGTTGTACGTTTTTCGTGCACGTGCTTTTGGCCGTGCACGTGTTTGTTTTAGACCTTGTTTGTTTGTGAACACTTTCGTGTGATATGCCGTTGTGAACGTCTCTGAGAGTATTAAATAGTGGCACTAATTTGGAACGACGTTCCTCGAGTCGTTTTTCCACAATTTAATCTTACTCGATGAGACGTGACGATTCTCACTCTTGACGGGAGATGTTTCTATTTTTAGTTTCGTCGTCCGACGTCGAAATTGAGATCCGTCTTCTTAGTTAGCTCACATTCGTCATCACGATCACCCCGATATTTATTTTATAATTTTTGGAGTTTATTTGACCACTTTTATATTTTTAACAAGGTTTATAATATTTTTAATAATTTATTTTTAAATTAATTTCGGCCAAATAAAATTTATTTGAGTTTTAAACGTTTTAAAGAATTTTTGAGCCAATTTCCAGCTCATTTGGACCAAGTCAAATCCTTGGGTGAGTTGGAGAAGTTGAATTTCAAATTTTAAATTATTTTAAACTTCTAATCCTATTAGATTTAACCCTAGACCAAGTCAACCCATCTATACTATATAAACAACCCCTAGGAAGACCTATTTTTGTAAGAAATTAACCCTAGCCTCTTTCAAAACCCAAATTTGACGTTGCGACGATTCGTCGCAACGTTGCGACGAACGGCCGCCGCACGACCGAAGAAAACTCCCCCGTTCCCCCGCTCCGACCGCTAGCCGCTCCGCACCCAACACCGCTCCGCATCGCTGCAGCAGCCGCCGCCCCGTTCCCCCGCTCTGACCGAGAGAGGCCCTCGGTCAGACCGAGAGCACCAACCCCGCACAGCGCTCCGCACCAACCCCCGCTTGTCGCCCCGCTCCGCACCGCGCCCGACCGACCCGCTTCTCCGCACCGACCGGTGTTGCAAGCGTTGCAACGTTGTAACATCGCCCCGCCCCGCATCCAAGCGCCTGACCGAGCATCTCTCTCGCACTGACCGAGAAGAAACCTCGCACCACAGCCACCCCGCAGCCGCTGCACACCCCAAACGTCGCAGCCCCGCATTCTCAGCGCACGACCGACGGATCTCCCCGCATTAGCTGTGTACGACCGAGAGTCAATCGTCGCAACCCCGCATCCGTCGCACCACTTGCCTCCGTGGGCCCCCCAAGTTCTCCAGAGGTATTGTGGGTCCCCCAAAGGTCCCTAGGACTATTGTGGGCCCCACCTAGGTGCGTTCTCTTCGACGATTTGCAGCGTACGACTTCGTCGCACGTCGTAGCCCATCGTCGCACGTGCTAGCTTTGGAATCTGGAATCGTCGTCCCGGTTGATTGCTCTGAAATTCCCAGCGAGGAATCTAATGGGAATCCGACGTCGCTACCCGACGCCGGTGTAGCTTTCGCGTCGTGTTGAGGTAACGTTTTGCACCCCTAGGACCCCCAACCCAATTGCATGCTAATCAAGACTAAAATCAGTATTTTTAAAGTATTTTAAATATTTTAGAATTCACTAATCAAGATTAATAAAACGGATGTAGGCCGGTGGACTTGTGCACGTAGGAATCGTGACTTTGGACTCGTTGGACGGTGTTTTCTTGACGTGATAGTTGCAGGCAAGTGAAACTTGCCAACTCTTGTGTAGGGCCATGTTTTTAGGCCACTTCCTTTGCTTCAGCGTAAAAGAGACTAGTCAGTGAAATGATAGCTGGCTAGAGGCCTACTTGATCTAGTTTGACAACGAAACTAGATCTGTCACCTAATTGATCTAGCTTGACAACGAAGCTAGATCCAACCCTTTAAACTTGTTGTTCATGCATACTAAACTGTCACGTTTACTTTTCTTACCTGTACGCTTTACTACTTGCCATGTCATGTCATCCATGCATTGAATGTCGCATTCGTAGCACACGCTACATACTTGTACTTGCTTGTCCCGGGCTAGGTGCACCCCTACGCCATACTTGTTAAAAACACTTCCTGGCTCGTGATCCAGAAGCGAGCATTCCCGTTCGGGGGTAAGGCCCTGGCTCGATACACGTGGAGGGGTAGGGTTGAGCGACCACTCAGCGTAGAAGTGTGCCCGTACAGCCTCTTCAGCTGTAAGGCGTGAACTCTGTGCACGAGGTGCTTACTTTTCTTGTCTTGTACTTATCTTGTGAATGTCATGCCATGCTCGTACTTTACTTTGCTTTACTTTACCTGTTGCACTCATTACTTTAACTGCCATGTCATTGCATCATGCTAGAACTTTTAGGTTGCTTTTACTTGTACTTTCAGTTTCCTTGCACAAGTCTCTTGTAGACTTGCTGACATGTGCCCCTTGCTCTTTTGGGTGCCACATGTTAGACCTGAGCCAAAGACCGTTGCTGTGTACGTGATGTGTTGCTGACGCTGAGCCTGAGTCCATGTTTGCCCAGGGGAGAGTTTTGTGAACACCGGTGACCTTTCTTGGTGATTTTGCTGAGTTTCCTTTTGTTTTAGGTTTTGTTGTTAGCTGTCGGTGCGTGGCACCTTTGTTTTGTACGCTGTACTTTTGTTGGCCATGTTTGGGCCTTTAGACTCTTTTTCTTTTAGCCTGGTGGCTTTTCTGCGATGTTGGAATTTATATTTATGGATATTCTGATATTATTCTTTTGTCTCATTTCATTATTATTATCTTTGTTTCGTTCGCGTTGCAAGGACCTGCAGTTTTAAATTTGATTGACGCTTATCGGACTTGCAGCTTTGCTGCTTCAAGTCTGAGCGGACCTTCTCACGCTTCGCCTCCATATTTTTGGGAAGCGGGGCGTGACAACATCAAAACTGCCCACATCACGGACTCCTGAATTAGCCCATTATCCAATCATTCTATAATGGGCTGGACCGTGAAGTGAAGATGACGATTGAAGCAGCCTCTAATGGCGCAATCATGGGCAAAAATCCTGAAGAGGCAAAGAAATTGTTGGAGGACTTGGCCGCCAACAATTATCTATGGAGTAATGAGAGAGCCGCCTCCAGGAAAGGAGGTAAGTATGAAATTGATGAAGTCTTATGCTTTCTGCACAATTCAATGCATTAACTAAGCAATTGGTTATGCTTGGAACGTGTGTTGTTAATCCACCTACGGTGGCTTTTTGTGAGGTTTGTGATGTGCAGGGAAACCCAGGGAATGAATGTCCCACTACGATGGTGACACCAACGGACATGACAGTGACACCAACGGGCATGACAATAGAGCAGGCGAACGCATTATACGAGAATAACCAAAGGCCGCCTAACAATCCGTACTCCAACACATTTAACCAAGAATGGAAGAACAATCCTAATTTTTCATATAGGAGTCTGAGATTGCAAACTCAACTACCGTAACCACAACACCCATTATAATTACATGCACCTCCTTAAAGGCCACATCAAAATTTAACCAAAGACCCCTTTCTCATATGCCCTCTAGTTTTAAATCTAACTTGGAAATACTAATTGAAAGTCACATTCTTACGCAGTGGCAAAGGAACGAGTATTTCCAATCTTCCATCCAGCAGCTGATGACCACTACATAATAACTTGCCACAAGTCAAAAGGCAATGGAAAATCTAATGGCGTAGATGGAAATATAGCTGTCACAAATAGCATGGCCACAAGGGCAGTTACAGAGGCATTCTGAACAAAACCAACGAGGACATATGAATTCCATTACTCTTTGGAGTGTGAAGAAAACGAAAAGCCCTGCTATGCCCACTGTGGATGAAGAAGTTGCAGCTGAAAAGGAGCCCAAAGTAAATTCCAAATCTGAAGTTGAACGTGAATAAGTGCATCTGGCATCTGAACCACCAAGGGAGGAAAAAGTTGAAAGAAGAGACGGAGAGCCTGCAGAAGAGCCTCCTAGGACATACATTCCAAATGTTCCCTTTCCATCAAGGTTAGCAAAAGCCAAATTAGAGGAGAAATATGGAAAATTCTTCGACCTTCTGAAGAAGCTGAACATCACTATACCGTTCCTGGATATAATCTCCAAGATCCCGACCTATACCAAGTTCCTAAAGTAAATCATCACGAAGAGGGGTAGGCGGGAGAAGATCGTGCTTTCTGCAGAGTGTAGGGCAATTCTCCAACGAAAGGTGATTGAAAAACTTAAGGACCTGGAGCGTTTTTCCATCTAGTGCGCTATCGGCAACATAGAAATTAAGAGAGCACTTTGTGATTTTGCAAATGTCAGCTTAATGCTTCTTTCTATTAGCGAGAAACTCAAGATGGGAGATTTACAACTGGCAAATATGTCTCACCAACTGGCTGAAGATCGATCAAATACCCATTAGGCATAATAGAAGATGTACCTACGTGTGGGAAAGGTCTTGGTCCCATGTGATTTCGTAATTATGTACATGACCGAGGACTTCCGCATCGCTATAATCCTAGGTCATCCTTTCTTGGCCACTGCAGGGGTGTTCATCGACGTGAAGGGAGGGAAGCTCTCCCTCAACATGGGAAAGGAAAAAGTGGAGTTCGACCTCCGAAGGTCTATGAAAGATTTTTTGGAGGACCACCACCATCAATAAGTATACCTCCTCAAAGAAGCTATCGTGGAGACCAAATTGGAAGATATATTCCTAGACACCACGGAAGAGCCACCACGATCACACCCACTAAATGCTAAGCAGCTGAGGAATCAAGAGTCATGCCAATTGATGCTGAGGAAGAACACAAGGAAGCATGGAGAGGAATACATTCTTGAGCTCTCCACCTTAAAGTCGCCATGTGTCACGCACCGCTTCCCAAAACGACGGGAGCGAGACGTGACTAAGTTCCGCATGGGCCGAAGCTGTGAGGCTCGGACCCAATAAGCGTCTGTGAGGAACACCAAAGATATAGACAGGTCCTTGCATATATAAAATTCGGAACAACAGAGAGTACAGAAAGAAAGATACATTCATTTTATTTTACAAAGATATCCAGAAGTTCAAGAGTCTAAAAAGGAAACAATGCCCAGCATGGCTTCAACAGCAAAAAAGGAAACTAATGGTGCTACGCACCCAACCTAAAACAGAAAGTAAAGAGTGCTACGCATCCAAACTACGGACAACAGAAACTCCATGGTCAGCAACGTACTCTGCTCCATGTCATCTGGCACTGGCTCGTCCACGTGCTCTGGCTCAACACCTGACGTACAACACCCAAGAGAAAAGGAACTGTACGTCAGGTAAAGTCTACAAGGTAGAGGTGAGAGACTCTACTGCAAGTGTAAAGTAATTTAAGATCAACATTTTACTAGTTGATTACATGCTGCTGTGATGACATGGCAGTTATACTATGCAAGAAGTAAAGCGCTGCAGGAAGGTAAACGTGCAGGAAAGTAAACGGCGACACGTACTACGTCTACGGCCTGAAACTTGCCATGGCATCGAGGAGAGCAGTAGACAATGGAGCTTGGAGGCTCTGCAGGTGGTTGCGAAGGCCGTCGACGGTCTGCAGTTGAAGTCGAGGGTTGCAGCGAGTCTCCGGGGCTGTCTGTGTCGGATCTGAGCGTGCACGAGGGAGGAGAAGCCGTGAGATGAAGGCTGTGATGGTTTGCTTTTGGGGGTGATGAGTTACAAGGGGAGAAGATGATAGGGGCATGCTGTTACGTGGATGAAGGAAGCGGGGATGGCCGCTGTGATGCTTGGTGGCGGAAGGAAGAAGGCCAGTGGGTGTGTGAAGGAGTGGGGGTTGAACGCGCGGAGGAGATGGCCGTGCGAGGGAGGAGAGCTCGTGGAGGAGGCCGTACGACGTGAGGGTTTGGTTGGAAAACTAGGCGAGGGGGAGGCTGATGCAGCGTTTTTGGGCGAGGGGGAGGCTGCTGCGGCGTGTGTGGATGATGGACGGAGAGAGACATCGGCGTCTGCGTGTGGGTGATGCAGAGGAGATGAAGGCGCAGCTGTGATGGAGCACGTTGGAGAGTAGATGGTTGTGCGACAGGGAGACGGGAAGGCGCGAGCTTGCGGGTTACTGCGGGCTTACGCATTGCTTGGAGATAAGAAGATAGGCTGTGGCAGTGGTTGGGAGAAACAAACCCTAGGGTTTATTGTATAAGGAAAGTAGGGTTGGTGATAGGCTGCTATGTTGTAGGGAGAAATAAAAACTAGGGTTCTGGCTATAAAAAGAAAGTTGTGTGTGGGGTTTTGTTCAGGAGGGCAGCACGTGAACTAGTTGTAGCCTTAGGGGTTTTTAAAGTTTTGTTTTTCTTTTGTGTGTTATCATTGTGTGCGTGAGTGTGTGTTCGGCCTGGTGGTTCCAAAATGGGCTAGAGTTATATTAGGAAATATGATTTGAACTTTCATTAATGGGATTTGTAGTTAATAGGTTTAATTAGGAGAAATAGGGCTAAACGGGCTCGAATGTGATTAGTGGATTTGGTTGGGCTAACGGTGTCCGAAAATTATGAAAAAAATATCGAGACGACCGTAACGACGAGAGGCTCGGGGGTACAGTGGTCGATAGCGTGTTAGATTCACAGAAAACAAACTAAAAATAAAAAGGTCCAGCATCGAGGTCTAAAGTCACGATGTCTCTCCAATCAAAGCTGATTTGTGGGAGGACGACCTATGAAATGACATTCACTAAAAATCCCACAAATAACTACTCTTCCATACGGTCACAACGACATATAACATCGTGCATTCTAGATAGAAGAAAGGGCAAAGAAAAATACGCGTATAAAAGAGGAAAGTACGCACGGAAAACGAACGGTCGAAAAGCGGCAGTTACATTCTACCCACCTTAGAATAAAGTCCGTCCTCGGACTTTCTAATTATTAATATACCTAGCCACTCTAATAACTACCCCAATCACATCACACTATAATTCAAACCAGGTATAGTTACCACAAGTGCTTATATATGCACTAGATAGTCAAACATTAACACTACAAACATGTATACGTTTATATATGCACATTCTATACTTATCCTATCACAGACAGTCAAATTCATACACGTACTTCAATCATTCATATAGTCACGTACATCCTTTTATAACTATCACTCACTTTCACATAACCAAGTTACACATACTTATATAACACTAGTTTCACACTAGCAAACACGATCGTAATTTTTCACGTATAGATAATTAACTATGCACAAAACAACATGGATATACTACTCCCTAATTCTCCTAGTGTACATCCAATACCAACATATCAACGCATGTGGTCACACCATACAATATTAAATCATATAAGCTATATCTAATATACAGCTATCACTACTTTAATACACCAATATATAGTTATTCAAATACATGCAGATAATTCATCTTATATACACATCACATACAATCCTATAACTATATAATAGTGTAGCCAACCACAATCATGTGCATAGCACAACCAGATACAACCAACCCTATCACTATACATACATCATCCATCACTATATTCATAGTACTACACGCAACCACAGACATATGTAACAATATGCTTAGAGTTTACCCACTCAAGCTTGAGTGAGACTGAAAACCCATATCAGAATGCTCTATATACATAACACGATATTTATACTTATACCAACACCACTCCAATATATATACATATACCAACATAACCACATACATACCATAGTAGTATTACCAACATCAGCATACATATATATTCAAATACACTATTCCATATATACATGCATCGTATAGCCACATACCTATAATATATATTCACAACATAGCAATGTACATATAATTAGTATACTAATACATATACTTATCCATAGATAGTTAAGACGTACAATAATCGAGTATACCTCATGGTATACATGCACACGCACAACATCCCGTAAAGGCAAGCAATACCAAACAAAATTATAACCTTATTACCGTACGTATAACACACAGATTCATATAGTAAGCACGTATCTACTCAATGCTAAGCACATACATATCTACATACGAGCAAACGCTCACACATACTAACATATAGATCATACAATAGACCTACACACTTAACTATAAGCACACCCATTATCATTACACTTAATATGCACATGACTTACCAGTATATTATTTCAAGCATTTATAAGTATCTTCAAGCTTCATACTCCACTAGTAGATATTCCAATACTAAATCTAATATACGCAGACATCCCTAAAGTGGTATAGCTATCCACACATATATAAATACCATCATTCATACAACTTCATACATATATTACGAACAACACTGAGTATACATACATGACACTAGAGACAATCATTAATATCTTAAGGGTATCACACGCATACAGGTCCACACACTATACTTATATACATGCACAACGATCACATCACATAAACCAATGGGCCCACTACTGAACTAGAATTGACACAGGCAACGACAAGCTCTAATGTTTAAATAATAGAAAGGAAAACCAGAATCGAAAGCGTAACGAAACAAGATCGGAAAAGACGAGTCCAGACAAGGCGAGAATAAGGAGATAGCTGGTTAGGTGGAACAAAGGATGTTGTTCTAAATAATTAACTAGTTGAAAGAATGATACGTGTAAAATAGGGCTCTAGCATCAGGCTCTAGCATCAGGTGTCGACAGCGGGGAATGGATGCTTGGCTCGGCATTTAAATTCAAAGACGTGTGGGATGCTGTGCGAAACAAAATGACCCCTTCCCTTTCTACAGTCTCGTTTGGTACGGTAATTACATCCCAAAATATTCTATCACACTTCTTCGGGCATTCAAGAACGCGCTGCTAACTAAAGAGCGCCTGGGGACTTGGTGCAGCCTGCCGACCACCTCATGCGAGCTTTTCTCTGAGGACACCACCCAATCAATTGAACATGTATTTTTCCTTTGCCCCTACTCTCAATATATCATTCGCAGGGCTTTATTGAAACTGGGTACTTTGGGCCCACCTATTCTAACTCTCCATGAAATTGGCGGCCACTTCTTGGTGATCTATAAAAAGAAAGGAATGCTGGGTCTCCTTGGTAAAATAGTTCTTGCGGCTATAGTATGGCATCTATGGCGTGAGCACAACAGACGGGTGTTTGAAAATATAAAGAAATCCAAGGTTGCTCCTTTTGAGGAGATCTCTTCCGATGTTCGAATTGCACTCCGTAATCCAGGTGACGTGGAAGATGAGGCTGAAGCTGCTCTTGATAATTGGGACATCAGAGACAACGGATGACTATTTGATATAGTCTTTGCCATCTGAGTGATTATATTTTGTTTTTTTTTTGTATCGTATTATGGCTCTATCTTTGGCGGCTGGTCTTTTGATCTCGGGTGACGACGCTTGTGTCCTCTCCCCTAGTCATTTAGACCGGCTAACGAAGATAAAACCACCTTGTAATTTTGTATATTTCTTAATATAGATTCTAACTTACCCTGCAAAAAAATATATTCTTATAAAAATATATAGAAATGGCAGGCAGATGGTAAAATTTTACAATTCGGAAGAAGGGTTAGACGAAGAAATAAAGAGTAGGATGAGGTAATGATTGTTTTGCAAATGAAAATAGATTTATACAAAGATTATTTTTGAAGTATGAGCACGATGAACATAGAACTGATAAAAAAAATTTGAAGTTCTATTTAGCTTAGAAACATATTCTAAAAGTACGTGCGGTAAGTGGTTAAAATAAATTTCATAGTTTAGAAAAAGCTGATATTTTGAATTATCAAAAATGGTAACAATGTTTTAAAACTGAAATATTAAAGATACCGGTTAGAAAATGGTTAGAGATAGTAACTAAAAATTACGACCAAGAAGGTTTCAAAGTCCAAACTCAACCAAAAAGCAAGAAATTTAAATATATAATAAGGGGTTTTCAAAAAATTTAAACCGAGCGAAGAATTTAATAAGAAAATTTGAAAATACTTTTAAAGGAATCAAGATTTGCAATGGGAAAGATTCGAAGAATTTATGATAATCGTCATAAAGCGATCACGTGAATCGAGGACAAAAGAATATGATCGCATGATGAATACACCTAGGATATGATTCCTGAAAAGCTACGATGGAATTCTACGGCCGATAACACAGAAGTGTAATGATTAGGAAGATGCTAGAAATCAGGGGTTCTAATTATCGGGCCGTCTAAAGATCAGGAGAGCTCAGCACTAAGACTTCCTAATGAACTAGACTGTAATAGAAATCTCAGGGAAGGGTCCTAAGAGAATCAAGATTACGTTCTGCTGGGCCCGAAGTTGATGGACCCGAGCGAATGACTAAAAGAAGGACTCTAGAAATCTAACATGGTCAGAGCCAGGTGAGAGGCTGCTAGGGTATCCTAAGACGAGTATGACTAAATCTTAACCAAGGCACCTGACTATCAAACCTAGACGTCTATCTAGGTCTTCCTACATTCTAAGACAAGGAAACCTGATTTAGACTTGTACATGTTAAACTGGATATTAAATGAATGCGGTACTCTTATTGTTCCAAACTTTTTGCATGAACTGTATGGGCCATCACTAAAACCTGTCACGCCCCGCTTCCCAAAATAACGGAAGCGAGACGTGACTAAGGTCTGCATGGGTCGGAGCTGTGAGGCTTGGATCCAATGAGCTTATGTGAGGAACACCAAAGATATAAATAGGTCCTTGCATATATAAAATTCGGAACAACAGAGAGTACAGAAAGAAAGATACATTCATTTTATTTTACAAAGATATCCAGAAGTTCAAGAGTCTAAAAAGGAAACAATGCCCAGCATGGCTACAACAGCAGAAAAGGAAACTAATGGTGCTACGCATCCAACCTAAAATAGAAAGTAAAGAGTGTTACACACCCAAACTATAGACAACGAAAACTCCAAGGTCATCAACGTACTCTTGCTCCAAGTCCTCTAGCACTGGCTCGTCCATGTGCTCGGGCTCAACACGTGACGTACACCACCCAATAGAAAAGGAACTATATGTCAGGTAAAGTCTACAAGGTAGTGGTGAGAAACTCTACTGCAAGTGTAAAGTAATTTAAGAGCAACATTTTACTGGTTGATTACATGCTGTTGTGATGACATGACAGTTATATTATGCAAGAAGTAACGCGGTGCAAGAAAGTAAACGTGACAGTCAGTAGCCGCAGCGTGTGCTACCGGCTACGGGACTAAGCTAGACGGGACATGACAAACAAGACAAGACGTGTGTGTGACACCAAAGAGAGTTCGCACCTGTAGAGTAGAGAGTGGCCAAACTCTCTATCTGGTGGCCGCTCACTCAACCCCAACCCAAGTGCTCAAATCAAGACAAGACTGGACTGTACAAGTACCGCTCACTCCCTTGGTGAGTGCCGCTCCCCACGGTCAGCCGGGACGCTCACTCGCCTGGTGAGACACCGAGACTCCTGTAAGGTGTACACGAAAGGAACACCCACTCCCTCGGTGGGCTCCCCAAGATCTCCCACGGTCTGCCGGGACGCTTACTCCCCTGATGAGACGCTGAGACTTCCCGTAAGGTATACTCGAAAGGAACACCCACTCCCTTCGTGGGCTCCCTAAGATCCCCCACGGTCTGTTGGGACGTCACTGCCCTAGTGAGACGCCGAGACTTCCCGTAAGGCATACTACATGAACTAAAGAAGACAAGATATGACCAGTTATGAATGTTCTGTTGTTCAGTTGTTATACTAGGGGGTCCACATACACGCACACACAGGTGAAACCTATGGTAGCAATTGTTTTGTTATTGATTCTAGGAGGCCACACACACGCACACACAGATAAGTCCTATGGTGCTAGTTGTTTTGCCTAAACTTCGTCGTCAAGTCTAAGCTGTATTGGGGGTCCCAGACGCTATCATTTCACATCTGGTTCTCTTTAGTCGTACTTTTACAGTTAAAGGGTGATGGCCTAAATGTGGCCGAAAGTACGCAAGTGGAAACACTTGCCTGCGGTGGCGAGTGAGTCGTCGGTCTGGTGCGTCTCGTTAAAGCGACGCGTCAGCGGGGGTCCATCTGAAACGGAACAACGACGATGTCAGGTCGCGTTTTTCATCAATCCTATTATGATAAGTTTCTAAGTTCCGCGGGACTACCCTAACAGTCAAAAGTCACATCTTGTTTCGTTTCAGCCTAATCGACGACTATCCTATGTGCACAGATAACCAAGTCCATTTGTCGATTTCTATAGTTGAACAACATTTTAAAGGAGCAGAGATGTAAACTTAGTTATCGTTGATGACTTTTAGATTAGGTTTTAGATTCGCTACGATGTGGGCTCTTACTACGCGTTAGGGGCAAACCTTACGCAGCGAATGGGGGCAGCGATGGCGACGCGTACTACGTGTACGGCCTGAAACTTGCCGCGGCAGCAAGGAGAGCAGCGTGCATCGACGTCTGGAGGCTCTGCAGGTGGTTTCGAGGATGTCGGTAATCTGTAATTAAAGTCTAGGGTTGCAGCGAGTCCCCAAGGCTGTCGGCGTCGGATCTGAGCGTGCACGAGGGAGGAGACGCCGTGAGATGAAGGCTGTGGCAGTTTGCTTGCGGGGTGATGTGTTGCGAGGGGAGAAGATGATAGGGGCGTGCTATTGCATGGATGAAGGAAGAGGGGATGGTCGCTGCGACGCTTGGTGGCAGAAGGAAGAAGGCCGGTAGGTGTGTGATGGCGTGGGGGTTGAACACGCGGAGGAGATGGCCGCATGAGAGAGGATAGCTCGTGGAGGAGGCCACGCGACATGAGGGTTTGGTCGGAAAAATGGGCGAGGGGGAGGCTACAGCGGCGGTTCTGGGCGATGGGGAGGCTACTACTATGCGCATGGATGATGGACGAAGAGAGAGGTCGGCGTCCGCATGTGGGTGATGCGGAGGAGATGAAGGCGCAGCTGTGATGGGGCACGTTGGAGAGAAGATGGATGTGCGACGGGGCGAGGGGAAGGCACGAGCTTGCAGGTTGCTGCAGGCTTGCACGTTGCATGGAGATGAGACGATAAGGAGCGGTTGTGGTTAGGAGAAACAAACCCTAGGGTTTATTTTATAAGGAAAGTAGGGTTGGTGCTAGGCTACTGTGTTGTAGGGAGAAATAAAAACTAGGGTTCTGGCTATATAAAGAAAGTTGTGTGTGGGGTTTTGTTCAGGAGGGCAGTACGTGAACTAGTTGTGGCCTTAGGGTTTTTAAAGTTTTGTTTTTCTTTTGTGTGTTATCATTGTGTGCGTGAGTGTGTGTTCGGCCTAGTGGTTCCAAAATGGGCTAGAGTTATATTAGGAAATAGGATTTGAACTTTCATTAATGAGATTTGTAGTTAATAGGTTTAATTAGGAGAATTAGGGCTAAACGGGCTCGGATGTGATTAGTGGGTTTGGTTGGGCTAACAGTGTCTGAAAATTATGAAAAACATATCGGGACAATCGTTACGACGAGAGGCTCGGGGGTATGGTGGTCGATCGCGCGTTAGGTTTGTAGAAAACGAACTAAAAATAAAAAGGTCTGGCGTCGAAGTCTAAAGTCACGACGTCTCTCCAATCAAAGCTGATTTGTGGGAGGACGACCCATGAAATGACGTTCACTAAAAATCCAACAAATAACTACTCTTCCATATGGTCACAATGACTTATAACATTGCGCATTTCGGATAGAAGAAAGGGCAAAGAAAAATACGCGTACAAACGAGGAAAGTACGCGCGAAAAACGAATGGTTGGAAAGTGGCCGTTACACCATGATTAAATTTACAAAGGGAGTCGAGCTCACGACTATAAACGAGCGCTTCTTGGGAGGCAACCTAAGTTTTTATTTTCGGTTTTAGTTTTTCATTTTTGATTTTTTACCTTAGTCTAGGGTAGCTTAAATTTTGTTTAGAATAAACCCCAAAGAACCAAATAACTCTAAATTTTGAATGCAGGAGAAGAAGCTGGAGCATCATTTTAAACGGCCACATGGGATACACCACGTGGCTGTGAGGAAGAGAGCTAGAGAAGAACTGGGGAAGAGAATAGATTCCATTCGATGCGGCCGTTTCAAGCAGACGTACACGACCGCCTCGTCGTAAGAAAAAGGAAGGAGATTTTGAGCAAGTAGACCTATTCGACGCGGTCGTTAAATTTGAACGACACGATCATTTAAATCTTATGACCTTACTGGAAATTTAAGCCCAAATTCATCTTCCCCAACCCTCTGACGCGGTCGTTTAAAATTTACCAATCGGCCACTTGAATTCCATTTCAAGGCCAAAAATTCCATTCAAGACCACCACTAACGCGGCTGTTTAAATCCTTCCAAATGATCACGTCCTTCCTCAAAATCCAAAGCCAAATTTCTATCAAAAATCATCAAACGACACGGTCGTTTCACCTAAACGACACTGTCATTTAATTTCTAGGAACTTACTGACTTTTGAGACAAAATTCATAAATTTTGCCCTCTGACAGGGCCGCGTCATTTTCTTCAAACGGTCACGTCGATGCAACTTTGGGGCATAAACATTCTAAACGATGCGGTCGATATACCGTCGATGCGACTGCATCGAATTGACCGCGTTATATTCTTAAACTCTCAACTTTGGCCCATTCCAAATGACATGGCTCAAACGACGCGACCATTTAACTCGACTGTGTCGTCGCTATATACAAAGACACAGACTCCAACTTGACCACTTCACACTCAATTTCACCCGTCGTTTCGACTTCCCTCCTTTTACCTCACTACCTTCGATCACCTCCAGTGCCATAATCTCCCTTTCTCTCTTCAAAATCACTCCACAAACCCTTCCCTACCCTCAAAATTCCCCTCTATCTTCATTTCCAGTCGAAGCAGCCACCACCAAAACCATAGCACGGTCGTTTGGGGATTTTTCTGGATTCAATCAATGCGGCCACTTTGCAAGAGCTTGAAGTCGATTGCCGAAGCTCGAAGGAAGACTGAGCACATCTGCAGGAGCTTGGTGCATAGAGAAATCAGCGAGGAGCATTGCAACTTGGATAAACTCTTTCCTTATCTTTAATTTTTTAGAATTGCTTGCTGAATTTACTATTACGTGCATCTTACACTTTGTACAATTTGTTAGTGCACCCGCATCATACACGATCACATCCTTACATATTCACCATGCCTCGCACACAAGCGCTAAGCGTACCATCACTGGGCCATCCCGAGACAGAACCAAGCGTCGGCGACCATTATCTCTCCCTGAGGCAACTGCATTAGCTGTTAGGGTATATGCACCTGTAGCTCCCCCACTTGTTGACACCCTTGTGATCACTTCGCTGATGAGCATCAATGCAACATATATCTCTCCCTTTACCCCTGAGTCATTATCCCCACAAAATTCCCTAGCGTACACGCTCTCAATTCACTTGGACTTGTAGAGGGCATCACCAAGCTTTTGCACAATATAGGTTGGGAGGGATTTTTAGCTTGCGAGGCTCACACTTATAGGAGACTCACCTTGGAGTTATTATCCTCTCTTAAGCACCAACCATCGGGGTTATCTTTTCGATTATTGAACAACGACTACGACATATCCACACACTCCCTGAACCCCCTATTTGCTTGGCCTAAAGATTTTGACCCCGACTCCATCAAGCACAACACACCATATCCTGTTGAGTATGACCAGAACAAATTCTGGAAAAAGATCACCGGCCTTTCCCCATTTACTATCACGAGGGCGAATGCCTCTTGCATTATACACACATGCCCTCGCCTCGTCCACTGTATCATTGTAAACACCCTCTTCTGTAGGTATGAGACTGGACAGGTCTTACATGATGAGCTCTTCATTCTCTGGTACACAACATAGCCTCAATCTGTCAAGGATGATTGCACCACACTTCCCATTCACCTCATTCATTTCAAATCATGGTTGACCCAAAGATTCTTCCACACCCTCAGCAGCCCACACGTTAGAATCTGTTGTGGAGGGTTATTACTATCATCGCCATGCTCCCTTCTATTTCATACAAGATCCTAGACTCCATGGTACTTGTTCCTGGCCCCACATCCCTAGACCTCTCAGTCCTCACTAACATGCACATGATTAAGGCTATTGAGGGCAAGAGATATCTTTGGCTTTATGGGATCAACCACACTCCCTACACCTTTCTCCCAAATCCTGCTCGCTTTGGTCCCGAGGCACCTGTGTTGTGGATATATCCACCCGACCAGATTTTGGCCAACCTGCACATGCCCCCACCTCAGTCTATCCAGGACCCTGCTATCCCAGCTGTTGTTACATCCCAGTCAGTCCAGGTCAGCTCTCCAACTCATACACCCCTCCGACACTTTTCACAGAGACCTCACCAACCTGGAGAGGGTACCAGCCACACTCCTCCCCAACTTTCCTCTCTCGAGCATATCACTGGAGTGGAGGAGGAACTTAGGGATTTCAAGACCACTATGACTAGCTCCTTAACTGAGATCAGATCCTCGGTAGATGGACTCACCTCCATTGTCACTACACTGCAGTCAAAGTTTGACGTCGTCTACCACTGCCATCACACCCAGGGAAACTATCCGGCTGTTGTACCCACTTTCGTGCTCATGCCACCACCTCCTCATCCATCAGAATCTGTACAACATTCCACTTCCACACCCCATATTTCCACACCACCACCATCACTACCACCATCATCTAGAGCACCACCATGTCCTCCATCATCCACATGTATACCATCATCACATCCATCTGAGGTTGCTCCTCCATTCCATCTCTACATCTCGTAGACGTCACATCCATACCATCATCTGATCCATCACTTCCACCCACATCATCCACACAGCCACCACCTGATGGTGGCACTGTCTGATTGATTGACTCCTGCACTCCCCCTTATCACATGGCCCTCACCTTCACTCATTCTCATTCTTTGGGCACGACTCATTTCAGCTTGGGGGAGATGCACCTGGATCTCCTTCCCCCCACATTTAGGTCCTCACTATCTCTCATGATTTTATCACATTGAGGACAATGCAAAGTTCAGCTTGGGGGAGGAGCGTTTCTCGCTTTTATTTTTGCTTTTATTTCTATTTTCATCTTTTTGCTTCCTTTTTATCTTCATTTTCATTTCCCTTTTCCCATTTCTTTTTTCTCTTTTACCATGCATCATGTTTATATTCCCATGTGCATTCAAAACCCAAAAAAATTGAAAAATAAAAAACAACAACAGAAATACTTGCATTCACATCATGCATCTTGCATCATCACGCACTCAGATGTATATACTAGCATTCACTTCGAGAATTTTTCAAACTCGAGTTTTTATCTGCATGAAATCTCGAGTTGAATTTCATTTTCTAACTTTTACACTCGATTTCCACGATGTCAATTAGAATATATAAGTAGGACATTTATCAAGCTTTGAATCCCATGTTATATGCTAGCTTTGGTTGTCCTCATGATTCCAAGGATATAAGTTCTTGAAACCGACCTAGGTCGAACCATAGGAATCCATTTTATGCATGGACGGTAGAAATGATAGTTGAGAATAATGGTTTATAATCCCTCGAGATTTGGATAACGATGTATCGCCTAGTACCGAGAATTGATTTTGCTAAGATAATTCATGCTTTCAAAAAAAAGTTTGAATAGTTGGGGAAAGAAAGTGTATAGAGAAAAGAATAATATGTGCACCATTCTCCCAGCGACGCTGAGTAGCCGGATCCCCATGCCTCAGGAAGTATCGGGGCCTCGTGGGGGAGTGCATATGAATAAGGATATTGCATGGTTTGAGCTAGTAGATCCGATGGGTCCTTCTTGACCAGGTGCCCTAAGGTCGTCCGGCCTGAGAGTCACCGATCCAATTCTCCTTACCCAAACTGTCACACCCCGCTTCCCAAAACAACGGAGGCGTAGCGTGACTAGGCCCGCTTAGGCCAGAGCTACGAAGCCCTGACCCAATAAGCGTCTGTGTGGTACCAAGGGAAAGGTACAGGTCCCTGCATGTTAGTACAGAACAATAAAAGTACAAGAAGGAAAGAACATCACAAATTTTTATTCCAATATATCAAAAGTACCAAGTCTCAACGCCCGAAGGGCTACAACAGCAGAAAAGTAAATCTAATGGTGCAAGCACCCAACCTAAACAAAGAAACATAAAAGGTGCTACGCACCCTACAAAGATAATAACGCCTCTGGAATCTGCTACTAAAAGTCTCTAACTCTGATCCTCCTCGGGGTCGTACTCGGGATCTACGCCCTCTGGCTCCACGTCGGCAGTCAGGTCAGTCTCCTCCACGTACTCTGGCTCAATCCCTGATGTACAGCACCAAAAGAAGGAACTGTACGTCAGGCAAGGTCTACAAGAAAAAGATTAGACCAGGCTACAAGTGTACCAATTACTTACAACATTTTACTGGTTGATTAACATGCTGAGGTTTTTAACAACAGAAAGAAACACAACAGACAAGTAGTAGTCATAGCGAGTGCTATGGACTACGGGACTAGCCTACAGGTGTTAAGACAAGACGAAACTCGAGAAGCCAGACACGACAAGACAAGACAAGACACGAAAGGGTTCACGCCTGTTCGGTTCGAGGGGGATCAGTCCCTCTTGCCGCTTGCACGCTCAACCCTACCCCATAACCCCAAGATTCGTGACAAGACATGGGATCACTTGCTCTAGCTTGACAAGTGCCCAATTGCTCTCTGAGCTGTGTATCGGTACATGGGATCACCTGCTCTAGCTTGACAGGTGCCCAATTGCCCATCGGTCTGTGAACTAGTACAAGGGATCACTCGCTCTGGCTTGGCGAGTGCCCTATTGCCCAGCGGGCTGTGCAGAAGGAAAGGAACAAGACACGACAAAACAGGAAGGGGTTGTACTAGGGTGTCCACAACTCATGCACACGCATGTCAATCCTATGATGTCAGAAATTGTTGTTGTTGGACTCAGATTTCGTTGTCAAATCTGAGCCATCAAAGGCATCCCGGACGCTATCATTTCACGTCCGGTCCTCAAGTTTCTAAATTAACAAACCTAACAAGATGAAGGCCCAAAACATGGCCAAGAATGCAAGTGATACACTTTCCTGTGGTGGCGAGTGCGTCGTCTCCCTGGTACGTCTCGTCCAATCGTCTCGTCGGCGAAAAAGTGTCTTAAAATCGTGACA
This sequence comes from Scilla litardierei, assembly GCA_030789695.1. NCBI lineage: Eukaryota > Viridiplantae > Streptophyta > Magnoliopsida > Asparagales > Asparagaceae > Scilla > Scilla litardierei. The sequence goes on along the minus strand of CM061134.1, from coordinate 84,823,754 downwards.
CGGCGACGGTGTCAGATCACGATTCATTAATCCCTATTAGGGTTGTGTCTAGGTTATCGGGACTATCCTATCCAGTTAAAAATCACATTTTTAATGAATTGACCTAATCGACGATCTATCCTATGTGTGCATGCATAATGTCCATTCGTCGATTTCTACGGTTTGTACAACGTTTTAAAAATCCGCGGAAAATAAATTTAGTTTGATTAGGTTACTGATTTTAATTAGGGTTTGATCATCTATTGTGTGGGTTACTACGAATTTAGAGAACTAACCTGGAATTGACGGTTGCACGAAGATCCGGCGTCAAATCTGGAAGCTTTACGTTGTCCGGAAATTCCTAGGCCGCGGTTAGCGCAGCGAGGAATGTTGATCACCGGTGATGGTGAAGATCCCAGCATCTCCTGGCGTCGTTGTTGCTGGATCTGAAATGGGAACTTCAAGCTAGAGCAAAAGGGAGAAATGAGAGAAAGGGAGAGCTTTGAGGAAGGTGGAGGACGCAAGGATGGAGGAACGAGCAAGGGGAGGGCGTGAGAGGTAGGGGAATAGGTTTAGGGAAGATGGAGAATGAAAATAATCAGGAGAAATGAAAGAGAAATCCCCGTTTAAATAAGAAAATGAAACGGCGGCTAGCACAAAAATTAGGGTTTCGGGGTCAACTAGTCGGTAGAGAAGGGCAGTCGACCGACTAGTTTGGAAACTAGTCGGTCGGTCGTATAACTGTGACCGACTAAAACCCGAACCGTGAACAGGGTTGTTGTAGAATTTATAGAGTTAGTCAGTCTGTGAAGGCTCGTCGACCGACTAGTTTGCAACCTAGTCGGTCGGCCAGTGTTCATAGACCGACTAAAGGGTGAAAATGGTCAACAAGATATTTTGAAGGTTAGTCGGTCAGAGAAGGATACCTAACCGACTAGTTCGTCAACTAGTCGGTCGGGTTTCGTTCTTTGACCGACTAACGGTAAACAGTAACCTGATGCGAAAAATGATCTCTGTACTTAGTCGGTCTGCGAAAAAGTGTTGACCGACTAGTTCGATAACTAGTCGGTTGGTGGTTGAACTTAGACCGACTAAGTGTAAACAGTAACTCAAGGGAAAAAGCCTGACAAAAACTAGTCGGTCCATGAGGAGTTGTTGACCGAATAGATGGACATCTATTCGGTCGGTTCCTCAACGTGAACCGGCTAACTTGCACAGGAAGTCGCAAAAATGAAGCGGGAAGCTTCAGGATGATTCTAATGAGTTCCAAGAGTGATCATATACTAAGATGTGAGCGCAGAGAAGTAAAGAAAGAAGACGAACAATTGCATATATATATAAATAATATTCATCATACAAAAACCAGCCGTTACATCCTACCCACCTTAAGAAAATTCCGCACGCGGAATTTCTTTCAGAATAGGTGAGGGTAACGCTCTCTCATCTCATCCTCTCTCTCCCACGTGGACTCTCCAGGCGATCCGTGACACCACATCACTCTCACTAGGTCGACTACCTTATTCCTTAGCTGCTTCTGTCGACGGTCCATAATCTGCACGTGCTGCTGGTCATAGGTCAGGTCCGGATGGACCGTGATCTCCGAGAAATCCACCGTGTGTGACGGATCACTGACGTACCGACGTAACTGGGATACGTGGAATACGTCGTGAACACCCACCAAAGATGGTGGCAGAGCAAGGCGGTAGGCTACTACTCCCACACGTTCCAGCACATCAAAAGGTCCAATAAACCTCGGGCTCAGCTTCCCCTTCTTCTCGAAACGAATAACTCCGCAGTTCAGAGAAATCTTCAAGAAAACATGATCTCCAGGCTGAAACTCCAACGGTCTCCTTTTGGCATCAGCCCAATGCTTAAAGCGATCCTGCGCAACTTTGAGCTTCTCCATGATGTCTCTCCGACATCCACAGCTTCAACAATCATCTCTGGACCCAACAGCTCCCGATCTCCAACGTCATCCCAGCTCAGTGGCGATCGACATTTTCTCCCATATAAGGCAGCAAACGGCGCCATGCCAATGCTCGCCTGGTAGCTGTTGATATAAGAAAACTCCACCAAATGGAGATGGTCCTCCCAAGATCCCTTCCAATCGAGCGTGCAAGCTCGCAGCATATCCTCTAGAATCTGAATAGTCCTCTCGGACTGGCCGTCGGTCTGCGGGTGGTACGTCGTGCTGAAACTCAGACTCGTACCCAAATGCTCCTGCAGACTTCTCCAGAACTGAGATGTGAACCTCGTATCTCTGTCAGACACGATGCTCACGGGGACCCCATGTAAGCGTACAATCTCCTGCACGTACACGGTCTATGTCACAACTAATCAAGGAGGAAAAATAAAGAGAAGTAGAAACGAAATTTTACCTCAAGATATTTCCTCGCCAAGGCTTCCGTAGACTGGCCCACTCGAAAAGGAATGAAATGCGCAGACTTGGTCAACTGATCTACGATCACCCAGACTACGTCGTTCTGCCTCGGGGTCCGAGGTAAACCAGTCACGAAATCCATCGTAATATGTTGCAACTTCCACTCTGGAATAGGAAGCGGTTGCAGCAACCCAGCAGTACGATGGTGCTCGGCCTTCACCTGCTTGCATACCAAACACTTGGCAACGCTCCGTGCCACACTCCTCTTCATGCCAATCCACCAGTAATTCTGTCGGAGGTCCTTATACATCTTGGTACCACCAGGATGTATAGAATAAGGCGAGCTATGAGCCTCGCTCAAAAGCTCCTCCCGAACATCACCCGTAGGTACGCAGAGTCTGCTGCCGTACCGCAGCGAATCATCCTCATGAATCACAAACTCCGCACGCAGTCCAGCTTCAACCTGCCTCCTGATCCTCTGCAACTTCGGATCTCCTGCCTGTGCTGCCTTGATCCGATCCACAATCCTGGACTAAATCTGCAAATTCATGAAAGCATGAACCATACCAGGTAGGACAACCTCCAAATCCATCTCCTTCAGCTCCTGCTGAATCCTCCAGTCAGTAGTATACACCATAGCCGTGGGAAGTCTACTTAAAGCGTCCGGCACCACGTTCACCTTCCCCGGATGATAATGCAAATCTATCTCGTAGTCAGCCATGAGCTCCAACCATCGTCTCTGACGCATGTTGAGCTCCTTCTGGGTGAATATGTACTTTAAGCTCTTATGATCGGTAAAAATCTTCACACACTCACCCAGCAAGAAGTGCCTCCAAATCTTCAGCGCAAAGATCATTGCTGACAACTCCAGATCATGCGTCGGGTAATTCTTCTCATGAATCCTCAATTGACGAGAAGCATACGCGACCACGTGGCCATGCTGATGCAGAACGCATCCCAGGCCCTTCCCCGATGCATCACAATAAACTTCAAAGCCTCCGCTCCGATCCGGTACTGTCAAAACTGATGCTGTGGTCAACCTTGCCTTCAAGATACTGAAAGCCTCCTCACAAACATCAGAACACAGAAACTCCTCATCCTTCCTTGTCAGCTTCGTCATCGGCTCCGTAATCCTCGAGAAATCTTTGATGAACCGCCAATAATATCCTGCTAGACCAAGAAAACTCCTGATGTCGGATGCTGACTGCGGAGTCGGCCAATCTCGAACTGCTCTGACTTCTCTGGATCCACAGATATGCCATCACCAGACACCACGTGTCCTAGGAACGCGACTCTGTCCAGCCAGAACTCGCACTTGCTATACTTGGCATACAATTTGTGTCGCCTCAGCGTCTCTAGCACTGTCCTCAAATGACAACTGTGCTCTTCTTCAGACTTCGAGTAAATAAGAATGTCGTCGATGAAAATAACAACAAACTTATCCAAGAATTCGTACAAAATCAAGTTCATGAGGTTCATGAACACAGCTGGAGCATTGGTCACGCCGAATGGCATCACTACAAACTCATAGTGCCCGTACTTCGTCCGGAAAGCTGTCTTCAGGACGTCATCCTTCTTAACCTTCAACTGATGATATCTGCTCCTCAAATCCAACTTCGAGAAGACTCTCGAACCTCCCAGCTGATCAAATATGTCGTCGATGCGCGGCAGCGGATACTTATTCTTCACAGTGACAGCATTCAATCCTCGATAGTCCACACACATCCTGCGGGACCCATCCTTCTTCTTCACGAGCAACACTGGTGCACCCAACGGTGACACACTAGGGTGGATGAAACCCTTCTGCAATAACTCATCCAACTGCTTCCGCAGCTCCTCAAGCTCTACGGGAGCCATCCGATACGGCGCCTTCGATATCGGCTGCGCACCCGGCATCAGATCGATACCGAACTCCAAAGCTCTGTCGGGTGGCAGACCCGAGATATCCTCCGGAAAGAGGCCGTCAAAGTCTCTGACAACCTTTGGTCGGTCAATCTCCATCTCCATCTGCAACGCTGCTATCACCGGCACCTCCGACTTGGCCCGAAATCTTATGGGCCCAAGCGACTCATCTCGGCTTCGGAACTCGAACTCCGGATGACCTGGAATCTGGAAAACCACTCTCTTGCGGTGACAATCGATCGAAGCATGGAAATCTCCCAACCAATCGATGCCAAGGACAATATCGAAATGTGGTAGATCGTGGACGATGAAATCTGCATATAGCTCATGTCCACTAACCACTAAAGGAATCGACCGACATCCCAGATTCACCGTCACTACTCCGTTACCAGTAGTGATGTCCCAACACTTAGGAAGTGTATGGGTAGGAATGCAGTGCTTTGTTATAAACCTCCAGGATAAGATACACATAGATGCACCGGAGTCAAACAAAGCCAAAGCGGGGTGAGAGGACACAAGAACGGTGCCTAGGAAAACAAGGGGTCTAAGGTCAAACACTACTCTAACAATCAAACAAACAAACAACACTAACAAGACTAGCAATACAATATAGTTATGAAATGAAAAGACTAGGTCAAGATGTTACCTGTAATCACCCCATCCAGCTCCTCAGTCTCCACAACAGTCATAGTATAGGCCGGTCTCGGAGGCTGTACTGCTCGCTGGTACATCTGCCTTTGTGGCACCAAGGGTGGTCTACGAGCGACAGGTCCTCTCTGAACCGGAGCAGGGGCCCTCATCTGTAACGGTGCTGGTGCTCTAACAACAGCAGTGCGGGCTCTAGGACAGTCCTTCGCAGCATGCGAAGCATCACCACAAAGTAGACACAGACCCAGCTTCCTCCTACAGTTAGTCTGAACATGTCCGGGCTTGCCATAGAAATGGCAGGGACCCTTGCTCTGCTGCTGCACTGGTGCTCCAGGTCTCTTGAATGGCACAGTCTGGACTGGCCTCATCATCGGCCTGGCAGGTGGCCGGTACTGCTCCATAGGGCGCTTTCCTCTGTCCTCTGGAGTGTCAGGCAGGTGCGAAATCGTCTCATGGTTCTTCGCAGCATCTAACACCTCCCTCATAGTTGAGAAACTAGCAGAGGATATGGAATCCTGGACCTTCGGATGAAGTCCCTGACGGAACCGCTCAGCTCGGTTCTCCTCCTTCTTCACCATGTGCGGGGCAAATCGGCTCAGCATCTCAAATTCAGCCTCATACTCATCGATCGTCATGTCCTTCTGCTTCAGATCCACAAATCTGCCCATTAGCTCTCTCCTAGCCACCTTGGTGAAGTATTTCTCCTTGAACATGTGGCGAAAAGTCTTCCACTCCACAGGCTTCTGCAGACGCCTCTCCTCAATACGCCACCAGTTCCTCGCATTCTCCGTCAGCTGCATCTTCGTGATCTCCACTCGAGTCTCATCTGGAATCTTGGCAGCAACCAACTTCTCCTCAGTGCTCTGGATCCACTCATCGGCACCCAGAGGTCCTTCCTTCCCAGAGAATGTCTTCGGCTGCAGCTCGTTGAACTGCTTCACTCCTGGAGCAGCTTTCGGAGCAGGCGAAGGTGGAGGTGGTGCAACAGGTGGAGCCTGGGCAGCACGCTGAGACTGCTGAACCAGCTGATGCTGAACATCCAGCATCTCCCTCATCACACCCAGAAACTGACGGAACTCTCTGCCCTGGTCCTCCGGAACTCCATCGCCTAAGTTTCCCGATCGGGTAACGCGTCGTCCGGCCATCCTATTGACAGAAAGACGAAGGTTAGACTCGTACAATGTTTGAATATCAAAAGTGATTGTCCTTACTCTTACTGTTCTGTACTTGCAGAAAGATGGGACGTAACCTGCATGGGCCACCACTAAAACCTGTCACGCCCTGCTTCCCAAAACAACGGAGGCGTAGCGTGACTAGGCCCGCTTAGGCCAGAGCTACGAAGCCCTAACCCAATAAGCGTCTGTGTGGTACCAAGGCAAAGGTACAGGTCCCTGCATGTTAGTACAGAACAATAAAAGTACAAGAAGGAAAGAACATCACAAATTTTTATTCCAACATATCAAAAGTGCCAAGTCTCAACGCCCGAAGGGCTACAACAGCAGAAAAGTAAATCTAATGGTGCAAGCACCCAACCTAAACAAAGAAACATAAAAGGTGCTACGCACCCAACAAAGATAATAACGCCTCTGGAATCTGCTACTAAAAGTCTCTAACTCTGATCCTCCTCGGGGTCGTACTCGGGATCTACACCCTCTGGCTCCATATCGGCAGTCAGGTCAGTCTCCTCCACGTACTCTGGCTCAATCCCTGACGTACAGCACCAAAATAAGGAACTGTACATCAGGCAAGGTCTACAAGAAAAAGATTAGACCAGGATACAAGTGTACCAATTACTTACAACATTTTACTGGTTGATTAACATGCTGAGGTTTTTAACAACAGAAAGAAACACAACGGACAAGTAAACAAGACAAGTAGTAGTCATAGAGAGTGCTATGGACTACGGGACTAGCCTACAGGTGTCAAGATAAGACGGAACTCGAGAAGCCAGACAAGACAAGACAAGACAAGACACGAAAGGGTTCACGCCTGTTCGGTTCGAAGGGGATCAGTCCCTCTTGCCGCTTGCACGCTCAACCCTACCCCATAACCCCAAGATTCGTGACAAGACATGGGATCACTTGCTCTAGCTTGCCAAGTGCCCAATTGCTCTCTGAGCTGTGTATCGGTACATGGGATCACCTGCTCTAGCTTGACAGGTGCCCAATTGCCCATCGGGATGTGAACTAGTACAAGGGATCACTCGCTCTGGCTTGGCGAGTGCCCTATTGCCCAGCGGGCTGTGCAGACGGAAAGGAACAAGACACGACAAAACAGGAAGGGGTTGTACTAAGGTGTCCACAACTCACGCACACGCATGTCAATCATATGATGTCAGAAATTGTTGTTGTTGGACTCAGATTTTGTTGTCAAATCTGAGCCATCAAAGGCGTCCCGGACGCTATCATTTCACGTCCGGTCCTCAAGTTTCTAAATTAACAAACCTAACAAGATGAAGGCCCAAAACATGGCCAAGAACGCAAGTGATACACTTGCCTGTGGTGGCGAGTGCGTCGTCTCCCTGGTACGCCTCGTCCAATCGTCTCGTCTGCAGAAAAGTGTCTGAAAATCGTGACACGGCGACGGTGTCAGATCACGATTCATTAATCCCTATTAGGGTTGTGTCTAGGTTATCGGGACTATCCTATCCAGTTAAAAATCACATTTTTAATGAATTGACCTAATCGACGATCTATCCTATGTGTGCATGCATAATGTCCATTCGTCGATTTCTACGGTTTGTACAACGTTTTAAAAATCCGCGGAAAATAAATTTAGTTTGATTAGGTTACTGATTTTAATTAGGGTTTGATCATCTATTGTGTGGGTTACTACGAATTTAGAGAACTAACCTGGAATTGACGGTTGCACGAAGATCTGGCGTCAAATGTGGAAGCTTTACGTTGTCCGGAAATTCCTAGGCCGCGGTTAGCGCAGGGAGGAATGTTGATCACCGGTGATGGTGAAGATCCCAGCATCTCCTGGCGTCGTTGTTGCTGGATCTGAAATGGGAACTTCAAGCTAGAGCAAAAGGGAGAAATGAGAGAAAGGGAGAGCTTTGAGGAAGGTGGAGGACGCAAGGATGGAGGAACGAGCAAGGGGAGGGCGTGAGAGGTAGGGGAATAGGTTTAGGGAAGATGGAGACTGAAAATAATCAGGAGAAATGAAAGAGAAAGCCCCGTTTAAATAAGATAATGAAACGGCGGCTAGCACAAAAATTAGGGTTTCGGGGTCAACTAGTCGGTCAGAGAAGGGCAGTCGACCGACTAGTTTGGAAACTAGTCGGTCGATCGTATAACTGTGACCGACTAAAACCCGAACCGTGAACAGGGTTGTTGTAGAATTTATAGAGTTAGTCGGTCTGTGAAGGCTCGTCGACCGACTAGTTTGCAACCTAGTCGGTCGGCCAGTGTTCACAGACCGACTAAAGGGTGAAAATGGTCAACAAGATATTTTGAAGGTTAGTCGGTCAGAGAAGGATACCTAACCGACTAGTTCGTCAACTAGTCGGTCGGGTTTCGTTCTTTGACCGACTAACGGTAAACAGTAACCTGATGCGAAAAATGATCTCTGTACTTAGTCGGTCTGCGAAGAAGTGTTGACCGACTAGTTCGATAACTAGTCGGTCGGTGGTTGAACTTAGACCGACTAAGTGTAAACAGTAACTCAAGGGAAAAAGCCTGACAAAAACTAGTCGGTCCATGAGGAGTTGTTGACTGACTAGATGGACATCTAGTCTGTCGGTTCCTTAACGTGATCCGGCTAACTTGCACAGGAAGTCGCAAAAATGAAGCGGGAAGCTTCGGGATGATTCTAATGAGTTCCAAGAGTGATCCTATACTAAGATGTGAGCGCGGAGAAGTAAAGAAAGAAGACGAACAATTGCATATATATATAAATAATATTCATCATACAAAAACCAGCCGTTACACAAACCAATTGAAAATCCCCAAAAAATGAAAAATGAAAAATGAAAAAAAAAATGAAAATTGGAAACATAAATAAACCTAGCAAAACCATGAATCAAGGAACGTTGATTTATTATAAGGGCCATTTCTTCGATCGAATAATAACCCATTATCTGTGACTTATCCTTTCCTCGATCGTCGCATAACTTCAATTCATATCTCTTCAACCTAAGGACTGATTAGAGTAAATAACCTAGGACTTGGGGTACGACCGCAGTTTAGTATATTTCCTGACAATTTTGGTTAGAAATAATGTCCTATGATTATATTCTTATTGACGGAAAGAAATCGGCGTATTTAATTTCCATGACTTTGAGATTTCTACTCGCCCACGTATATAAATTCAATTTTTGAAAATTCTCGAAATTCATGACATCATTCGCTTGCTTGATTGCATGCCTCCAATCTACACCCTCTATTGTCTTCCTTAAGGACAAGGAGGAGTTTAGCTTGGGGGATTTTGATGAGTGGTTTTTATATATAGGTTTTACGCCTTTTTCATGCACGTTTTACACGTTTTTATTCATCATTCCATATCGTTTTCCCTGTTTTTTGTTTCCTTTTTACTTTTTTGGTCAGTTTTTTTGTTTTTCATGTAAAATGAATCAATTACGAACCTTAGAGCATGAAAAAGATTGAAAATGGTGAAGAAAGAGAGAACGATAGCTTGATATATGCAAAAGGGGAGAAGAAACATGTGATACATGCGACAGCATGGATCATTCCACGCGGCTGCGTCACCAGGACACCTAGATACTACCCCAGATCTAAATTCCAAATGGTCGCATAATTGACTCCAAGCAGCCATGTCGAATGAAGAGAAGAGATGAAGATTTGAAACGACATGGTCGTTTGGATAATTCGACGTGACCGCGTCGTGATGGAGCAGCTGAAGCGAAACAGTCGCTTTACATGACCATTTCGTTCAAAGATTCTGAAGATCAAAGCCGCAAACGATGCGACCGCGTGCTTCAACGATGAGACCACATCGCTGCTACATCCGGAGACCATTTAACATATCGTTTACGATGCGATCGCATTGTATTCGACGCGGTCACATCCAAATGAGCCCTAGGGTTAGTCTGGGCACCGTCCGAGTTAGTTTTCAGGGGTTTTCTAGTCTTTTGTAAGGGTATTTAAGCTTTTCTTCTTCCCTGCAAACATGATATCTGTTTTTCCTTCTTTTTCAGAACTTTTGCAGAGATTCAGGTGTTTTCTACCCTTAATCTTCTTAGCTATTTTGATTGTTCTTTTTATAACTCTTATTTTTAGATTGAATCTTGATAATAGAAATAGTTTCTTTTGTTTGTTGCCAATACGGATTGCTTGATTAAGAATTCTTGGATTGATTTCATTGCTATGGCTATCAATTTTGAGTTATTGATTGAATCCTTGACTATGGGCTGTGAAAGTTCATCTATGGCAATGGGTTGAACCCCATTGAATGTGGGCCATGGATTGAATGAATTATTGAATAATTGTTGGCTAATTGGTGATTTGGGGTAAGTTAGTATGTTAATTGTCAATGTATATTTGTCTCCCCTCTTGTGGTTAATTAGATTTACCATCGGCGAGAGTCGGGACTAATCTAGGATTTTCAATCCCTACATTGACACATACTATCGATGTGGCCGACGAGAGTCGGGCACCAATTAGAGCCCACCTAACTTAGATCCAAAACCTAATCCATAAGAGTGGCATGGAGGAAGATCGAGGAAATTCATCGGATGTAATGCACCTAACGTATATCGATGCATCGACGAGAGTCGACATCAATATAGGTTAGGTAGTCCTATCGTAGCATCGCGAGAGCGGGGGGTTAGTGATAACATAAGGAAATATCCTATCACGCATCATGAGAGTGGGGGATATGACAATGCCCTTAGGTTAGAAGAACTCTCCCGAATCCTATGAATCCAATAGTTAATCAACATTAATTCAATCCTAACCCTGATTCAATGGTGGGGATGCATACGCCCTAGTGTTTTTATACATTGATATTTCCCTTTTTTCCTTATTATTCATCTCACCCTCCTATCGATCGCGTAGCTTTTGACTAGGAAAGAAATCAGTACTCAACAACTGCCTCCCTATGAACGTCCCGTTAGCGCTACAACTACACCGTGCACTTGTTGTTATTATTGATATATTTTGGGACGAGTCATATACGAACATCCAATCTGAATCAGATTCAAATGTCCCTAGAACTATATAAAGGGGTCTACTCCAGCCCTCTTGAGACACCGGCATACACCAATCTCTCTTGAGAAAAATTAAGAGTATTTCCTTCTCCTTTTTCTTCACTCTAACAATGCAAGGAGGGTGGTTCGAGTTCTTGGGGGCTCATGAATTGTGGAGGCATTCTTCATCTCGTAATTCATCTAAGGTGATGACTAGATAAAGGAGATCTAAGGTGTTGCTTGGAGGAGGTAAACATGGTGCTTTTGGTCTTCACCGAAAGAGATTAAGGATATGTGAGTATCCTTTGAGTATACTCGTGGAACGGTATGACTTTTATGGTTTTTTATTTAGCGAAATAATTCCTACTTTAGTAGTAGATCCTTGGTTTGATTTCTATTTAGAAAATTTTGAATTTTCTATTTTTCGCTGCATAATCTTAATAGTTTAGATTACTAGCATCATAACCTTAATGCACTACTCTTTTGGCCACGCCATCCAGAATTTTGGCCAAATTGACAAATGAATTCGACCCTCCACGTCCTTTGCCAAATTACCCAAGGCAGATAAGTCCAAATATTGCAACTTCCATAAGGGGTATGGTCGCAACACTGATGATTGTAGGATCCTCCGGGTTTAGATTGAATGCCTCATCCAGAGGAAGTAATTCTGGGAGTTCAAAGCTCTAGAGCATTATTAAGCGAAGGATCCCAAAACAAGAGCAATGGTATTGTCATCCCGTCTGACACGATCGACCTCACCTTTGGTTTTGACACTACGTTCGGCTTTAATGTAACTCAAGTGTCCAACAAGGAATAGAAGCCAGTCACTCATCAGGCATGTTCGCCTATTACTAACCTCGACTCTGCTATTGCTTAGAGGGCCTCGAAGCAACTCAGGTTACTGAGGATCCTCTTCTTTTTACAGAGGTTGAGGCCAAAAGGATTCACTAACCCCATAATGACACTATTATGGTCAACCTTTAGATCACCAATTACGAGGTCTATGGCGTCCTGATCGACAACATGAGCTCTGTCGATATCCACTACCTGGACATGTTCCAGAAGCTGGGGATACTTGGTGTTTTCTTGTATCCCACCTACACAAATCTTTTTGGATGCATAGAGGCCCAGGTGGGCACGGAGGGGATGGTCTTCCTCCAAGTAGAGTTTGCATGTCACCCTACCACCAGGCACACTGTTAACTTTCACGTGATCAATTGCCATGATGCCTTCAATACTATCATAGGGTGACTGATCCTGAATGTGATGTAAGTAGTGACATCCACCTATCATCTACTAGTTAAGTTCCCCACAGTGCATGGAGTTGGATTTCTTAAGGCAGATCAATCAGAATCCAGTGAGTGCATGCTCTTGTCCCACCAGGTGGTTGCCTCTCTTCCAGTGCAGACCTCCGACACGCACCACTAATGATCATGTATCAATGCTGACCTTAGTAAGACGTAAGATTTATAAATATATTTATTTTTAATTCAATGAAACAACATATCTTTTTCTGAGCTCCAAACATTGTGCATTCTCTTTGACTATGCTGCGCTCTAGTTGTGGCCCCCACTATCAAGACCTTAGGGTCCCAGCACAGACTTCCACTGGTGATGCTCCCATGAGGGCTCCATCATCATCCTCTGGTACTCGTACCAAGTCGTACCAAGTCCAAATCAAATGCCTTCTCCAGGCCGGGCCACTCACTGGAGAGACTCTTTGGAGCTTCCAAACACCGACATCTGGCACTCAACCACGGTCGTGCCACGTCCACAATGACCTCTGACACTCAACATAGATCATGCCACTAAGCACATAGCCCAGGCTGGGGCCAACGTGCTGTCGAGACCTAAGTCCCAACACCGACCTCTGGCACTAGACCCAAGTCATGCCATGTCCAAACCAAGCCCCCGGTCTAGGCTGGGGCCACTGTGTTGTCGAGACCCAAGGTCTCAGTGCTGACCATTGGCACTTGACCTAGGATATGCAATGTCCAAACCAAGTTCCCTGTCGAGGCTGGTATGAACACGCTGTCGAGACCTAAGGTCCCAACGCTAACCTCTGGCACTCGACCTAGGTCGTGCCACATCCAAATCAAATGTCTTGCCCATGTCGGAGAACTCACTGGTAAGAGTCCTCCGAGCTTCCTGGCTCCGACCTTTAGTAGTCGACCCTGGTCATGCCACGTCTAAACTAAACCCCTAGCCCAGGCTAGTGTCAACCCTATGACGAGACTCCTCCAAGGGTCTCAGCACTGACCTCTGGAACTTAACACAGGTCGTGCCACATCCAAATCAAATGTCGTGCCCAATCTGGGGCACTCGCTGTTAAGACTCCTCTGGTGGTACCAACACTGACCTCTAGCACTCGACCTAAGTCATGCCATGGCCAAACTAAGGCCCCAGCCTATGCTGGGGCTCGCAATGTTCTGACTTCAGCAACCTAGTGGGATAAACAATTACCCAAGCAACTCTTTACCCAACAGTGCTGCCTCAAAATTAAGCCCCCAGCCCAAGCTGGTGCCCTTGTTGGTTTGACTTTATGACGCAGCAGGGTAAGCGGCACTCAGTAAAAACCCAAGCTTAGGCTAGGGCCCTAGCTGATACGATTCCATGCTCTTGATCTAGTCAGTGTTCGGTCCTGATCATGTCCAGCAAGCATATTGATTTGACCTCAGGGTCTTTAGTGGAGATCGCATGTGTACTGGTCAAGATCTTCAGACTCATCCTCACTCAAGAGACTAAGTGACCACATATACTCAGTAGCACATGCTCAGTAGGTGATGCCTGGAGATATGTTGCGACTTTAGTGTTAGTCTCTTGAGTTCGAGTCCGAGTACACCATTGAATTCATCAAATCATCCAGCAAACACAACAGAAATGAAGAGAAGGTATACGAGAAGAATAATGAGATTAGGTAAAAGGATGGATAAGTTTGGATAAAAATTTCTCCGCTAAATTCCAAAATCAAAAGTTCTTCGTCATTGACAAAAATTGGCTGACGTGTGCATCATACAAATGAAAAGCAACTACAAAAAGAAAGAAGAAAAATACAGGGCTATACATCTAGCCCCGACTTGCCAGCATGATGGTATTCCATAAGTGCACCTCCTTCTAGGAGGCTTGACAGAGTTCTTTGTCGGTGGCAGCAATGGAAGGCCCAAAAAAGCAAGTCTCTATAATGGATGAAACAGTAGCAGATATATCATCCAGGAACGACAAAAGATCAGCATATGTGGGATACACTTCTATGAATGCCTCCCTCACATGCTGATCCCCTTATCGTAGGCAAGGCTTTGTCCAGATTCTGCTGTCGTCAGTTTAATATGGTAGTCCCTATGCACCTTAGTCGCCTAAATCTCAGCCCTTTTCTTTTCAACTAGAAGGAGTTCTGTCACATTGGCTTTCTCTTCTTGGGAGCTTTATGCGACCTCTCTAGCTCCTCATGCAAGGCACGGACCTGACTGGCACACTCTTGTTTAAGGCACGTGAGGGCCTCAGCAGACTCGTCACATCTCTTCTAGAGCTCAGTCTCCTCTTCCTTATCCTGTTGTAGCTGAGCCCATGCCTCTCGGAGTCTGAGGTTCAGGCAGTCGGCTAGAATAGCTCGCACTTTTCGCTCGACCTCCACCTCTTCCAGCTACCGAATTGTGCACTATACTTACCAAGATCCTCATCTACAAAGCAAGACTATGCAATGATGGTCTCAACCTCGGCCCATGTTGTAGCCTTCAGCTTCTAAAGCTCCTTCCAAGTGGAGTGATTCTATGCACTAAATACCTCTGCCTTCACCACCCCCTCTTTATCTCCTCCTTAGCTGAGCAAACCAATGCATGGAGGACCTTGAGCTCTGCCCTCTGCCGTTCCACCACCTCCTCCATAGAGCAAGACGGTTTGAGGAGGACCTCCACCTCCGCTCCCCTCATGGCTTGCTCCCGTAATGACTTAACCTCTTTAGTCAAAGCTTGAGCTCGTCCTCTCTATATGCATTGACTATAGAAGAAGCAACCTAACATTTCTTAAGCATGTATTATGCACTCCTCCAAGCTAGACCTTTCGACATGAATCCCCAATGCTTCTTAAGGCACGAGGATCCGGGTACTCAATGTAGATAGTGGAACGGTGCATGTTTATTATTTTTCCATTTTTCTTCTCATTTTTTCTTTCTTATTTTATATAAGCAAGCTAGGCACATCACTCCTCACTACAAGCTAGGCATGTCGTTATCCAAATCCTATCGGATTACTAACCATTATTCTCGACTAAAACTTCCCAGATTCATGCATAAGATGGATTCCCAAGAAAAATATAACATAGGCCGTTTAGAGTACTTCGATCCTAGGGACTATGAACATGAGCATGATAATTATATTATATGAGATCTATCACTAAAATACACCCTAAAAATACGCAATACTAGTCCAGCTGGGGTAATCCACAACACTAGTCACAAAAACGCTAGATATCGATTCATGATCATTTAAGGATACTAATTATTTATATGTGTGACATTGACTTGAAATGGCTTCATTAAACTAGTTCATCCTATCAACTAGTTGAATCCTCAAAATTCAAAATTATTAAGATTGGTTAATAACTTTTAATAATGTCCTTATCAACTATAAGGAATTTTAGGGTGCTTTCCTAATCACGTATTAGGGATTTAAAATTCAAGTTGCAACAATTTAAATCATAGCCTTTTTCAAAGTTGTTATTAGAACAATTAAAATAATAATTATTGGAGAGGGCTACCATAATCTAGTATTAGGAATTTAATTGTTGTCACAATTTTTAAATCATAGCATGTCCATTAAAAATATTATTTATAATTTTTTAGAAAGCTTTTGATGGCTAACCTAATAAGTTTTCTTGCATTATCATATAATGAATAAGAAATATCAAAACCATTAAGATATACTAAGGAATTTTATCACTTAAATTTTTTGGCATGAACACTTGCAACTTAAAATTATCTCATAATTAAGTTACAACAATTAATAATCTAATAATTATCACATAATTATTAAGGTCTAATTTTAGGATTATTACATGATTTTAAAATAGATCTAGTTTTAAAAAAACAGTTTTTTTCAAAAATAAAACTATCACACGGAACGACAGTTTTAATAGCTTAATAATAAACCTCCATCGCATGGAGAAACATGCTTCACCATATGCACTTTATAATTGCAAAATTAAATATCAATTTAGACGGGCTCTGATACAACTCTAGGGTTTTCTGGGTCCTTAGGGCTATAAAATCGACGTCCGGTCTAAGTCGGGGCGGATGACAAAAGCAATAAAGGTAGCCGAAAACAGCTTAAAACATTTTTAAGTCTAGCCCTAAAGAATAAACTCAAGCCAGAATCTCTACTATCACGGGGATGGGTCCAACCGGCCCCTAGGTATAGATCTTAAAACCAATTGTAATTATAAACGCATGAATATGAAACTACATACATGTCACTTCACTTCCGTGTGAAGTATCGTTTTCAGCAACTTTTCTTTATCTCCACAGCGATGCCACGCGTTGGGGCTGAGCCGATTCTCCTCAGTCGAACCGTGTCCCGAGGCGAGCAACACCATTATCACCGAGCCAACCACACGCTCCAGAAAGTTTAACCTTGGGTGGATCCTCCGCCAAGACTTCGGATCCGATCCGCACTCCTTTGTAGCTTTGCTAGAGCCCGAGCAGGATCAAGGAAGAATTAGGAAGAAAGAGGGAATATTAATTTAGCTTAGATCCGAGCTTGCTCACGTTTAATGAAGCTACTCGGATCTGAAGCTTGGTGCAGGTTCCAAGGACGGGGGTTGGCCCCTATTTATATAGGCAGCTGACCCCTCCTCTTTTCTCCATTTTCGATGTGGGACTAAACGTATTTAGAGAATTTTATTAACACAAAACATGCGTTTCGCAAAGGCAATGTTTGGTCAATTAAATCTTTCCCACTAATGACCTCCAAGAGTGATGTCATACATCGTTGCGAAGATGGTTGAATGATGAACACGTAGGAACAAACAACGCTCCATTATGAGTTCGTTTGACCCCTCAAATGAATCTCCAAAGTTGGCCAAAAACCCCTGCTTTACGCACAAACCCAGCCGCCATAATAAACCCCTAGTGTTTACAGCTCTGTGGGCCCCAAATGGGGCCCACCGTCTGTGTGCAGGCACCCACCAGCTCAGGCCTGGGTTCCTGCTGGCGTTGGAGGCCCGAGTGCCCCGGGTGCGGGCGCATGCCTGCTCGGGCCTTGGCACCTGCCCGCTCGAGCGGGCCCAGCCCGCCTCGGGTGGGCTGGGCACCCAACCCAGCAGCTGGCCTAGGCTGGGTTCAAATACCAACCCCTTTTGGGCTGGGTTTCTTTTTAGTATTTTGGCTTTATAATGCTCATTTGGAGCCCGTTTTTGATGTCATTTGAACCTGGGTTTCGACCGAGATGTTCCATCATTGAAATACACATCGTATGTGTTCATCCTTTATAAAATATGCTCGTAAATATTTTACGACATGTTAAAACCTTTTGCATCATATGCAATTTTTCCACATGCTTAATATTCTAAAGCTTATATCGCAAACTATTTTCGACATAATTAATTCACATGCATCCGATGTATGATCTCCCTAAATTCTACCTATTACTTGACGAAGGTCTCACTCTATGTGAGAACTTACAGCCTGATCCTACTACAGGTTCAGCTCGAAACCCCAGATGGTAGAGACCACGAGCAGTAGGTGCCATCTCTGTTTCGGTATCATAATTATATGGTTAACTCATATACATAAGTATTGTCGGGAACACCCTGATTATGTCCGTGATGAATACCGCAGTTTTAGTCCATTCGTCAAAACTATGCTGCTTAGGAAAGCCTATAGTATGGTCAACTGTCAACCCCAATAGCTTGAAACCGGTTAGTCTCCATCGATCTTTAGTCAAATAATGTTGGACTTCTTCCAACATACTCTGGCCAGAGTTTTACTAAAGACTGAACTAACACATGCAACCCTAACTCCACATAAATGGGAGAGACAAATCCTCTCGGTCATTACTCTCCTCGCACATTTCAAGTGTCACCCAACCAAGAGCCTTTCAACGGGGCTTGCCCCAAGGCTAGATCAGATATCATTGTGACACCGTTCTTGTACAGGTTCGTACAATGACCTCAAGTAAAAGGACTAACTTGCCTATCACCACTGAGAGGTATCATTGACAGATTAGTCAATGTTAACCATATGATAACTCTCGTTGGATCATTCGGTGAACTAATTCTCTAATGAGCACTTATGTCTCGTCTTCGACTTCACCAAGTCAAACGACCATGATATCATCGTCACCACTCAATAGTGAAGACAAAGATACAATGGTCTACCCGATGTATCGATATCCTTTTCTCGAAACATCTACGACCACGAACATTTTTAGACATATGCTACTAATGGTCAAACACTTTCCCATGATCGATATCTTCATCTTGATACATATTTGACCTCTCATTAAGCCTCAGGACTTTACCTAAGTTCTAATGATGACTAGATTATTATTAACTTATGTAAATTCGTACCAAACAGCTTACTGTTGTTTCAAACAAGATGTTTGTATACATACAAATGGATAAATTTTCCTCGAGGGCATACCCATCTCCCAACATACTCAACCCTAGGCAAATAGACTACACATAATTCATGACGATAACAATCAAACAAATCATATTAGAGATCGTAATAGTAAAGCAAGGAGGAATAGAAATTATTACTAATGGAAGAAATCAATAGAATTCCATGCCTTCAATCTTTGATCACCCAGAAAATCCATCAAAAGTCTTCGAAAAGTAGAGTGAGTAGTTACCAATATTACAATGGAAAATAACCTAGGAAAAACGTGGTATATTTTACAAAACTAGGTTTGTATACCCCAAAAAACCATTAGACAAATCAAGTTTAAAAATAGCAATCGACAGGTGCACGGTCGTGCGCGATATGGCACGGTCGTGTTCAATCTGTGCAGGATTTTTGCCTTGCGTCTGTTTGCTTGCACGGCTGTGCTAGCTTCTTGCATTACCGTGTTGGCTCTTGTAGGAAATTTCCCAGAACTTCTGTTGAATTTGCACGACAGTGCGATAGGCTCACGGTCATGCCACTTTGTAGCTTGATGTTTGATATTCTGATACTATTGCATGGCCGTGCTGAGTTCTTCCACGGTCGTATTGTCCTGTTTTGGCCTCCATTATTCAGATTTTGGTGGTCCTCGCCAATCCCATCACTCCTTAGCCTCATTTAGTATGATTTGACTCCGAAATGTACAAATACCACACAATATACCCCACGAGTAATATATGATACAAATAACCAAAAATGTACGAAAATTATGAAAAATTCCTAGTAAAATTAAACAAAAGATCCTACAAAATATGCACTTAACAGAATGTAAAGGTTTTTGAATTCAAATATGGAGACTGATGGTCTCTCTTTCCCATCTTCTACGTACTCTGGGCATAGAAAGATGAGATGTGATCAGAGTCGTCTGATCTCAGGCGAGAGCTGATCGCAACTGTCCAGGCTCCATGATCGAGCGACATTTATACAGCCATGGCACTACGAATTGGACCCTACCACATCAGTGTTCCTTCAGGAAATGGGCCTATCCTCTCAAGTCCTGCATAAAATTCTAGTCTCAATGGCTATGTCACTTTACACCTCGAGGAGCAAGTGTTGATGTCAAGAGGCATGATGTATTCTCCCTTCCATAGGTGCCATTCTCTCCACTTAAGTGCAACATTGCTGAAGGAGGTTGGTCTAATCAGTTGAGGTTGGCTAAAGCCTAATGACTCTTTAGTTTCTCTCCAGTCCGTCCCCTTACCTCTCCGCATCTGATCTCATGAGTCAGATCGAGTCGGTAGTGTCGAGTTAGAAGCTGAGGGGCCACTGTTGATTATGTTGCGACTGTGGCCCACACGTCTCGATTTGTTTGAAGGGCGCATGGCCAGCTTTATCAGGGAGTAGTTACGGCAGGCACAGCCCATGTCGCGAAAAGCCCTATGACGGATTTGTTACAAGGGATGTGTGGAATATTTTGACGTCGTGTAACTGCTCCTCGACCCTATAAAGCCATATGAGCATCACATACGTTTGGTATCTCTCAATATCTGAATCAACCCTAGCATTCTCTTTCCCTTATCTCACCCAAAAACCCCCTAGCGGCCACTACACTCAGCTGACGCTCACTCCTTCCTCTGCCTGATGCTGACTTAAGCATCGGAGATGCATCGGAGGGCCACGCCCTCTGTTTACTCTGTCACATTTTCTATCTGTTTCAGGTGGTGTCGAAGGAACCTCTCTCCCGGCCCGACGAAACTTTGTCCATACTGTGTGTTGTGTGAATCCTCGTCATAGCAGCCACACCTAAGCCCTGCAAGACTATCGGCATCAACATCCCAAAATATATGAGTGGATGGGTGGTAATACATATGTTAATAGTGTTTCTCCTCTCTTTCCCTTTTTTCTGTTTGCTTTTGATGGGAACTATCTGCACCTCAAAACTGAGGTGCAGGCAATGATGAATGCCATTTTTGATTAAAAAAATATCAAATCATGGATATTCTCTCACCTCCTCTCCTTATCTTTTTCCTAAAAAAGGAAGTAATCATGATATGCACCTCATTTTTGAGGTGCATATAGTCCTGCTATTGCTTTTTAGCTTTTCAGCTGAGCATGACACACATGATTAGAAATTCATGAGCTCTATGATTACATGAATAAGTTGTTGGGGATCGTTTTATGGGCCCCGTGATAGCTAAAGCACAGGCAGAGTTTTGAAAGTGAGATGACTCAATTTTTCGATTGCAAAACAAGGAGGGAAGGGCCCAGAGAATTGGGTGAAACGTTGGCCACCGACGCTTTGTCCTCCCTTTAATTTGGTTGGGAAACCAAAAAGACCAGCGGGATATCTGCGCCTCGAGCTCCAACCAAGCCACAG